>JARFJB010001404.1:1015000-1740000 GCA_036346205.1 Vesta saturnalis
ACAATAAAATGTATCCCTCAATCCTCTAAAGCTTTTTATAAAGGTAAATATTAAACATCGTATTTTGCAATTTTACAATCTTATGTCAGGTAAAAATGGAATGATAACTATTATTAAAAATAATTGTCATTATAATGTATAAAGTAGTCCTATTTTTAACAAATGCTAAGTACATCTATAAACATAGCAATTTTTTATTTAGGATTATCAATTCAAACTATATGCAGATATATCTACAGTTGTACTTTTAACACTAATTATAAAAAATTTGCATGAGCAATATACTAATAGCTTCTTTTTAATATCATTATTTACACAATCAAAGAACTCGTAAAAAAATATATGTAAACGTTTCCAAGCATGAATAATTTAATATTTGCCTTAACTGTTAGTAAAGTTAATTGTTAAAATAAGAATAAAATTTTTTTTCAAAATAAAAGCAACTACATATTTGATATAAGGAAGAGTAACAAAAAGTTATAAATGCAACAAGTTTGTGAATTAAAAAAATTAGAATATATAAACACAACTGAATAATGCTTGCTTAAACTAAGTGAATGAAATGATCAGTCCTCACAAATTTGTCAAAAACAACTCTATTTTCTTGGTTGTTGAATATTAATTGGGGTTTTAACATTATGTATAACGGGAGGTTTTTCCTTATGAAAAACTTGAACAGCTTCCGCAGGAAAATCTGCATTACCTTTTGGAATTGCTCCAGATATTGTCGACAGTTTTGGAGGACTTCCAGACACTTTTAAACCAGTTGTATCTTCCGTTAAACCAGCTGGTTCTTTAGGAGATTTATGTTGCGTAATACGCATTCCTCCAGCTTTCACTAATTTTAATATATTAACAATTAATTTTTTTTTATATTATCAATATATTCTCACCTGCTGGAAGATGTCCAGCTTTTAAAGTGGATTCGGCTTCTTTAGGACTAGACATTTTTGTACAACGTCAATAACGACTCGTGTCGAGGTGCAATATGTTTTTACAGCAGCAAGCACTTATCAGATTATTATTAATAGATAATCCACAAAACAGATAAACACGTCTACAAAACACTATGACCTTGTAAATGTAATATTTGTTGTGCTAGTTAAACCAGTGGCGTACCACGCTGGAATAGATACCGTTAAAAAAATCTGATTGGCTTGCACTTTCTTGTGTTGGTGTCTTGTTGCGTTAGTATACAGGCCTAAGAATATAAAATACCAGGAAGGAGTCCTTGTCAATTATATGTGCAAGTTTCCGGTTAATAATACATAATAATGAATATATATGTTTTAAATTATTTAATATTTAGAATATATTTTTAAGCTACGATATAACTAGTCATGCATTTATTCAAAAAAATATTTACACTTCCTGATACAATAAAGACATTTTTTAAGTTAAATCTTGCAGAACAATGACGTTACGCCTATGAATTAAAACCATAACCTAAATTGAATCTTGCATTATGTAATATTCAATAGAATATTACTTAATTATTATAAACACTTGATTATTATCAGTTATTGTTATACAGGAGTTCAAAATATTGAAAACACTTTTACAAACACCACTTTCTTGGATCAAAACACCAAGATGAGTCATACTTGTGTGTTCAATATGGCGAATACCGTCGCAATTTGTAAATACAGTATATAGCTCAACGTACCTTCCTGGTATTTTATACTAATTTTATACTCATACGATAAATATTCACTCATGTCATATTCCCTTGTATTATAGTTATAAAGTAGTTGAATATTATACTACTTAAAGACATAAAGAAAAGGATTACCTCGAGTAGGTTCAAATCCCACTCGTGGTAATCGGTTGCTTTATGTAGGTATTTAAAAACATTTTAATTACATAATATTTACTATTGTTTAACTATTACACTAATTTTATTCACACGTGTCCTACATTATTATAACCATTGCACACTCCTTTGACTGGTCTGAAAAATGCGAACTACCTTTTCAATAAGTAGAGCAGCAATTTCTGAAAAAAATTTATTAGCTTTATTTGATCCTACGAAATCCATATTAACTGGTGATTCAAGTGAATACGGATATGGTGCTTTACTAATGGAATCGATTATCGGTATCCTTACGAAATTATAGTCAATTACGTATTTAGAATATTAACTAATATCCCAGGAAGAACTTAGTAGAAATGATACTTGACAAAATATTAAATAGAGTTAAAGAACTAATTATGTCAAATTGATTATCATACAAGAGATTTAGAGCCATACTTTAAATTAAGGAATTATTTCTCAGCAGAAAATGGATGTATTATGAACGGTAATAAGAGTATTTATACTAAAATGTCTTTCATTTATGCTATTTATTGCGTTTGTTACCTCATGGCCATAGCGGAATTGTAAGAACTAAATTATTGCTAAATCGTATGCCTGGTGGAGTCAGTTCAAAACTGAAATAATAGAAAAAATTTGTATATAAATGGTCCACATTGTTTAAAAACTCACACTCACACATTTACACACACACACACACACCCACTCACCCACTCAATCACACACTCACACACTCACACACTCACACACACACACACACACACACACACACACACACACACACACACACACACACACACACACCACACACACACACACACACACACACACACACACACACACACACACACAGACACACACACACACACACACACACACACACACACCACACACAAATTCACACACACACACACACACACACACACACACACACACACACACACACACACACACTCACACACTCACACACTACACACACTCACACACTCACACACTCACACACTCACACACTCACACACCACACACTCACACACTCACACAAACACACTCACACACTCACACTCACACACTCACGCACTCACACACTCACACACTCACACACACACACACCACACTCACACACTCACACACTCACACACTCACACACTCACACACTCACACACTCACACACACACACACACTACACACACACACACACACACACACACACACACACACACACACACACTCACACATCACATACTCACACACTCACACACTCACACATCACACACACAACTCACACACTCACACACTCACACACTCACACACTCACACACTCACACACTTACACACTCACACACTCACACACTCACACACTCACACACGCACACACGCACACACGCACACACGCGCACGCACGCACGCACGCACGTGCACATACACACATCCAAACGTTGCAAAATGAGTTAATAAGTCGATTAGCGATAGTGAAAAAAATCGTTTGCGTAACCTTCTATTTGGTATTCCGTGGTTTAGTTGACTAAATGTATTAATTGTCCATTGTTTACATCGCATCATTGATAATGTTTACATTTCCTCCTTAGTCTCTGTGACTAGTGCGAGAATTTTAGAGTAAATCGGGACAAATTTTGTTCTTGCTTTGCGGTCAAAACGAGTTTTCTTCCACATCGCAAGTGCTTTTTCGTGCAATGCGCGAAGCTGCGCAAATTAGCGGTATGGTGCAAGCCGGTATGACGAATGTTCAGATAACAGCAATAATGCACTGCAAATGTGACACCGTTGTGAAATGGATCCGACGTTTTGTGGACGCTGGCGACTCAGGATTGGTCGACCGACCGCCGGATAAATAATTTCAGTGTTAGAGTTACCACCGCTGAGGAACATGCAAGGCTTGCTAAACAAATGGCAAAAATGACAGCGGTACGTAATGACAATCTTGGAGATGTCTCAGCTACTATGAATCGAAGATGTTTGAAGGAGCGCGGAATATATTGCCACAAAGCACCGAAAAAATGGCACTTACGATGTAAACAAAGACCTGAGAGTGGACTATGCGCACCATTATCAGAATATTGGTGTAGACGAATTGAGGCAAGTTTTATGATACGATGAGAAGGTGTTTTCAACGTACAAAGATGGTCGATACAGGGTTGGGCGTCTAGGTGGAGAACGTTACCACGAAAACAATGTTCTTCCTCAACATCGAAGGGGAAAAGCAACTGTAGCAATATGGACTTGGGTGACAGCAAATGGTGCTGCCGAAATAACGGAAGTTACGCAGCGTATGAACTTGGAGGAATACATTAACATTTTGACCGATGTAGTGTTGCCTTCAATTCGTATAAATGTATCCAGCTGCCGAAATGCCCCAAATATTTTTCATGTAGGGCAAATTGTCCTGCACATACTGCAAGAAACACGATGGTGTGGTTCGAAGAACACCCTGAAGTCCAAGTTCTTGAGTGGGTAGCCGATTCACCGGATATAAATCTGATAGAAAATGTTTGGGCCGAAATGACGAGAAACGTCAGACCACGAGGAGATGTGAGGAATCGACACACAACGGTCGGTAAACACAATCATGAATCTTCTGACAATATGCATTAGAACAACATACCTCCAAGTAGAAGACAAATTCTACCAACAAGAGTTTGTGATGTCGATGCGTTTCCCACTATCACCCATAGTCAGCAATATATCATGGAAGAGTTCGAAGATCAAGCCATATCCGAATTCACAGGAAAACCAAGAAACCAAGACAAGTGTATACAGGAAACCTATCTACCCTACAGGTAGCTACACTACAACTCCAATCACCACAAAAGCGTGACATTAGGTGTGACAAGATGCTTATACGATAGAGCTGAAGCAATATGCTCAAAACAAGAAGACCTGAAAAAGAATAAAATATTGCTAAAATGTTTAAATGAAATGGCTACCCCGATCTACCGCATAACCTAAACAGGGAAAGGGTAATCAAAAATGAAAAACTTAAATACACAGCGATAATACCATATATACCTCGGACAAAATACGAAGGATAGGCAGCAAATAGAAGATACGCACTGTCTTCAAACCGACAAGAACGCTCAGGGGAATGCTAATCAAAACTAAACCACACGATGAAGACCAGAATTCCAAGAATTGTGTATACAACCTACCACGCGAATAAAAATAATTAAGTCAATGTAAAGTACTTTCTTTATATCAGAAGATTCGTTCTGATGTGACGAATATTAATTTTATATTTATATTCGCACTACACGACGCTAATCGTTTTATTTTAATTAAAACTGGCTCCCTCCTGTGGCGTTAGCTTTTAAGATTTTCCTTCTCCCAACTACAATTAAACACCAAACCTATATAGCATTTTATTTTTTATTTTATTACGAGATAGCGTGTATTCACTCATTATTATTTGTACTGGCGATACATAACTGTGCTTGTAGAGAATTTGAGCGTGGGCTAAAGAAAATAACTGTGTCTAACGTCTCATCCTTAAACCAATACCTACGATTTAATTCTGATATTGGGACAATTTTTACAACTACATCAACGTTGTAAATATACTCCGCTATAACTCTGCATAGCCCGTTCTAGAACAGAGATTTTCTGATAGTGACTACAGTGCATTTCTAACCGCTATCACCCTCTGAGGCATCTAAGAATTGGTAGCCGCTCCTAGCGAGTGAAGACCAACACAACTCCACCACCAGAAGTTTCCATAAACCACCGTCCGAATGTTATTCTTCAAATAATAACTTATAAATTGCGTTAATACATATACATTTTCCAGGCGTGTATTTTAATTTATATAGCGAACGGACCTGATTGCACTCTTTACGCCAAATCCACTTTAAAAGTTATATGATCGGCCTGAGTATTAACACCTTGTGAGATTCGTAAACGATGAATTTTGTGTGTTACAGTGTATATTTATTTTTATTACAACTTAATTGAACGGTCTCTAAACTTACCAAACGGCTAATATATGGGGGAGGACTCCAAATTAAGCTTTTTCCCAAAGGCGCAGGAAGAGCTGGAGCCGATTCTGACAAGATAATATCTGTCGTAGTATGCCAAGGCGCTGCGAGGATTTAATTGAAGCAAGCACCAGACAAGAAACCTCCTACAATCAAAATAAGAAGCTACACTAGGTTAATAAACAATTATTTTCACTTACTTTTTATGGGCAAACTTTTTTCAAGATTTTTTGGAAAAATGTTTGCAGTTTTTATGCTGTTTTTTCGCTTATATGTTAATAACGATGCTTGATGATTTTGACGAACCTTCACGTTTTGAGGGTCCCTCAATAATCCATTTTGACCATTTTTGTCATGCTGTCTGTGTGTAGGGGAGGGGGCGGTGCGTGCATGTGTCTGTGTCTGTCTGTATGTGTATAAACTCGAAAGTGGTTACACGGTTTGAGCTGAAGTGATGCACACGCGGCTTTTATAGTAAAATAGATCCGTATCAACTTTTAGGGTATGTAGGACCATTGGATGTACCTATTAACATACGCAGTTTTCAAATTCTTTCAACTAGTTTAAATGCAGCTATTAAATTGAAATTTCTTAGACGCATGAAAGGCACTAAATAATTATTAGATATAAAATGTCAAGCTGATTTAAGTACTAGAAATGTTATTTAAATAAAAAATTGTTTTTATATAGATTAAAACTTTTAACCAAGATATTCGACTGGGATGCTGCAGAATCATAAAAATCGTGAAAATCGCATATATACGTAGTTCAATTTTATTATCGAAATCAAATTAGACAAAGATAGTAAAAATTATAAATGTGTATAAATTTAATAACATGCTAACAATATACGCTACAAATAAATGGGGCAAATGGCGAAACAGTCAAGTAATCAGACTGGTAGTGTAAGGTATGGAAGTTCTACCCCCTCAACGAGGAAATTACTTTTTTTGTTAAAACTGTTTTTAAATTTTATTTTAACATGCATTTACACTTTAAATTGGCGCACTTATTCAAAGTTTTCTACCAGCGTTAAACATTAGAAACTACTTAGAAATGTGTATTGATTTTTGTAATAAATATAACGCATTGGACATCACCTGCATTAATATTCGAGAGTCCATGTTAAAACACTATTAAAACTGTTACAGGACATGTAAAACATGAAATTAAAAAAAATGTCAGCTTCATTTTTGCATTAGTACCTATATAATCAATGATTTTACATACCTAGTTTTATTATGTAATTATATCAATTTGCTGGTATTTTTATGGTGTGTACTTATGTATACGGGAATGTTGAGTAGAGATACTCCAGATTTTTACCTTCCAACTTACATATACAGCAGTCGATTTTTTTTCCTAACGCTAAATCGAGCTCATTTTGCAACGTTTGGCAAAGTTGCCCCAATATCGACCATGTGTGTGTGTGTGTGTGTGTGTGTGTGTGTGTGTGTGTGTGTGTGTGTGTGTGGTTGGGTGGGTTCGTGCGTGCGTACGTAAGTGCGGCGTACGTGCGTGCGTGCGCGTGTGCTTGTTAGTATCCACGATAATTCCATAACGATAACACGTACATACTTGAAATTTCGTATTTAAGCATTTGTTTCTCATGAAGCTGATTAGATCTTGGGAGAAATTCAGCAATGGAAATGGGGGGGTTTATAAAGAGCAAATTTTGGTTTTTATTACATATTTCTGAAATATCTGTATATTTCCAAGATATAATAATACTAACATATAGACCTTGAACATATCGATCAAAAAAGAGAGAATTTAAGTGTTAGTTCAAATTCTGTCAATATCTGCATAAATTGTTAGTTTTAAATAACCTTTTTTATAGAACTTCTTAATATAAAGCACACCAAGTTTAAAAATTAATTAAATAGAATGGAAAATGCTTGAATTGTATTATCAGTATTTTACAGAAGCGAGCGGCTTTGGAATTTTTTAAGTTAGCGTCTATGTCTATTAACATCTATCTGACGTGAAGTTTTAAACGTCCATCTGATATAGATTGTTTTTGTTTTTACAATGTTGCCATTTACATTGTGAACGTAATAAAAAAGGGGATGCACATTTATCCTAAAAAATTATTAAAATTATTTTATTTCTTTTAATTTCCACTATATAGGTTAGAAGGTCGTGTGTTGTTCCACACCAAATATTTTTCACAAAAGCTGTGTCTGTCTGTATGTCTGTTTGTCTGTCTGTCTGTCCGTCCGTCCGTCCGCCCGTCTGTCTGTCTGTCTGTCTGTCTGTCCGTCTCTGTGTGTGAAGAAATGAAATAATTTATTTCCGGTAACTACACAACCTCTTTCATACGTTCATAACGAAAACAATAATCTATGTCAGAATGACGTTTAAAAATTCATGTCAGATAGAGATTAATAGACATAAATACATGTTAATTTAAAAAAAAATCCAAAGCCGTCCGCTTCTGTAAGATATCAATAATACAGTTTAACCGTTTTCATTCATACTTAATTAATTTTTAGACTTACCTTGCGTTATATTAAGAAACTTTATACAGAGAAGTTATCTAAAACTAAGTATTCTTTAAAAAATATGTCTACACATTTTATTATAAATTTAATCGTTATTCAGATATTAAAAAAATTTGTACTAATCCTTAAGGCATTTTTTTGCCGCTAAATTACGCGTCGTATCAAAAAAACATAGAATATAATTAATCAATATGTTAAAGGTACATATCTCACTATTTTTATATCTTTGAAATATGCAGCTTTCATGCTTGAAATACACACAGAAAAAACACAAACACACACACATACACACACACACACCCACGTCCGTACGCACGTCACGCACACACGCTCGCGTGCGCGCACCCACGCACGCGCGCACACGAACACGCACACGCACAGGTACACACATACTCACACACACACACGCACACGCACACGCACACGCACACGCACACGCACACGCACACGCACACGCACACGCACACGCACACGCACACGCACACGCACACGCACACGCACACGCACACGCACACGCACACGCACACGCACACGCACACGCACACGCACACGCACACGCACGCACGCACACGCACCGCACGCACGCACGCACGCACGCACACGCACGCACGCACACGCACGCACGCACGCACGCACGCACGCACGCACGCACGCACGCACGCACGCACGCACGCACGCACGCACGCACGCACGCACGCACGCACGCACGCACGCACGCACGCACGCACGCACGCACGCACGCACGCACGCACGCACGCACGCACGCACGCACGCACGCACGCACGCACGCACGCACGCACGCACGCACACACACACACACACACACACACACACACACACACACACACACATCCTGGCCGATCTTAGTGAAACTTGGCCAATAGTTGTAGAATGAGCGAATAAGTCGATTTAGCGATACCTAGTGAAAAAAAGTCGATTTCATAACCTTCTACATATTTGTAAGTAGGTTGGAAGGTAAAAATCATTAATCAAATTATTTCAACTGTTTTTATTTTCACGTTGTAGGTCGGTCGTGTGTTGTTGCACACCAGATATTTTTAGTAGTTCATCAAATATAATAAAAACTCTTCTTAGAGAATGTGTCTGAAAGTTTTTGTACAGACATCTAAAATCCTATAATAGAATATTTTTCCCACATATGCCTTTCTTATGCGCCGTTTATGAACAGTAGCGTACAAGGGGTGATATACCCCCTGCGACCAAACCTTTCATTCTATTTTACGCTTATTCTTATTAATCCTTATAATCAATAAATGTACTAAGAAAAATCTCTCTTTCTCCACTCAACATTCCCGTATACATACATATATACTATAATACTGCTACCGGATTTACATAATTACATGATAAAACTCTACGAACAATGCAAAAATGAAAGTAAAAGTTTTTCGATTCGTTTTACATTCCTCAAATCTTTTATTCTACTCTAAAACAATAATTACAATAGGTTTCTTAAAGATTTTCAATGTTTTTGATAATGTCCGATGCCTTGTATTTTAAACAAAAGTCTTAATTTATATAAAAATAATATTTTTTTAAATACCATTTCTAGAGCATCGATTAGCTTGAAATTTCATATCTAATAGTTTTTTAGTATCTTCCATGGATGTAATAACGACTAGTTTACTTGAAATGTCCCAAAAGTTGATACGGATCTACGATTTTGCCATAATAGCCACACGCCAAATTTCATCACTCCAACTCAAACGGCCTGACCGCTATCGTCTACAGACACACACAGACGGCATGCCAAAAATGGCCAAAACAGATTCAAAACGTGAAGATCCGTTAAAATCTCGAGGTCAAATTTTTCCATGATCGCAAAACCTTCCCTTTAGTATACTTCGTATAGTACACGGGAATGTAACAAACAAACTCATTTTATTGAATAAATGTTTTTTTGCGAAAGCGGAAGTAGACGCTAGTTTCTCTGTTGTCAAATTCGTGACAGAAGTTTATTTTATACGTTTTGACAGTTTCAAATACAAAGTACAAATAAAAACACACAAAGACCTAACGTATTTATTTACGTTTACAGTAAATGATACAAGCCCACAATTATTGAAATTATTCACCATTTTCAGTTTTTTGAAAACAATTTTCTGACAGTAGGGATGATTGTCAAGGTACGAATCCCAAAGGCCACTAATTATTACATACGGATTTGACGAAACTATTACTAAATGTATTCATTTTCCGTGTTTTTGTGTTTCCGCTTTCGCAAAAAATAATACATACAGCTCAGGAGAGAATGCTATTTCTCCCCCCTCTCTACTAATATATATATATATATATATATATATATATATATATATATATATATATATATATATACAGTGCTAGTCAAAAGTCCCTCCTCCTTGTATCTTTTGAACGGTTTTAATTATACTAATGAAATTTGGAGGGTGAATATAAACGGATATAAGCTTCTCAACTAGTCATGACAAGTGACGTAATAGTCATATATGACGTCACAGAACCACAGTGACCAATAATTTTAAATAGTACCTTATGGCAAGTGACATCTCGTTTGAAAGGTATTAAAATTACCTATTCAGTAATACTAATTTTGTTAGGGTTTAGGTTGATTTTGATAGAAAAATGAAATAAATACTAAAATTATAATTTGGCATTTAATTAATCAAGATTCAAGGACCAATTCTTATAGTAAATGTTGGAAATGTGCTCCACTTAATTCCTGACAGTAATGCATCCTATTGCTAAACTCTTGTCGTACTAGTTCAAATGTGTCTGCGGAAATTGCTCTACATTCTTCAACAATTCTTTGTTTCAAAATGTGCATACTGCCAGGTGCTGTAGCGTAAACCTTAGATTTTAAGTACCCCCACAGAAAAAAATGTAATGGTGTCAGGTCTGGTGACCGAGCTGGCCATTCTATCGGACCTCGTCGTCCAATCCATCTGCCACGATATTCTTCATCCAAGTAACGTCCTACTGCACCATAATAGTGTGCAGGAGCACCATCTTGTTGGAACGTTATTTCCAAGTTGCCGAATTCATCTAGATTAACTTAAAAAATGCAAGAATTAACGGTTCAATTGCGTTTTGTAACGTCTCCAGATACACTTCACCGGTTAAGTTAGCATTGAGAAAAACAGGTCCAACTATGTGGTTTCCCAAAATACTTGCCCAAACATTTACTTTTTCTGGAAATTGAGTATGTTTTTCACGAAAGATTTGAGGATTTGTGTCACTCCAATATCTCACATTTTGTGTGTTAACGTTTCCATAGAGGAAGAAAGTTCTTTCGTCACTAAAACAAATTGATTTTATGTAGTCTGGGTGTTGTATAATTTGATTGGACATATTTTCACAGAATTCTAATCTTCGGTCGGGGTCATCATCTGAAAGTTGGTGCACCATTTTTAATTTGTATGGATGAAATTTGTTTTTAGCCAACACCCTATGCACCGTCTTTTGACTGACTTCACAGATAGACGCAACTTGGGCTGTAGAAGAAGTAGGATGTACTACCATTTCTGCAATTATGTCGATTTTTTTGTCGTCACTAATTGTTGGTCGACGAGATCGTTTGACATCTTTAACACTACCGGTTGATTGAAACTTCTGAAGAAGTTCCCTCAAATAAGTCCTCGATATAGGGCGATCGGGGTATCTCTCATTAAAAAGACGTTCCGCTGCATGTAAATTGTTTCTACATTCACCAATTATTAAGATAGCTGCTACTTTGTCGGCTACCGTACGTATCATTTTGTCTATGTAGACACTTAAACGTCGCGTTAAAGAATAATTAAACTGAATAGTCAAGGTATAAAAACCTATCAAAGTAAAAACAACAGAGGCAGACTTTACAATCTTAATTAATTAAATGCCAAACTATAATTTTAGTATTTATTTAATTTTTCTATCAAAATCAACCTAAACCCTAACAAAATTAGTATGACTGAATAGGTAATTTTAATATCTTCCAAACGAGATGTCACTTGCCATAAGGTACTATTTAAAATTATTGGTCACTGTGGCCCTGTGACGTCATATATGACTATTACCTCACTTGTCATGACTAGTTGAGAAACTTATATCCATTTATATTCACCCTCCAAATTTCATTAGTATAATTAAAACTGTTCAAAAGATACAAGGGGAGGGACTTTTGACTAGCACTTATATGTATATATATATATATATATATATATATATATATATATATATATATATATATATATATATATATATATATATATATATAGTATATGTATATACTATTGTTTTTCTGATTTACGGTTTCATAATTAATGTATTATGCACAAAGGCTTATGAGGCAACCTAGTAATAAAAGCAAATCCAATATGTTATTAATTGAACAATTATTAGCACACGCATTAGGTTGGGGGCCCGAGGAGCATATAGCGACGAGGGTCCCAATTGGATAAGTTCGCCAATGAGTGACTTATGAAACGTGTGTTTTGCGCTATTTTTTCTATTTAATTTAAAAATATCAACAAAATTTGCATTAAAACTGACTAAATTCACTGAATAGAATTCTTTAGATGTTTAATTGGTAATACTCAAATGTTATGTAATAATATCATTATAGGTTTAATCTCACAACTTAACAATGTTAAATAATGTTATATTCCTTTATTCATCCTGTTACAGCGCAATGAATACACATATCTATGTTTACAGTATAAATTTAATAATTTAATCAAATAAAACTGATCAAAGCTGAAAACCAATTAACAGTTTCTTAATAATTTCTTCATAATACAAGTCATTCAAGTATCCCGTTGAATTCTCTTATAAAAAATGAAAACATATTGTATACCTTTGCAAAATATGACTTAATTATAAACTACGCGAAAATGAATAAGGATATTGTATTTACTGATGATTTATTAATACTTTGCATTTACAAACAATGTTTTATTAACAACTAGATCAAGGAGTCGGTGCTTTACACTTATAAACAAAAAACATCTAATAGTGGTGCAGTTGTTAATTGTTTTCCTGTCAACTAACAAACTGTGTTGATTGAAAATCTAGTTTTTCTGAAATTTTTATAATCGGTTCATTATTTAAGTTAGAGAGAATATTTGTTTAATTAATTACAAAAGCAATGCAGAGAACTCATTTATCGGTGGAACAGGCAAATTTGGTGATACAAATGCATCATAGGGAGCATCTACAGGTAGATATCGCAGAATTGCTAAGAACATCGCAGAGTGTGATTTCTCGTACCATATCACGTTTTCGAGAGACAGAAGGCCTGGAAGTGGGTCTCGTCGAATCACAACACCTCGACAAGATCGACTTGTAGGAATAAATGCAAGACTGCGCCGTTTCTCTACGGCTCGACACCAATAGCACGTCCTTCAAAATGCAACAGGAATCCGAGTATTACTCAAACGGTAAGAAATAGATTGTTCGAAGTAGGACTTACTTCCTACCGTCCTCTGAGATGTCCCGCTAGAACTGCTGCACAAAGAATGGGAGGACATATCGTTTCGGATGAGTCTCGATTTTGTCTCCATAACAATAGTAGACGTCAAAGAGCTTATCGAAGTGCTGGAGAGCCGGTTGTGGCGTATGGTGGAGGTGGTTTAATGGTATGGCCCGGAATATCTTTGAGATGGCGTACCAAACTCCATATCTTTAATGGTGCTTTGACAGATCAGCGTTATGTTGAAGACATTATAATGAATTACTTATTAAATCGCCGTAACGTCGTTGGTAGAGAAAATCTTATTTTTTTAGATGATAATGCAAGACCCCACCGTGCTCGAGTTGTTTTGAACGCTTTTCAAAATGAATAAATAAATCATTTACTACTTCCAACGTTCTCGCCAGACTTAAACCAATCGAGTACGTGTGGGATTTTTTCTGAGGCGACTAGATCAACATATTCCACAGCCAACCACAATTCAGCAGCTAAGAGACGCATTACCGGTTATCGGGCAGGAATTACCCTAAGAACATATAGACAACTCGATTCTAAGTATGCCTGCAAGGTGTAGAGCAGTTATTAACGCCCATGGAGGAGCAACACGGTATTAGCCATTCAAAATTTTCATTTAAATTACGTAAGGTGAAACAACTCAGTAACCGCTTTTTCCTCAATCTGTATTAAACTTAGATTTTAAGTAGGCTGTGACTTTTAATTCCATATTTAGCTACAACAAATAACTTTCTGTTTTCCATTTCGTGTCACTTTGCTTATAAATATCAGCGATTTCAGCTACGCGCATACAATATCCCTATTCATTCTTATATAGTTTATTATTCTCCTAGAATATTATCTGAAAAAATTGATACATGTTTTAAAAAAATACTTTTAAAATTATAAAACAATACGCCACTCGTTTTTTTACCTTGCATTCGTGCTTCAATGTCTTATGAAACACGTGTTTATGCTACTTTTTCAAATTTGCCGTTTTTGTGCCGTTTTTAAGCAAAAATGTTTACTTTAGTTGATTTAGAGATTCTTGTGGCGGTTGGTAATGTCTTAATTTTAAAACTGAAAATTTGAACTAGCCACCTTTTGTTTTATCCAAATTCTGTCACAGAGTGACATGCATGACATAATTCCAGATCAAGTTTTGGCAACATAAAAATTGTCGTAAAATGTTCCGTAAATTAATGGCTATAAAGACATCGGAGAAGATAATTGCGCGTTTCTTAATATGTCTATTAAAGAGTTAAAATGGAAGCAAATTACAAAAAAAAAACAATTAAAAGTTCTATTCAAATTTGGGACACCTCTGAGGATAGGGGCTTAATTTTTTCTCTTCAGTAAAGGTATATAAGAATTATCTATTGCGACGACAATAGAATACTGAAATTGATCCTAAAAGTTAAGAGATTGAGATAATAATTGGAACTTTAGAACATTCTGGAGAGTAGAATTTCATAATAATGAATCACCTTTATATTAGCATTATTAGTAAATAATAGCGACAAGCGACCGTATATCTGAGTCATCGTTTTATCAGAGAGATGACCTTGTCTAGATATTTCTATTTATGGAATTATCTAGAACATCTGCATTTCCTATATAAATTAAATGCTAAGTAGAGATGATCAGTTTCTGTCTTATACGAGTTTCACAATACGTGTTAATATACAGGGTCCAGGCCCTGGGTGTGCTTAAAAACGTTGCAAGCGCGGTGGCAGTTTAATATTATTCGTATTCGTTCATAAGACATTGTTTTATTCATTTTTATTTACTAGTTTTGTTTTAGTTCGTTTGTTAAATAGACAATTTATTGTACAACAAGTTTAATGAAGTATGCAAGTATGAGTAATTTAAGTTCCTTGGCAAATTTTTTAAAAAGAAGAAAATTTGATGAAAAAGAATCATCGACATCGAGCTCATTTGCTGGTGCCGCAGAAACAGGCGAATGTAATAAAGATAAAAAAGTTAGCCACAGTAGTAATACTGACAACACTGCCATCAGTGCCATCCAGAGCCGGCATTTTCAAAATCAGAAAGATGTTGAAAATTTTCTAACAAATCCGTTCCAGAAAAAGTAAATACAATAAAATCGCTCTGGGTTCCACCACCAACATACACGTTTCCTTTAATTGATAAGTTTAAAAATAAAAAAAACTGAAAATGCGATTTTAACATAAGTGGTTGACAGAGTTTAACTGGTTTTGCTATTCGGCTCAAGAAGACGGCGCATTCTGTAAATACTGTGTATTCATTGTTACAACTGGGGGTGTTGAGGGCCAGGCTTTGGGTGCCTTGGATAAAGTAAAATGGATAATTGGAAAAAAGTCAAGGAAGTGAGTGTTTAAGTTTTTTTAAGAAAACCCTAACTCATGCTCATAAGACGAGTTTACATTCTTGTTACTGCTCTTTGTACGTATGTAACTTCAATTTTGTGTAATAATGTAGCTAAAAAGTCGTCATATTTGCCAAAAATAAAATAGAAACTACGGGTATTTTGTAAAAAATTCTCTAATTTTTTTTTTTTTACATTTGTAGACATTCAATGCGCAGGCAGTAAATTTCATAAAGATTCCATTTGTGCTTATGGGAATTTAGTCAAAATACAAAACGGGGTTAAAGAGAGTATGATAGATGTAATTGAAGGAACCAAAAAAAGTCTAGTAGCACAAAATCGAGCTAAAATCAAGCCAATAATAGAAACAATACTAGTTTGTGGTCGGCATAGAGGCCATAGAGATATTGAGAAACTTAAAATAGATAATAATTCTGCCAACGAAGGCAATTTTCGTGCAATTTTACATTTGGTATGTCTAGGTTTTTTTCTGTGTTTTTCCTAGACCTTGAAGTAAATGCTTTAGCAATTATATGTTAAATTACCACAGCACTATAATTTAACATAAGTAGTTGAAATTAAATTAAAATTAAAAATTACAAAGAACGTTCTACATTGTGTTTTTCATTGTTAATAACACTTCCAATTACTGATAAAGATATCGCTTTGTTAGATTTAACTGGGTTATTTTATTTGATGTGATGTTTGGATTTGTGAATGCTTCTATCAATTTCAAATTGAAGTTTCTGACAACTTTACACTTACATCATAACTCGATTAAATTTTGTTAAATGTGTTTTTAGGCTGACAAATTTCATCGTTAGCTTTCGTCGTAGAGAGTGTTCTGGTTTGTCATCTTTGAGGCAGTTTAACAATATTTAATTTTAATGACCTCTAGTTATTCTTTACTAAAATATAAATTTAATTTTTATAGTTGGCTTTATACGTTTCTCAAACTGTTGTATTAATAGCAGGCTGATGTTTATGTTTTAATTGTTCAACTTTGACAAAATTGTTTACAACATCTTCAACAATTTTTACAAATATTACTACTGACGAAGATAACTGTAAGTGTTATCGAAACGTTTAGATTGTATAATTTAAATACACCATTAAAAACTCCAAAAAAGATAAGTGTTTTATTGAAAAAAACTGTTTACAATTGATGAAAACGTGCACGAAAAATGAGGTTAGAAAATAATAAACAACACTACATTTTGTGGACGGAACATAATATCTACTTCTCACTCATATCATTATTCCATTTCTTTTTAGTGCAATATTGGGTTTCTGTGCAGGTGTCTTCGTATTTGGCGTTTACTTGCTCTTTTGTCGTCAGTAGTCGTCTATTAAAACAGAAAACGCTCTCATCTCATTTATTTTTGTTACAAGTTTTATTTACCATAATACTTTTTATGTTGTCTATAATTTCATTTTGGATTGTTGGGCTAATAGGTTTCTCTTTCTTGCTTGATGTTTCTAATGTCTCTTTTAATAATTTATCACCAATAACTGTTGTATTAATAGCAGGCTGATGTTTATGTTTTAATTGTTCAACTTTGACAAAATTGTTTACAACATCTTCAACAATTTTTACAAATATTACTACTGACGAAGATAACTGTAAGTGTTATCGAAACGTTTAGATTGTATAATTTAAATACACCATTAAAAACCCCAAAAAGATAAGTATTTTATTGAAAAAAATTGTTTACAATTGATAAAAACCTGCACGAAAAATGAGGTTAGAAAACAATAAACAACACTACATTTTGTGGACGGAACATAATATCTACTTCTCACTCATATCATTATTCCATTTCTTTTTAATGCAATATTGGGTTTCTGCGCAGGTGTCTTCGTATTTGGCGTTTACTCAAGCACAATGTACGTCTACAGTTTTAGGTTAATTGCGACGAACAAGCGCAATGAACGCCATTAATATCTATTATACGCCCTCAAATGCGGGCGTAATGTGGTCTTTATAGCACGGAAATGTCATTGTTGCTAAGCAGCATGATTGACAGCAAACACATGACAATATATGCGTTTTCACCTTCCATTTTAGAATGCAAATTATTTACAAACAAACAGTACCTTAGCAACAATTTAGTAATATCACAGTATCTTAGTAACGACAAATTAGCCTACTGACGACTTTATTTCACTGCATTTGCGTTTAAAAACTTGCCGAAAATACTGAATCTTTTTAAAATTTTTTTCCAGTTTCATGGTGCAAAATAAAATAAAACATTGTATGTACCACGGGCATAATTGTAGATTATGGCTTCGCGTCGGGCTTTTAACATTCCCTCGAGTCATAATCTTCTGATTATGCCCTTAATACATAAATATCTATTTTTTGTTTAAATTGTCCTAATTATAAAATATAAACATCATAATTAAGAGGTTATTAACTAAAAAAATTTACTTTTACTTTTCTTAAAAAAAATATTTTCCGGTTGAATAGTACACGGTCACGTGATTTTTTTCGCGCAGTTTGGTGTCTTCGTATTTGGCGTTTAGTCTACCCGTTCTTTGTATTTAGCAGTTTCAAAAGCTTGGGGTACAACAAATAAGAAATTGTCTTAATATATTTAAAAGACTATTGACTTTTAATGCACCAAAAAGAAAAAAAATGTCCTCTTAAAAATATTGAAGAATCTGCTGAAAATCCTTCAGCGAAAACCCTTAAACGATTATGTGCAACATGCAGGAAATCAAAATACGAAGCAGTACAGGATTTCTTAGTGCTGTATTTAATTATGTCATAGAAAGCTTAGAAGGAATATTTCATTGGAAAGATTCTGGTGATGCACCTGTGTTACAAAATAGTCTCTACGATTCCGAATTTTTGATTACTCTTCAAGTCATCGATCAAATATCTAGTTTTGGCTTACCCCTTTGTCGTTTTCTACAGAAAGTTGATATTGACTTACATAGGCGTCGACTTTCCAAAATTTTAATGGGGGCCCAGCCGGTCAGTGTTTGTTTTTCAAATTCTACATACCACTATACCGTAATGACTACCTAAATACATAATAATAAGATTTTTTTTAAGTATTTTTTATTAAAAAAAAAAAACAAAACAGAAAATATATTTTTATAAAAAATAAAAAATGTTAAACATAAATGTGAAACAAAATATTAAATAAATAAACCGTGTTTATACTGAAAATTACACGTTTCTTCGTGCAACATTTCTTTCCATAAAAATATTGGCAATGGACTCTACATTCAAACCCTTTGCAATATTTTTATGAGTATGTAACGTTGCAATATTATTTAGACGCTGTTGCATCATGGTACTTCGAAGATAGGTTTATAATCTGCGCAATGCAAAAAAAAACCTTTCGACTGTACATGTGGATACAGGTACGCTCATCAATGTTTTAACAAAATCCGAAAATTCACATAGCAGGGAGCACAGTTCAGGCTTTTTCTTCAGCACTGTGATGATATCATTAAGAGATGTAACATTGATATTGTCAGTTGCAATTAAATCTAGAAACATGTCTCTATGTAAAATTAATCTTTCAACATTAATATCATCCTTATAAAATTTCACTACTTCATATACAGGGATTTTAGATACTGCAAGTCTTTCCATATTCTGTAAATGAATCCAAGTTTCATTATCAAATCGTAGGTTAATTGCATTAAAAACATTATCGACAATCTCTAAATAAATTTTTCTATAGTTACTTTCAATTGTAAGTGTTGATGACTGGCTCCCTTCATCAACTCGATGAGGAACTTTCTTTCGTCTAGGTAAAACAGGATCTTTTAAATCCAAATCGAGATTTTCCATTGTATAGTAACAGTCGTCTCACAACTTTTTAAACACAGCTTCATCCTTTAATGCCTGTATAGTCTTTGTGACAGCATCGATTTTAATCTTCAATTTTTTTAAAATAACCGTGTGTTCTGTGAATTTCTTTGAAAAATTCAATAATTTCCTTGTCATTTTACCTTCACCCTTAAACACCACCGCGTTGGGCAAAATGGTCTTAAATTTCAAGTCTTGTTTGAAATATCATGTTGCAGTATTTAAAAAATTTCCAGTCTTTTTGCCGATTTTCTAATGAACGTTATTGCTTCTTTCATCAAATTTAAATAATCACGTATTTTTCCGATTGCTCTCATTGCATCTTGACATACTAAATTAAGTGAATGCGCTAAACAACGAACATATAATGCCCATGACTCTTTTTCTTTGACTTGTGTTTGCAAACCTCTAATAGCACCACTAACGTTTGCAGCGCCATCATAACACTGTCCCCTGCATTTACTTATATTCAAGTCATTTCTTATTAAAACGTCACATATCATTCTAAATAAAGTGTCTGAATTAGTAAATGCAGTTTCATAAAATCCAAAAACAATTCTTTTATTTATAATTTCTCATGGACAATTCGAAAACATATTGCCATTTGTTCATGTGCAGACAAATCAGATGTTTCATCGGCCATAATAGCATAATATTTACAAGACTTTATCTCTTTTATATTAGTTTGTACAGTTCAAGAGCGAGAATTGACAGTATTTCATTTAAAATATCATGAGAAATCCATCTATACGTCCTAAATAACTTTTAAGTTCAGGAACACCTTCTGAACGTACTTATAACAGTTCTAAAAAATTTGAATCTTCTTCAGTATGACAACGAATGGCTAGACCCTGTCTACCGAGATAAAGAATGGTGGTTATAATTTTCGTTAAGCATAGTCGGGCATCTTTTATTTTCTTTAATTTGGTTTTAGAAATATGTTCTATAATATTAATTCCCTTTTTCGAAGCTGTTACAGCTTCAAACGATTTTCTGTGTAAATCAGATTTTTCATGTATTTTAAATCTGTAGATTGCGTTTTTCCAGGAATGAAATCCATCTGTTATGAAAGCTTTTTGAGACAGTTTAGCACAAAATTTAGTATCTGGTAATTAAATTTTAAGAAAAATCTTTTTGGATATTGTCGTCGTATTCAAGCCGCTGAAACTGTTTTATCCGAGCTAGTTGAAACTGCCGCTGTTTTTTGGATGATTCCGACTCGCCATGCAATATTTCTGGGGGCATTGCAGGTGACTTTTTTGGTATTCTCACAATAAATTTAACCATGTTGAAACTGAGGTTGACACACCAACACTGTATAATCTAGTCTAGATCAAGATATTTGCTTTAGTAACAAAAATTCCTAAAATAAAATAATATACTTACAGTGTAACAAAACAATCATAGACAATTGACAATTCCCTTCGTATTTTACTCGATATAGGTAATTTCAACACGGTAAATATTAATTCACTGCGCTACATTTATCAAACCCCTGATTTCTCGATAAAAGTGGTCGAATGATTTGTGTTTTATGAATGCAGGAAAAAACAAGATTTTAGTCGAACCGAAATGACTCAATAAAATGCATCAAGTTCAATTTGGCATCCAACCATAAGGATACTAATAAGTGTTAAGCGACATCATGCCGTAAGGTCCATCTTCACCGACCAAACATTTGTTCGCAAACGTTCGCAAATGTTAGAAGCCGCCCGCGATCATTTTTAGTTAGCACTTGTCGACGAGGCATTCGCTTTATTGTGTAAGCGAAAGCGCAGACTTGCAGATACCCATATTTCATGTTCATTGTTCTGATGACATAGTAGGAGTGATATTTTTATTGCAAAAATGGGCGTATCACGTATCTACTGAAATGGATCAGTTCAAAATGTTAATGGGGGTTCAGCCCTCATTAAATTATTTTAATGGGGGCCCTAGCCTTCGAGCCACCACGTAGTCGGCGCCTATGTTGACTTAAGAGAGATTTCTATAACAGAAAATACTGTTTTATGTTTAAAAGAATTACACCAAAATGTTGAAAAACAGTTTGAGGTTCTCTTTAAATAAGGCTAACGTATTCTTATAGATATACATCATGATACTAAGACCTTAGTATCATAGATATACATGACGTTTTCATGTTTTTATAATTCATATAAATTTTAGCTTCCTGCTTCAAATATTGGCACCGAGATAAAATGAAAAAATAGTTTCACGACAAAAAAAAAACGAGCGAATCCATCCAAATCTAGAGTCATCAGTCTTCAACTATTTTAGGATTACCCTTTACGTGCCATTTATTGACTTTTTATTATCCAATTTAATGAAAGATTTACTAACCTTAAGAAATTTTTCAGGAACTTATGGCCTTCTTATCAGGAAAAGAAACAGAAATTTCGAACAGCGAACGTTTAAATTTATATATACCCGACGTACCTAAAATTATTTTAAAATCTGAAATTAAAATGTGGCGTAAACACTTAAATAGTACTGTTTCAGAAATTATGAATAATCGTTAAGCTTTAGCACGTTTGGAACTTTGTAATCAACAAGCGTACCCAAATGTTTTTAAATTATTATTAATAATTTGTACTCTGAAAGTCTTCACATCCCCTCCGGAGAGAACCGTTCCGACTTTAAAACGAATAAAGGCCTATCTGGCAATAATATCAATTCATAGGAAACTACCCATTTCAGAAGACGAAATAATTGAGTAACTTGCACGAAAGCCAATGCGATTGGATTTTGTATTATAATAATATTTATTTTATAAGCCGTGTCTTCTACCACGCGAAATTTGGGGAATTATAACCTCAATCTATATAAAAAAATTGGAAATAAAAAGGACAATTAAAATCTACGGTAACCTAGGATCCAAGCTACGATACTCTACAATCCATTGAGAGGATCCTAAGTTACTGTAGATTTTAATCTTCTTTTTTATTTACATCTTTAGATAGATTGGGGTTATAATTTTCGCGTGGTAGAAGACACGGCCTTTTGTAACTTTCTGTGGGGCTCTATACTCGGCAGCCCCTGCATAAATTTCATCAAAGACCACACATAACGGCAAATTTGAATAAAATTTATTTAACACCAACAACATTTAATTAAACTAATCTAACCTAACTGGCCTAACTAACTAAGTTAACTGATTCAGTGACTAGTCGAAGGCACATCAATACTTGGCCGATACAGTTCAACAGCAGCTTTTAAAAACTCCTCGAAACGGTCTTTGCCGGCAGTTTGTCGGTCCCACATGAATTGAATTAGGTGAACACTGAGGTCTAACTGATTTTGTGGGTAGTCGAAGGCCCATAATACTTGACCGATTAGCAAAAAAACACTCACTGTATCTTGAAATTTATGCAGGGGCTGCCGACTATAGTACACCCCTTTCTGTAAAACAAATATTTATTAAAATTTATAGATTACACCGTACTTTTTATATCCCCCAAGGCTAAAGTATGCGTACGCCTCTGCTTATGAATGTTCATATTGGACCTAATTTTTGTACCACCAATTGCCAATTGCACAAACAATGAATATTGATTATAATTTAAATTAAATCACTCAACGTAAGTATAGTTTCTTTATACACACACATAAATGAAAACTAGACATTTACATTTTTGTTGAATTATATTAACGTTTCAACGATTAAAAAATTTTGATCACGTTTTATTGCCGTTCTATTCTTTCCTTTTCTATTGGCATTCGGCATTTTTAAATCGTCTGCACAAAAGTTTTACATTTTTTTACAACTCGTAAGTTTTAATTATTAAATAGTTCACTAGGCAAGTGCGTTTAAAAATTATCTCTACTTTGTAGTACAGACGATTGTTTAATTTATTATTTGGAAAGTATTAAGCAAAACAAAAAATAGCCGATTCCTATCATTACAATGTAAGTGTTTATAAAAAGTAAAATATGTATTAATTAACAGAATTGAGTCCATGAGAAGCTTATAAAAGCGCGTACACTGAAATAATTTTTGATTGTTTAACATAACCTAACCTTTAAACTCATGGCTATGTCTTGTAGAATTTTAATTTGTATTATTTTAAGATGGCAGATGAATGGGATTCACCTGTAGTATCAGCGCAATTCGTAAATAGTGAAAAATATAACAGAGGAAGAGGACGTGGTAGAGGATTAAATAGATTTCAATCAAACAGAGAATCCAACAATGTTGAATCCGATTCTACTTGGGGTGGTTCACAAAAACCTGGAAAAGTGAGCTATGTTACTATCGAAGTACCAAGTAAATGTGTGGGACGTATTATAGGTATGTTCTTTAGCATTAATTTATTTACACATAGATCTAATTACAAAGTTTATGTATACATTTACAAATTATTATATGTACGTTAGTCATAAATGATAATTTTGTTTAGTTATAACATTTCGTTAATGCTTTCTGTTGTTGATCATAAATGCTATTTTAACGGAAACCTGCCATAAGCTGATCCCTTTCATCTGCTCCTCATAAACACATTTCCTGCCCATATTTCGAGCAAAGGTAGAGGAGTTAGTTACACAATGTTTAAGAACAAATAATTTCTCCTTACTGGTTTAGGAAATCTCAAATGATTTTGTAAAGTTAATAGAAGACAGGTGATTCACAAACAAACAATTTTGCTTGGTTTGGATAATGTAGCTTTGCACCCTGAAGATTTTAAGCTTGGGAAAATTAACATGACTAATATAGCATTTACAGAACTACTTGTACAGGAGAAAATTAAAAAATTTAAAGCTCATGAAGGCTGTAAACTCTTTAGTGCATGATTTTTCCTCTTCACTTTGAAAAAGTTTATACTAATAGGCATCCAGATTGACAAAAAAAATGTTTAATACAATATTCCACCATTTGTTCGCTTCAAATTTGAAAAAATACGTCTGTAACCCATGAGGTATATCACACCTACCACACAGGTTTTTTTTGAATGTGATCTACTTTTTATGATAATCGTCTATATATTATAATTGTAAAAACAATTTTTTTTGCATAGAAACATAGATTCTGTTTACATTTTGTGCACATAACATTAGTATTTCTGCTGCAGTCTTGCATTTTGTACTGGTTTCTTTTTTCATACCTTGCAGTCCAATGATTAGCTGTATCCTTTATGACTTGTAAAGATGGTCTTGGTGCAGCACTTTTCTTCTTCTTTGCATTTTCATAGAAGTTGGCCTTCTTCTCTTAGGTGTCTCCTTAGTGCCTACCATGCACTAGTTCAGTCCGAAATTTTTTCTAGGTCATTGGCTTCACCGAATTAGCGCAATAAATGAGCCAAGCATTTACCATGGCTATATCTACCAAGTGGCAGAATAATCTGAAATACCATTTTTTTCTTTTCATACGAATTCGGTGCCTTCATGTATGGGAATCCATCATGTCTACTCCACTCATATCGCAATAGTAAATTTTCACTACTTGTGGGCAGCTGACAAGTTGGTAACCCTTCTCGTTCTTATCCCATCTCTTCAAATTTTCTTTTGGATACACTCCACATAAAGTTGAGCCAAGGTATATGGAGTTATTGTCTACCCATTCAACTAATCATATAGTATACCCATCATTGAAGTGGTATACTTATCAACTGATCCTCTATCTTTTTTGCAATTTGTATTGAATGACAAGTTGTTGATTCTGTCTTTCATGAATGTTGCAAAAATTCCTTGAGGTAACTAAGTAAGGGAATCGTTGAATACCAATTATCAAAATATAGTTTGTAGTTAAAATTTCTTGATATTTCTCTTGCCATTTTTCAGTTTTAAATTATCATTAAAATGTTATGAAAACTTTCAAACGTACTTACGTTAATAGATTCTTCTACTATTGGAATGCCACAAGTCCCTTAATTCGTAACTCTTGAGACAGAGGAAAACAATAATATGCCTAAAAACCTCTCTATTACTTTAGTTGTAACGAATCTAGCCTTAGAAGGGTCCTTGTGTGCTTTCTCAAGAGTCATTCCACGTCAAATCACCCAATAAAAAATCAGTTTGACACCCACCTCTTCAGATTTTGATGAAACTTGGCAAAATTGTTCCAATTGCTACCCTGATAACAAATACCAATTTCTTTGCTGTATCTCTTATAGTTTCTTATTAATTTTTTTTTTTTTTTAATTTTATGTGATTTGAAGCCTCGGGAATCGTGACTTACATCTTTAAATATTTGTTTCTTAAAGTGTTACACCTAGAAAATGGAATAAATGCCTTTACTAACCTTTCTCAACCCCTAAAAAAACTAAAAATATTTTAATCTAGTGTTTTTTACAATTAAAAAAACGTGGTCGGATTTTGCTAAAATTGCAATATCTAAGGTCTCAGATCTGGTAGATTGTTATATTTTCTTTAAAATACTCCTACATAAATAATCTATCAAATAAACATATAAGATAGTTGGCTTTTTAACACGTTTAATTACAATATAACATTATTATTGAGTCATAAAATAACAGGCCTAATCTAAAAAGATAGACTGTTTAAAACATTTGGTTTGATGGTAAATTAAAATTTCATTTCTTCTAATTTTACTTTATATCTGAATCAATATTAAAATACTCCAGTAAACAGAATATTTAATTATTAATTTATAATTGTTTAATAATAATAAAAAATAATGTTGTTTATTTCCTTTTGACATTAGTAATGTATAGGACAAGTCACAATAAATAGGGTATAATTACACATGCACTGTTTGTCACAAACAGTTAACATAAAGAGTAAAATATAAATGTATAAATGTACTCTTAGCGGATCACAAAACATTTACATTATGCTGAAGGTAAAAATAAATGGAAATTTTCCTTACAAAGATGTTGGAGCCTTAAAAAATTCATCCAAAGTATAAAAGTTGTTGGAAAGAGGATATTGCTTTAATGTTTTTGTAAAGAGTTTCGTTGTTGTTATTTGTTTAATATAAGTTGGCAGTTGATTAAAGATTCGTAGACCATAATATTTAATTGATTTAAAAGTAACGTTAAATTTACAATATGGTCTTAAGTCTTCTTTTTTCCTAGTGGGATAGTTATGAATATTTAAATTTGACTCATACTCATGTTTATTTTTAAAAATATTAATTAATATGTGCAATATAGTTAAATCATATATTGTTAATGTTTTTAATTTATTAAATAACGAGTGACAACTGTAACTTTGCTTGACGCCTGCGATAATCAGTATGATTCTTTTTGGATTTTGAATACTTTGTCGATTGAGGTACTGTAATACCACACGCATAATCCGTACGTCAATCGCGACTTAATATCGTACAAAGTTTTGATACTAGTTCGCTACAGTGGCTCTTAAAGTTCAAATGTTCATCTATCGTAATCCCTAAAAATTTTTATGTTTCTGTTCGAGACATTGTAGCATTATTGGTATGAATATTAACATTTAGGTCTACATTGTCTATTGTGAAATCTCAAGTATTAGGTTTTTGTGCAATTTAGGTGTAATGAGTTAACGGATAACCATTCGTCGAGACATTATAAAGTGGAATTTCATTTATCCTGGATAACTGAAGTTGCTTTATCACTGATAATTAAAGATGTATCATCAACTCATAAGCTGCAAGATGTACTATCATTTATAATGTACTTAGCCATATCGTTTATATAAAGAAGAAATAGATAAGGTCCTAAGACGGTACCCTGTCGTATTCCTAATGACACCACCTTGGCATCTGAAGTGTACGGTTGTATGTTTTTCCCTGATATGTGATTTATAGCTACATACTGTTGTCTGTTTGAAAATCAAATGAAATGATTTTATCCATGTTAGTGAAACACCTCTTATACCATAGTATAATAATTTGTTACACAAATAATTTGGATTTACACAATCAAATGCTTTACTCAAGTCACATAATATTCCTATAGGGTATTCTAGGTTTTCAATTTTTTTGTATAAGTTTGTACAGAACTGTTGGAGAGCTGTGTTAGTGGAGTGGTTTTTTCCAAAACCGTGCTGGTTTGTGGTTAATATAGATTGTGTATCACAAAAATTGATTAATCTCTCTAGAAAACAGTGTTCAAAATACTTTTGAGAAACTAGATGATGGTGATATTGGCCGATAAGTATCCATAGATTCCAAGTTACCTTTTTTAACAATGGGATTACCTTACTGATTTTTAGGTTCACTGGAAAACAGCCTTTTGTGAATGATAAATTTATTATGTATTGTAAAGGTTCACTAATAATATCTGCAAAAGCTTTCAATAATTTACAAAATCCTAAGACAAATTGTACATTATTAACTATCATGATCATAGTATTTACTATTAAGAGCTTTGAAACATTATCATTACGCTCTTGAATCAATTCATTATTAATAGAATAAGTGTCTGAACTCGGAACTGATTTAGATTATTAATTAAGACAGTAAGTACTAATATTTACTAACTCACCAAGCCTGCCTCTTTTCACGTGTGACATGCTCCTATCTCTACAATTAAACACTGCACTAACTGCATTAGTCTCAAGCTGGCTTTCAGTGAGTAAGGACATACAGTGCAAGCTTGTTGTGTACAATTCATCCAGTGGGCATTTATCTAAGAAAAGAATCGAATGTTTTGATTTCCAACCGTTGCTTCATAAGTGATGATCTTGAACACAACACAAGTTTTGTCAACTATGTTCAAAGAGAAATTACTAAATGGCTGAAAGACAATCATCCAGAAATAAACAAAGTTCACTATTTTACAGATGGCTGAGCTGGTTAATATAAAAATAGAAATAGTTTTAAAAACCTGTCAGAGCATTATAAAGACTTCAACATGAAAGCCGAACATTCGTTTTTTTCTATAAGTCATGGCAAATCAATATGTGATGGTTTAGGAGGAACTGTAAAGAGAATTGTAAGAAAAAAGAAAAAAATCCAGGTAGCAACTGCTGTCTATGACTTTTGTAAAAAGAACATTGAAAAAATTAACTTTCACTTTATTGACAAAAAAAATGCTGACGCTTTCAGATTAGAGTTAGCAACACGTTTTTCAACCACCAAGACCATTCCAGGTACTAGAAGTTTTCATTTATTTTAAACCACTCCATACCTATGACATTGAAATTAAGAGAATTACTGATAGTCCTAATCCCGCTCTAATCTTTTCCTATCAAACTTCTTCTGTTGGGTCTGTGTTCAACCATCTTCAAATAATTATGTGGCTGCGAATTATGATGGCAAATGGTATTTTGGACTCGTAAAAACTGTTTTTAATGAAGAAGAGGATGCTGAAATTCTTTTCCTTCACCCTCCAGATCCAGCGATCAGCTTTTAATGGCCTCAAAGAGAAGACTTGTGCATAGTGGCTTTAGAGCACATCACCAGTATAGTTGAAGCGCCGCAATCAAGTGGGACCGAAGAATGTATTATTTCAAAAAGAGTGTGCCAGAAAAACAGAAGACTGTTGGATGAAGTGGAAAAAGTATTTCAAGCAGCATTAAAATGTATGAAAAAGACAATCAGCTTTCAATTTTGAATTGCAGTTTAAATATGAACGTTTATTTAATGTAAAGCCCATATGCCACGATCTATAATTATGGACATAATTATGAACACAAATATTAGTGGAAATTTTATGAACCGTTGCATACAGTTAATGATTATATGTCCAAATTTTTGTACATAAAAATAGAATTGTTCTATATTTTTCTACATAAAATGCGTGAAAATATGTGCGCATAGGAAGTTTTAAAACATAACCTATAATTTTTGTATTCATTATTTATTTCTCGAAATAACTACTACATTAAATTTCATAATGTGTCTTGGTCAAGGGAACAAGTAAATCTATTAATAGAAGAATACAAACAAAAAACATCTATGTTTGTACGAAGTTCGTTCACCATTATATAAAAATAGAAACGCTAGGAATTGTGCAAAGTTTACGATTGCTACGGCCTAGCATAAACATTACAGAAGTCAAGTCAAATTTAGCGGTTTAAGAACAAATTTCCTTCATGAACATACAAAATATGTAGCCTATGAAAAATGGAGCTGGTTCGGATGATGTAAAATAAGATACTACATATCGCTATACATTTTATAATTTTTTTCAATTTTAGATAAACTATCCTACAATTTTGTATTATGATTCTCTTATGTTTATATTAGAACATACAAAACCAAAGGATGCCACATACGATAGCATTAGTAGTTCCGAGACTGTGGAAGATTTTCAAAATGTAGTTGAAGGAAGTATTGATCTTGATGAATTAGAACATGGTGTATACAGTCTGGTATGTTTACATACATTTTCAATTTAGTCTTGTCATAAAAAAATCAATTTCTGTAGGAGCAATATAATGATTTAGTAGCTGAAGGTGATATAACATTGGTTGATCATCACTATCAATCTTCAACACCAGTTAGCAGTGATGTTGAAAAACTTGAACCTACTAAAAAGAGAAGGCATAATAATGACCATATGTTTTTGGAAGATGCTTCGAAAGTTATCAATAATATAGTAGCTGTAATTACTGCAAAAATAATATTGAAAGATAGTTTATAAAGGGTACAATGATTCAAAAAGTAAAAATTGATATACAAAAACTTTATATATATATATATATATATATATATATATATATATATATATATATATATATATATGTGTGTGTGTGTATGTGTTACGGTTAAAGTGTTTAGTTTATACACTAACTGGATAGTATATAAACTATCCAAATGACTGGTTATTTTGATGGAAAATCACATTTCTACTAAAATAGCTATGAATATTGGTTAGTATGTATACTATCCAGCTAGTTTGCAAACTAACCAAGATTTATGGCTAAAGTACAAACCACAAGAAAAGTATGCAAATTAACCAGTGTTTTTAAGTCGGCAAATACCTCTAATAGGTGCTCAGCTACTTCTCTAGCCTGCTTTGTTTTTAGTGCCCTCAACCTGACGTATTTGGTTAGGTGGTCTTGATAGACAAAAATAAATTTGTAGTCACCATCCGGTCTAGTTTGTAAGTCGATGAGATCGATTTGGCATCGAGAGTTTAAATGCTTTGAAACAATTGGTTTAACAACAATAACTTTTTATAGTCTTGTTCCGTTTGAGCTGACAGTTTTCGCAAGTTTCAATGAACAATTTCACCATTTCCTGCGTTAAATTATAATACTTTTCATTTAATAATTTGGTAGTTGCTAGCCGACCTCCATGCCCAGTTCCATGATGGGCGGCTTTAATGGCATCATAACATTCGCTTAAACGTAAAATAATCTTTCCAGATTTTTTATGTAAAATTACATAGGATGATTCGATTCTCTGTAAATCATAAGTATTTATCACATAATAATCATTCTTATTACTACTGTCAGGTTCAGTTTCGCGTAATCTCTATACGTTTCAAAAGGTCATTGTAGTCACTATCGTTCATTAATTTTGCGATGTTTGCTCGAAAACTTCCAAATGTAGATTTTCAAATCATTACTGGTGGTTCATTTTTAATAACAGATTTCTTATAAATTTCACAAGACACGAAAGTAAACAATAACACACAATACACACATAGACATAACCACACTTTTCTATTATATTAACCAAATGGAATTGGTTAGTTTACATACTAAACAACTTGATTAGTTTACATACTAGCCAACGAGTTGGTTATTATGTGTTCCTACGAACATTAAGTTCACACTTTATCTAATTACTTGGATAGTTTGTAAACTAGCCAAAAACACTGGTTAATTTATATACTTTTCTTGTGGTTTGTACTTTAGCCATAAATCTTGGTTAGTTTGTAAACTAGCTGGATAGTATATATACTAACCAATATTAATAGCTATTTTAGCTGAAATATAATTTTCCATCAAAATAACCAGTCATTTAGATAGTTTATATACTATCTAGCTAGTTTATAAACTAACCAAGTAAACACTTTAACCGTAATTCATATATATATATATATATATATATATATATATATATATATATATATATATATATATATATACCGGGTGGCTACTTTTTATATTGAACAGTATTGCTATCTTGAAAACCATAGGAATTACAATGTCGGTTAAATGGGACAAAAGTTACGCATAAAAGGGACCAACAAAATGTTGAAGACAAATCTATAATAACTCTTACCGTTTACGATTCATACAGGGAAAACCAAAACATAAGAATTTTTAATTGTTGTTGTATCTCCTTTATTTTAAAAGATATTAAAAAATTGTGATTACATTTTTTAATTTAAATTATACATGCTATTCTGTAGTGGCGTCAAATTTTTTTTTACAACGTTTCGTTTATTTAGGGAAACCATCAACATTTTTTTTTTAAATACGGACCTTTTTTTTCTACACTAAATTAATTACAATACCACCATACATACACCCCCAAAATTATTTTTTGATTACCCGTCGTTTCGTCACATTTCTATCCATCATCAAAAATTTAATGAATATTTCAGCTGAAGCCGTACCTGATGTTAATTGAAAACCCGCTGTTAAGCACTAGTGCTTATCAACAAGAAACAAGGTTATTATTATGCACAAATTATTCAATCCAAAAAATTAAACAAATAACTAACATTATTATTGTATGACTTTTTTAATAATAATTAACAGAAACAAACTAACATAATTAAATGATAAACAAAATAAATTTATACATATACATATATACATATTTTTACAATAAATTTATTAAAACATCTACTATCTAACAAATGCTTTTAAACATTGTTCTTTATTGCTTCCTCTTGCCAATCAACTTGACCCACAGATGAATTAAAATAATCAGTATATTCTTTACGAATTAATAAAGCACCATTAGTACATCTGCGTACATTTCGTTTGAAAATGCTTTTTAAATTAAAATTTGACATATCCATATCATTTAAGTTTATGTCAGATTTTATTTCTGATATTACAAGAATATGTAGAGCTAAGCAAGTTAATGTTATCAACTCAACTTTCTCTGGACTTAAGTTTATAGTAGTAAGGAGCATTCTGAAGCGATTTACAAGAATGACAAATGAATTCTCAATAGTCCTGTGTGCTCTTGATAGTCTATAATTAAAAATCCTTTTTTGGTGATCAAGATCACGTTGCGAATATGGTTTCATGAGGTTACTTTTTACTTTTTTAGTTCTTCCTTGTAAAGCACTCGTTGGTGGTAAATTACATGTGTTCCCTTCTAAAGCTTTTGACAAATTATTGTCTCTAAAAACTCGACCATCGCTTATACGTTCATTTACACCAATGTTTATGTAAGTGAACTTATAATTTGCATCACATAATCCAAGTAAAACTATTGAATGGTTCCCTTTATAATTACAATAAGATCCGGATGATCTTGGAGGAGGAAAATTAATATGTTTTCCATCTAAAACACTTAAACATTGAGGAAACTGTTGAAAATCATTTGCAATTTTCTTCCACTCTTCAACTGTAAAGAGGGTCTATAAATTACAAATATGTAAATAAATAAATTTATACAACCCCTTGACTATACTTTCAAGTAGTCTTCTTTGTGAACTGTAATAGTTGCAGAGCACACTTCAGGAATTATTCTCGAAATAGTTGTTTAATAAATTCTGGTTGAATACATAAGAGACCTATATGTGTCTCCTGTTGCCAAAAATCTTAATGTAACTTCTAATCTATAATAAAGGTATTATTAACCGATAGTTTAGAAAAAGGTTTTAATAAACTGTTACCTACCTACTGCGAGTTGAAATTGTATCTCGCATAGTTTTCTTGTTTTTGAATGTGAGGAATTAATTTATCCAGAAGATGTTCAAATGCAACATTGTCCAATCTTAAAAAAGTTTTTATAAGAACAAGAATCTTCTACCAAAAGTTCCTCTGTTAACATTGCTAAAATTCCTTTTCCTTTATTTCGTCTTGTAATCCATTTTCGGCATGAAGCTTCTTGCTTTTTTTTTGCTTTCTTTTATAAATTAAGTTGCACTCAAAACTACTATATTTACAGAAGCAATCATCATTAGATTTGTCTCATCCATCATATCTTACAATACCTTTATTTACTTTTACCACGTGCTTTTATCTTTACTTTAGTTATGCTTGTTCAAAGTATTAAATTCTTGTTATTTTTATGAATACAATATGTACAGCACTTGCAGGTGATCAAAATTCTGAGCTTAATTTATATGCATATTTAAAATCAAAATTGTGTTCATAATTATGTCCATAATTATAGATCGTGACATACTGGCTTCTTAAGTAGAAAACTAATTTACAATTTTAAAATAATATTCTTTTGTTGTGAATAGTTCGTCAAAAAGTCAACCATCTTATATGTTAGTTTGATAGCATATTTATCTAGGAGTACTTAAAAAAAAGATGAATCTTCTACCAGGTCTAAGACTTTAGATAGTAAAACCCGACCACGTTTTTTGAATTGTAAAAAAACTAGATTAAAATATTTTTGTTTTTAGGGGTTGAGATAGGTTAGTAAAGCATTTTTTTCATCTTTGAAGAGTAACACTTGAAATATTGCAAAATTTCTTGGTGATATCAAGAAGTTTTTAAGAGACAAATTTTTAAAGATGTAAGTCACATTTACAGGCCCGATTCCTGAGGTGTCAAACTACAAAATTAATAAAGAAAAACTATAATAGATAGAGCAAAATAATTTGATATTTGTTATCAGGGTAGCAATTGGAACAATTGTGCCAAGTTTCATCAAAATCTGAAGAGGTGGGTGTCATGACCTGGGTGACTTGACATGGAATGACCCTCAAGCCATTTTACTTAGTAGGTTCTAAGAATTTTAAAAATTGATATGTACTATCAAGGTCCGTGCTCGCAGTAGAAAGCAAGGATTATTGCCAAACCAGATGGCAAAGGTTTCTTTATAGTCTTAGGTATTTCACCATTCCATGAGAACGGCGTCATCCAATCTTTGGAACAACTCATCATCAGGTATACTTTCAAGTTCATCCTCCATCAACATCAACTCATCGTCACTAGAGTCTTGCATCTCCAAGAGTGCCACAACCTCCTTTCTTCTCATTTTCGCTTTATCAATGATTAGTCTTCTGAATCCATTTCTGTAAAGACAAACACCAAATAATTACTAAAATATGTTATCAAGAAAACAATGCAATCTCAACCGATGCTGCAAGATGTAACTCAGAATACAAAACACTTGTATTGAAGGTAAATAAATAATTACATATTTACTTTGAAAGATTACATTGATTCATAAGACAATGAACAACCCAGAAATATTTTTTACTGCAAAAAAAACCTTGCTAAACATAAAAATATCAGATCCAAACGAACTTTACATGCATTCGAAAACAAAATAACCATTTTATTTAAAGTAGGTTACACGGTTGGAATTTTTTTATTGGCTGTATCGCTTTACAACATGTTGACTCTGCAGGATATAAATTAGTTACTAAAATATTTTTCTCCAAAAACTTAATAATCTAATTAATAAAATATATTGTATTGTACATTAACATTATATTTTATAACAATAAATTATTTTCAACACAGTCATGCTTAAATGTGAATGGACAAATTGTCATATGTTTTATTACATTATGATGTAATAATGTACTGAATAAGTAAGAAACACTGCGTTATAATGTGTTTAGTGTGTTTAAAACGATACTTTGAAAAAGTTTATAAAAAGTACTATAATTCAATTACATTAAATACACCAATAATTTTGAATTGCAGTATAATAATCTTCTACACAAACAACTGTAAACACCGATGATTGAAATTATGCTTCCGTACTTTGGAATTCGAATGTTTTCTCAAAGTATAATGATTAGTAGAATTCCTAAAAATTCAATCTTTATGAATAAATCAAATAAATAATCATTAACTCAGAAATTTGCATTATAGAATATATTGCCGTTATAATTCGGGCAAGAGTGCAGTGTTCGGGCCCGGTGATATTTACTTAAGATGACCTTAGCATTTAATTCTGTGATCTTTACATCGTTTATATGCACCCGATGCCGTCAAAGATTTAGAACCGCCACTTTTATGTCGAAAACTATTGGAACAATTACTTCCTTTTTTTTTGGAAGATTTCATTGGTCTTAACATACAAATATTTACAAAATTTTTGCAACATTTTAGAATAACTTACCAAAATTCATTTGCTAGGTTATTATATTGTAAGCTTTATTGAAAATAATACCCTTTTACATGCTTACATCTACAATACGTAAATTAAACTTTTGTCTTTTATTTGAAAAGAACATTATGACATACATTTGACTTTTATGTTAAGATCGTATCAAAACTGTTCGTACAAGAAAACGGAATTTGTTGTTAATGTTATCCTTGTTAAATACTTGAGTTAATAAGAGACATACAATACGACACTCTTGGAATAATACGTTAGGTTATAATGTATACATTGTATTCAATATGTACAAAAGGATAGTCATACACAAGTGCACGTTTGATTCATCGATCAATCGGGATAAGTTAAACGAATGAACTATAAGAACAGTTATTTGTGGAATTCATTAAACATATTTTTTAGTTTTGTAAACGTTTCTAATTTTTTATATTATTTTGTATTTATAATAAGTAGTGCACTGCTCTTCAACACGCATCTTTCATTATGAATACTTGTAATAAGAATATTATTCTGGGGTTATATTCTATTCTTTTGTATTTAATCCTTGTGCGTGTTAGCTACTAAATGCATAATGTACTTTTACCCGAAATGGGTATTTATGATTAAGACTAATAATTTTTGTTTATATGAGTTTATGATATGAATACTTAATAAAGTAAGAAGGGCAACGTTTAATGATGGTTTAGAATTTTGAAGTATATACAAGTGAAATTTGAGAATGAATAGCATTGATGTTTATTTGAGGTACGTTTTGAACCATAAACTTAACCTCATTCAATGTGTTTCTTATTACTTATATTTACAATCTACCTTCTTATCACCGGCTTGTGAATTAAAGCAACAAAAAAATATGTAATAATCAGAATCTTGAAGATAAATCGAAACACTTTCTCACAACCAGGTTTGAACTCTAAAATTTATGGAATAAGCTATCTCTAGACATTTCGGTGCATATTGAGAGATTATTATACAATGGTGGTCCTCAGAAGACATGCTAAGATTTAAGGGGGTGATTCTTGGACCCATTTTAAGAAAAAAAACTTCATATGAACGAATGTCGTAAACGTCCTAACTTTTGAAATACAGGGTGATAAAGTTTCCAGAAAAAAATCTTTTTGCTTATAACTACTGTGATACTATTGTAGATATCTTTATAAAATTTGGTACATGTCTTCAATGCATCAAGATGCATTTTCTGGTGTACAAACAATTTTATTATTTTTACTAGTGGCGTCCGTACGGGTTTTGCATTGAATAGTTTTGGAAAAAAAATGGTACGCCTCTGCTTTCTGTTAAAATAAAAATTATTTTTGGAATTCTCATTCATTTGTGAGCAAATTTGATCTCTTGATTTTATTTCGTCCGATGCATGGTTTTCGCTTAAAAAATAAAAATCGTTTTACTTCAGGGTCAAATCACTAGTGACTGTTGTATGGAAATCGTTTTTTTTTTCTTTTTTCGTGCTATTGAGTTCGTTTAATATTAAATGTGAATTGATTTAGAAATAACTAACTGATTTTACTTTAGGAAAAACTTAAAAAAACTTTTAATTGCCAATAATTACATTAGAAGTTTAGCGGGGATTTCAGCTTGTAGAAAAACGAGGTTTATTTTATTTTAATAAAGTAAGTTTACATGAAAGGCTTAAATTAATTAATTATTAATTATTAACAATACTAACATTGATTATAAAAATTGTTGAAAGTGAGAGCCTTCACTTAATAGACATGCTTCTGCACTCGTTCAAATATTCCAGGTGTATTCCGTATACTTTCACACGAGGCAACTATTCGCTCTCTTAAATCTTCTAAAGTGTTAACGGGAGTTTTATGCACTGGAGTCTTAAGGTGTCCCCATAAAAAGTAATCCAAACTATTGAGATCGGGGGATCTTGCTGGCCATTGCTGAGGTCCTCCGCGACCTATCCAACGATCAGGATAAACTGTATCTAAATGATTTCGGACAATTACACTAAAATGAGGAGGAGCTCCATCGTGCATGTACAACATTCGATTCCTTAACGCAATTAGTACATCTTCAAGCAACTCAGGTAGTCCTTCGAGAAAATGCAAATAAGACCGTCCATCAAGGCGTCCTGGTAGGAAAAATTGGCCTATTACATGATTACCAATAATTCCTGCCCATACATTAACCGAAAATTGTTCTTGAAAATGGGTTTCGGTTATGGCATGCGGGTTTTCTTCCGCCCACACATGGTTGTTATGGAAATTTTGAATAACATTTCGAGAAAAATTTGCTTCGTCCGTGAACAAAATTTGTGACTCAAACTGCGGATTTAGTGTAACACTCTGAAGGTACCACTGACAGAAGTTCACATTCTGTGGGAAATCCTTGGGACGTAATATCTGTTCTCTTAAGAGTATGGTATGGATATAACAAAAAGTCAACTAAAATACGCCAAACTATTTGGTGACAAATATTCAGAGCTGTAGCGATCTTTCTCGTACTCGTCTCGGAATATTCATCGATTTCTTGCATCACCGCTTCCTCAATTTCAGGTGTTCTGACAATTCGAGGTCTACCTTCCGGAGTACCTTTTTTGAAACTACCAGTTTCGTTAAGTCAAGGCACGATTAGCATATTTTTCGTTATAAATGCGTTTGGCTTCTGTCGCATTATCATCTGCGAGGCCATATATGTAATGCATTGCCACCATTTCCGCATTCGTATAATTTACCATTATTTACTGATATTTGAAAAAAACAGCGAAAAAATAAATAACTTCAATGACACACCAAAAATCAAAGAAATGACGCACTGAGATGGTTTTGAACACAAACAACTTACTGTAAGTCAACAGCTATTGTTTTGACATTGACGTCTGTAAAAACGTAATTTATTCCAGGATAACTAGACTTATGTAACTAGATATGTGTTAAACAATTATTAGTTGGTATTGCGATATGAAGCAATTTAAATATGTGTTAAAAAATTATTAGTTGGTATTGCGATATGAAGCAATTTAAATTTTTTCTTGAATCCTGAAGTAAAGTATACATAGTTTGTGTGAGAGCGACATGACGTCATAATGCGCAGATACCAATATTCGTCCGTCGATCTCATTTTTAAAATTGTAGGGAAGTACAATAATTTGACAAATTTAGTTTGTTTTCGCGCGTACGAAGTTTTTGTGATTATTGTTGTATTTGCTTGTTTCGATCGATTTATAATAACCAAAGTCTGTTTTAAGACTACAAACAATAATTTATTTGCTACGTAAGGTAAGAATTGTTGTTATAACGATAATGCAAATATTATTAGTATGTTAAAACCTACAGATATGAATCCTGCCGTATCATCAACATCCAAGTCCACTTATGTTGTGAAAGGTCAGGAAATTATTAGCAATGTCATGTCGTTCGCATAAAAATTATACTTTAAAACGATTTTTATTCTTTGAAGAGAAAACCATGCATCGGACGAAATAAAATCAAGAGATCAAATTTGCTCACACATGAATGAGAATTCCAAAAATAATTTTATTTCAAGAGAAAGCAGTGGCGTACCATTTTTTTCTCCAAAAATATTCAATGCAAAACCCGCACGGACGCCACTGGTAAAAATAATAAAATTGTTTGTACATTAGAAAATGCATCTTGATGCATTGAAGACGTGTACCAAATTTTATAAAGATATCTGCAATAGTATCACAGTCGTTATAAAAAAAAAATGTTTCGGGTAACTTTATCACCCTGTATTTCAAAAGTTAGGACGTTTACGACATTCGTTCCTATGAAGTTTTTTTCTTAAAATGGGTCCAAGAATCGTCCCCTTAAATATTACCGTGTCTTTAACCCTAGATTCATAAACTATATTCATTGTTACATGGTTCATAAATATACGTCTGTGAGACACCTTTATTTTGTGTGTGTGCTTAATGAAGCAATTTTGGAAATTATTGTAATAAAAAATACATACATTAAATTAAAAGAGGTTTTATTAATATTTTAAATAGGAAAACACATAAAAAAATATTAATCAGCGCATTCAAGGCATAAACCAGCACGATGCTCCATGCACATGTGACGTCTGCAAGAGGTACAAATGAATCGGGTCTTGACGTTTTTTCTTATAACAACAGAAACTACATATTTTCCTGCTTTGGTTTTCAGGGTCTGCTGGTACACTTGGCACAGTATCGCCTAAAATAGCGTCGATGTTCCTCTTTAGGCAACGCCTCAAAGTTGGTGTTTCGCGGCGACGACGAAGCCAAGGCTCTATCAGTTTATTAGACACCTCTTTGACAAACGCTCTCCTGTTAAGTGGTTTTTGTTGACTACGGCTGGTATTATGTACGTGTATGACAAAACAGTTGACAATAGACATTTTTAACATTCCATAAAAGTAACACAGAGGCCATCTTCGAGTTTTTCTACTGCACGACATGCTGTGACACATTTGGTCGAACGTATCAACAGCGCCCTTGGTCGAGTTGTAAAATTCTATGATATCTGGTTTACCAGATGGTGCTAAAGTGCCCTTTCCATGGGCTGTAGATAGCAAATGAACATTTTTATTTCTTTTTGGCTTATAAGATACCAATGTGAAATTTCCTTCATAACAAAACATGGATGATTTTGTTTGCCTTGGTTGTAAAAGTTATGAAGGAATCTGTCGTTTATTTGATCTGATTGTACCAACTATTGTTAATTTGTATGGTTCCTGCAATAGCTCTTTTGCCAATGGAACTGATGTGAACCAGGTATCCATGGCCACGTTGCGGTTACTCCCTCGAAGAGTTTCCGTGAGTCGCTTCACAAAAAAAGATGCCAGAGGTTGTCCATCTGTGTTAGTGCCTTTTCCCATATAGGGTATCGCATCTAACATATAATTAGATTTAAAGTCGCAGAGAACTACTAGTTTTGATACCATATTTATCGGGTTTCGACGGTATATACATCCGGAAAGGACAACGTCCACGAAAACCCAGTAGCTGTTCCTCCACTGTGACAAATGAACCAGGTTTATAACTACCTCTACATACTGTAATAAATATTTCCCATATTTCCCTAATAGGGACAAACTTATCGATAGCTTTTCGTGCGTCCCGAGTTGTTTTGTCGTCGAACCTTAAACAATTCAATAAAAAATCGAACCTATCTTTAGACATTGCTGAATTGTATTTTGTTCCGCTTACGACAGGATCGAACAGTTCTGCGCTAGTAAGATGGTTATCTTTTTTCCTTGCAGATAATAATCCTATCAAGGCGTATATTTCTTCAGCACAAGTATCACGAACTGTTGCTGTTTGTTCTGCATATTTTCCTTTCTTTGCAGCAATTTCCGTATTTGTGTCAGTACGATGATATTCACAATAGATTCCGAGATGAACAATTTGAATTGATTCAATGGAGAACTCGCATTTTTCGCCTCATTTTTGGGTCCTTGAATAATGTGAACGATATTTCTTGATTGTGTCCTGGAAGTACGAGCTTCTGAAGGTTGTGCCGACCATTTGTGACCATCTTTACCTCTCAAATTTTTAGTTGGTGGCATAATTATTTGACCTGCCAGTTGTTGTTCGTTTGAACCTACCTCTTCAGTATGTAAAGGTTGATCATAATTTGATGATTCAGACGAATTTATATAACGTCGGCGACGGCGACTAAGCATTGATATCGGTATAGGTTCGTCATCAGAATCACTTGAAACTTCAGTTGGATGATCGCTTTCACATTCTAAAGTATCCTCGACTTCACTGTCTAAATCTAAATCATTTGGAACCAATTCTTCATCGTCTTGTAGTAACAGGGCTCTAAGTTCATCGTCAGTCAAAGCGGCCATTCTGAAAAATAAAAATTCAAAATACTACACCCTACCTATAACTAATCTGTAGTAAATAATATGACCAAAATTACAACAAATGTAATAAATAGAATTCGTTTAAAATTAATAACTAGTAAAATAGTATATTACAGAAGGTATATAAACATTATTTTGTAAAATAAGTCCTCGTAATTTCATTTTATTGGACAAAAAGTAAACCCTTTCGGTGTAAAAGAAAGTTACACTAATCATAAATATTGGTCTCTCAGACACCTTGGACTTCGTACTGCTCAAACTATACTTGCGCAAATAAAACAGCTAGGGCAATACTAAGATCTCGTTGTATTAGGAAGGTACTGAGACGCTCGGGAATTACCTCCGTCGCGCAAGCGCACTGTGCCAAATTAACAAGTTGAAGGTGTCTGAGAGACGTATGTTTATGAATCTAGGGTTAAGGTACACCATGTATAATGGTAATGATACCAAAAAAGATTTTCACCTTATAATGTACATACATATATACGACTTTTTTTTCACAATCGCGAAATCAACTTATTACACCATTTTATGTTTGACAAAGTTTTGCCAAGATCGGCCATGATGTCTGTATATGTGGATTTATATATTCATTCATTTCATTTCTCCTGGAGCTGTTTAGATTTTGGGAGAAATCCAGCGGTGGAGAAGGGGGGTTGTTAGGGGCAGTTTTTTTTTTTATCAAATATTTCTGTAACAGTAGCATATTTCAAAGATATAAAAATATAGATCTAAAACATCGATTATGTTCTATGCTATTGTTTGGTATGAGGCGTAATTTGGCGGCCAAAACATTCATAAGGTGGAATTTAAGTGTTTCTTCAAATCCTTTGAACATCTTTTGCTTCTTTAAAATTGAAATAATTCAGTAAACTTTACAGTTAGACACTTAGTACCTTATACCAAAAAGCATCTACTCTTTAAGGTCTTTTCAAACTTGTAATGATAATTGGACCATCCTGTATATTGGAAAATAGTATAGTGCTCATGTTTCTCTACAAGTTTTGTATTTAAAATTTTTATATATCTGTAATAGTATTTGGCATTTTCAAGCACGTCACACCGTCGTCACAAGCTCCGCCTCTAACAGCTGATGTTGGACTTGTGTTAGCGTTTCATAGTAACCTACGTATTTTGCTGTTATTTTTGAGTGTTTTCTCCAGAAAAAATCGTGATAATTGACTTATTGTAGTGTTAGTATATAATGTTGAGATATTTCATAGTTAATTAGTGAACATTATTAGTGAATATTATAGTTGGGTTGCAATAGAAATTTGTAAGTATTTTGTTACTTGCTTTAATAAAGTAAAGCCCATGTGAAGTTTGGTAAATTCCAGAACAAATGGCTTTAAGTGATTCCACCATCTGCTTGTGAAATATAAGATATCAAGCCTGCTGGTGTTATCCCTATGAGAACTTTGATAGTGTTATGATGTTTATAGGTAGACCAAGTTGTGCACTTTATTTCCAAAAATTTTGTCTTTTGTAATTTAATTTCAAAGCAATCTATAATTATGGTAATTATATTGCCAAATGCCTGTTTAAAACAAGGTGGCATTGTTTTTTTTTAATTTGTCTCTTTAAGGCCATAGAATAAATTGACATAGTCGAAAGTACATTACATGAAGTGTCGAATAGAAAATTCTAGTAATAGTTGGGATATTACCATAAAATGTATAAGAAAACATAGTAAAATCTAAATTTAACCTGAGTTTTATTAACAGCATCAAAAAATGATCAATTAATTTTGTAAATATTATGTTGAAAGCCTTTATAACTTGGTATTCCAGTGTAGTAACGAATTTATAACATACACATTTTAACATATCATAGCCAAAAGAGCCTTATTTTGAATGTAATTTTTTCATTTGACTAGTTTGATGGTAACTAACCTAAAACTTTTCAATATTATGTAGGATAATTGTTCACTTCATTCACGTATTTCTGGTGAATTGTATCAATACAATCCTCATCTATAAATATTAGCACAGAAACCTTTTCACCGCTTACGATTTTCGATAAAATTGTCAGAAATCAATCACATCCCATAAGAACATGTGTTAAAGTTGTCCAACATCAGGCAAGGTTACACGTTGTGACGTCACTTGAAAACGCCTAATGGCAGATATGGACCACCGCGCGCTTAAAAACTCACCCTGTATATAAAAAGTCTATAGTTTTCATGATTATATGTGTTAGTATTTTTGTATTGCCACTTGAAAAAAAATTGTCAATATCCCTATTGGATAAAAATTTTTTTCATAACATGAGAGGGAGAATGTGTTTTATATTTGAGGGCAGGAAAGCGCGCCGGGTACTACTAGTTACTTTATGTAAATCTATGTTTGATTAAAACATGTTTCTGACATTCCTAAACTTATGAGAGTGTAACATTCTTATTTCTCCCAGTTTACATTTTAATCTATAAGCTCAATTTGAGTTAACTTCCTAAGGTGTCTTATCTTTCAGATTGGAATAAAAATGTTTTCCAATTGTGTTGTGGTTATTAAAAACAGCTTGGAAATTATATTTGTGTAAAGTGTATTCCATTTTATTGAAAGTTGGGCATCATAAGGTAAACCAAAATATATCTAGCTTCATTTGTTTGTGAATTTTCAAGATTATGGAAAATAGGTCTAAAAAAAATTAAGCTGTAAATCAAGGTTTGCACATATGAAAATGTACACTTTCACCATTATTATACATAATTAAAATACTTAGCTTTTGAGTTTTTAAATGGTATATTTTTATATTAATATTTTAGGTAAATCTATATGTTTCGATACAATTACAGTTATCATCTTCAGTAACTGGTAATATCTATACGAATTGCTTGAGACGTTAAACATTTTTTTTCATATTTCATAAATTTTCTCAAGCAATTATTATAGACATTACCACTTACTGAGGATGATAACTGTAATTGTTATCAAAACGTATAGATTTACATAAAATATAAATATAAAAATACATTTAAAACCCAAAAGCTAAGTGATTTAATTCAGACAGAATGTGTGTTCTTTCTGTGTTTGTAAAATTTGTAGTTTATACAGTAAGTAAAACGGTCACAGAGTGTTGGGAAGAAAAGGGTAACTTTTAAAGTGGCACAATATATAAAATTTGAAGAGAGGTTTATTTATCGCCGTTCAATTAAATGTATGATCAGTTAGCAAATTCTCAATATTTTATATTTACTAGCATGACCAAGCAGATCATCGTTAGGCATTTTAACGTGAATTATTTTTGTAGGAAAAGGAGGGTCGAAAATAAGTGATCTGCAATTTGAATCTGGTGCCAAAATTAACGTAACAAAAGAAGTTGTTGGTGAAAATACTGTAGTAAAAATAAGTGGATTAACAGATGAAATTGACAAAGCAAAAGAAATGATACAACAGTTAACTATAGATAGACCACCTCGCCAGCAACCAATACCTTTTCAACAAACCACAGCTCCCTTGCCAAATAAGGACGTAGTTGTAGACTGGAAGGCGTTGTCCGAAGAATGTGTAAGTCACTGTATCTAGTAGTATTAAGCTCTATTGAATGAAAATGACTATAAAATAATTTACTTTTAGTAGTACACATTATTGAAAAATTAAAAAAAATAATCAGTAGCCTCATTTCAGTAGTACGTATGGTACCCGCTTTTATAATCGTTGCTTTAAGGTAATTTACCCACCTATGTATTATTTATTAGTGTTACGTGCGTAGAACGTAAGTTACGCTGTCTTTGAAGCTGGAACCTTTATGTTAAATTACTTGCTCCTCTTATTTAAATTTCCTGTTTGCAAACTGTTACTTAATAACGACAATTTATTACAAAAAAATAAAACGTAAAATCTGTAATCATAAGCGATAGACAAAACGCATTTTCTATAGTATAATTTAATAACTTGTCCGAGATAGTTTGTGTAACTTAAAACTAAGAAGAAAGTTTGTTTTGTGCATGGGCAAACATAGCTAATCGTAGGTGCTACTTAATAGAGTACTTATAGTTAAAATTTTATGTACCTAAATGTAAAAAATTGGTCTGTATATGTGTAAACCTTATTGTTAATATAGCCTTTTGTTTCGCTGTTATTAGAAGTGCATGTAATTAAAATTTCATATAACTATCTTAGCAAATAGAACACCTGATCTGCGCATGTGCTAACCCAATTTTTAATCCGGGGCTAGTTTTGTTTTCATTAGAAGTACATTTAGTTAAAATGTCGTATAAATACATTAGTAAATGAAAGTTTGATCTGTACATGCGCAAACCCAATTTTTAATATGGATATTACATTACATAACATTCACACCATTCCCTTGCGGGGTAGGCAAAACAATCCCTGTCTCTTATTTATTTTCATTCACAATCTTTCTCCATGCTTTCCTATCTCTACATGCCTCCTTAGCTTCCGCAAGATTCATATATTGTCTCTGACATACCCTTTTTTTTTTAAACTCCTTTTCTTTCTTTTATCATACCAGGGCCGGCCTTAGCTCTAACTTCACTTTGATACCTATGTATCAACGTCATTTCCTCGTCACATTGCTTCATAATACACTCATTCTTCAACCTATCCCTTCTTGTTTTACTGCATGCGCTTCTTAGGAATCTCATGCCCACGGCATTTATTTTTGTTTCGTGCTTTTTGACATACCCATGTCTCACTTCCATACAGTACTGATGGGACAAACACGCCATTATATATTGCTCGTTTTGCAGCTATGGTCATGTTTTCGTTTTTCATTATTTCCACATACTTCCAATCACTTTCCTTTCAACATTGACCCGTCGTCAAATCGCGCCATCCATTGTACCATCTGCAGTGAATATTCTACCCAGATATACCAACTTGTCCACTGTTCCACAATTTCATCGTATAGGGTAAATACTCTACTCTCCTTTTCACCTTCCCGCATACACAGAACTCGTACATTTACATTACCAACCGTTACACCATTTATATCGGTACATGCTTGCCTAACACATTTATCCAAGTATACATTGAACAACCGCGATAACGTCTCACAGCCTTGTTACACTGCTTGCTCAATATTAAAGTATTCACTCACACCTCCTCTCACCCTAACACATGCCCGGCTACCGTTATATACTGCCCTTATTTCGTTTATTAGACCTTTACTTACGCCATATTCATTTAATATTTCCCACAACTTCTCCCTATGCATTTTTGTCATATGCTTTCTCCAGATCTACAAACGCACAGTGCAGCTTCTTTTTTACACTTAAACACTTTTAGATCACCTGCCGGAGAGCAACCATGTGATCAACACATCCTCTCTCTGGCATGAAGCCACACTGCACATCCCAAATCATAGTTTACGTAGTTTCTCGTACTCTGTCAGTACTGTAGCATCCCCCAGGTACCCTATCTTGAAAAATGTAATTTGATCTTATTTGCAATAATGCAAATTCAAGAACAAAACAATGGCTAAGTGATTTATCTTGATTTGGCTGACAACAATGCTACTATTACCCAAATTAATTGCTTGTCTGGCATTGACTTTCCTGGCAATAATTAAAATATTGGATTTATTTACAAGTTTGATATTTAATTACTCGCAAACCTCAAATCTGATCAAAAGAATTGGCCGTCTAGTGGCAGGTACGTTGTGCTATTTGCATTAGATAGGCTGGATGAGGTTAAGTGTTGCAGGTAAAAAAATGAAACTACTCAAATTAAAATTAACGACCTTTGTGCAATGATGGTTCAACCCGTTAATGTACTATTGTGGGAAAGAACCACCAATAAAACTCAGTTTATTCATAAATAAGTAAAGTCCATTAATAAATCATATAACACAAAAAAAAAACAAGAATGAAATGGATAAATATATAACAAAACACCATTCAATCAGGTTAAAGTGTGTATAAAATTATAACATTAAGAGAAAAATAAATAACAAGGAGTTTAGCTACACATGAACACAATTTAAAAAAACCATGTAGTCACCCCCACAATTATGTCATAAATAAATCAGAATAAAAATCGTAATACCAAACTTGTGGTCCTTTAAAGCCAATCATGCCGGTTTTTAAATAAATAAACACATAAAACAATATGGTAAACTACGGTACATATAAAATACAACAGTAAAATTGCAAGGACAAAGAAAAAATAGACAAGGAATTTACGTGTACACAATTGTTTAGTGATTGCTAAAGCACCAAATACGTACGTAAAATTAGAATAAATTACATATAGAGAAAAATCAGTTCGCAGGCAAACAATTCTACTTGAACAAACTGATACAAAAAACTCATTAAAAGAAAGCCTTACAAAAGTAAGTTGTAAGTAAATCATATAATCGTGACCGATGTACAAGTTTGAGTGCCTTAAAAAAATACAGCGCCCCTTTCTTAAGTAACCCATTCATGTAAATAACAAAAACAATAGAAATAAAATTCGAGGTGTTTAATGGTCATCTGGACCCGGGAGTATGTAACACTCGGCAATTGCCTATTACAATTATAACAAGCTATATCCTGTACCCGCTAGTCCAGGTCTACCTCTACACAAATATAAATATAAACAACAAACAACAATGCTAATTCACCCAAATACAAGAATGAGGGAGCCCTGTACTGTCTTTTATTTTAGCAGATTTCAGCTTAATGAGCTCACGTGCGAATGAGATACCTTTGCAAGGCAATGTTTGATTTTTAATACGTTGCATAGGCTTGTAAAATTATTTGCTGCGAGCTTTCATTTATATAAAAATACCTACTTACACTTGAATGTATTCCCTTTAGTTAAACACTTTACCACCAACACGACGAGTTAAGATGCCCGGTTTAAAACTCGGCGCCGAGGCGATTAATTATAGATTAATTTTTGGAAAAACTTTCATAAAAACCTACACAAAAAGAAAAGAACGAATTAGCGTTTTAGTTTTGCTAGAAGATACACGACAAAATCTTAGAGACCGAACGGTTTACAACGGGAGTTTCTAATTAAAACAATAAAAGCAATCCGGCTCGATACAAATTTCAACAGCAACTGCCTTTTTTTCCGATTTCAAACTTACTATATTTACCCCCGAAAATCAACCTCCGTTATTGCAAATAATAATAAAAAAAGAAACAAGAAATTATTTCGTGGGAACATATTTTGCATTCCTAACAGAACGAAATCTTTGATTGCAGTGTGTACCGACGTAATTAATTATTAAACTAGTGACTTTTACATCAAGAATATGCGTATAAGATTTTCCAATGATTCGTTACGCTCCTTCAGTGAAGCAGTTTTTAAGCATACACCTGCTAGTTAAACCCCAAGATGTGTTTTTCAACCCTTAGCCAAATATCAGTTACATAAAAATACAAAAAATAAAATATTCCGAAAACATTAGCAAATTACTACCTATTATCAAGATATTAAAAATCCACTAATTATCTTTTCTATCGCGGTAACAATGGCGATTTGACAAACGTTTATTACAATAATAAAATTTTTGCGGTCCGCTACCTACAGTACTCTTCCAAATACTTTACTAGATACATTGAGCAGACTTATTTCTCTGTAGTTTTTGCAATGACTCTTCTTCCCGTTACCCTTATACAGTGGTACAATGATCGTGCTCTTCCAATCAATCGGGACCTTTTCCACACTTAAGTCGTACATTTAATACTTCACACAATCTTCGTATAAGCTTTGCATTGACCCTTTGGTCATATTTTCCTCACTACTGTTCACCTTTCCGAAATATTCTTGGCAGCATTTCCTCAGTTCACAATACTATTTTATTGCTTGTATTCATCACTCTCGCAGCGTTCTCTACTGGATTTTACAATTAAAAGAAAAATTAATATCCATATTCAAATAACAATTCGAATACTATACAATACAATTGAGGTATACATTTCCATAAAAACTGTAGCTGATTCTTGTTTCTATTGAACCAATTGTCGTGCTGGGTCAGACCACTTTTCCTCAGATTTTCTCTCTTACAGGTCCTAGTGTGTTTTAGCCTTGTTTACTACCTTCTTCCATTCTATTGTGTTTTGCATCAATTTTCTCTAATTTGATATCTTCATTATACTTATATCTCTTTCTGTTTGCTCTTTCCAGTTTGATTTTGACCTTCGACGCGGACGTCCGATTGTCGGCGTCGACTCTGTTATTATTCTAACTGGATCTCTTGTTCTTTCTAGATACATGTCCGTACCAGCGTATTCGTTGTGCTTTAGTGATTATCAGTATATTTTCTCCTTTTAGTGGTTTATTTCATAATTCATAAATTGTCTTCTTATATCTTCTACCTTCTTTGGTCCCATTATTCTCAATTTTCCTTTCAAATATTTTAAGTTGTTCTTCTTTATTGTGTCTTGGGTTTGCTATCTTTGCTGGGTGTAATTACTGTTTTGTATACTTTCATTTTTGTATTTTTATTTAGTGTTCTATCCCGCAACAGTTGTTTATTTGCATAAAAGACTTGATATCCTGCATTTATCTTCGCTTTAAAAGACTTGATATCCTGCATTTATCCTCTACTTCGTCAAAATTATACTGACCTATTCTTAATCCTATTGCTTTTGCTTTCTTTTGTCTAGTGCAATGCATGAACTTTGTTTTATCTGTGTTAATTGATAGCCCTGCTTCTTTAGCTTTTACTTTTATTATTTAAATGCTTCTTCTAGGTCCTTCTTGCTCTTCGCCACAATTGCTATGTCATCGAGATATTGTTTGTTCTGCATTGATTTCACATTGAATGTTGCGCTGTTTCGCTGTTTTTCACTTGTTTTATTATGTTGTCTAAGGATGTTATAAATAATAACGCTGACAGGACGTTTCCTTGACGTAACTCCTGTATTTACATCAAAGCAACTTGTATTATTCTGTCCTACTATTACTGGTGCTTTTGACCTTTCCATCGTCATTCCAATCAGATTTCTTAGCTTCTGGGGTGTCTTTATTCTTTTCAGGTCTTGCAATATTCGTGTTCTCCGCAGTTGGTCAAACGCCTGTTTAAAGTCTATAAATAAAGTATACGTGTCTATATCATATTCATAGCATTTCTCAAATATTTGCTGCATTAAATGCAACGCGTCTATTGTCAATTTACCTTTCCTAAAACCGAACAATTTGCCTTATAATTGTAAAATCCAGTGCAGAATATGTTGTTTCTAACAAGAATTATATAAGTGTAAAAAACATCGTTTTTGGGTTGTACCTTTTTGGGCAAGTGACCTAGAAAAGGTTTTGTCATACAGGAGCAGAGAATCTTCTATTGAAAGTTCCAGATCAAAAACCCTTTCAAAAAAAGTAGTTTGAGGGTCGGACGGACGGACAGTGTCCACCATTAGCTCCTTTTTCTTTTTTTAGGGAAAATGCCCTAAAATGATAAATGGCAAATGGCCACACTATCAATTCGGATGAACATGTTTTTATGTTATAACTTTTATTTTTATATGACAGATAGAGAATATCTTTTTATCATAGTAGCTATCCCAGTCAGTATTACTGAAAAGAAGTAAAATACAACGTGAATTAATAAATTGTTATTGGAACACTAACCTAATTACTTGAACAATAGCTGTGAAAGTAACAACCACAAATTTATTTGAATGAGTAAATTTCTAATATGTAGTAATTTAATAGTTTGTGTTTGAATGTGCCCATCACTACGGAACCTTACCCAATACATTGTTCATTTAGTGTGTATTTTTAAAATTGTTTGTTATAGGATCGACTCACTAAAGAAAAATGGTCAAAAGCTCCACCTTTAAAAAAATATTTTTATATTGAAGATCCCACAGTGGCGAATAAGAGTAAAGATAAAGTTGCGGAATTTCGTCAAAATAATAATAACATTGTGGTTTCTCGAGTACTTCAAAAAAATAATGATTTTAAACCAATTCCAAATCCTGTAGAAACATTTGAACAGGCATTTAAACATTATCCATTAATTCTTGAAGAAATAAAGAAAGCAGGTTTTGAAACCCCATCTCCAATACAATGCCAGGGGTGGCCTATATTACTTAGTGGAGAAGATCTGATTGGAATTGCACAAACTGGTACTGGTAAAACGTTGGCATTTTTATTACCTGCTCTAATACATATTGATGGTCAACCCATTCCAAGAGAAGAGCGTGGAGGACCAAATGTTTTAGTTATTGCTCCCACTAGAGAACTAGCATTACAGATTGAACGAGAAGTTAAAAAATATCAATATAAAGGAATTAAGGCGTAAGTTTATGCTATGGTTTATATACAGAACATTTACTTAGGGTAAAGCCACTTTTACCTTTGCAGGTAATCTTCTTGAAATAAAAGTTTTGTGTCATTTCAATATTTCAGAGTGTGCGTATATGGAGGTGGAAATCGAAGAGAACAAGTGGATATTGTTACTCAAGGTGTTGACATTGTAATTGCAACTCCCGGTCGACTTAATGATCTTGTTCTTGCTGGTACATCTTATAAATTTAGTTAAAACAGTTTTTTTATATTAAACACTTTCAGGTTATATATCTGTTAAAAGTATTACGTATGTTGTACTAGACGAAGCCGATAGAATGTTAGACATGGGTTTTGAACCTCAAATTCGTAAAGTGTTGTATGATATTCGGCCTGACAGGCAAACAGTTATGACAAGTGCGACATGGCCACTAGGTGTTCGTCGACTAGCTGATTCATATATGGAAAATCCAATTCAAGTATATGTTGGTTCTTTAGATTTGGCAGCCGTACATACTGTAACTCAAACAATTATTATTTTGTCAGATGAAGAAGAAGAGAAGTTTCGCACTGTAAGCATTTAATTTTTAAAGAATATATTGATGTCAGGATTGTGTTTGTTAGAAGGGATATTAAGGTTTTGCGCAATGGTGCTGGACAATAATAATAATAATAATAATAATATATTTATAAATAGATTGTGAATTTTTGTGTGTAATCGATGTTTGAAAATTTGGCTGTATGAAATGAATGATTGAGAGTTGTTTGTGTTAGAAGACCTCAATATCAAGGTTTATGTCTATAGTTTTGATGATTGTGTGTGTTAGTATTTTTGTAATGATACTTGAAAAATTCTGTCACCATCCAAATACTGACCGCTTAACTTTTAGGTCACCCATCCAGGTACTGACTGCTTAACTTCGGTGATTGGAAAATTATTTTCTATATATACAGGGTGTCCCATTAGTGTGTAAGAGTCCCACATCTTCGATTGTAGACTAGATATCAAAAAAATGTTGATAGCAAAATTGTACCAGCTATGAGCTTCACATTTTAAAATTAATAAGGAATATACAGGGTGCTTTATAACACCGTGGCCAACCAAAGTTGTTTTTTTTAATGGAACACTTTGTATATTATTATGAATTTGAATTGCACTTATATTACCCATCACGCCAATATAAGGTTTTGATATGCTATACTGAGTATTTTAAAAGTTATGACCAATTTTAGATAAAAAACGTTATTATTTCAACGCCCTGTACAGCCGAAGATAATTAATAAAAAAAATTACTTTTAGCATTCAGGATTTCTTATTATGATGTACATTCATACAAAAATTATTTTTGTAATTATTGATTAATTTGTATACAGGGTGAGTCAGAACACGCTTATAAAATTTTCTTCATTATTTTAAATGGACCACCCTATATTTTATATGGTGTTTGAATAGACCTTTATTCATTCATTTTTGTGAACCATTCCCTATACCTACCACTTTCCGTTTTTTAGATATTTCCAATTAAACAATGAAATACTCATATTTCATTATTTTTGAATGGGGTCAAGTAGTCTTTGCGATCATTAGTTTGTTTTACACTAAAATATAAATCATGAATACGAATGATCTGTACATTGTTAGGTTTCAAATTTGGTCAAAAAGTTTTATGATGGAGAATAAACAATTATCTTTAGCCATAACCATGCAAAAAGTAATTTTTTTGGATCTAGTTATCCATGAAAACATATATAAATTTTCTTTAATTTGACATTTGTCAGTAACAATTATAGAAATTGTTTGCGTTTGAAACTATGTTTAGTATTGTTACAAAAATCAATTCTAAAATGAACTTTGATTGAAATGAGTTAGTAGATATGCTATCAACAATTTTTAGTAGTGAGGAGAATTAATCTGCTGGCAGCTAGAATTTATAGACAAAAATTTCCGGAGCGCAGGCAGCCTCAACGAAAAACATTGGAAAATTTGTTGGAAAGATTTAAACGTATAAAAAACATGAAAGAAAAAACGAACCTTAAATGAATTTAATGTACTATTAAGTGTTACAGAAGATCCACACATTAGTACACATGCAGTGTCTAGTTAAAGAGGAATCAGCATAACATCAGTAAATACAATTTTATTAAAACATAAAATGCATCCTTATCACTAACAAAGGCACCAGGAGTTGCTCGAAAATGATAGAGTGAATTTTAGAGAACGGGCCTTAGAATTAACAATCAAAATGATTTTTTTGATTTTGTTCCATTGGCGATGAAGTGACAATAAATAAGAATTTTGGTATAAACAATTTTTTGATATCTAGTCTACAAACGGAGATATGGGACTTTTACACACTAATAGGACACCCGGTATAAAAAGTCTTATTAATATCAGTGGTGACCCAAAGTTATGCTTTTTGGTATAGGGTATTAAAGTTCTAACTTTAAAGGTTACTGAACTATTTTAGTTTTGAATGTAAAGAGGGTTCACTTTTGGAAATTTATTAATATTGAGATACAATTTAGAAAAATATACCGGGTGATTTGACTCATGCAAATTGCAATTTTTAAATGGAACCACTAATGAGGGTGCCAAAATGTCACTGTTTAAGCTGTATATTTTGTTATACTAATGATGATAGTCAAAATCCAATGATTTTTCAGAAAAAAAAACAACGCTGTAAAGATTATTAAGAATATTTCCCTCATGTATAATTTACTCCTATATAGCAATGCAACTTCGTTAGGATTACAGCGATAATCCCATTGAACGTTATGAATTACAGCGATAATTCAACTGCAATGACGTCATACTCAACTACCATAGTAACAGAGCTATTCTTGTCATGAACAAGAAGCATTTGTCAAACACTGACAGCCACGTTAATAAATTTAAGTTAAGTTTATTGTAAAAATGAAACGATTTCGTAGAATTTCGTGAGAAACCATTGATAGCAATATTGAAAAGAGTGTTCTGAAGAATACAATGAAAAATCAGGCATTTATTTGGACGCAAATATTGTTCGTTTGCTAAATTTTGTTACATGCTAAGTAATTAAAAAGTTTTATTCATTTGCATTTTATATATATATATATATATATATATATATATATATATATATATATATATATATATTCTATATATATATATAATATGCATCAAAATTAATCAGATAATCCGGAAAAAGCGTTGTTTCCTTAAGGAAACCGCATTCGTTGGTTTTCTCTGTTGGTTAAAAGAAGAGCCCTCCTCCTTCGGAGTAGAGCTCTTTTAACTTTTAACAAACAGAGAAAACCAACTCGTGCAGTTTCCAGGCAACACCGCTTTTTCTCGAATTATCGATAATTTTGGACGCACTAGTGGTATTATATATGAAAACTATCGTCTACCTAATTATTTGTTTCTAATCTAGATAATTGAATTTGACGTTTATTATTAAAATTATCTGTCTGAAACAACTTCGAAACAATTTGTAAACGTCTTTTTTGTTGTTGTTGTTAAACGTTATAAAGACGGTTTGTGTTGTGTAAAATGAAGTTTACAAAACAGGAAAGAATTAGGATAATTTATTGCATAGGAGCCGGTGATGGTAATGCTTTTGTGGTCTCTAGAATTTATACGTATGTTTGAAGTACTTTTGACATTTTGAGCTCTTAAATTTAGGCATATAGTGCTCACACTGTTCTTCCCATCTAGATTAGTCTAGAGTCCACAAATGTTCCTAGATATTCCACTTTTTTAATTTCATTGTGACATTGACAACTACAACTATATTTGTATGTGTAATATTAGGTTTTAAGGGAATCTGCGTTGATACTCTTGCTTGTTAATTGTAGAGGAGACTATAATTTAGATTTGAAAAGATTTAAGCTTAAAAGGTTGCCTCATAACAAGCGGAAAATCTTTTTATTCCATACATTTAACTTCAGTCCAGCTCTCTGCGCTAAAAAACAAAACAGTGCCATCTGCATCTAAAAACATAGCCTACATCCTTAGATGATCGTTAATCCGTGAATAAATTTGATCCAAAAATATAGTAAGAGCCAGTTCTATGCTATGTTTAGATCTAAAACCAAATTGATGTGTCGATAACATATTGTATATAATGAGATATTTTATAATTCTTGTAATGCAATTTTGACAATGTTTGCTATGTTTGATATCAAAGATATAGGTCTGTATTTTGACAAATATTAAGAAGTTTCGGAATGTACCCTTCCAACATAATACGATTTACAAGAAATTCTGTTGGATTAGAAATAACGTTAGATATTTTTTTAGTAAAAAGAACTTGATGCATGCTTTGTCCTATTTTATTTGCTACATTTCTACCAATTGATTCAAAATAACTATTGGCCAAAACCAAAGTATCTGTTACTAACGTGCCTTCAGTGTTAAAAATTTGTTGAATTTTATGTGCAGTAGGTGTTTTGCCAACCGCCAAATTTATATGGTTGAATCGATTTCTGTTAAAATTGTATTTTGCACTTTTTATAACATTATTCAACTTAATGTTTCTATTGTAATCATAAAAATGCTATTAAAATTATTACAGGTAGCATAAGGTAAGACTAAAAATTAAATACGAACGAAAATGATTAAATCGTATTATTGATATCTTATAGAAGCAGATGGCCTTGATATTTTTTTTAAAGTTAGTACGCGTTTATGCTTACTTCTATCTATCTACCATGAAGTTTAAATATCATTCTGATAAGGATGACTGGTTTTGTTTTACACTGTGGTTTATTTTTCGTAATGAGTTTTTATAAGAGACTGCATAATTATCCTAAAAAATGTTATTAAAATTATTACAGATAGTGTAAGGTGAATCTATAGCAATAAAAAATTCATAAGGCTGAATTTAAGTGTTAGCTCAAATTTTTTCAATATCTGAATAACAACCTCGAGATTTAAAAAAAGTCACCTTCAGCATAAAATTCATGCTTGTAATAGGTATATTTTTCTACTCATATTAAATAATATGTACAATACTAATGCGTTTTTAACGCAAAATTATCAATTATTCAAGCAATGGATTTTTTTTCATTACTTAACTGTTGTCACCCAATCGTGTACTTCAGGTCTCAATTTAGGGTTGCTTTGGAAACGTTTGCAAAAATCAAGACCCCGCATGGCGATAAATTCAAATGTCAAAATATTAATGTTAATAAAAAAAATACGACAAACCAATTTTGTGAATAATTTACATGAAAATGGACGGTGCGACCATGGCGAGTAGTGACGAAGACGTAATTCTAACTCCGCCGGATGTGGAAAAAACATCAAAGCAAATGACCTTAATTTACTTCCTCGAAAAAATATGAAATCGTGTATAAAACGTTCATGGATTGGCGCAACACAAAGTCGATAAGTTCCCTTTCTCAAAATATACTTCTAGCATATTTTGGCGAATTAGCCGAAAAATACAAATCTTTGTCTTTATGGCTACATTACTCTATTCAAGATTGCGCGCCTTTGTAAAACGAAAGTCTGAAAACTATCAACCCAAAAAATCAAAAACCTTCACTCCTGAGAAAATCAACACCTTTTTAAGTCAAGCTCCGGATGACATGTATCTGGCAACGAAAGCAAGAAAATATCATGGACGCGTGCGGAACCAACGAACTCCATGCGATGAAAATTCAAGATCTTGAAGATTTGAACACCACATTAGTTGTAACAGTTCCTGTCACAAAGACAAAATATCCTAGGAAATTCACAGTAACGGACGATTTTTACAAGATTGTTAAGAAGTATATCAGTCTCCGCCCAGCAACGGTCACATTTCCCTTTCTTTTTTTGAATTACCAAAAAGGGAAATGTACCTGCCAAAGTATAGGAGTCAACAAGTTTGTCAAGTATGGGGAAACAAATAGCTTCGTTTCTACACTACCTGATGCTAACATGTACACTGGGCACAGTTTTAGAAGATCATCCGCAACTTTATTAATCAATGCAGGCGCAGAAATCACAGCTCTAAAAAGACATGGGAGCAGGAAATCTACAACCGTCACATAAGGATATATTGACACTTCAATAAAAAATAAAATGAATGCTGCAAATAAAATTTTCAGCGCTATTCAAGAAAGTAGCAGCAACAACACTACTGTAAATAACAAATCTAACATTTTTAGTGCTGCTAACAAAAGTTTGAGCATAGACGTGAATTCACCTCCCTTTTTAATTATAAAGTATGGTACAGTTAATGTTTTCGTTAATAAGAACGATCAGTGAACGACTTTATTTTATTTTGTTAATTTTGTTTGATGAAATCAAACTTTTAAAAATATGTACAGTTAGTACTGTAATTATTTAATATGAGTAGAAAAAGTATAGTATTTAACTCATGAGAAAGGCATTATTCGCTCAGGTAAATTATGCCACTCGTCTTCGACTCATGGTGCAAATTTTACCTTCGTGAATAATTGCCAACTTTCTCACTCGTTGAATAATATACTATTATTTATATCTATTAATATAACAAGGTAAGTCTAAAAATTAATTAATTAAATATGAATGAAAATGGTTAAACTTGATATCTTATAGAAGTGTCATCCTTGGGATTTTTAAATTAAGTTAACATGTATTTATGTCTATTAATATAACACAAGGTAAGTCTAAAAATTAATTAAATATGGTTGAAAATAGTTACATCATAGTGTTGATATCTTATAGAAGCAAATGACCTTGTTATTTTTGAAAGTTAATATGTGTTGACGTCTTTTTCTATCAACATGAAGTTTAAAAAAACTTGTGTAGAGTTTACGGCTCTACGCCCTCCTGTCGTGACCCCCTTGCTGCGAAATTTGAATTTGTGTCGCCATCTAGTTGTGTATGGACTAATGACTAAAAGGCTTTAATGGTTTATTATATGCGAATCAATAACTACAAAGTTTAAACCCGCAATATATTTTTAAAAACAATACATCATTTATTTATTTAATTACAGTTTTATCAGTCTTCTTCCTCTTCGACTGTTATTTGTCACTATCATCATCATCATGGTTTTGAGATGCGTCCTCCCCTCTACCTCATTGCTCTTCTTCTGTGAATCATCACCATCATCTTGGATTTGAGATACATTCACCTCATCCACTTCATCGTTTTCATCTTCAACAGTTATATTGTTAATTTAGCATTAGGACCCCTTAGAATACTATTTATCGTTGAGGGGGCCGCGACAAGGAGACCCTAAAACAAGTTTCTATACTTGCCTTATGAGAAGATGGAACTAAGGCCCCGAATGCTATTTCCAGCCGTGGGGCCACGGTAAGGGGGCGATGGTCCGAGAGCAAATTCCTATGCCTGTTTGTCTTATTTGACATTTAAAAATTCCATAACGATGATAACATAATGCTTTTCAAGCAAAACCAAATTAACTAACTAAACTCAAGTGAACGTATTTATAGTATTTTTCCCAAGACCAACTTAAGTCACTGGAAAATCCCAAGTTCAACTCCAAGGTCAAAAATGATATTAGAATACAATTTCATGGACTTATATACCGTGTGGTACACATCATCACGCAACATAGGAAAATCCCATATAGTTGCACGTTGATTTGTTACTAGTTTGGAAAACGCCATATTGTTACATATCAACATGCAACATACGTTAATAGGTAATGATAACGAATAAATCTTCAATGAGACGTATATTTTATTGCAAAGCGGAATAACAACATAATCGCAAAAATTTGGCATGTGTATGGTAATAAAATATGGCAAGAATGGCTAGTAATACTCAAAAGGCTATAGGAGTACAGAAAAAGAAACATTTGCGACAAGAAAAGTTAGTTAATTTTATGTGTCATTTATTTATTTGTATGTATTATTGAAATAAGAAAGAAACAGGTGTTAAATTAATACAATTATAGAAAAACGCAAATGCCAATGATTTTGTTAAATGCATATCAACACGCAACGTAAACAAATAAACAATGTATTAATGTTCAGCTATAAGTAATTTTAATTTAAACCCTCGTCGTCTTAATTGTTGTGACTAACAACAACGTAAACTTGCTTCTCTAAATCTTTCAAATGTTTATACTCGAAGTGGGTTATACCTAGTTTTAAATTGACTATACCACTAGATTTGAACGTTTTCGCATCTGTCAAATCACTGCTGTTAAATAAATTTAGCTATACAACTCAGTTTGAAATTTTAATGTAGTTTTTGGCAGGTGTATTTTCATAGAGAAAGTACGTTAGAGGACGAAAGGTTACATGTATTCGTTTCACGAAGTATTCAATTTGTTTCTTGACGAGAATCCACAATTTCCTAAGCCGTAGCCCTCAACAGTAATGCGGTGCAATGCACGGTTTTCAGAAACGGGTTCTGTTTTTTGAACGGCGAGGGAAAAAACTTTCACGTGCTGCACCAGTCAGTGTACTTGTTATCTTCGCCGGAGTCACCGCCAATCCACGCATTAGCTCCCGTGCTCTTGCTGCTGAAGTGGGGGTTTCTCATCCAACTGTATTGCGAACTCTGAAGCGCAACAAGCACAATTCTTACAAGGTGTGTGAGTGGAATTACGTGCTGAAGACAACGCGCGACGCGTCAAATTTGGCACTACTGCACTGTAGAGGAGTCATGCAGATCCCGATTTCCTTTATAAGCATAATTTTTACGGACGAATCATCATTTGCACTGCATCGCGCCCCCAATAAGCAAAGTTAACGCGTGTGGACCCAGTCCAACTCACATGATGTCCACACAGTAACCACAACGTGTTAATGTGACCAACACATTATCGGTCCTATTCGCATTGAGGGTTCCTTAACAGGGGAAAAATATCTCGATCTGATCCAGAACGATATTAGTGAACGACTTTCAGACCTCGGCCTACAAACAGCGTTGTGGTACCTTTACGATGGCTGCTCCGCACACAATTGCGGGTCTGCGATTCAATACTTGCAAGAATCGTTTCCAGGTCAGGACATAGGTACCTACGAACCTTTAGCCTGACCTGCGCGTTCCCTGGACATGAATATACCAGATTTTTTGTGGGGCCTTATTACGAACACAGTGTATGGTGCAACACCAATTCCCGACGTTGACACCCTGTTTACGGCCATCGAGGAATGTTGTGCCAATGTCTCGCACTTGCAACTTACGCGTGTCCACTGCTATCGTGTGGCAGCATTTGGAGACGTGTTTGAACATTTATTGTTGTAGATGCATGATTGGTTAGTTTTTATTCCACTTAGCAATAAAGTATACGTCTAATTGAAGATTTATTTGTTATTCATACCTATTAACGTATGTTGCGTGTTGATATGTACCAATATGGCGTTCTGCAAACTGGCAACAGATCAACGTGCAACTATATGGGATTTTCCTATATTGCGTGGTGATGTGTACCACACGGTATATAATTTACAGGGTTCCAATAGTAATTAACTCGAACCTAGAGAATGTATATGTACTAATATTAGCGGTTCGCTAAGTTGGTAACAACAGAAAATATCTCTAGGTAAAATAGAATCAGAATTTCTGTTATTAAAGAACTGTAATAATTTTAATAAAATTTTTAGGATAATTATGTAGTCTCTCTGTAAAACAAAAACAGTTATCCTTGTCAGAATGACATTTAAACTTCATGGTAGATAGATAGAAACAGACATAAACACATGTTAACTTTAAAAAATACCAAGGTCATCTGCTTTTGTAAGATATCAATAATATGATTTAACAATTTTCGTTCATATTTAATTAATTTTTAGACTTGCCTTGTGTTATATTAATAGTCATAAATGCATGTTTGCTTAATTTAAATTTCACCTATTACAATGCATGAATCCTCCGTTTTATGTTGAAGGTGACTTTTTTACAATCTCAAGGTCGTTATTCAGATCTTGAAAACATTTGAGCTAACACTTGAATCCAGCTTTATGAATTTTTTTATTGCTATAGATTTACCTTATGCTATTTGTAATAATTTGAATAACATTTTTTAGGATAATTATGCAGTCTCCTTTATACTAACTCATTACGAAAAATAAACCACAGTGTAAAACAAAACTAGTTATCCTTGCCAGAATGATATTTAAACTTCGTGTTAGATAGATAGAAGTAGACATAAACGCGTGTTAACTTTAAAAAAATAGGATTTAATCATTTTCATTCATATTTAATTTTTAGTCTTACCTTACGGTACCTATACCTCCCATACGAGACTGGGGCTACTATTTCCATCCTGGGGGGACCACGACAAGAGGGTGCAGACCCTAACAAAAGTTCTTATAGCTGTCTTACAAGTTAGCGTTAGGGCCCCTTATTAGAATACAAAAAATTCACAAGGCCAACTCCAAAGCCGAGACCCAAGGCCAACTCCAAGATGGCTTGAGAAAAATACGTCCCCCACGTGAGCGACCTAGAGAATTCCCAAGGTCAAAAAGTGAAAGTAGCGTTTCTTTTTAATTGTCTCGGTGGCTACACTTACACACATTTTAATTATATCAATAACATATCCAGTTTCATTCTAAAGACTGGTTGTTTGAATAGGAGACCAGCGTTGTGTATTTAATACTCTAATTAATTTGATGTAATTTTTGTAAAGTTGAATTAAAAACAATCTCAAACGATTGACACAGTCTCCAAAACAGTTGAACCAATTTCAAATTTTTATGTTCCGTGAAAGATAGATCGCTGGTGGACGTTCAGCGTCAGAAACTTTACTTACAGAATTCTTGACTTAAGTGTTTGAAGCGGAACATTTATAGATTTTAAAACATCTTTGCAGTAGAATTTACATATCGACCCCATGATAAACCTTCAATTCGTTAAAATTGGGGTTTTTCCGTTGGTTCTACTTCTAATTTTTGCCTTTCAAACCAAATTTGAACATTACACAATATTTCGCAATTTTATTAGTGACAAATTGCAATCACGAAAGTGTTCTTCATTTATGAAAATGTAAACTTTCACCAGTATTACACATATTTAAAATACTTAGCCTTTTTTTGGTTTTTTAATGGTGTATTTTTGTATTGATGTTTATACAAATCTAAACATTTTGAGAACACTTACAGTTGTTGACCTCAGTAGTAATGAAATCTTTTAGAAATGTTTAAGATGTTGAAACAATATGAAAATTGAAAATGTAAACATAAGCTTTTACAAAAATATACCATTGAAAAACCCAAAAAAGCTAAGTATTTTAAATATGTTCTTCATTTATTTCTTCATATATTTTTAGATCAGCAAACATTTGTTTTATGCTATTAATTTGGAGAATTTATTGTTTTAAGATGATTTAAACCAATTCTGGCCTATTTAGCTCTCTAAAGAAAACATGTTCTATCTTATACATGTAACTTAATTGAAAATCAAGAAAAATACTCCATACAATTCTAAATTCCGTGACAGTGTTACATCATTCCCACTTACATGTTATTTGAAACAAAATCCTACTTTAATAGCACTACTTGAATATTCCATATTAATGCATACATATCTTTTTTTTTTAAATTGAACTTAATTGAAAATTGGTAAATTTAATTGTTTTTTAGTTTATGGATTTTGCAAGTAATATGCAGCAGGATGAAAAAGCAATTGTATTTTGTGGAAAGAAAACTCGTGCAGATTATGTAGCATCAGAACTTATAATACAAGGTATTGACTGTCAAACAATACATGGTGATCGTGAACAATGCGATCGTGAACAAGCATTAGCGGACATTACTGATGGTACAGTTCAAATATTAATAGCAACAGATGTGGCATCTAGAGGAATAGATATAGAAGATATAACGTAAGATTGAATTAAGGAACTGGTATTGTAACTGAACTAAATTTGTTTACAGGCATGTAATAAATTACGATTTTCCTAAAAATATAGAAGAGTATGTTCATAGGGTTGGACGTACAGGTCGTGCAGGCAGATTTGGATGTTCGATTAGTTATTTTACAAGGGCAGATTGGGCAAATGCTCAAGAATTAATATCAATTTTAGAAGAAGCTAATCAGGTAATTACAACTTAATCTATTAATGGAAAAAGGTCTATTAAATGACTGTAAAAATATAATACTGTATAAGTCCATAACAATATATTTTGACATATTCTGAATATGCAGTCATAAACCTCAAAAATCATGTGATAATCTTTAAGTGGTGCATCAGGTAAGTATAGTAAATTTTGATTTAATTTTACGTAATCCAGACATTTTTAAATTCTCCAAATATGTTATTTATCGGCGACACTCGGTTGTCTAAGGATTCATTAACTAAATTAGCTGAATTAATTAGGCTTATCAGTGAAGGATATAAATTTTGCTGAATTCACATAAAGATGGATACTAACCTAAATAAAATTTATTACACACTTTCAATTTCTTCATTCATATATTCAAACAGGAAATAATTTACTTTAATCAATTTGAAATAGATTTTCTTTAATAAACGTAAAGGATTATAAATCTTAAAATACTTATCTTTTTTGGGTTTTTTAATTGTGTATTTGTATATTAATGTAATATAATAAGATTATAAATCTTATTTAAGTATTGTATTGAAGCAAGAAGAAACTTTAAAATCACACAGAATTAAATGAAAAGAAAGAATGTAATATGAACTGGTACATACAACAAATAAAGGTGGGAGGCATGTCTTGATCCATTATTGCAACATCCGCGGTATTAGGTCTAGTCTTAATGCTGTTCACAAACATCTTGAACAATTACAACCTGACATTTTGTTTCTATCTGAAACACAACTCTCCTCTGAATGCTCTGATTCACCCGACTTGCAATATCCCCACTACCACCTTCACTCTAACGTTTGATATAAAGGAGGCGTATGTGTTATCAAGTGTATATATCAAGAGGATTTCTTCCTTGGACAATAAAAATTTCGACATGATTTTAACTTTCAAGACCTCTTAGTTTGAAAGTTGACTCTTCTATCTCAGTTTCCATCTTGCGATATCTCAATTGTAGGAGATTTCAATGCTCATAACTTAATTGGCTTCCATTTTCATCTACTACTAATCCAGCTGGTCATAGTACAGAAACATTTGCTATTGCTTGTGATCTCACACAAATGATTTCTGAACCCACAAGAATCCCTGATAACCCTAGCCATAATCCACATCTTCTAGATCTCTTCCTTACATCATACCCACTTGTTTATACAACTTCCGTTCTTTCCCCTCTAGGTCTATCTGACGATTGTTCTTTGCAACACTAATAAAACCTTGTGGTGTTTTGAGTCAGCTAGATGAAGTGATTTACGAGACTTCTTTGCAACCTTTCTATGGCGTGAATATTGCTTTAAGTTGTCCTGTTCTTCGGACATGGCTCTTTCAGTATCTGAAGTCATCCTCATGAGCATGGAGTTATACATTCCCAAAAAACAGAATCGTATAGGTCATTCACATTTCCTACCCTGGTTCAATAAGGCTTGTGCTGATGCAATATCTTTGAAAAATAAATCTTATATTAAATGGAAATCTAATAAAACTGTCGAGAGTCACGCAGAATACGTTGGTGCTAGAAATATCTCCAAAGTGTCATCACTAAAGCTAAAAATTGTTTGGACAACGAAAATGCAATGAACTAGCTACATCTCCTTTGGGCAGTCGTAAATTTTGGTCTTTTGACAAAGCCAATGTTTTTGTGGATTTATTTGCATCAAACTCGTGTCTCAATCATTCTGGAATGAAACCAATTCATTTTCCGTACAAGCTCCTAGAATCGATTATCAGTATGCTTGATCTCAATAAGGTGACTGGCCCAGACGGTATCTATTGTCTTAAAGAAATGTTGCCCCAGTACCAGTCCTATCTAATCTCTATTCGATCTCCATTTCTTCTGGGAAATTTCCTTCATCATGGAAGTTAGTAAGTGTTCAACCTATCCCGAAAAAAGGCGATAAGACCGATCCCTCGAACTACCGACCAATTGCATCACTTCCATTATGTCTAAAATCATGGAACAAGCCATCAATCAGCAACTGCTCTCGTTCCTTGATACTAACAAACTCCTTAGTGACCACCAATATGGGTTTAGGGAGAGTCGTTCAACAGGTGAACTTATTCTATATGTGACCCAAGCTTGGAATAATATGTGAGAACAACCCGGTGAAACAGTTTTAGTCGGCTTAGATATCTTAAAAGCATTTGACCAAGTTCAACATAAGTGTTTACTTGCCCAACTCACCTCGTTTGGGTTAAATGGTACTTTCTTCAACTGGGTTTCTAGTTTCCTTGACAAAAGACGAATACGTCTCGTAGTTGATGGCTGTTTTTCAAAAGAAGTTAGCATTAACGCGGGCGTGCCACAGGGATCAGTTATAGCGCCTACACTCTTTCTGCTATACATAAATGACCTTATTTCTTTAACAACTAATCCGATCGATTGCTTTGCTGACGACAGCACTCTTCATTGTAGTTCATCTCAATTTATTCATAGTGGTAATCTACCTTCTATGTCTCAAGACTCTTCAACACTCTTCATTGTAGTTCATCTCAATCTATTCATAATGGTAATCTACCTGCTATGTCTCAAGACATTAAAGCTAAAATGACAAATTCAATCGACAAAGACATTCAATGTATTCTCGAATGGGGAAGCAATAATTTCGTTAAATTTCATGGTAACAAAACTCAGTGTTGTCTCGTGTCCGCTAAAAAAGATCGTTCATTTCCGGTTGGAAGTATGAATGGCTCAGATCTTAAGTTTTCAGACTATTACACTGTTGGGAATGACTGTATCGTCAAATCTATCATGGGTTGACCATCTTCTGTCAGCTACCAAAACAGTTGCTCGTAAAATAAGCTTTTTGCACAGATCTAAGCAGTACTCCCGACAACTCTTTCTGCTGTGTAAGGCTTATAAATTACCCGTCCTTAACTTATGGCATACAGTCCTTTGAGCATAGAAGAATCGTTTCAGTTCTTTCTTTGTATTATCGGTATTACAATGGCTATTGGCTGCTGAATTACATTCTTTGATACCATCTCGGGCTACCTTTACTAGGAATATTCGGTTTGCTCATTCATATCACCATGCAGTACAAATCTCCACTTGTTGTACCAAACGGGCGCAATCCACATTCTTCTACACGGCTTTTAAACTCCGGAATGATCTCCATAGTTCCTGTTTTCCTCTCACTTATGATATGAAAATTTAAACAATTTAAACCACGATCTCCATAGTTCCTGTTTTCCTCTCACTTATGATATGTAAATTTAAACAATATTAATGATATTGTGTATGTAGTGCAATCTAGTGTATATTATACGAACTACGAAATAACTTTTTGCTGTCTGGTTGACTATAAAACATAACCAAAAAAAGAATCAGTGTGTATTTACAAAGTAAAGTTGTTTACTATTTAATATTGATAAAAAGGTAAGTCTTTTAAAATATAAGTTAATTTGTAGTTTCAATATAACAAGTACATTCATATTTTGCAATATTAATCGATAAATTACATAGTAGAGCTCTTAAGGTGGTTCCTTTTTTGACCCCCCCCCGCCCCCCTTGTGACCATTTAATAGAAATTTATAAATTAACAGAAAATGATATTTCAATCTTTTACACATAATTTTCGTTAATGTCTTTTGTAAAAATGTCTTTCAACCTTGTGGGTATGAATGAAAGTGAGTTCTACGAACTGTTGCAGGATTGTTTGAATGTGGTAGAAATTCCATCTGATAAAGATTCCATTGCTTCACTTTGATGATATTGATCTTCATGAAGATGATAACTAGATATTCAAAGTGGTTAGATAGAAATTGTGGGAGAAAGTGATAAGTGGACACTCATGGTTTTGATTCAGAAGATGACATTCCTCTCTCAAAATCTGTCACTGTCAGATCTACACTAATAACGTGGTCTCATACAGTCACTAAAAGTCCTCAATTTGAATCTTATTCAGGATTGCCAAATTTTATAAAAGATATGTATATCAAGCAACTCTGTATAAGCTATTTAATTTATGTTTCACCGATGACTTAGTAAAAATCTAGTCTTTCGAACAAACTTATATTGCCAATAAGGCATGAGTAAATATTTATGCTTTAATCCCTTGGAGATGAAAACTATTTTGGGAATAAATTTGTTGATGCGGTCAAGTCACTCCCTAGTTATAGAGATTATTGGTTGAGTACTTCTGATTATCATGGTTCCTATACAGAGTGTTTCAAAAAAACATGGCGTGCTTGCTAGGACAGGTAGAATAGCCAAAAATAAGTGGGGTTTGCTCAGCAAAACTTATTCCTAACTGCGTCTGTTTTCGAGATACAGAGTGTTAAAGAATGTTATTTTATACACATTTTTGACAATTAATTTTTTCAGAATCCAACGCATTTTAATTTCATTGTGTTGTTAATTTAATAGCTCTAATGTTTCATGTTCATGTTTTTTTATTAATAATTATTTTGCATAAACATTTTTGACTAACATTACATAAAAATTGAATGGAGAGTAATTTTATTTAAAATTTCGACCTAAAAACAACCTCAAAAAAGTGTCAGATATAACAGTGGAGTGTTTGGATGTGCCAGCTTTAACAAAACATTCCCAACAAATTTCATTACAATGGTGCCAGTAGTTTTCAATTAATTGTCAAAAATGTATATAAAATAATATTCTTTAACACTCTGTATCTCGAAAACAGAGGCAGTTAGGAATAATTTTTGCTGAGCAAACCCCACCTATTTTTGGCTATTCTACCTGTCCTAGCAAGCACGCCATGCTATTTTGAAACACCCTGTATAAGTTAATTGACGACTGTAAAACTATTCAGTGTCACCAACCTACACATGAATGACAATAATGGATGCCAAAGAAAAAAGAAGACGGTTATGATAATATATATATATATATATATATATATATATATATATATATAGGGTGTCCCAATAGTGCGTATTCGATCGATAGCTCCTTAGCCGTTAAACTTGAAGATAAGTTTAAATACGAAAGTTGTCTTTTTTTATAAGCTGCATGATCTAAAAATAGTTTGGTTTCTATAGGGTGTAATATAAAAGCGGTACAATATAGAACTTTTGATTTTTAAATAGAACACCCTGTATATTATTTTATTTTTTGATTCTCCTTACAATTTTACATCTTTTTTATAAGAATTACTTACAAGCTAAATCTTTGAGATATTTGCAAAGTTAACTAAAAACTGACATTTTTATGTAGTAAGTCAAGTAGGCGTATCCTCAGTTACTTTTAAAGATAAAAAAATAATCTTTGGTATAGAATTTATTCATACATGAGCTTACTTTAATCTATTGTCAAAATTGGATTTCAATATACAGAGTGATCACAAGAATTAATTCAATAACATAAATTTGAAAATTTCCTAGACCTTGAAGCAAATGCTTTACCAATTATATGTTAAATTACCACAGCACTATAATTTAACATAAGTAGTTGAAATTAAATTGAAATTAAAAATTACAAAGAACGTTCTGCATTGTGCTTTTCATTGTTAATAACACTTCCAATTATTGATAAAGATATCTCTTTGTTAGATTTAACTGGGTTATTTTATTTGATGTAATGTTTGGATCTGTGAATGCTTCTATCATTTTAAAATTGAAGTTTTTCACAACTTTACACTTACATCATAACTCGATTATATTTTGTTAAATGTGTTTTTTGGCTGACAAATTTCATTGTTAGCTTTCGTCGTAGAGAGTGTTCTGGTTTGTCATCTTTAAGGCAGTTTAACAATATTTAATTTTATGACCTCTAGTTATTCTTTACTAAAATTTGAAATTTAATTTTTAGAGTTGGCCATTTACGTTTCTCAAACTGTTGTATTAATAGCAGGCTGATGTTCATGTTTTAATTTTTCAACTTTGACAAAATTGTTTACAACATCTTTAACAATTCTTACAAATATTACTACTGACGAAGATAACTGTAAGTGTTATCGAAACGTTTAGATTGTATAATTTAAAGTACACCATTAAAAAATCCCAAAAAAGATAAGTATTTTATTAAGAATAGTTTTTGTTAAAATGCTTCATGTTAAGTAAGTGATTGTTCAGTTTTTTTTTGACGATTCGTAGTGAACTCGTATATTAAAATATGTTTGTAACATTAATTTTATTAAATTTGGTATATGATCATCTACTGAGTCATCTTCGTATAAATGTTTACCAAAGCAATAAATTGTAACTGGTAGCATGTTTACAGTATTGGTGACTAATATTTTCATTAAATCTCACAAAGAACAAAGTTTTAGGATGAACCAGCATGTTAAATATTACATTTAGGTGTGAAAGTAATTGCTTCGATGAAAATTGAATGATTGTTTTCGAGAATGAACAAGAATTTTTTAATTTTTGCTTACTAGGGGTCTTTGCAAATAATTAATGTTACGTATGGTTTGTGTACTTACCAATGAAGTGTGAGGTTACGATTTAAATAGTCAATTTTTCTACATACTACGCACTGTCTCACTATTATAAAACTTGGGTTATACTTAATATCACTATAAACAACAAATAACAACGTTGCACTTATCTAAATCTTCGAAAAAAACACTGCAATAATAATCAGTAAACAATTGTCAGAATAACATGGTGGCAGCCATCTTTTGGCAGTTTACGATTGTGTTGGGACATATACAATGGTAAACAAATACGTATTCTTGGTTAAGCGTCATTGTATCGTAAACCTTGTAAAGAGTCTAATGAAATTGCTGAACCAAAATTACCTTACTGAAATGCTAAATATTTCACTCTTTTAACCAAAAAAAGATGAGTGTGATAGTTGCTGTCAATATAAAGAACAAAGCCTTAGTGAAATAGAGTCGGAAAATCATCACACAAAAAAAATAGAGCAAGAGAAGCAAAGAATAAGGAAAAAAAATTTCTAAGGTGTTCAACATGTTTTAACTATGGACTTGCAAGCAGTTAAGGTATGTCCCTCAATAACGGCCAGCCCTATTTTTTAAAACCGCCATTGCCGGCCCCAAGCCCGGGTAAGAAAGGAGGGAGGGTTCCCCGGACAGGGTTAGCAGCCTATTTGGGGATAAAACCATCTCACAGAACTAACAGCCTCGGATCATCGGACGGATGTAATGATGACGACCACGGCGCGGACAAGGAAAAAGAAACAATTATCCAGGAATATGTCTACTTAGTTGTACATTAAAACTGTTAACAAGGATTCTATCATATAAAATATCCCAACAAATAGAACCACTAGATGAACAGCCAGGTTTTCGTTCCAATAAATTGACCGTAGATGCCATATTTACAGTTAGACAAGTGATGGTGAAAGCAATTTAATATGGTAAACCAGCATACTGAAATAACAAGTCAAAATAATGAAACACGATTTGTTTACCAACTTTAACCAATACATGGCATACCCATCTATAAAACCGGGGAGGAATAAAAATTTGTTTAAAGAAAGGTTGAAAATTAAGAAGGCAGAATTTAATCATCTGCAAGAACTGAAGACTGTAATGCCGATAGACTGTTGGTCGTTATACGATGGTTTACCGCATGAATAAATTTGTTTTAACAACTTAATAGTTTTCATAGTTATTAAGAATAGTCATTAAAAGTCTTTTAGCTATTGGAGTTCGTTTGTTGGTAAGGAGTTAAACAAAATATTATTTTAATACCTCGTATTTCACATACTTTTATTTTTAATAACTTGTAAATCTAATTTAGAAAAAGTGTAACGATTTATCTAAATTTAAGTCCATAGATTCCCCAAATTAAATGCGTAGGTAAAATTTTGAGTAAGCAGTGAAGTTTTAAAAGTAAAGTAGACAGTTTGTTTCCTCTCCTGAAAAATGGGGCAATTTAACTTACGAGGTATTGATTTGAGACCATCGACCTTGTTTTTGTTTGTAAGCAATTACATAGTAACTATAGCAACTAAATCAATACATACCTTGGACAAATGTAGAACGTATAAGTGCATATTTAAACTGCAATGGGAGAAGAAACAAAATTTGTTATTGCTGAATTAAATAAACTCTTAAATAAAGATTATAATTTATCATCTTTTGAAAGTTTATCAAGAGATGAATTATTGAACACGGTTTGTGAAGTGTTAGCAGCTTTGGATGTAATACCTGCTAATGAGTATAATGCCAGTAACATTTTACCTGTTATTTTCGACGCTTTACAAAATGTAAAATATTCACCACCGAGTAATGTAGATCCTGAAGAATTTCTAAATGGCATATCGTTAGGAAATAAATCTATAATACGTACCATTTTACAATGGCTGTTATCTAAACCGGAACAAGTGAAAAAGAGAGCATATTTGTCAAAGTATGTGGAAAAAATTGAATGTCCCCCAGAAATTTTGGATGATATGGAGGTTAATGTTTTGTATAATCAGTATGAGAATTTAATTGAAGAATTTTGGAAGGTTTACAAAGAAAACAAGAAAGAAGAAAAACTTGCACTGGAAGCCGAGGAATTACAACACGATATAGCTAAAATGGAGGAAGATTCTGTAAAATTACAGCAACGTATAGAGCAACAAATGCGGAAGATTGAAAATATACCTCATAAGGAAGGATTAATAGCAATTGTTCGTGCCTATCGAAATGAAGTTAACGAGCAAAATAAATTAGAACAACAAATTTTAGAACAGCAAAATTTTGAGGTACAGTTGGAAAATGAATTAAAGGAATTGAAAGAAATTTTAGTTCATAAACAAACACGTCGTGGAAATAAAATGGAACTTGTGCAATTAATTGCAGACGAACTAAACACAAATAATATTATTGCGAACCAACTCAGGGATGAATTAAAGCGTATTAAGGAGGAAATGGAAATTTGTGAATCGTTAGTAAAAGGTCCAGAACCTTCGGAGGCTAATATAAACGATTTAAATAATGAACTGATAAAAGTGAATGAAGAAATTCAGAACCTAATTGAGAATAAAATGAATAGTATGGATCCAAACTCAGATAATCAATTAGGAGCTTTTCGTAACCAGGCTATGATTATTGCTAATAAAAAGCAAGAAGTTTCGAAATCTGTTATGGAATTAAAGAGTAAAATGAATTCAATTCAAGAAGAGATTGTCGAAAAGGAGGACCTTTTGAAAACACTTATTGGAGGACCTCTTTTACAAGGGGATAATCTAAAAAAGTATGTTTCCAAACTTCGAGAACAGAACATTTTATACAAAGAATACAAAAGTCAATTAAGTGCATTAACTGCTGAAATAGGTATACTTAATCGAACTGTAGATATTTTAAAATCGTTAGATCCATCACTTGATGAGTTACTGCAAAAGGAACCTGCTAATAAGGAGACCAAATGCAAACAATTAGCTGGTAGTGTAGATGAACTCAAAGAAGAATTTAAAAGTATTTCTGACGAATCTGATCGTGTTCGAGCTGAAACAGCTCAACTGCGGGAAGAACTTAAAGTGTGTACAACTGATTTGCAACCAACTTTAATAGAGTATAATAAGGCCAAAGAAATGTTTGAAGATATTACAGGTGCTAGTGTAAATTTATTAAAACAAATTACAAATGAAATATCTGGTTTAGAAGATGAAATTAAAACACAGGAAGAGAAATGGAAATCTATGCAAAGAGATAATCGACGGAAAGAAGAACTGCTTGTACGTTTGAGTGAAGATATTATTAATTCAGCAGATGTGCTTAATACTCAGCCTACTCAAATTAATATTTTAGAGAATAAACTGGACCAGCAGATGAAGATTAAAAATATGTTAGTGGAGGAATTGAATAATTTAGAAGTACAAAAAGTAAGTTGATATTTTGTTAAGAATTAAAATGGATACTTTGTTTTAGGTTGAGGGTCGGGAAATGCTGATAAGGTTAGATGAAATAGTTATGCTTCTGAAGAGTAAACTTGAATATTCTGATTCTAGTAATTCAATAAAGTTGTAACCATATTGTTTTTATTTTTATTATGTACTTGCAAAATTCACCGGTGTGAAACGAGTGGCCAGTTACAGTGACTAAAATTTCCGGTCAATTTGGTCTATTGATCAACTATACTCTCTACATACTAATTACTTCTTTTTACCACTTCTTACTACTTCTATTTCTTCTCTTGTTACTGTCATTACTCCTATCGACCCAACTACTCTACCCGTATGTACAACTTTATAAACTAGTTTGCTTCACGCTTATTTTGCAATGGGCGTGTTAACTAACCTACTTACATGACGTTTAATATTTGCAATTCATTTACTTCTAAAGCTACCCATCTACGGACAAATCTATAAATTATAAGCTATACCATTACAAAGCTACTTATGCACTACACCTCCCCCCCTATTTGTTAAATGATTAAATCTTCCACATGATAAATCGTTTATATTAAAATAGTTAGATAGAGTTATCACTTATAATAATGTGTAATACTATTTTTATGCTAATAATTTCTTCTCCGTCTTCTTTTACTAATACATTCGGGGATAAATCTTATATCACTCGAAAAGGTCCTTCATAAATAACACTTAATTTAGTTCTCTCTTCATTGCTGATTAATATTAAGTCACCTGTTATATGATTCACTTCATTTACATTAATGTCATATTTTTGTTTTCTTTTCACTTTCGCACTAATTAAATTTGTTCTTGCATCACTATGTGCTTTTTGTAATCTATACTTCAGTTCTAAAGGATAATTATCAAAGCTATAGAAAGGTTCATTACTTGGAATTTTACTGAAAACCAATTCGTAAGGAGTGTATTTTGTTTCACTATGCACAGTATTATTGTATGTGAAGCACCAATATGGTATTCAATTACTCTATGACTTATTTTGGTTTTCCATTTGAATCATTAAATAATTCCTTAACATGTTTTGTGAATTTTCTAAGGAACCAATGCTTTCGTGATGGTACACTGTGGAAGTGAAATGTTTTGATTTTTAATAATTTACACGTGTCTGTCATAGTACATGATATGACTTCTGAACCTCTATCAGAACTCCAAAACGTAGTATGAAATTATTAACAAATGTTCTCGCTGCTGTTACTGCATCCCTAGATTCTAAAGGATATGCTTCTACATATTGAGTTGTCACATTGTATAGTTTATACAGTATGTCCCCGGATCGACTTTAAAAGAGGGAAAATTCTCTTATTTTTGATTTCTCAGAAAATTTCATTCTTGCTGATTTGCCCTGCTTGTTTTCAAACCCCCGAAACACAAATTCAAACTCAAACGGTTCTCGAGATAATACCTATAATTTTTCTTGAAAAATTCGAGCTTTTCGTAATTTTTTGAAGTAAATTGATTTGTTGCAAAGGAAAAATCAAATTGGTCTCACAAGTTTTAATTAATAAATTTAACAATTGATGGTAAAATGAAATGAAATTCTCAAAAACTGAACTATTAATTTTCTATTCGAATAATGCTCCTCCTTTTTCCACACAGATTTCAATGCGAGCTCTGAATTCATTGAAACTGCGCCTAATTTCTTTGATTGAAAGGGACTGGACAGCATTCCGTATCCTATTTTTCAATTGCTCTTCATCATTGTCTAATGGCTCACTGTACACAATTTGTTTTAAACGACCCCACAGATAAAAGTCCATTATTGTGAGATCAGGACTTCTCGGCGGCCCCAAAATGGGACCATCTCTTCCTATCCAGTTATCATGGAACTCTGTATTGAGCCACTGGCGAACAGTACCGGCATAATGAGCAGGGCACCCATCGTGCTGGAAGAACATTTCAATTTGGTAATTCAATGGCAATTCATCCAGTTTATCAGTTAAAAAATTTTGCAACATTTCCAAATATGAATAACGGTTTAAATTTTGATCAAAAAAATATGGGCCAATAATTCCCTGGTACGAAACCGCACACCACACATTAACTTTTTTCAAACATTGTTTGCGACTATCAATTCGGAAGTTTGGATTCGTCCTACTCCAGTAACGGCAATGTTGGGAGGAAACGACTCCGTTAGTTGAAAAGGTCGATTCATCGGAGAACATTATGCGTTTATGAAAATTTGAATCTTCCAAAACTCTATTGCCCATTTCCAAACAAAAATCCAGACTTTTGGCTTCATCACCGTTCTCTAAAGTTTGCCTAAATTGCGGCTTAAATGGTAAAATTTTGTTCTCCTTGAAGATTCTTTGTAAATGAGGTTTACCTATCCCAATTCGTAGTGCCCTCCTTCTTAAAGACAACCTTGGAACTTCTGTTGCGGAATGAACGGCGAGAACAGTAGTAGCATCTTCTTCATCAAACAACTTCTTTGGCTTCTTTAGGTTTAAAACCGAGCCTGTTTGAAGGAATTTAGTTACCAAGTTTTTTGCTCCGGCATTCGAAATGGCAACCTCCGGGTATTTTTGGTTGAATTTTCTGATAACAACTCGGTAGCACTCTTCCCCAGTTCCGTAACATTGAATTAGATAAATTCTTTGTTGTAGTCAACATTATAGCATACAATTCAAATTAGCATGAATTAATTTGCAGTTCAACAGAATTATCACATTTGACAATTTCTGTCAGTGGTGTTTTTCAATGAAATACGCCTACTAAAGTTACTTCTAAAAATTAGGAAAAACATTCAAAGTCCAATTTTTCAAGAAAAATGATATTATCTCAAGAACCGTACGAGTAAAATAGAAAGTAATTTGTGTTTCGGGGGTTTGAAAACAAGCAGGGCAAATCATCAAGAATGAAATTTTCTTAGAAATCAAAAATAAGAGAATTTTCCCTCTTTTAAAGTCGATCCCGGGGACATACTGTATGTATATATATATATATATACAGGGTGGCAAAAATCTCACTACATTGTATGGGTAACTTTGTTATAAGAGATACAAAGTTGATTAAATTAACAAAGTTGGACAGAATTACGTGAAGATTTAGAAAATTAACCATTGTTGCCAAGTTTCCGATTTATTCGAGAAAAACTGAAAAACCTTTAAAATTTTCAATGAACGTTGGCTCGTTAGTTATTAAAAATACAGTAAAATCTTAGAGAGGTTTTTAATAGATAATTTTAAGATTAATTAGGTGCACTACTCAAAAAAAAATTTTAATCACTGCTTTTTGAGTTACAACCCAAACTTACCTTTTTTTTAAATATCAACCATAAGCAAAAGTTAGCTTAAACTTCAAAATTAAAAAAAAATCATTTAATTAAATACATCATTATGGCTACGATAAAACAGTTGAAAATCGTTAAAAATAAAACAAGAACGACGGGAAAAATTCTAATTTTAAAATAGTTCTACAATTATTAATGTTTAATTTTAACACAATTCAAGATCAAAACAAACTTTCAAAGTGACCGCCGTTACGTTGACAACGTTTAATAATGTTGTTTTGAACTTTTCCTAACGTGGCTTTTCTTACAGAATTAATAGCAATAGAAATCTTTTCTTTTAAATTATTTATATCAGTTGGTTTTTCTTTGTACACCTTGTCTTTTATTGTTCCCCACAAAAAGAATCTAACGGAATAAGATCCGGTGATCTCGGAGGCAAAAAAATTGTACCACGTGTTGCAATTGTATTTGGAAATCTTTCATTCAAGTAATTCTTAACTCTAATCGACTTATGTGCTGGAGCTCCATCTTGCTGCAAATATTACAGATTCCGAACTGTATTCAAAGGTACATTACCCAGCATTTCTTCCAAATTGGTAATTAAAAATCTTTCGTAGACTTCTGCGTTCAAATTTTCGTTGTAGAAATAAGGTCCCAAGATTTTTGTACCAAGAATTCCACACCAAACATTTACAGAAAACATGTGTTGATTCCGTCTTTCTACTGTGAGATGTGGATTTTCTGCAGACCAAAACACGTGTTTTTTCTATCAAAAATTCCATTGTTAGTTGAATTTTGCTGCATCGGTGAAAAGGATTTTATACGAAAAATTTTGATCTATCTCAAAATTTCGAATAATAATTAGCTTATTCTAGTCTGCTCTGTAAATCAGTTGGATATAAAGTATTTCCTACGTGGTGGCGATATGGCTTTTGTCAACATTGGTTTCAGTTAATTTTAACGATTTTCAGTTTTTCTCAAATAAATCGGAAACTTGGCAACAATGGTCAATTTTCTTGCCGGGTTCTAAATCTTTATGTAATTCTGCCAAACTTTGCTAATTTAACCGACTTTGTATCACTTATAATAACATACAACGTAGTGTGGTTTTTGCCACCCGGTATATATGAAAATTTAAAGTTATCCTTGTTTAAAGGACCTACAATGTCTAAATATACTTTATGTAATTTGCTTCCATTTTGATACCTTAGACATATTAAGAAACGCAACGACATCATCTCCAATGTCATAGCCATTAATTCACGGAACATTTTTCGGAAATTTTTAGGTTGGTAAACCTTGATCCGGAATTATGTCACGCTTGTCACTTTTACAAAATGTGTCAAAAACAGGATGCATCCAGTGGATAACTTTCATGTGAGCAAATTCGCGGCCGTATTTTTGTTAATTTCATGTATTTATTTCAGGGGACGTACATGCCAGATTATCTTCCATTTTCGTGTTTTGTGACAGAATTTGGATAAAACAAAAGGCGACTAGTTTAAATTTTCACTTTTAAAATTAAGACATTGCTAACGAGCATAAAAATCCGTAATTCAATTACAGCACAAAAGTTGCTTAAAAACGGGCAATTACAAAAAATAGCACAAAAAACGTGTTTCATAAGACTTTGAAGCACTCATCCTTTAAAAAACTCGTGGCTACGTGACCCGTTTTTTTAAACTTGCATTCATGCTTCAAGACTGGTCGTATGAAACTTGTTTTTTAATATACTATTATCAAACGCTGAATGTGCTGTTGTAGTCACACTCAGGGGTTGTTTTATGTGATTACTATATTTTTGTTTTTGACACTTGTGGCGCTTTTTTATATAATTTTCTATATCGCTGCTTAAACCTTTCCAAAAATAATATTTCTTAATGCTATTTGTCATCGTTTTTATTCCCGCATGACCACTTGTCGGTAGTAAGTGAAAATTGTTTAAAATTAACTTTTTCTTGTCATTATCAGTAATTATCTTAACTTTGTTAATTACATTTATCCTAGATATTTCATAATTTTTAGTTTTTTCTCCTTCAATTATGTTTTAATACGCGCATATTATTCTCATTTTTAATTTCAAGTAATTCTAGTACTTTAATGTCTTTACTTATTTTCTCCAAATCCCTCAACAGTACCTCTTGAGTTAATGCCGAGTATAAGGATTCATAAATAAAATTTGTTTTGAAGGTAAATAATAAAAAGTTCCATTTTTGGTAACAATGAAATCATAATTATTTATATATTTTAATTCATTTTGTGTTAAGATCCTCATTTGTATGCACTCTTTTGGTTTTTTTAAGAACTTCTATACCTTTTGGGTGATCAGTCCAATTGTCTGTATCAGTTTCGTCACAATCAAGCTTACTTTATATATCACAATTTTCTGTATCTATCGTTGTGCTCGCGTTAAAACAGCAATTACTCTCTCGTGCATACTTTTTAATTCATTTATACTAACGTTCACACAATATCATATATATATATATATATATATATATATATTTATATATATTCAATATTTCATACTCTTATAAACACAAACGAAATTTTAGTAGTTTACTCACGTTAAATAAATATACTAATGGTTTATGATCTGTATAAATTTTAAAATGTCGTCCAATAAATATGGTCGAAAATGTCTAATTGCTTAAACTATAGCGAATAATTAATTCTTCCTCAATTGTAGGATAATTGATCCCTGCTTTATTTAAGCCTCTACTAGCATATGCTACTGGTCTGCCGTCTCCATTAGATAAAATCGCACCTAATGCTATTCCTAAAGCATCGGTATGTAATTTAAATTTATTATCTTCTGAAAAATTTGGATATTGCAAAAGGGGTGGTTGCGTTAGTAAATATTTAGTGTTTTAAAAGATTAGTCACATTCGGTTGTCCATTCAAAAGGAACATTATTTAACAGCGGTGATACTTTTGCAAAGTTCGGTACAAACTTCCTGTAATAATTAGTAAAACCCGTAAATCGTTTTACTTCATCTGCGTTGTTTGGTTTTGGATAATTATTTATTGCTTTAGCTTTTTTCTCGATCTGGTGAAATACCGTCTGCTGAAATTATATGCCCAAATATATGTGTATGTATTTTTTAAGAAATTCACACTTTCATGGATTAAGTTTTAAATTAACCTTCCGTAACCTATCAAAAACTTTCGTTAAATTTTTATTATGTTCATCTAAGTTTCGTCCGAACACAATTAAATCATCCAAATAAATAGAACACTTTTTATTGTTAAGCCCCGACATAGGCTATTGTCATTAATCTCGAAAATGCACTTGTTTTTAATCCCATTGGAAGCCTTTTCATTCTGTATTGCTCAGTACCCGCAGTGAATGCTGTATAATTTCTACTTTCTGGAATTACTTCCATTTGATAATAACCTTGAATTAAATCTAAATGTCTAAAATATACCGCACCTGCAATGAATCAAAAATTTTTGTAATATTTGGTAAAGGAAATTTATCGCCTTGCAATTTCTCATTTAATTTTCTATAATCGACAATTAATCTCTATTTCTTCTCTTCATTCATTCCTGCTTTCTTAGGTATTAATAAAATAGGTGACGACCAATCGCTCTGACACTCTTCAATTGTATCATCCTCACATTCTTTTAATTTCCTTTTTCAGAGATTGAGGGGTACGATATGGTAGTAGTACACCGGCACCTTGCCCCCTCCAACATTATTCACCCCCTACACCCTATTTATACCACCCCACGTGGGGGACCGGATTTTCAACCCTTATTTTTACTCGCTTACGTGTAGGACGTATTTTTCCACCCCTATTTTTGCACATCCACGTGAGATCGTATTTTCAACACTTTATTCTCGAAGGCCCGTTTTCAACCCCTGACAGTATTTTCAACCTTTTTGTCTGTATTAAGAGCCCTTTTGTTGGGGAGTCCCTAAAGGATAGCCAAATGGATGCGCACGTAGGACCGTATTTTTTTACCTATTTTTAAGGGTTAATAAACGGTAGGATATTTTTTGGTATTAAAAGAAGCTAATCAAGGTAAAGGTAACGTATACGATTTAAACACACTGTTAAATTCTATAACGATAACAAACAGTTAATGATATTGCATAATCAGTTAATTAACCTGTTGTCATACAATGTGAATGTACGGTCTAATGACTATTTAATATGTGTTTTTATATTAAAATTTTAGTAGGATTCCGTATTGATTTTTTACCAAAGGAGATTGCATAATTGTTGTTATTAAATTATTTATTATTTAGATTTTCTTTTAATCCCCCATCTACAGATAGTGGTCCTCTACCCTTTTTGAAAATTTACTTTGAATATGTTTTAAAATGAAATTACTTTTTAAAAAATAAAACGTGTAATTAACTAATCGATTAGCCTACTTACAGCAATAGTAACATCGAGAATTAACGAATGTCGCTTTTTTTTATTTACCTTTTAATATGTATCATTTACATGCAATATATTCTGGTTTTAAATATGAGTCACAATGTATCGCAATCCTTTTTACTTTAATTATGGGTCATAATTAAATCTAGTTGCTCCTCAAGGTAATCACTACCAAATTAATCTCATGTACAACAAGAAACTTAATGTCAATAATATATAACAAAGTATTTTTTATACTGCCGCTTCTCGCATAGTTTAATGTCCATGTATGGGTCGTATTTTAGCCTTGGAGATCGGATTTGGTCTGGGTTAGACCAGGGATTGGTCCCACATCGGAGATTGTATTCTGAATTGTCTCCTGTGAAAGATAGCTTTTACAAAAATACAAACACAACCACAAGCACGAACATGAGCACGAGCACAAACTACAAGCACAGGAACAATTACAATCCCAAGAACCAGCACATTATCAAACACAAACGCATGCACAAACACAGCCACAATCGCAGACAGGCTCAAGAATCAGCACGAGCACAAGCACAAACACAAGCACAGGAACAAGCACAAAAACACAAGAATAAACACAAGCACAATCACAAGTACAAGCACAAGCACAAGTACATACAAACACACAAACACGCATAGTACGAAACAACGCAATCGCGAAAATTCGCAAACACGAAAATGAAAACGAAAAATTCGCAAACAGGAAAAAAAAATCGCAAACACGAAAAACGAAAACGAACAACTCACAAACACGAAAAATCGCAAACACGAAAAATGAAAAACGAAAAATTCGCAAACATGAAAATGAAAACGAAAAAATTCGCAAACACGAAAATGAAAACGAAAATTCGCAAACAGGAAAAAATCGCAAACACGAAAACGAAAACGAACAACTCACAAACTCGAAAAATCGCAAACACGAAAAATGAAAAACGAAAATTCGCAAACATGAAAATGAAAACGAAAAAATTCGTAAACACGAAAAACGAAAAAATCGTAAACACGAAAAACGAAAACGAACAACTCTCAAACACGAAAAATCGCAAACACGAAAAATGAAAAACGAAAAATTCGCAAACACGAAAATCGCAAAACACGAAAAATGAAAACGAAAAATTCGCAAACACGAAAACGGAAAATCGCAAACACGAAAAATGAAAACGAAAATTCGCAAACACGAAAAAATCGTAAACACGAAACACTTGCCAAGCACAAGCACAAACACAAATACAAGCACAAGTACAAGCACAAGTACAAGAACAAGCACAAGCACAAACACAAGCACAGGAACAAAGACAAGCACAAGCACAAACACAAGCACAGGAACAAGTACAAACACAAGAACCAACACAAGCACAATCACAAGTACAAGCACAAGCACAAGCACAAGCATAAGCACAAGCACAAGCACAGGAACAATTACAATCCCAAGAACCAGCACATTATCAAACACAAACGCATGCACAAACACAGCCACAATCGCAGACACAGGCTCAAGAATCAGCACGAGCACAAGCACAAACACAAGCACAGGAACAAGCACAAAAACACAAGAATAAACACAAGCACAATCACAAGTACAAGCACAAGCACAAGTACATACAAACACACAAACACGCATAGTACGAAACAACGCAATCGCGAAAATTCGCAAACACGAAAATGAAAACGAAAAAATCGCAAACACGAAAAACGAAAACGAACAACTCACAAACACGAAAAATCGCAAACACGAAAACGAAAACGAAAATTCGCAAACACGAAAAAATCGTAAACACGAAACACTCGCCAAGCACAAGCACAAACACAAATACAAGCACAAGCACAAGTACAAGCACAAGTACAAGAACAATCACAAGCACAAACACAAGCACAGGAACAAAGACAAGCACAAGCACAAACACAAGCACAGGAACAAGTACAAACACAAGAACCAACACAAGCACAATCACAAGTACAAGCACAAGCACAAGCACAAGCACAAGCACAAGCACAGGAACAATTACAATCCCAAGAACCAGCACATTATCAAACACAAACGCATGCACAAACACAGCCACAATCGCAGACACAGGCTCAAGAATCAGCACGAGCACAAGCACAAACACAAGCACAGGAACAAGCACAAAACACAAGAATAAACACAAGCACAATCACAAGTACAAGCACAAGCACAAGTACATACAAACACACAAACACGCATAGTACGAAACAACGCAATCGCGAAAATTCGCAAACACGAAAATGAAAACGAAAAATTCGCAAACAGGAAAAAAAAATCGCAAACACGAAAAACGAAAACGAACAACTCACAAACACGTTTTCGTTTTCGTGTTTATTCCTGTTTGCAATTTCTTTTCATTTTCATGTTTGCGAATTTTTCGTTTTTATTTTTCGTGGTTGCGATTTTTCGTGTTTGTGAGTTGTTCGTTTTCGTTTTTCGTGTTTGCGATTTTTTTTTCCTGTTTGCGAATTTTTCGTTTTCATTTTCGTGTTTGCGAATTTTCGCGATTGCGTTGTTTCGTACTATGCGTGTTTGTGTGTTTGTATGTACTTGTGCTTGTGCTGTGCTTGTACTGTGATTGTGCTGTGTTTATTCTTGTGTTTTGTGCTTGTTCCTGTGCTTGTGTTTGTGCTTGTGCTCGTGCTGATTCTTGAGCCTGTGTCTGCGATTGTGGCTGTGTTTGTGCATGCGTTTGTGTTTGATAATGTGCTGGTTCTTGGGATTGTAATTGTTCCTGTGCTTGTAGTTTGTGCTCGTGCTCATGTTCGTGCTTGTGGTTGTGTTTGTATTTTTGTAAAAGCTATCTTTCACAGGAGACAATTCAGAATACAATCTCCGATGTGGGACCAATCCCTGGTCTAACCCAGACCAAATCCGATCTCTCCAAGGCTAAAATACGACCCATACATGGACATTAAACTATGCGAGAAGCGGCAGTATAAAAAATACTTTGTTATATATTATTGACATTAAGTTTCTTGTTGTACATGAGATTAATTTGGTAGTGATTACCTTGAGGAGCAACTAGATTTAATTATGACCCATAATTAAAGCAAAAGGATTGCGATACATTGTGACTCATATTTAAAACCAGAATATATTGCATGTAAATGATACATATTAAAAGGTAAATAAAAAAAGCGACATTCCTTAATTCTCGATGTTACTATTGCTGTAAGCAGGCTAATCGATTAGTTAATTACACGTTTTATTTTTTAAAAAGTAATTTCATTTTAAAACATATTCAAAGTAAATTTTCAAAAGGGTAGAGGACCACTATCTGTAGATGGGGATTAAAGAAAATCTAAATAATAAATAATTTAATAACAACAATTATGCAATCTCCTTTGGTAAAAAATCAATACGGAATCCTACTAAAATTTTAATATAAAAACACATATTAAATAGTCATTAGACCGTACATTCACATTGTATGACAACAGGTTAATTAACTGATTATGCAATATCATTAACTGTTTGTTATCGTTATAGAATTTAACAGTGTGTTTAAATCGTATACGTTACCTTTACCTTGATTAGCTTCTTTTAATACCAAAAAAATATCCTACCGTTTATTAACCCTTAAAAATAGGTAAAAAAATACGGTCCTACGTGCGCATCCATTTGGCTATCCTTTAGGGACTCCCCAACAAAAGGGCTCTTAATACAGACAAAAAGGTTGAAAATACTGTCAGGGGTTGAAAACGGGCCTTCGAGAATAAAGGGTTGAAAATACGATCTCACGTGGATGTGCAAAAATAGGGGTGGAAAAATACGTCCTACACGTAAGCGAGTAAAAATAAGGGTTGAAAATCCGGTCCCCCACGTGGGGTGGTATAAATAGGGTGTAGGGGGTGAATAATGTTGGAGGGGGCAAGGTGCCGGTGTACTACTTATGGTTTTACGAACACTGGTGAATTTTTTGTTTATAAATATTTGTAGTAGTTAATTTGTCATCTGGTAAATAAAATACATCAGACAATTTTTTACAAATACTTTCTATCGCGAGTTTTTGTTCGGAGTTTAGGTAATTTAAATTAAGAAGTTCAAGCAGTTATTTTGTTCTATAAACCGACCTATCTGTTGTTCAAACTTAAACATATGATCACTTAATGGTGTAATTTGTGGATTGAAATTAATTAACTGAACTGGATTATCTCTTGTGTTCATTATCTTAACCAGTATTTTTCCTTTCTATGGTTTAACAATAGTTAGCTTCGAAAACTTGTTCACACATTTCATTCCCTACAGTTACACATTCATCATTCGTATATGCTGTTATATATGAATATACCCACATCTTGGTCGAATAGTTATAAAATTTGAATTTGTTGCATTTAAATAAGTTATTACTGTATTATTATAATTTGTCAATTGTAACGTATTTAACTCATAATCAATTTTTCCTTTATACTTCTAATAAAATTTAACCCTATTATACCATCTTTTTCACAATTTAGCTTTCTTATCACAATAAATTTTCCTTAAACTCTTGACCCTCAGTGACTAAACCTAAATATCTATATGCATCACAAATTAATGAGCCAGTTATCCAATTGGTTTCTAAATTATCCCTAATAATCTGCATATTGATACGTAAACATTCATACTTAACAACACAAATTGAAGCACCTTTTTCAACTAATAACCCTAAACCTGCATTTATCTCACTTATATTTAGGCCACTCCTAGCGTGCATCTTATTTATCATTCTCCCTAAAAACTGATGTTATCCTTGCTAACATCTTGCTTTGTATCCTGCTAAACAAGCTTTACATAATCTCTCGGCCTACTGTATTTATTAAAATTATGTTGTCGGTTATATCTATTAAAATTATTTCTAAAGTTGGGCTTTTGAATCCAATTGTGTATTAAAATTTGAATTTTTTCGTTTTAAAATATCTATTCCTAATACCCCCATAATGCATTACCTGCTGACCTATTTGATTTCCGTCCTTGAGCTCATTTACAATTTCAAGACTACATGTTGAAAGTACCTCCTTATGGCTTACGAAATTGGTAGCCTCCATAATGATTTTTAAATTACTGGAAGGCACATTTTTTCGACAAACTTCCACTACTTTTTTCGTTACCATCGACTCTGCCTTTGCGCTTGTTGTATCTTCTAAAATTAAAGTTCTTTTCAGATTATCCGCTAACTCGTTTACCTTTGTCGTAAAACTATTAACATTCCGTTCATTTACATTTTGCACTAGTAATTTTTGTTCTATTAAATCTGAATTTCCGGCGTTTAATTTTTTCCCTTAAAATTAATTTTAACGTTTTTATATCATTGACATTATGATCTAATACCCTCAAGAGCCCTCGTGCCTTCTAATCTAGTTTTTGTAAATTTACATAAAATTTGTAACTTATCGCTAGCTAAATCTTCCATTAATTTGACTGAATTTATAAAAGATATGAGTGTGAATGGATCTCCGTTATAACTCTTAATTGTAGCGTTCGATAATTTATTTAATTGAAAAACCTCCATATTGTTAATATTTTCAATTACTTTTATTTCAGGTACTACATTATAATCATTAATTTTATTAAATACATAAATAAAAAGTTTACCTCGTAGGATTTGAACCTACGACCTGTACTTTGCTAGTACAGGTGGTAGGTTCAAATCTACGAGGTAAACTTTTTATTTATGTATTTAATAAAATTAATAATAATTTTTAATTACATATTTACCTTTGAACTTATTCGTTCATAACAAAAACTTATAATAATACATTATAATCAATTTTTCAAAAATTTGTATTTAGTTGATACAATATTAAATGCCTTACTTAATCTTCGTCTATTTTCTAGTACGTATTTTTTAATAATCTCCCTATCCGTAGCATTTATTTGACCTAGGTTTGATACTATGAGCTTAACTATAACGTTATATTGCTCAATTAGAAAATTTAAATTTTTATTTAAAGTTAGTGGGTTGCTACTAAATCAGTTTTTAAAATTCTTACAAATGCTTCCCTTTGTTCATCGTATTTTTTTTCCACATCAGACTTTCTGCGTTTCACAATAATATTGGTTCAATCGAATGTGTACTATTGTAAAATATCGTTTGAAAAGCTAGACACTATTTCTTACGGTTATAAATACCCACCCACTTAAACATACTCTAAAATTAATAATTAGCTTAACATTAGCTTACATTTCAATTTTATTTTATATTCCCATTTTTTACCGATTAATACTTGCACACGTATCCATTTCTTATTTGCTGATACATCATTAAACTGTAATTGTTGGCTTATATCTTTTTTCTTCAGGCGCCAATAAAAGATGACATTTTAAACTTCACCTGACAACGTTAAAGTTTGACGTTTTCACCGGCGGCTGCAAAAGTCTTTTGTGTCCCCTCGCAGCGGATGTAAAAGTAATGTAAGTTAATAACTCAAACACCCAATTTGGAAAACAACGAAAACAAATTTATTGTTTAGAGTTATAAAGATTAAAAGTACAAGGATTAAAACTAACATTTTCTCCAAAATAAAATGCGCTAGAGGTAACAGTGGAGGTCTCGCTGCGTTCTAAGGAAATGGTCTTTAATTCTTCTACATAAACTTATGTACTCGTAGCGCTTGCATTAGGTGCAAAAATTTTCAAGACTGCCGCTTCTTTTGTAGCTAGAGAGTCTTTAATATAACGCTCAACTACAGTGCTGGATTTCCAGCCACCATGGCGCTTCAAGCACGTTAAATCTGCGCCGCCGTCCACCAACAGTGTAGCTGAGGTTCTTCTTAGGAAATGCCCTGTGTATTCTGTATAGTTCGCAAAGCAACATATTTGTTATATAAATTTAGGAAAGATTCCCCTACAACTGTAAATGATTTAATTTTTTTTTTTTTTTTGCTATCTGGAATTTTAATATGTAGCAGAGTTTTCAGGTTCTCAATGTCGTCTACCTTCATCTTCACCAATTCATCGCAACGACATGCCCCTGAGATACAAATAATCAAAACTATCTAACAAAATACAAAATATAAAGACTTGTTTTCATTCTATTTCTAAAACTTACCTTCATTGCCAAGTATTTTTCGTCCGACGCTTCCGATAAAAATTTGTTAAATTGATCTTTTGTAAATACTTGGGCCTGCTTTGGAGTGTATCCTTCATTCTGCTTCTTTAGATATGCACGAAGTTTCAAATATTTGCTTATATCTACGTCATGTCGAATGCTCAATAATGATTTTATCATCGAATATTGGGAGCTTTTGTCGAGCTTTTTATTTTCATTTTTGTTGCTAATTCGGCAAAATAAGCTAACATTACGGTTTCAGAGTAGCTTTTAATATTTTTTTCATCGCACCATTTTATAGATTTCATAGATTTTGCTCGATCTTGTATGTAATAGATCATTTGTTGCTGTATTAGCCGCTTCAGTAATTTCTGACAGCGTGTAGTTCTCCAAATCCTAACAATGTAATATTTTAATTTACTCAAATAGGAACAAAAAGTTTAATAACATACTTACAATCACACGGAGAATCTTCACAATTTTCAGCTTGTTTAATGCATTGTTTTCAACGAACCTAGCAACGTCTACTGCTGCTTGCTAGAGCACGCTAAGTATATCTAACTATTCCTCATTTTCACAACCTCATTGTTTTTCCTCATTTCACATTTAAGTGTAAAAACGTCTGAAGAAAAAATAGTATTTTTTATGCGAAGCAAAGTGACTTTTTGTGGCTCACTACGTTCGTCCGTCAAACCTACAGATTCGCCACAAAAAGTGTCACTTTAGCTCCTTATAAAATAATATACTATTTTTAGCGACTGTTTATGGTTTTTTGTACAGCAGATACAAAACTAGGTATTCTAAGAATTAAAATTGAACATAATATAAACATTTTCTCACTCTCAACATTAACTGTGTTTACAACCACTGTATTAGTGACTTCTCCGGTTGAATTTACTTCTTTGCATTCTTTGTGTCGCATTTTATATTACAATTAAATATACTTGCTTCTGCTTCTCCAAAACTTGCCTTTTAGGATCGCCATGTAGTATCTTTGCACTACCCATTGTACTACCATACACAGTGTGTATCAGCCAAATGGATTAAATTCGGTAATAAATAAATGGGGGCGTGTTGGAAAAAAACGCTCGGACACGTCATTGGAATTTTTAGTTGCGCATTTTTTTCAACAAAAACTATACAGGGTGTATCGTATAACAGTGGCCAATACCAACTTTCTTATTTTAAATGCAACACTGTATATTAATCAATTTTTAGACATATGCCATGTATCGGGTGGACCAATAAGCCGACCCTCCGGCTATATCTCAGGAACTGTTATTATTTATCCTTAGTAAAAACGGCCAAGGGAAATCGCTGGAATTAACTTTCAATTTTCTAGTTTTACTGCTAGAGGGCATAATCTTTATAGAAAAATTTAAAAACAATTTTTTTTGTAAAATATGTCCAATCATGGTAGGTATTAAATAAGTAAATTAGAATGATGCATAATTTCTGCACAAATTTTGTTAAATACTTTTTTCTCTATTTTTTCAAATGGAGGGTGAGGGAGAGTGGGAATGTTTTTGTGAATAAATGCCTGTAACTTTGGTTTGGATCAACCTATTTTAACGAAATTATTCTCATTCGAAAGGGCGTAGATGAACCAATTACATCTACTATAAAACAATTGCATTTAGTTTTAGTTGTCATAGATGTAGGCGCTTTCGAATAAGAAAAATTAAAATTTCTCTATGTTACAATTTTTAAATGGAAACACCTAAGTATTGTAAATTACAACAGAAACTGATTAAATTCGTAACAAAATGGCGCAAACCGCATGTCGATATCTTTTGTCTAACTCGAGATATAAGTACAAACGCATAAACATACGTAACTAGTATTGGCTCACTCTGTATTATAACTTAAAATAACAAAATATATAAAAAGAAGATCACACACATTAAAACTTAATGTCCAATTAAACGTTCAAAATGTTTTCCATCATTGTCCACACAAAGAGGTAATCTATTGCGGGTAGATACAACAGCTGCTTCAATCTCAGCTATGTCTATACTATTTATTGCGTTTCTAATGCGTTGTTTCATGTCTTGTCGCGTGGTTGGTCGAGTTTGAAAGACTTAACTCCTTCAATCTTCCCCATAGATAAAAGTCTAGACATGTTAAGTCTGGAGATCTAGCTGGCCATGGAAATATACTTCCCCTTCCAATCCATTTATATGGATATCTTAAATTCAAATAATCTCTAACTCGCGTAGAGAAGTGCGCAGGACACCCATCATGCTGAAATATCAGATCTCTTCATGTTCGTAAGGAAATGTCTTCTAATAAAATAGACAATTCATTTTCCAAAAAATTTAAATATGTATCGCCATTTAAAGTTTCTTAAAAAAATATGGTCCTATGATTTTTAGATCATACCAAACATTAAGACTCCACAGCTTCCATCCAGTGTGGATTTTCTTCAGCCCAATAATGCATACTATCCATATTAACACCACCGCACTACTAAAGGTGCCTTCGTCTGTCCACAAAATATTTGATATGATATGCGGTTGTTCTTTCAGCATACCTAACATCAAATTGCAGTAATCCAGCCCTTTCATCTAAAGCTTGCTGGAGAATTACATGATAAGGATGTAGTCTAAAAAACATAGAAAAACAAACATTTTTAAGGAATGAATGAAATGATTAATGTGCCATGTTGCCGTTTTTATCGCAATATGAAAATAAAACAGTTGAATCTAAAATTTAAAGAGGATTAAAATTTTCAAACTTAAACGTGCAGTTCCTAATATTATAAGAAACCTACCTGTTATGCTTTAAAATCCTTAGAACGGTAGTTTTTGGTATGATTAATTCTGTAGAGATTTGCCGACTACTTATATGTGGATTCTGTTGTACTAAAGCAAGAACATTGATTACATTATCTTCGGTCATACCTACACCACGTCGTTTATAACAAGGACGATGAAAGCTACCAGTTTCTCTTAATCTTCTTGTCTTTCTTTTAAATACTTCTTTGCCATAATGCCTCCTGTCAGGATATCTTATGGCATATATACGTGAGGCAATAGCGGCATTTTGATGGTATTCGAAATAAACTCCAATCATATCATACAATTCGGAGTTTGATATCCTCATTATGAATGAATGCTGATTATTTACTGATATTAGTAATATTAATATCTAATTAAGAAAAGTTATATTCGAGTTTTATATGCTAACACTTCTTAAAAAGATCGCAATATTTTGACTACTGTTAATAAATAAACAATTTGAAGCCCCTGTCAACTTTATTTCGCAGCCTTCTTAGTTTAACAGGTTCTGAAAATACTGACATATTGTTATTTTAAATTATAATACAGAGTGAGCCAATACTAGTTACGTATGTTTACGAGTTTTTACTTATATCTCGAGTTAGACAAAAGATATCGACATGCGGTTTGCACCATTTTGTTACGAATTTAATCAGTTTCCGTTGTAATTTACAATACTTAGGTGTTTCCATTTAAAAATTGTAATATAGAGGACTTTTAATTTTTTTTATTCGAAAGTGCCCTCTATATACGACAATTAAAACTAAGTGCAATTGTTTTATAGTAGATGTAATTGGTTCATCTACGAATGAGAATAATTTCGTTAAAATAGGTTGATCCAAACCAAAGTTATAGGCCTTTATTCATACAAACATTCCCATTCTCCCCCACCCTTTATTTGAAAAAATAGAGAAACAGTATTTAACAAAATTTGTGCAGAAATTATGCATCATTATAATTTACTTATTTAATACCTACTATGATTGGACATATTTTATAATTACACTTCACTATCATGCTAATCGTCAAAATTGCCGCTATAGGTCTAGGGAAAATCCTCACTGGATGAGAAAAGAACATACGCAATGCCCCGAAAGTGTCGATGTTTGGGCAAGAATTGTTGGGAGTTCATATCATAGGTCCCTTTTTCATTGATGGCAGTTTGGATGGCGATAATTATTTAGCACTGCTCCAAAATAATGTCGTGCCAACTTCGACAAACTTATACCCTGATACAGCAAACCCACAAGTTCCAGCGAATATGATATGGTTTCAGCAAGAAGGAGCACCGCCCCATTACCAAATCAATGTCCGGCAGTACCTCAACCGAATATTTTCAAATCGGTGGATAGGGAGGCGAGGATCGATGGAATGGCCAGCACAATGTCCTGACCTAACGTTATTAGACTTCTTATGTATCATAAGTATTGCATACAAAACTAAACCTCTCGGCTTAGCTGATTTAAAAAGACGAATAACGCTTTCGATTATATCGGTCACACCTGAGATGTTGAGTAACGTTAGAAGAAATTGCTATTTAAGATTAGGATGTTGCCAATTTGCGGCGAGCATTTTGAATATCTCCTACATTAATGTTTTTTTTTTTTTACATTATCAAGAGATAAACAGTATTACTTATTAGTTTTTCAGTGTATTGTAATCAAATAATTTTCTTTTGTTAATGTTAGTTTTTGCAATAAATCTGAAAACACTTAATATTTTCGAATCAGTTAAAGGTAGGTATAGGACATTGTACATAGAATATGTCTAGAATTTTCTGAAGAATCCACAAATTGAATAATATACAGGACGTTGCATTTAAAATAAACTTGATATTGGCGACCGTTACATGACACACCCTGTATAAAAAGTTTTTGTTGAAAAAACTGTGCAACTAATTATACAAATCGACTGCCCGAGCGTTTTTTCCAACACGCCCCCATTTATTTATTACATTTGACTGATACACACTGTATAAAGTCCATAGGGTAAGGTCTTCATAGAAAGGTGACATCGTACTTACTATTAAATTATTACTACGTCAAACCATTTAGTTTATATTAATAACATTCCCTTAGTAACATGTAATATACTAATCTTACAAATATAGTCAGTAGACCAACTGTACTCTCTACATACTAATTACTTCTTCTTACTACTACTACATCTCTTGTTACTCTTATGACTCCTATCAACCAAACTACTCTATCTGTATTTAAACTAGTTTGCTTCGTGCTCATTTTGCAATGTGCTTATTAACTAACCTACTTACACAACGTTTAATATCTGCAATTGATTTACTTCTACAGCTGCCCATCTTCAGACAAATCTATAAATTACAAACAAAGCTCCTTATGCACTACACAAGCTTGAATGCTTCCTTAACCAGTGTTATTGAAGCAAAATAACTTTACTTGACTATTGCATAAAAAACTAATCTTGTCTATCAAGTATATTATAACTGTATATTTAATTCATTTTGTGTATTTATTTGTTGTCCTTATCTGTACGAAAACGATGTGTTAGTAACGCTTGTCAGGTAATTGAAATGTGATTGGTTCAAAATTTTTGAGCGTGTTTGTAGTCGGTGACAATCTGTAAAGAATTTTCTGTGGAATAGGTGAAATGCAAGATTAAAATATGATAAGATTTTGTGCTGTGTTGTATACATGAAGTTTATTATGCTGTCATTTAAAGTAACAAACCAGTTCCGGGTTGAATTTATTGAATTAAGAATTCATTGTTTTTCACTTTTATTACCGTAATAAACTCGTTCTTTTGAGAAAGTGACAAATACTTTCTTTTTTAGATATAATGTGATTACGAATAAAGGACGTGGATTAATTTCACAATTTGTACTAAGAAAAATTTAAGTTCAGTCTGAGTAACGTTTTTTAAAACATTTGATTGCATGTTAACCTTATTAAATTCCTAATAAAGATGAGGTCATTAGTGTTACAACTTGTATACATGTATAATGTACTTATAGTTTTTCTGTATGTACAGTTTAAAAAAAAAAGTAAATCATGAATGGTCAGTAGACGTAGGTATATGGCCCTTGTGAGATAATTCATAGATATGTACGTTTTCGTTTAAAATTGATTATTTAATAAAGCTTTTAACTGTTTCTTGGTAAGAAACGACGTACAATATTTATAATTAATTGTGGTCTAAGCAGCATACAAAAACGAAACATCACCACACAATCGTTTAATTCACACACACGCATTCAAAAGCGATATTTTTATTAAATAAACATGGATTTTCCTCAATACTCCATATAAAACAACCTACTTGGAAAAACCTAACAGTCCAGTTAATTGTGTATTGAAAGCTAATTTTAATTTGATAAAGTGAAATAGAAACAACTAAAAAAAACTTTGAAGATAAGTTGCTATATGTTATAAATAAAACCTGTAAAAAATTTTTTCCAAAAATTTAAGTATCATTAAGGAAAATGATATTTTTAGGTCGCCAAAATACAACTATAATTTGTTTATTTTTGTGTGGCACGTTTTTTCTTCTCATTGTTCTATAGGCACACTGTTACATTTACAACCATTATTGTGTATTTATTAATGGCTTCAAACAATATTATTACAAATTGAAATAACTTTTGAACTGGTATTTTATAACCATTTATTCTATATTTACAGTATGTACCAGAAGAACTTTATCAAATGAGTAAGAGATTTGAGTCTTGGAAAGAGCGTAAAGAGCAAGAAAGAGGTAGGGACGGAGGCGGTGGACGACGATTTGATAATCGTGGATTTGATGGAAACCGTGGATTTGACGGAAATCGTGGATTTGATGGAAATCGTGGATTTGATGGAAATCGTGGATTTGATGGAAATCGTGGATTTGGTGGAAATCGTGGATTTGGTAGTGATAGATTTGGAGGTGGGAAAAGGTGGTAGTTTCATTTTATTAATAATTGGTTTCTAATTGAGATTCATTAATATTTATTGATCTTTATTTATAACTATAATTCGTTAAATGACTGTATAATGTATCTCTGCACAGGTTGTAGTGCTAATAATGTACTTCTTTAATTTAATTTTATAAGTAAAGTTGTTCATTTCTTAAAGTTATTAAATAAATGTGATTTAGTGTTTATCAGAAAAAATGAAACAAGCTGTAAAGAAGGATGATGTTGTTCTCGCTATTATTCTTTTAAGTATTCAAATAGCAACTACTCGATATATTACAAATATAAGTAATAGTTTAGTTTTAGTCGTTTATAAGATAAATAAACCAATAAATTTGAAAAAATTGTTTTTGTAAGACCTTTCTTGTCTTAAAAATTAAACAATAATTATATTATGTATAAGCTGGTAGCCTATTAATTAAAGCACCAATAAACTATGTCAACTGGTTGCAGGTTTGATTTCAGCGTCAGTATAAACAGCTTCCAGACTTGGATGTTTGGATATGTATAAAACTAATGATGTACAGTCAATGCTGTCGATCTCTTCTTGAAGCAGGTTAAAAATATCTGGTGTGTAACACCACATGACCTTCCAACCTACAAAATGTAAATTAACAGAAATGAAATAATTTTAATTTCAATTTTTTTAGATAACTATGCAAACTCTTTGTTATACGTTCATAACAAAAACAGGCAACATTGTTAATACAAAAACAATAATCTTAAAACTTCATGTCAGGTAGATATTAATAGGCATAAATACATGTTAACGTAAAAAAAAAATTTCCAAGCCCACTTCTATAAAAATATCGATACTATAGCTTCAGCATTTTAATCATATTTATTTAATTCTTACATTTATTTCGCTTTACATTAAAAAACGTTATAAAGAAAATTTATGTAAAATTAAATTTTCTTTAAAAAATACGTCGACACTTTTTTTTGTAAAATTAATCGTTATTCAGATGATGAAAAAATTTGAACACTCAAATTGTACCTGCATAGAATATAATTAATCGATATGTTTAAGGTCTATATCTAGGTATTGTTATATCTTTGAAATATGCCGCTGCTTTAGAAATATTTGATAAAAACCAATAACTGACCCCCTTCCCGCCGCTGGATTTCTCCCAAAATCTAATCAGCTCTAAGCCAAATGAAAACAAGCTTAAATACAATATTTTAGGTATGTAGGTATTTTCGTTCTGGACTTATCGTGGATACTAACACATCCATGCACACACAAGACATCCAGACATGAGGGGCGATCTTGACGAAACTTGGCCAAAAGTTGTAAAATGAGCTAATAAGTCGATTTAGCGATAGTGAAAAAAAAGTAATAATCTATTTACACCTTCTAATTATTATCGTTATTGTGCATGCGCATATAAGGCAATAAATTTAAAAACAGCAATCACTAATAAGGGGCAGCTAGTATGTAATCCTCAAAAAGTGACGAGTTGTAAATCAATTTAAAAATCTATAGTGAATTTGAAATAGTTATTTGGTTAATTAGTACAAAATATCTGGTGTGGAACACCATATGATCTTCCAACCTACAAAATAGAAATGGAAAGACATTAAATAATTTTAATAACAATTTTTTTAAGATAATTATGCAACCTCTTTTATAATACGTTCATTACGAAATAGACAACATTGTAAAAATAAAAGCAATAATCTATGTCAAACAGATGTTTAAAACTTCATGCAAGACATCTAAAGTATGTTTCATAAGAGTTCAGTATTATTGCCGCTTTGTGATAACAACCGTTGATGTACTTTTACTTAATAAAGAAATCAGACGGTCTGAATAAATTTGTTTATATTTTTGTTGTATTAGCACTAAGTACTAATACATTTAAAATGCGGTTATCTTTAATGTTAGGCACTTTACACATAAAAATAAAATTATTGGTTGTAATTGTCATTTTAAAGTTATAAAATTCCACCGAAGGTAACCCTAGTTCTTATCAATAAAAGAATAACAATGTGGGGATGAATACAGATAATTGGAATTTTAATGGATAACCAGGTAATTACGTTACAGGTATTAAGTAGTTTTGGATATTTTATTTACTAGTTATTTATGTTCTTTGGAGTAGTATCAATTGACGTGTCGTCCAGTGAAAATAAATACGATGGAGAAATCAAATATTAGTTAACTTATAAAATTTTGGTCTTTGTAATACTGTTATATATTGTTACTTTTTGATTGTTTTTAATTACCTATAAATACTTTTAAAATAAAAAATTAAATAAATTTAAGATTATTTTATTATAAAACACTAACATGACTTCTTTAAAAGTTCTAAGATCCATTTACAATATTGTTTGAATACACTGACAAAATTGTGAATAGTAGATAAGAAGCTCTTGTATTAACTGGTGCCATTGAAAGTAAACTCAATAGTATGATTTGTTTATGACCGACAGGTGGTTATTTACCTCCAATGAGTTCCGTGTGGAATTTTCCTTCAATGCTTTCCATTTAACCCTATACTGAACTGAGTATGAAATAGGCTATCTTAACTACTTCAAAGAAATGAAATAATTTTGATTATAATTTTTACCTTCCAACCTGCATATACATATATAGGTATAGAAGATTATGAAATCGACTTTTTTTTCACTATCACTAAATCGACTTATTAGCTCATTTTACAACTTTTGGCCAAGATCGGCCATCATGTCTGGATGTATGTGTGGCATGGATATTAATATGTAGTAACTGGATAGGAAACGCAATAAGAGAGCGCTGAGGAATTAAGCGTGTTGTTATGCAACCCACTAGTTAAGGTATTCATATCTCTCTCGAACACGATGGCCTTATACGGCTGTACCGATAAAGCATTATACATATTTAGTTAATCCCAATTTAATCATAATAAGAACTTTGAATGCAATAAGCAATATAGTTTGAATATTTATATTAAATTTAAACATTTGTACAATTTTTAAGTGGCAGGAAAATAAAATTTGGTAAATAAAAACAATTTGATACTTTTAAAATAATTTTGTATTAATTTTATTTTCACAAACTTAAAAACTAACAATTTTGAAATAAAATTGATTTGGTGACGTTTTTTAACGTCCCCTGTATAAAAAAGAGATACGCAAATTTTTGAAAGTTCATTTTAGATTTGAAATTAAGCTGACACTTTTGTCAAGAATAAAATTTTCTGAGAAATCTAAATTAAAAAATATTTCCAATTATGTCCAAATGTACGCCCGTAACTATATGCAATAAAATATTTAAGTTATTGCTTGTGTTTAAATCAATTACCTACTTTTTGAGGAACTTAATTAAAATGAGCTGCCAATTAAAAAAAATTGCTTAATGGTACTTAATTGTAAATTAAACACTTTTCGTTTTGATCTTTAAAAGCATAAACATTGTGCAACAAATGTAAATAAAAATATTCAATTACATAATTCAATACAAAATTACATTTTGTTAACTATTGCTTACCTGTAAAGTGTTATTGGAGATCTCTTGTCACTTGGTACATGGCATCCCACGACAACACAATTATAAACCATTTTTTAACAAACTAAGAAGCATTTTCAACACATACGTTTACACCAACGGTTAAAAACGGAATAAGAGTAACGGATATATATGTACTAGTTATATATATATATATATATATATATATATATATATATATATATATATATATATATATATATATATATATAATAATAATAATAAAGCAGGGAAATAATAATTGCTATTGTGACCGTTAAAGACTCGAAAGTGTAAGCACGAAGGGGATATCTTAATGTATCTTTTTCCTTTGCCCCTTACACACCAACTGTACATACAAGGATAGGCGTGTTTCCTATCCAGTTGTACATATACGTATATATCCATGATGTGTGGATGTATGTTAGTACCCACAATAACTCCAGAATGAAAATACTTACATACTTAAAATGTTGTATTAAAGCTTGATTTCATTTGGCTTAGAGCTGATTAGATTTTGGGAGAAATCCAGCGGCGGAAAGGAGGTTTATTATTATTGGCAGTTTTTGGCTTTTATCAAATATTTCTAAAACAGCTGCATATTTCAAAGATATAAAAATACCTAGCTATAGACCTTAAACATATCGATTAAATATGCTCTATGCAATTTTTTGATATAACGCGTAATTTAGCGGCAAAAAAATTCCTAAGGTAGAATTTAAGTGTTTGTTCAAATTTTTTCATAATCTGAATAACTATAAATTTTATAACAAAAAGTATAGACGTATTTTTTAATTTAATTTTACCAAAATTTTTAATGTAAAGCGAAATAAATGTAAAAATTAAATAAATATGATTGAAAATGCTGAAATTGTGTTATTAATATTTTTTATAGAAGCGGGTGATTTTGGAATTTTTTTTTATGTTAACATGTATTTATGTTTATGAATCTCTATCTGACATGAAGTTTTAAACGTTATTCTGAATAGATTAATGTTATGTTTTTATAATGTTGCCTGTTGTCGTTATGAACGTATAAAAAAGAGGTCGCATACAGTCCGCGCGGCCAAAGAATGCCTGAACGTTGGATGCGCATTCGTCCAACTTCAAGTCTCTTAAGCGCGGCATGTCAGTGGCGTCGCCACCAAAAGCGCGTTCTGTTTATTATCATGTATTACACTGATTTTTTATTTATTTCTGTTATTAATTTACATACGTACTTGTTAATTTAACTTTATTACAATTATTGCAACAAAACGACAGTGTACCATTTTGTGTCTTATGTGAATTTTAAAGCTCATAATACTCAAATTTATTAGACAAATATGTATAAAAAACAAATACTTTCACAATACATAGTAAAATAAATAAGTAGTTTTGCGGCGCATGTAATGCTAATCGCATTTGCTTAAATTCTCATTAAAGAAATCCTAATAGTTGACATTCCCTTAGTATCATTAACAACAGATTAGCAACTATTCAAAAATGTTTTTATTAGTTAGTTCGTTTTCAAATGTGATTTAAACGCGAGTGTAGAAATATGAGTTCTACATTGGGAAAAAGTGGCCAAGTAATAAGTGGTCAAACGCGTGAGGTGATATATAATGTGTACAGTTATTTGAAAAGCTTACACCCCACATATACTATTCTGTTTCTATAATTAAAAATCGAACTTATACTTTTTTGATTTTCATAAACGATTAAACTGTTGTGTTCATTTGTAATTCAAATATAAAATTTATTACTTGTCAACATGGTTATTTTTTTATTTTATAAATGTTTAAACTATTACTGTTCATATGTAATTCAAATAAATAAAATATTTTAAAATTTCTTGTGGTTTGGTGACGAATAATTGAAAACGCGATACCGACGCCACTGCTAATGCTTTCAGTCGCTATTGCGTTAACGAGTGCGGCCGAATGCACGAACATCCATGCGCGACACGAGCCATTCTTTGGTAGTTATCCTAAAAAAAGATAGGTTGTGTAAATTAAATTTTCTTTAAAAAATATGTCTACTTTAAGTACCTATGTAGGTATTTTTGTTCTAGAGTTATCGTGGATACTAACATACATCCACACACACACACAGACATCCAGACATGTAAAATGAGCTATAAGTCGATTTAGCGATAGCATTGATTGTAAAGTTTATAGTCAATCGCGATAGTGAAAAAAAAGTCGATTGCATAACCTTCTATACCGACATATGTATATGTAGGTTGGAACAAAATGGAGACTTTGTTGTTGTGTGATTGGAAAAATGAGCCCTTTTTACACTTTTAACAAAAATTAATTTTCTTAAATTTTAAACATTTAAAAATAACCGAGTAATATCGAAAGACATTAGCTACTAGAAGTAAAAAACACTTTGTCATTGTCCCTTTTTGACCTCTCCAGGCAATGATTTTGTATTTCCATGTGGATTGGAAAAAATACACCCTGCATATTTTACTATAAATTGATTCTTTATATTATTACAAACACACATGTTTAGTACACTTAATAAAATAATATGAAAGTTTTCAAAATATTACAGTAGATGCACTTTTGCCTTTTTTAGGCTTACAGTACTTACCAGTTTGACCGGGATTGTCCCTGTTTCACATGTAGGTCCCAGCTGGTTTGGCATTGGCCCCGGTATTCTGTTGAGCTTGGGTTTGATGAGTTGAGTTATCAATGTTGTAAAAGACGTGAATCAAATTCGAATTAAATTTTAATTGTATGTATGTATTTTTTTTTTATTTTAGTATTTTATATAGTATCTTTTTTCACTATATTTCAATAATCTGACGTGTGTATACAAATTGTTATTTGTTGTGGCACAAAATCGAGTAAACTAAACTATGAGTAAGACAGCATGCGGATACCAGGGCAGTCTGGTGTGTTGCAGTCGATGAGTCGAGATAACCGATAGCGGCAACATTTTCCACCTCCACACCTCTCAATGGGTCAGCCGGCGTTAAGGAATAGCAGTCGCGTGACGTATTACACCCATAAGCGTAACGTTTTTTTAGTAAATCGAAGCAACGCAGTCGTCTTAACGTCAGTTTAAGAGTATTTCTCTGATTAAACATAAAATGCCAAATTTACTAGTAAACTGTAAAACGAGTATCCGTTTATTAAAAACTGTGGTGATGATGATGAAAGTAGAGTGAAGTGACAACATTGTTTTCAATCGCACATAGTAGGCGATCGAATATCAGAGATCATTTCGAGTACGCAAAGTATAAGGCTAGCGTAGCTGCTGTCGCTAGCACTTCATCCGTTTAAACTTTTTTTTAAAAACGATCCCATTCTAAGTGATTTAGTTATTGTGGCAAAAGAAGCCACGTTTGCCTTTCACACAGCAGTACATGATTTGAGCTTTAAATTGTACGTCAAAGCTAATTTCAAAATTCTTTGAATCTAAGGTCGATACTGCAAGAATTAAATGAGAAGCAATTATTTTAAACGTTTTGGTTGCCTCTAAAAGAGTTGGATGAAATCTTAGAAGAAACGCATTTCGTAAGTGTTATCAATGAAAAAAGGTCGAAGTAGCACCCGTCATGACGTGATATTTTTTACCATTGGAAGGTGTTCGCGTAAAACTTCTAGATTTTCAGTCCATACAGGGTGAGACATCTAAACTATTAACAGAAAATATAATTTTAACCTTGACAGGTTGTGGCATTTTGTGAGGACAACTGTAATACCAATTTTGGAGGAGTTAATCGCAAAGGTCAAAATAATGTTTATATGCGACTTAAAAAAGAGCTTGGTGTTAACATAGTTGGTATAGGATGATGTGCACAATACATTGCAAACTGCCGTTGATGGCTTGCCTTTTGAAATTGAAAGTCTGGTTGTGAACATGTATAAATATTTTTACATTTCGGGTTACTGAATTAAAGCAGTTTTGTGGATTTATCGACAAAATGTTGGAATGTTGTCAGATTAACGAATTCAAAATAGGAAACACATTTTGGAACCAACCAAACGAAGAAGAACGAAACGCCTGAAGTATTATGGACTACGTACTGTATACAAAGGAATTAGAAGAAGTAAATCAAGTCAAAACACCCAAGGAAGCAGAATTAGGGACGCAACATAGACTATTAATAGCAGAAATACAGAATACAGTTATTAACCATTTTAGTACAAGAAAAACTACGGTAAAATAAAAATAAGGAAACTAAAAAATGAACAGCAGAATAGCGAATACCAATCAGATACGGACCTGACTTAAAACCGCAAAAGGAATTAAACAAAAACAAAAAACGAACTTTAGATAAGAAATGGGAAATCACGAAAGAAATAATAACCAAGACAGCAAGAGATCTGCGGAGTAATAAGGAACAAGAATCACATAAGAACTAGCTGGTGGACACAAAAAATAATGGAGCAAGTAAAGAATAAGAAACAAGCACGGAAAAAGTATATAGCGAGAAAACATGCTGAAGATAAGTAAGAATATAGAAGAATAAGAAATCAAGTAAAAAAGAGGGCGAAATCGGCAAAACAAAGAAACTGGGAGGAGTTTGACATATAAGTCAAATAACAGGCTATTCTGGAATAAAATTAAACCGCTTAAAGGACAGAAAACAAAGCAAATTAAAGGAGTAAGAGACAAAAATAAGGCGAGATACGCCGCATATATTGGAAACATGGAGAAAATTCTACAAAGAAAAATTCGGATTAGAGTAAAAAGATTATATATAAGAAGAGAAGCGGAAGAGGAAGAAGAGACATAGAAATAGAAGAACTAGACAAAGCTATAGAAAAACTAAGAATAGGAAAGCAAGTAGAGAGAACAATATAGACCCAGAGATTATCAAATATATAGGACAGGAAGGGAGAAAATGGCTACTTGAAATATATAAAGAGGCATGGAGTAAAAATAAAATACCTACGGACTGGGAAAACAACGTATTATTGCCAATGCAACGGAATGTGAGAACTACAGAGCTATATGCATAGGACCACTGGCAAGTAAAGTCTACACAAAAATAATAGGAGAAAAGCTAGAACAAAAAGTAGAACGCAAACTGGGTTTAGGAAACATAGACAAACATATAATACATTTATCTTAAGAAATATAATAGAAAGACGCAAACAAACTGGATAACAACTAATCTTAGCATTTATAGGGGAAATAATAAACTGGACATTAACGAAGTTGGAAGTACCAGAAAAACTGATAGCAGTAGTAGAAAACATATACTATAACATTAAGATAAAAATACAGATTAATGCAGAAAAGTCAAAGGAAATTTATCTAAAAAAAGCCATCAAAAAGGGAGATAGTCCTCTAATATTCGCAATAGTAATGGACAGAAAATATGAATCGCTCTAAATCTATGGGTCGGTTTATTTGACAACACAATCATTGGTCCATATATTTATGAAGACACTTAACTGCAGATGGATACTTGCATTTTTTAAGGGCATAACTCACGGATAACTTTGATCATCTTTGCCTCCACCGCCTGAATAACATCTGGTTCCCACAAGACGGTGCTGCGCCACATATTGCTAGAGGGGTAACTGATTATTTATCACAATTATTACCCCGTAAAGCTGTTTCTAATAATGGAGACATACGTTGGCCGGCGCATTCACCGGACCCTTCTCTCTTGCAGACTACTATTTATGGGGCAATATGAAAAATTTAATTTACAACACTGTACCCGATGATAATCATGATGTACAAAGAAAAATAATTACGACGTTAACGAACAAAATACGAAGAAGAGACATTTTAAGAGCAACTCAAAATTTAAGGAGACGCATAAACCTATGTTTAAAGGTCGACGGTGAACCATTTGAGCATCTGTTATAATGCTTCTTCTTTCAGTTATGTTCATTATACACTCATAGTTTAGTTTTATCCATTATTAAGATTGACTACTTAACTTTAAGTACTTTAAATGTAATCAAAATGTGTTTATCTGGAATTGTGTTTGTTAGAAAATAGTTTTGAGCAGGTCGCTACTTTTATTCTTCCTAGGAGAATTTTTCCATGATGCATAATAAATTTTAAAAAATAAATAATACATTTTTAAATTTAATCAAAATGCATTTTTTAAACAAAAGATTGCATGTTCTTTCTAAAGCACTATTCGCAAAAAGAGCTTCATTCAAAAATGTAAAAATCCAATATGGCCGCCATAAGAAATAACAAAGTTATCCACTACTACTTCTAGATCTAGAGTACCTTGAAATTTTCGATAACATATTTGGATTTCTGGTAACAAAGTGCCTTAATAATGTTTCAGTTTAAAACGTCCACCTTTTGTAGTTTTCCGCAAATTGAAAATTTAGCTTTTTTTTGGAAAATCCCGGTAATCTCTGAAAACGTCCCAAATTTCGTAACGACATATTATTGAGCACCAAAATGCGCAACTTTGCTCTAATTTAACCGACATTGAATCCCTTCCCCATATTGGAGCTCGAAAAATGCAACCGACTTCTTTTTACGATCGGCCCTGATGTCTGGATGTGTACGAGTTTGTATTTAAGCTTGTTTTCATTTCGCTTGGAGCTGATTAGATTTTGGGAGAAAGCCAGCGGCGGAGAGCGGGTTTATTCGGGGCAGTTTTTGGTTTTTATCAAATATTTCTAAAACAACTGCATATTTCAAAGATATAAAAAATACCTAGATATCGATTAATTATATTCTATGCAATTTTTTGATACAAGGCGTAATTTAGCGGCAAAAAATTCCTAAAGTAGAATTTAAGTGTTGGTTCAAATTTTTTCAATATCTGAATAACGATTCATTTGATAAGAAAAGGTGTAGACATAGTTTTTAAAGAAAATTTAATTTTACATAACATTTCCTTACAAAATTTCTTAATATAATACAAGGTAACTCTGAAAATTAATTAAATATGTTAAACTGTATTATTGATATCTTTGTAACTTTTCTTTAAAAAATATGTCTACACTTTAAGTACCTACGTAGGTATTTTTGTTCTGGTGTTATCGTGGATACTAACACACACACACACACACACACACACACACACACACAAGCACAAACGCGCACGCATACACACGCAGACACACGCGCACACCCACACCCCCACGCACACCCACACACACACCATACACACACGCACCCACACGCACGCACGCACACACACACCCACGCACCTACGCACGCACACACACACAACATGCAGACATGATGGCCGATCTTGGCCAAAAGTTGTAAAATGAGCTAATAAATCGATTTAGCGATAGTGAAAAAAAAGTCGATTGCATAACCTTCTATACCGACATATGTATATGTAGGTTGGAACAGAATGGGGACTTTGAAAATGTTAAGTGATTGGAACATTTTTTTTTATACTTTTGACAAAAATTCAGTTTCTTAAATTTTAAACATTTAAAAATAGGCGAGTAATTTCAAGAGATATTAGGTACTAGAAGTAAAAAACACTTTGTCATTGTATTCTTTTTTACGATGTTGCCTGTTTTCGTTATGAACGTATAAAAAAGAGGTTGCAGTGTTGTCCTAAAAAATTATAATTAAAATGATTTCATTTCTTTTAGTTGTTTAAGTTAGCATCTATATGTCTATTATCGTCTGTCTGACATGAAGTTTTAAACGTCTGTTTGAGATAGATTATTGTTTTTGTTTTTACAATGTGGCCTATTTTCGTAATGAACTTATAAAAGACGTTGCATAATTATCTTAAAAAAATGTTAAAATTATTTCTTTTCTTTCAATTTCCATTTTGTAGGTTGGACGGTCGTGTGTGTTCCACACCAGATATTGCTTTCTCATATACTCACGCACAAAGAGAAAGCTATGTAATCGGTTTAAATTTTCAAAAACAACACGGAAAACACATTTTTTTTTAAATTTCGTATCTGTCTCTGTGTCTGCGATATCTTTTGAATCATTAAAGCTATTGATATGAAATTTGGTACAAACATTCTTTGCTATAAAGTCTAGGTCAAGTTCGTTAATGAGAAAAATCCAACCAGTGGCGGGGCATTTTTAGGGGCTTAGAACATAAAAAAATTCATTGCCTCAAATTTTAAAAAGTTACAAAATTAAAATACCAAACTAATTGTATAATTTCAAAATAAAAAAAAAATAACCAGTAGCGCAGTAGTAGGGTGATAGCAGTTTAATCTTGCAATAACAGTAGAGTCTAAATACGTATTGATCTAGGTATTTATAATTAACACTGATACTTATTATACATGTTATCCTTGTTGTAAAAGGCGAAGAGGTTTTTCTTTGCAGTCCTTTTCCTCAATTCGCAATAAAGATAGCAGAACTACATTGCACCTGCCTATACATTTATATATTGTGTTTCATTGTGTTATCTTTATTTTATCCTCCCTTAGATACCGCAACACTATATCCTGTAACAACTCTTTTACACAACGTAAGTGGTCCTACCTGGTTTTCATGACGATACTTTGGCTTAAATAAGTTCGCGCATTAACTTTGCTCTTGCATCTGAGTTGCGCAGTCGTTAGACTGGCCTCGACTTACAGATTGGTGCCGTGGTGACCAGGATATATGTGACTTTGCGGATGTCGCTGAGGAATCGATAATGTGTTTGGGCTATTACTGCTCGTAGTTGAACTTACAGGGTTGGTGGTGTTACGTTTAACTAGTCTGGATCGTCATAGGTATTGGTAGAAATTATTAAAGATGTCGTTTGTTAGCAGCTGTTGAAATGGAAACAATATCAATTTTTCTTAATGGAAATCGTTGACATCACTACGAGATTGAGGCATGTTCATCTAGAGGAAGAGGTTGACTCTTATTTGGATTTGGAAATCGAATAATGAATGTTTTCAAATTGGCAAAATGTACTGCGAACTATGGAATCATTTTATAAACAGTAGGAGAATTTTAATGCTAGTTTATTGGACACCAACAATTATTCTACAATTCAGTAAGTATGTGCAACTTGCAATGAAGCCTCAGAAGTATGTTTTGGTGAGATAAACTCTGATGTTATTTTATGTTTTAGTATGAAGCCGTTAGAAGAGTTTGATTAATTGCATGAAACATTTCATTAGCTATTTGTGATAGAGGAGTATGATTTCATCAGTTTGCGTAAGATCGATCCTGTGTTATTTTTGTAACAATTTGACGGTTATTATTACTTAACTAATGTGGAAGCTTCCGATAGGCTAATGTTACTAAGAACTGGTTTTAGCGATACAGTTTGTAATTAGTAATTTTTAAATTACTCAGTTCCTTTATCCCTTATACTCACAATTGTGAGTGTCTTATTTATAGGCGATATTAGGTTTAAAATATCATTTTACTGTATTCGCACCTCTACGACACGATTGTGAGTGTACGTGAGTATCTCGTTGCACCGGCAGTAAACACAAAATTTGTTTAGAAACGAATGAGATTGTTCGACACGTGGTAACAATTTTTTCTCAAGTGTTTCAATATGGCTACTAGACGTAAGTACACATTTCAAATTAGTTTAAAATATTTATTTTGATGTATAGTTGTCACAAATTGTATGTACGTTCCTATTTACACAAAATCAAAACATTTTAATTTGAGGTTACAAATTCACAAATATGTTTTGAAGGACATCACGTTTGTGAGGGTTAGGAGTGAGCAGTGTAAATGTGGATTCTGATGTGTTTCACGTTTGTGTATGCCGGGAGCGAATGGTATAACAATTTGAAAAAAATGTTTGGAGGGCAAAACTGGTAACAAGCTGTTTCTTTTTCAGGATCAGCTGGAAAAGTTGACTTAACGAAACTCGCTAAGAATCCAGACCAAATCTACGAACTACTGGATGAAATTGGTTCCGATTTGGAAATAGAACACGGAGATGAAGATGATGATGATTGGATACCTTCGGAAAAGGAGGGGTTGACTGTGCAAGATGAGGACATGGAAGAAGATGAATCTGAAGAAAGTGGTGACGAAGATGATTTGCCAGGTCCTAGCACTGCACAACATTCCCAAAAGCCATCAATATTAACCTGGAGTAAAACAAACAAATTTAAAAACGAGAACATACCTCAAACCATACTCCCAGATCCCACTGAAGTTTTGACACCATGGAGTTACTTTGAAAAATATTTAGGAAACGCGTTTTTCCAACTGTGTGCAGAACGGACGGCACAATTTTACCTACAAAAGCATGGAAGGGAACTAAAACCTAAAGTAACTCCTGAAGAAATTAAAAAATTTTTTGGGATACATGCAGTAATGTATAAAATTCCCTCGAATCCATTTATATTGGAGCACTCGCTTTAAATTTCCCGTAATTGCGGATACCATACCTAGATATAGGTTATATCTCTTGAGAGTCAATCTTCATATTGTGGATGTCTGTACAGTCACAGAAGAAAATAAAAAAAAAACAATCGGCTCCGGAGAGTTCAACCAATGATCGATTTGGTAAGAAACCGTTGTCTGGAAATAAATAGAGAATCTCAAGCTGCATTCTCCATAGATGAACAGATGATTCCGTTCCTTGGTCGATGTGCTTTTCGGCAATATGTTAAGAATAAACCAAGACCTGTGGGTTTAAAAAATTTTATCTTAACAAGAAGTGATGGTACTGTTCTTGATTTCGAAATATACCAAGGAACGACTACAAACTTAAAAAATAAAGAACTGGGACTTGGACCTTCAGTCATTTTAAGATTGGTGCCTGTTAATAGCTCTGTATTTTTTGATAGATATTTTTCAACGGTACCTTTGCTCCTTAAATTGTCAGAGTTACAAATACATGGCACTGGAACTATTATGACAAATCGTTTTAAAGGATTCACATTTAAGAAAGACAATCAGATGAATAGAGGTGATTCTGAGCAGGTCGTTAGTAATAATCAGAAGATATGTATTACTAAATGGAAAGATAATAAATTCGTTTTAATGGCCTCTACAGCTTTCGGCCACGAACCCACATACTCGGTCAAAAGATAGGACAAAGCTAGTGCTAGTCGTGTAGATGTTCCATGCCCAAATGTAATTAAAATTTACAACGAAAAAATGGGTGGGGTTGATATCTATGATCAAATGATGGAGTGTTACAGAACTTTCTTTAAAACTCGTAAATGGACATTGAAGGTAATTCTACATCTCCTTGATTTAGCTATTGAGAACAGTTGGATGGAATACCGCCGCGATTGCCACAGTAACAAATATAAAGCAAAATATATTAAAGATTTATTATCCTTTCGCTTAGAATTAGCAGAATTTTTGTTATGTGGAACGAAAAGTCCGAATGAAGAGAACGATGACACAGAAGATGAACAGGAAGATCCTCGTCCATAGAAAATGAGACCATCACCTTTACCTTCCACTGATAAAAGATATGATGGGTTTAATCACTGGCCTGTCATGGAAGATTTAAAAGCCCCTTTATGTTGCAGATTGGAGTCCTGTAAGAGTAGGTCAAGAGTTTCATGCAGCAAATGTAAAATTTATCTCCGTATGAGTAAAAATCAAAACTGTTTTTAAGTTTCACAATAAATAATGTAATAAAAATGTACTAGTTATTAACTTTTGTCATAAATAGCAATATGTGTACTGAATATTACCCTGATTATATATAATCAAGGATATTACTAATAAAAGTTAGAGAAAGATATAATTTATTAATTGTTTTGTTTTTAAGGATAGTACTTATACACTCCCAATACTCACAATTGTGCATGTCATGCATATACTACTAGGAAACACAATCGTGAGTATCGATAAAATCTGTCAAAGTGACGTAGCAAAATTTTGAAAAAAATTAGAATATCTCTGTGTTCTCATATGAGTTGACTTGTAGAGTGAACAACTTTATTTTTCTACTTACATTGTTTCGGGAGTGTAAGGGTTATAAATTACTTTCTCAGATTTGGTTCAAGAAGAAGCAGGTACAGTGTTTTTGGGATAGGAGGAATATATCGTGTAGTTGTACATAGTAAGTAAATGTTGGTTCGATGTGGTCATTTTACTCTGATGAGCAATCAGTGGGTAATTAGAGTCACCTGATTTGCTCTCTATTTTTTGTATCAGTTGACTGTGTTAAACCCTTTCTATATTTTTAGAAACGAATTTATTTCCTAGCTACAATTACTTTATTAAATATGAACTGCAATTTTAAAACTCAAATCTTCACATTCCTTGACAGCAAATGAAATTCTTATTTTATCGTAAATTACTATAAAATAACTACACCAATCAATCCTTCCTTGCTTTTAACTGTGACCAAACAGCTGATGTCTGGTATGTTGTTGTAATTTAAATACACTCTAACTGAACCATAATTATCAAAACTCTAAAGGGAATGCGCTACTTTGACAGCGACCGTGTGATATTTTTCTTATCATAATCGTAGCAGTTTAGCGAAAGTTGTATAAAGTGTTTTCTGACTTGATGAAGTAGCACAATCGACTTCTTCCTCTTCTGAAACACACGACCAACTGTATTTAAGCTAACTGCGGGGAGAACATAGAGACGCATTTTTACCAATTCTCTGTTCCTTTAGTTTTACCTATGATGGTTTTACAGTGATAAGTTACATTTATTTGTCACGCTGTGAGTGGGACTGAACTCGATACGTTCATTTTGAGGTTCTCCTTGGAAAGTTGTTCAAGAATGTAATTTACATGATGTTAACGAAATTCGGTTATGATTATGATAAATCATTGCATTCGAGTTGTGTAGTCGTTAGACATTACAACCTTAACCAAGAACAACCCTTTTAGTAAAAATGCACTTATCCGAATTAAAAACTCCCTCTACTTTAGTATAGACGCGAACCCTCAGCTTAGCCAATATCAATCTCTCATAAACAATTGCTAGTAGGACATTTCTTATTTTTAACTAATGTCTTGTTTATTATGACATCATATACATGAATCGATTTATTTGTATCTGACAGGTTATAACTTCCAAGTTCCAAGTTTTATATCCTGACTTTGTTTCTTGCCGAAGACTTTGAAGAGATTTGCAATAAATACAGTCCCAACTTAGGCGAGATATGAACCAGTACTGAGATAAGAACAAGACATGAGCTATACATTTTTTTAGATTATTTTGTTTCCAAGAATTGATTTTATTTTTAAATCCTGGACTTGTTTCTTGACTAAAATCTTGATCTGACCTTGATATGTAAAGACGTACATTTATCTGTGATAAGAACCCCCTATACTTTAATATAGATTTGAACCCTCGCATTAGTCAAAATCGTCTTATCCTGGAAACAATCCATTTAGCGTGAGGATACTTACCCCCTATAGCTAAGAAGTAATCCCTTACTTTAACCAAGGTGATGTTGCACTTAGCCGAAATAACCCCTTTAGCTGAGATACACACCCGTAGCCAACATATGAACCAATCCTTTTTTAGTCGAGTTGCACTTACCTGAGATAAGAACCCCCTTTAGTAGGGAATCAAACCTCAGCATCTGTATGGACCAATCTTTTCGCGGAGACAAGAACCCTCACCTTAGGTACCTGGCCATGCCTTAGCTACGGAACGAACCATTTAGCGAAAAAACAACTCTTAGCCAAGATATCAACCACCATTGGTCTCTCTTATGTAAATTTGCCATAATTCTCTCGTACATTTCTTTAAGTGAGTTGGAAGTGGGATAGCTATACCACTTTTGTTAAAGTTGAGTTTTGCAAACCTCAAGAAGTCATTTTACTTTCAGAGGGGTCCTGATCCATTATGAGCAACCCTTTAACCCATGGACGGTGTTAATATTTTACATACACATATCGTAATTAATAATTGTTAATATCTACATAGAACGCAGTAGTTTATTTTAATTAAAATTCTCTACTTGAGTATGTTCATTAATTAATAGCGAATAGTTTATCCTGTAAGTTTCTCGATATACAAATTTATAACTTAAATTCTCCCGTTTTGCCTATGTGGCCTTAACACATTAAAAGGTGTTGCTGAGTCCTATAAACAACCGTTAAAGACGTTAAAGTAGTCTACATATAACTTCCGTAAGATTCAATCTTATCAAGTAAAAAGTTAACACAATTTCATTTGAGACGTTCCTATGTGCTGATAATAATCTTTTTCTCGATAAGTAACGTTAAAGCACCCATAACATAGCCAGATTTCCGATGTTCCTTGTCGCATAAAATAGATTACGTTGGACCAGTTCGAAAGGTAAACATGTTATTGAGTTATTTTCTGTTTTATTCACGTTTATAGTTCAAATAGTTTTTAAATTTAATATTTAGAATTTAAAAAACTAGAAAATATAAGTATAAAACTTTTCTAATTGTTTATTTGGTAGCTAATTGAAATAGGTGCTTACGAATCAACCCTAAATCTCTGAAATTCTCAGCTAAAACTATAGCAATCGTATGGCTTTACAATTACATATTATAAACACTCATTTTTAATCTACACAATTTCCAACTGTATTTTAGAAGATATCAAATTAATAGAAATCATCATATTTTGTGGGAGGAATCAATTCAATTTGAGAAATGGTAAAATGAATTTCAGAATAATCACTTTCATTTTTGAGAACATCAAATTGAGAATAATCAAATGTATTTGAGAAGGATTCATAATACTGTGAATTTTTGCATAATAGCAGATAGTACGCCATGATATTTTGTTTAATAGTTTAAATAGGACCTATTAATTAGTTTCTATATATATATATATATATATATATATATATATATATATATATATATATTCCCATTCGAATCTGAAAAGCCTCGTAAAAAAATTAATACTAGGCGATGCGTCGTTTCTTCTAACGGGTTATCCAAAAATGACATTAAATTGCAACGTTGGAAGCTACATGTAAACAAATTCACCACATGATACGTGACACAAGGCGACAGAAGCATATTGGTGATCAAAACAATACAAAACGTACAGAACAAATTTTTTATTCATGATACGTGACACAAGGCGTCAGAAGCATATTGGTGATCAAAACAATACAAAAAGTACAGAACACATTTTTTACTATTGAACATATTTTTGAAAATGACCACCGTCCATGTCCATTCACAATTCCAATCGAAGAGGGATTGAATCCAAAACACGTTCCAACATTTCCAGGGTTATTTGCTGAACGGCAGCACGAATTCTCTCCTGGACATCCTGCTTATTCTTCGGGGGGCGTCATCTATACTTTGTCTTTGAGGAAGCTCCATTCGAAAAAATCTAAAGGATTCAGGTCGGGCGACCTCGCTAGTCAGGCAATCGGACCGTACACCATGTACATATCTGCGTACTCGTTGAATGAGTACATGATCACCAGTGAAATATGAAATCGAACGACGCAATGGGTGCAAAAAATGTCTGTCACACTGATGTATACAAACGTCACCACAAAATTGGCCTAGTTGCCAAGCGTATTTTTCTCAAATTCTGCATCTTTTAAAATCTTAATCTGAGGTTTTAGAAGGTGCGGAATGTAACCAAAAAATTGCAAAAAATTCAACATCAATATTTTGTTTGAAAATGAATTTTTCATTGGATACTTTCCCAGATAAAAGCTAATGAAGTCGGTCAAATTTCGAACTTTGGATGGCTCGTGAGAAGAAATGGCGCACCGCCTAGCAATAATTTTGTTATAGGGTTTCTCAGCTTTGCCTGAACTATAACGCTACCTGAAATTAATACACACCGTGTAATACACACACACCACGCACGCACGCACGCACCACACACACACACGCACGCACGACACGCACGCACGCACGCACGCACGCACCACACACACACACACACACACACATATATATATATATATATATATATATATATATATATATATATATATATATATATATATATATATATATATATATATATATATATATATATATATATATATATATATATATATAAGAGAGAGAGAGAGAGAGGGGAGGGCAGAGTCATTCAGAAAACATGTCCACCCCTAGTTTTCTCGAGATTTGTTAATGATAGCGAGTTGCGGTAGACAGCGTTGGATTCAGCAGGACTTTTTATTGAGATTTAATATTCTAGCAAAACTATTTCACTAAAACTCTGAGTGCAGGGGCCCTTCAAAATGTTTGCCATTTTTTTTACTGCTGCACAATGTTGAGTGATATATCATTTAAAAGTCCTATTAAATCCCACATATTCGATGAAAAAATTTCCAGTGGTTCAAGAGTTATAGAAGAAATTTAAAAAAACCAAGCTTCGACGTTCTTTTTTTTTCTCACGGTAATGTGATAAAATATTAGGTACCGAACTCTTTGGTATAGTTAAATCCTCTAGGTTAAGGAAATCCTACAGGTTTTAAATTTTTACTAGATGTTTGCTCTTATGCAAAATATCGAAGCACAAAGAGAAAACGTTTGATTTTTTAATAAATGAAACTAAATTAACTCAATTTTCTCAAATAGCAACACATACTAAATTATTTATCGTGAAAGCGCCTGTGTAAACTCTATTCATTACCGTTTACAGTTTGAAAAAATATTCACGGGTTCTTGTTTTATACCTTAAAATGTATGTTAATCTAAGGTAGATGTTACGCCATATCTTTTTCTTAGTTTTTTTTTTTAATTTTGGCAGATTATTGTTTAAAAAATGTTGAATCGAATGGTGCGACAACAAAATAAAAATTTTGTCTATACAGATTAACAGATAATCTATTCAGTTTATTTAATTTAAAATAAAAAAGGATGTGACGTGCATAATCCTATTCTTAGTTAGTGAAATATGAAAATGACTTAGGGAGCCATGGATCTGACAGACAAAATTTGCAAAACCATTTACATGTCACTGTAATACATGTAAGGTTTCAGCAAGAAAAATGGTCGTTTATAGCAATAATAAGAAGATTAATATGTTTGAAATTTATATTCAGTGTGAGAAAAATGGTAAAGTTTCTGCGAAGGCGTATACAGTAAGATTTCCTGATCGAAATCACCCGTCAAGAAACATTTTTTCGCGAATGGAGACTAATTTGCGTCAACATGGTTGCTTCGAGCAACCAAAAATCAACAGAAGAGCGATAAATCAGGTGAATACTATCGTTACATTAGCTCCGGTAGCCGCCAATTCAAATACCTCCATCCAAAAAATCAAGAAAAACGTTCCCATATCCTGCTCTTCTATTCAAAGAATTCTTAAAGGTAAGAAGATGCATTCATATTTATATAGAAAAGTAAATTGTTTGTACGAGGGCGATACTGAAAGAAGACTCAATTTTTGTCAAAGAATAATAAACTTGACTGAAAACGATCCATATTTTTTGGGAAAAATGTTGGACAGATCAGTCAAAATTTGATCAAGATGGCATAACCAATTACCACAATCTACATTACTGGGCTGATGAAAATCCATATCTCAAACGTCCTGTAAATAACCAGCGACGTTTTTCTATTAACGTATGGTATGTTGTAATTGACAGCAGATTACTAGGACCATTCTTTTATGAATACGACCTAGACCAGAGACACTACCTATAGAGTTTGTAAATAATAGATTCGAAGAGTTCCTAGATGACGCTCTTCCCATCAATCCTCGACACAATGTAATTTTTCAACACGATGGTGCACCAGCCCATACAGCCAATGCTATGTCACGTTACTTGAATGAACGATTTGAGATATGGATTGGCACGCACGGAACCATACGTTGGCCACCGCGGTCACCAGACTTACCGTGTTAGGTAACTTTTTGTAAGGTTATTTGGAATACCTCGTGTACGACAAGCCTCCAATACCACAAAATTTAGAGTAACTAACTGAAAATATTGATGTATCATGCAGATCACTCACACCACAGATGCTTAGAAATGCCACGAATATATCGACGATGAAACGTTTGCAACTTTGTTTAAACGAGAATGGTGGTTTGATGCAACATCTTTTATGAATAAGTAATTTATAATAAATTGTATTAGTAATAAATTGTTCATATAGTTATTTATGTTAAATAATATCTTATCTAAAAATATAATTTGGTCTTATTTTAATGCTTCAGGGAAAACATTAATTATTTGCAAAAATTATTTTGATAAGACTACAATGACAGCAAAAAATTGTATAAAATCTAGTCGTATACGCGGCACACTTGGTATGTTTAATATTCTTGATATGTTTAGAGCTAAGAATGCAATTATTTACACTTTGTTTTACATTTAATAAACAGTTTTTACTGTCATTCATGTTCGAACTTATTGTTATCGATGTTTCAATCAATACAGTCATTTGTCATTAAACGGAATTTATTGTAATATGACAAGAGCTGGTAAATACATATTTTAATGTATAAAACAAGAACCCATGAATATTTTTCCAAACCGCAAACACTGTTGAATACAATTTATGATGACGCTTTCGACGATGAATCACTATGCTATTTGAAAAAATTGAGTTAATTTAGTTTAATTTATTAAAAAATCAAATGTTTTCTATTTGCGATTTGATATTTTGCATAAGAGCAAATATCTAGTAAAAATTTAAAATCTATAGGATTTCCTTAACCTAGAGGATTTAATTATACGAAAGAGTTCGGTAATATTTTATCACATTAGCGCTTGCTTTTTTTAAATTTCTTCTATAACCCTTGAACCACTGAAAATTGTGGGATTTAATAGGACTTTTAAAGACGTTTCAAATGATACATCACTCAATATTGTGCAGCAGTAAAAAAAGGAAATTTTTTGAAGTGCCGCTGTACTCAGAGTTTTAGTGAAATAGTTTTGCTAGGATACTAAATCTCTATAAAAAATCCTGCAAAATCCAACGCTCTTTACTGCAACTCGCTATCATTAACAGATCTCAAGAAAACTAGTGGACATGTTTTCTGAATGACTCTGCCCTCTCTCTCTCTCTCTATATATATATATATATATATATATATATATATATATATATAGAGAGAGAGAGAAGATAGATAGAAGAGAGAGAGAGAGATGGGCAGAGTCATTCAAAAACATGTCCACCCTAGTTTTCTCGAGATATTTTCTGACCGTGATACAATGTTAAGGAAAGGTGGTAACAATCGCAAGCCATTAAGTATGAACAAAATAGATTTGATCATACAGTGGACTTTAAAACAATTGCAGCATAATGTTTTTCAGAATTTTCCACAAAAGTGATGTGTGCAAATTACTTAGAAGTTCGACTATTCGCTATTAAACAGGTTCATGTAGAACCAGCTGTGATGGACTTTCCTCAAAATAAAGTCAAACATGCAGCAGAGCTGTAAATGAATATAATCGACAAGGCGAACAGATTCTATCGAACAGCTCAGAAACTATGAGCAGCGGCTAGAGGATCCATGTTCATTAATTGGTACTATGTCAGCGGGTGAGGCAATTATGGAAGTATGAAATGGCGACGAGGCCACTTTACGTCTGTATCACTACTAATGTGTTACAACAACTTATTAATAACTCTGCTGGTGATCAGTCATTCTCCAATGCTAAACCCCATCGAAATTGTATGGTTCAAGGTGACTTTTTACGTAAAGGCCAACTTGCGTATTCCTACCGTGCAAGCACCCGGTGTAGTACAGTAAAGCGTGTCTTACCTACTAGACAAATTGACCAAACCACAGATATACACACATATCTGTGACCATACTAAAGCAACAATAACTGGAGGCGACTGCGCAAAAGCAGCACAAATATATTCATATTTTATGAAACCGTCTTGGACTAAAAGATACACCAGTGGGCCAATAACTTCTTTGTTAATTATATATTTTCTATTTTAAATAAATAAAATGTTTTACGCTTGATTCAATGTTTGGTTTTTATTTCATATTCAGACACTCAATTATATTTTATCATTTTGCAAATTTATTTACAATAAATGTTAAATGTGTCTTCCTTCTCGTTCAATGCAGTTAAAAATTCTGAGTAGAAGACCATACGTTGTAACAGCAGGGAATTTATATTCTGCAGATTTGTTTGTGATGCGCTACCGTGAATATTCCGGATCATTAACTGGTTGTGAATGGACAAAATTAGGGCAGAAATAGGGCCACAAAAACAAATATCATGGTGTTAAATCGCACGATCTTTGTGAAACAATTTCTGCATTTATCAAAGAATTGTCTTAATAAATTAAAATTTTCTGCAGTACAATATAACTAGCACCATCCTATCCTGTTGAGAATACCCGTGTCGCAGTTCATCGTTGAGTAATTTTCTATGAATCAATGCAGAATTTCCATACATTAAAGTGGCTGACAATATTGCTTGTAAATGAACACAATTGTGGCAAACTATTTTCAACTCAAAATTTACTTTTATCAATCATATGTTAGTGAACCCATGTTATAAATTACTTAGATTTATTATGAGAAATAGTAGACCTTTAGCAGAATTACAGATTAAGCTCGAAATACCAATGTAAAATTGTATAATCTTCCCCTGCCTTGTCAGAAAATTAAATTCTACCTCTCATTCTGTCAGAAAGAGAACGGATGTCCAACTAAAATTGTATCTGGAGTTATTATACTTGTGTATTCATTTAAACTTGATAGTGGAATACATCTTATACAGTTTATTTACAAAAATTAATTTTAGATCTGTCATATTGAAAATATTTGTTTATAGTCTGATGTCATTGGAGTAAAAGGTTATGATGTGCAAAGGCTAAGTTTTATGATTTTGTGTTATTGGCAATAATTTTATATCGGCAATATTAAAATCTTTATTCATAGATCGATTTCCTTGGGAAAAAGTAAGTGCACTCAATGTTGTGATTCAGAAAAACAAAAATTTATTTTATGGCAATTGTTAGATTAAAAATTGATTTTGTTGTAAAAATTGAATTATATTGTTAAAATGGACAAACATCATTCACCTGTGTGCGGTAAACACAAAATTGTCATATTGGGAACATCCATGGGTATTAAAAATGTTTATTAATGGTCCATTTATTTCGATTAGTAAACCTTAACACTGTCAATGTTAAGTCCTCCTTTAAATTTAATTGAATTATCTCTCATTCAAATTATATTGCCTGCTGAATCGATAACGAAAATGTATATTAGTTCTGCAACTGCAGTATGTAATGTCATTTTACCTGCAAAAAAATGTTAAAGATTGAATTAATGTGATTAAAATAAACTTCAGATACAAAAATTTATTAAAAAATGCAAGTTCAAACTTAATAACTTGATACACCACTTCTCGATAACGTTTTTTGACTGAAATTCATTTGACTAACAATATATCGGGTATCCTGCGTCTCTTGCGCGGGATCGTCGTCACTATACGGTTTTATACCTTTTGCAGTAGTTTCATTCTAAAATACGTACTTTAATATTTCCATTGTAATTAAATTAATCCTACCTCAGTTGGCAAACATGTATTAAATACAACTGTATTAACACATTTGTAACATCCTGATTCGTTTTCGCATTGTTCCTTAAAACACCAAGAACCACATAAAGATACTATAACAGCCAATGGATATGCCAGAAAAAATACAGTGTTCAAAAAAAACTCCGTTTTCCTGAAAATAATCAAAATTTTCCAAATAATTTTCATGCCAATCACAAAATTCTCAGAATTTAACAAATAAATGAGAACAGGCAGCTATAGTCAATTAAAGTGTAAGTTAGATCCTCGGTCATAAGACAATTTAAACTTTATAATAATAATAATAATTTATTCATAGCATTGCCAACAAAACGGTATATTCTTATAGTTTCTTAATTGAATTGTAATCTTACATTCCAAATATCATAATTTTCAACAATATGTTTTTTTTAATAAATACTTAAACCTAAAAAATTTTGCCGATTATCTTATAGTTATGTTTTTATTAGAATAGACAGTGACAGATGTCAGTTGCACTTTGGTTTTGTAAGATCATGTGGAGAGTACTTATATTTTAGTGGTATACAGCCCTTGGTTACACTAGTCAAGGTGGAAGGGATGATTACGTATATATGAAAAATGTAAACTTTTATGATTTTCATGCATGAATAAAATACTTACTTTTCGGGTAAAATCATGTTTATGGTGTATACAACATTTAAACATTTGAGTGCCAGTCACAGCTATCATCCTCAGTAAAAAGAAATAAACTTGTTATCAACAACATATTATAAACTATGAACAAGCAACTAAGCCTGATATGAACTGAAAGTAATACTAACAAATGTTTTTTTTTGTGAAATCATTTTTTGGGTATTCATGTTGTATTCAATATTCAAACAATTCAATGCCAGTTACAGCTACCGTCTTCAGTAAAAAAGAATAAACTTGTTAACAAATATTCTTTAGAACGAAAGGCCGCAGGAGCATTGGACTTGCTGTCACCGTGTAGAAATTGTAGTCGAAAATATTCTTAGTTTTTTTTAATGATTTTATTGAAAATTTAGGTATATTCAGTTTGGGAGCACTGATTTAGTCCAGTTTTATGGTACATTTGACGCTAGTTGAGTTTATAAGAAATTTGTAAATTATTCGTACTTAGTGTTGTGGTTATTACGTTTTTTTCTTCTTTTTCATATTATAGTATTATTTTATTATAGTAAATATCGGATAAGGTAAACCCGGGTAGTGTGAATCTGGGTAAATGTGAACAGATCGTTTAAAATGTTTTCCATTATGGTAATCGATGCGCCATCTGTTGTACCTACCAAGCGCGCATCGCAGTACTCTACGCTACTGGCGCGAAGCGAACCAGTGCAGAAACTCTAGTAGCGTTTGTATCGGGAAACGTGTGCCACGTGTTTAGGTTGTTATAACACGAGTTGTTAGTCCCACCAAAAAAGATAAGTGGGATATAACTGCTTATTTTGTATTTTGAGGTTAGTGGGGTAAATGTATACTTAATATTTTATATTTTTCAGAATTTTCCACAAAAGTGATGTGTGCAAATTACTTAGAAGTTCGACTATTCGCTGTTAAACAGGTTTATGTAGAACCAGCTGTGATGGACTTCCCTCGAAATAAAGTCAAACATGCACTAGAGCTCAGAAACCATGAGCACCTAGAGGATCCATGCTCATTAATTGGTACTATGTCAGCGGGTGAACATTTTTGTGGGGCAAATGCGAACTTAATATTTTATACGAGTAAAATGTGAACAACTTCGTTTTTTTTACAGATAATGGTACGAGTGTATGTAAGAAAAACTCAAAGAGGTTCTACTTACTCTAAAGAAGATCTAAAACAGGCCATAAATGGAATAAAAAAAGGAACAGTGACTATCCATCGAGTGCATAAAATGTTTCATATTCCAAAAACCACTTTATTTTACCACTTAAAGGGAATTCGTGGTCAAAAAAGTGACTCTCAAGGTCGCACAACTGTTATTCCACGAGAAGATGCAGCCCAATTAGCCAATGGACTTCGAGGAATGGAAAATGTGGCTTTGGTATTACCAGAAATGAACTTTTGTTGATCGTTGCCGAATATGTGAAGGAAAGTAATCTCAAAACACCCTTTAAAAGTGACATGCCTGGAGACGAATGGTTTAAAAATTTTAAAATGTGTCATAACCTTAGCATAAAGAAACCGCAATCAGTTGAATATGCGCGAAAAAAAATGACTGATCCATTTATCATAAGCGAATATTTTGATCTATTAGAGAACACTTTAACAGTTTTATCCCTATTTAATAAACCCCAACAAATATGGAACCTTGATGACACTTCTTTTTGTCATGATCCGTCGAAGACAAAAATCGCTGGAGATAGGGGTAAACCATCCTCCAGGATCGTTTATAAGGGAAAAGATATATGGGATGCTTGGGTTCCAGATGAAAAAAGTTCTTATGATGGCATGGCATTTGCAGCTAGCATGGTTGTATGGAGTCCGACATATTTTCGAATTATTTTCAAAAAACACGTATACCTTCGTTTGGACTAGAACCACCAGTTTTGGTCATATTTGATGAACATAGTACCTACACCACTATGCCCTTAATTGAACTGGCAATGTCAGATAATATTACAATTCTGAAGTTACCGCCTCATACTAGCCACCTCCTGCAACTACTGGACCTAAGTGTGTTTAGGCCAATGAAAGTTAAATGGGACGAAAAGTTAGTAGCTTGGCAAAGAATGAATATTGGAGTGAAAATGCCAAAGAAACGTTTTTTAGGAATGGTTGGCCAGACGTCGAAAAGCCTTAATCCAACAGCTATCATAAACGGATTCAAAAAAGCTGGAATATATACGTTTAACCATGATGTTATACCAGAATATATACACTTGCCTCAATTTTATGTACATTTAAAATAAATGCATTTAATAGACGCCGAATTCCCACTTACCCCATAGCCTGAGGGAAGTGTGAACACCAGAGATCGTTCTAAAAAATTTATAATTTAAAAAATATACCTTCGTATACATTTTTTAGTCAAAATTCTTTTAGAGAAACGATATTTTAGTATCCTATTAAAATACCAAATAATTGAAAACATTACTTTAAAAACGGTGATAATGAAAGTTGCACTATTCGAAAATGCGTTCACACGTACCTGGGTTACCTTAATCCTAATTTTAGGTAATTGTTATGGATAGCTTAGTTTTGAGCGGAAAATACATCATGGGAAAGCGTGTGTAATTAAGATCATTGCATGAATCGTGCGACTGTCGAGTGAGAAGAATACGACGCGATACTGAGAACCTAGATTAGATAAGAAAATTAAGAGTAGACAGCTGTGTTACCTTAAATCAGGATTGATTTTCCAAAGTTCAGCGGCGACGAAAACAGATCAGGTTACGATTTTTTTACGTGATAGCCTAATGTTGGTACCATTGACGTATTTTCTAGCTCGTGTTTATGAAAATTGTTCGCATTTACCGCACGTACGGTTTGAAGAAATTTTAGCTTTGTGATTGGTTATGCTTCGCGGAGTTTAAAATGGTACAGTCTGAAAGAATTGCGAGAGAAGAGTATTGATTAAGTGGCGAGCGACGCGTTGTAGGTCGTACATCAGCTATTACCCGGTGGTGGAGCGGTGGCGTTAAGTTAACCCCCCATATGCACCTGAGTAACATGTAGAGCGCTATCCCGTTTTTAAATTATATTATTACAGCAGGCTTGTTCCTTGCGTGTTCATATTTTATTAACATAAATATTTGTTAACACATTTCTATTTTTACTGAGGAGAATAGTTGCAATTGCTATTGAAACATTTAAAGCTTTAAAGCTTTGCTTTTAAATACAACACGTCTACCCAAAGAAAGATACGTGTTTTAATTATTAGGTGAGTCGATCGGCCACAGTTTTTGTTTTTATAGCGCGACGTTTTTCTGTCAATGCGATGTACTAGGCTTCTTTGTGTTTTCGGCGAGTTGTATTCTCGTCCTTCGCAAATGTTTGTAGGTTACCCCATTGGATTCGGTGATCTTCGTTCCAGACATGTTCGGCGATTCTTGATCTTTCTGTTTCGCCTTTGCGGAAGTTATTCTAATGTTCAAGCTCTCGCTATGAGTGGTCTACTGCTCTCTACTATGCATGATCTGCCGCATTCGCATGGTAATTGTATACACAATTCTTGGAATTGTAATCATCGTTGTGTGGTTTGGTTTTGCTTAGTGTTCCTCTGAGTGTTCTTGTGGATCTGAAGGCAGTGCGTATCTTGTACGTGCTGCCTATCCTTCGTGTTTTGTCCGAGGTACAATTATGAACAAGTGGATAAAATGTAACGTTACCGACGATATTTCAGTTGTGTGTGTGTGTGGGTGCGTGCGTGCGTGGTGTGTGATATATATATATATATATATATATATATATATATATATATATATATATATATATATATACATACATATACTTGAAGAGATTATTTAAATAAAAAAGTCAAGCAGCTAGGTCTTGGTTGTCATGGTCGGTCGACCGGTTGTCATGAATACGTTGTTGATATAAAATTTAGTCACTAGTGAATAAAATTTGATTTTACTCACTGAAAACTAACGTATAAAATACGTGAAAAACTGCAACTGTTGGACCAAGTATATTATAGTCTTCTCGTAATAGTAGTTGTTTACACATTTCTTGGTAAAAGGCCGTTCTTTTTTACCCGAGGCCTAGCCGAGGGATAAAATATAAGGCCGAGCACCAAAAAGGTGACAGCGCACGTGTTGCGAACAAAATTTTTTTGTAATCGATTACATAAAATTGGAAAAAATTTAATTTTGAAATATTTTTTGACAAATGTCAACTTAAATACATAAGCAACAAACTTTATATATTTAGTTATATACCGCTTTTCTCTATATGTATTAAAAGTAACGATTACAAAAAAAAAAAACAATTTACAATGTGTAATTAGGGTATAATATAGATCAAACTTGTGCAGTGCTAAATGTTCTGAGATAGAAATGGAAATGTTCTGATATAAACTGTCGTGGCGGTAAGTAGTATTTAGCACACCTTAAGCAATGCTTTTGCATTTTTAATATATAGATCGATGATTTCGAGTTTTAAATTATCGCTAAAGTATGGAGAATTCATGGTAATTATAACGAATTGGTACAAACTTATAGCAAAATGATGTATTTGGTGAAATTTTTAAATGCATAAATAGACTTGTTGATGATATATCATATTTGCACAAAACACAGTAGCTAGAAAAGTTTGTGAATGGTTGCGAGTTGAAACGTCATCGAATTTTCTGACGCGATTATGGAGCATAAAAGAAAAATCAGGGGTGTTGGATTATAGAAGACGCAAATCAAACTACACGTGTGAACCTGAAAAACTACATTCCGGTTGACATACGGGCCCAAACCGTGAACTAGCATAAATTTTGTGAAGTAACTGTTCGAGTTAGCTAAACTCGAATTAAAGACGAAATTGTGTTAACAGTTTGATCAAAACATTTGAATTTTTATAAGATAGTGTCATAGACAGTTTTAAATAAAACCGATCGGAACTGTAAAAGAAACTTAAGTGCAATGTAAAATAAATAACGTGTAAGAGATTATTATATCGCGTATAATAAGGAAAAAGGAACGTCTAAAATTATAACCCTTTATCAAGGTGTAATCGCAAAAAAAAAATCATGTAAAACCAATTGAAAGTAGTACACTAGCGCATAGCCGAACCAGCGGGCTTTGTGGCGCGTCAGTGAGCTTGTGTAGTCGCCCACACGCGCATTCGGGGAAATCAGGAAATGAACAATTAAGTGTTGGTGTCCAAACCATATTGGATACACAGTGACCTAAATTGGATATAAAAATGTTAATTTTGATTATTGTTCGTGTCGTTGACCCATGTATTTTTCCTGATCTGCTTAGTAGACCCTGTGCATATTTTTTAAGCAGGTTTAATATTAAAATACTTATCTTTTTTTCCCAAAAAAGATAAGTATTTTATTATGAGTGTTAATGGTGAAAGTTTACATTTTCAGGTTTAATATTGATCCGCTAATGTATTACATAGATAAGTTATGCATGGTAGTTTACTAGACACACACACACACACACACACACACATATATATATATATATATATATATATATATATATATATATATATATATATTTAACTTTTAGATAGTGTCATTTTTCAGCCAATCTATTATCCTCATTTATATTAATGAAATAATAAACATACTATTGCGGATTCATCGTGTAACAGTGTCAAAAAATGTACTTATTTTAACCGGCAGCACAAAACAAAGGTTAATTAAAAAATACTCTCTTGATGAATATTACGGAATCAAATGTTTCTATATTTGCTCATCTTAATAAGTAGGTTTAAATATAGAAATTTCTATTATTTTTCGTGCATCAAAAACACTAATACTTTTATTCATCCAATGCCATTTCATGCTCTATTCTTTTCCATACAGTCTTATTTTGTAAGTCCAGATCATGATCGTTATTCAAGATGTCTCACACATCGTGATAACTGGGGAACAAAAAGCAACATCAATTTGAATATTTTGTTAGACATAAGTTTACAATATATACAAAATTAGAAATTCTTAATAATAACATAAAGGTGTTAATGCAAATATTTTCAAGCATGGTGCAGAAATAACTGAAGGTACTCAGCTTTGTTTTTCTTTAAAGTGGAATGCTGCAGTTTTCATTTTCTTTTATATTCTTTAGATTCTACATTTAAATGTAAGTAATTTTTATTAGAGGTTAAATACGTTGAAACATTATGAGCAAAATAAACCTTAAAGAAACATTTAATAGGTTTTCTACTATTGTTTTGGATACCGTCTGGCCGTGTTCAGGCCGCGTGTATTTCTTGCGATACACTTGCATTGATTTGTTTATTTGGTCGGTGTATCTCAGGCGCTCACCTTCCCGTTACTTTACCATTGTAATACGATCGTGCTGGCGTACCCAAATATAGTGCTATAGGAAATTTTGGCCTGAGGGAATCACAGTGACCTGTACACATTCAAAAGTGTAATCAGTATATTTATTTAAAAACAAATGCAGAACCGAAGCTCATTTGTTGAAGTAAACTTATACAAAATGGGGCAAAAGTAAGGTAATTACGTCACATTATAAAAATTCTTATTCTAATAATCTTTGTTGAAACAAGTTTTACAATAATGGGGATTTCCATCACATCGGTCACAGGTGATGATTACTTGTGATGCCATTTTCTTTTGGGTGTCAACAAGTTTTTCCTTTTTGCCATAATTTTTATAGCAGCGTGCACATCTAGCTCTCTCTTTTGTTTCATGCGCAATCAAGTGATACACAGCGTTTACAAGTCTACGTTTTTAAGTTGATGGAGTTGAGTCAACCGAGGTTTGTAACAGAGACAAAAATGATGTGATCTTCTTAGAGCGCTGTTATATGACGCTAACTGGTCACTAACGTCAACTGGAGACTTGCCGTCATTGTAATACACTATGCACTTTGGCTTAATCCTTTCAGTGCCACGCTTGTTTTTAGCGACAACGGTTTCCGTTCCCAAATGGCATATGGTTAGCATTGGACATCTCTTTGATCTTTCCACTTTCTGATCATATATCTACTGAGTTTTCTATAGCGATGATTTGACCTTTGGCTAATTTCGCATTTTTGATGTCCTGTAGAATACACTTTCTGTTGGCTCGCAAAGTGCCTACGAGATGTGTGTTTTGTCGAAGTAACTCCTATGCTAGTGGAACGCTCGTGTAAAATTATCGGCATAGTGTTCGTCCTTTGTTCAGTAATTTCTCGATTAGTGTCAAGGTAACGTTTTGAGAAGCTGACTGCGTCGGGTTCCTCGTATTATCTTTGCCCACATAATTGACAAATTCCACGTATATCCTTTGCTGGTGCATAATTTGTACAATTTTATACCATAACGGTGTCTTTTGGAGGGGATATATTGCCGAAATTTTAGGCGTTCTCTAAAAAACCATACTTTCGTCAATGCAACATTTCTGTCCTGGTATATAGGTACTTTAAAAGATGGCAATGAATTTCTGGAATATGTTGTTTAATTTGTGCGTCCGATTATGATTATTATTATTATCATTATTGGCGAAATACCAAAATCGTAGCATCCGCTCGAAACGATTTCGAGACATTTTTTGGTAGTGGAAATGAAAATAGTTGACTCTTTGACCAGCAGTAACCGAGGTAGGTATGCTTATCTATCCAAGTAGGTCGATAAATTGCTTCATTTCGTTTACATCGGTTGGTGTCCAACCATGTAAGCGCGAACAAGGGGGAACATCAGTCATATGTTCAAGGTGTTGAGTTACATACAAATTGGTTTCATTCACAATGATATCAAGAATCTCGTGAGTTGGAAACCGTGAGAAATATTCTACAGGTTCAGCAAGAGCCAATAACCCAGAAATTGTTGTATCCATACGACCCTTGCCAGTAAATGGAAATTTAATTGTCTTCCAACAGCATCAATCCAAACAATGTTTTCAAAGTCACCTTGGGGGGCTCTAGTTGGCTCCACTGTCTTCGCATTCTGAGAGACAACACTCCCATCCTCAACAACCTCATCCTCATCATCAGTCGCAATCGTCATCATCGCTATCGCTGGAAGGATCATAATGAGGATCGCGCAGTCACCCAAATCTTCATCGCTCATGTTCACTGGCTCATCGTCATCCATATCTTCTTCTAATGCAGTAAGTAGTTCTCTTTTCGTAAGTGGTCTATCCCTAGACATTTTATTGTCTGTATTAAGGGCAATATCACAAATTGTCACAGAAAAATTAAGACATTATTGTCCATTCTTCGGATAAATTATTATGTCTCTAAATATCAATAATTTTCACATCTGGAACAAAAAAGATAATTAGTGCAGGGTGTATCACTAGGAATACACCTGGCGAGGAATGACAATTTTTTACGGCAGGCCGAGCATATCGTCAGCGATACACCTGTCAAAGTGACAGAAAGAAAATCTAGCAGACGTTCACAAAAGTATATAATCCAACTATTCCGGTACAAATACTGCTTTGGCTTGTCGTGACTGTTTCCTCAAAAAGGGCATGGCAGTCAATATGTTAATGGCGCCTCCATAAACAGTAACACCAATAAATAGAGAATACAATTCTCTATCTAATGATTCTGTCACCTACAAAGTGATGACAAGTTAACATCTCTCACAACGTATGCATCCAATGTTACAATGTTTCAATTTACGAGTTGAATCATGCTTTATTGCACTGCTCTGATAATTTCAGTAAGTTGCCGTTCCCGTCAACGAGAAATTAATTTTTGTGAAGTTGTTTTTATAAGTTAAAATTAATATCTCGAAAATATTAAATTTTAACATATAAACCCCTAATGAAAACTTCAAAAAACAGAATCTAAAACAAAAAATTGAAAACTGCATTTCATTAATAAAAAATCTCCCATTTAAGTCCCATAAATTTATGCCCACACCAACGGTTTCAAGTTGATGTAGCTTTTCGTTCACCAAAAACTTTTAATAAGCCACCTTGCATATTGTTGTACAGTAATCTTAAAACTCATCCTAAGTTAGCCCGACTAGTTTCCATCTGCATAAAAAATCAAAATAGTTCATGTCTATAACTTAAACTTAGGGTTGTATTATGAAATAAATGTACAATATATTTGTGACACGTACTTTGACAAAGCTCGTACAGATCGTTTCCCAGTTTGTGGATGTACGGGCCAACCGGTTAGATCATACACTACTGGAATATGGGCTAATTCAGGTTCTTCGTAATAATCAAGCGGCCGTGGTAAATCTATTAATGCTCCTAAACTCCACATACCTACAGGAGCACAACAGCACAAGCCCAATAATCCTTTGATAACACCTACAAAGTAAAATATGCTTAATTTATTATTGACTCACATTTAAAATCAGCTCTATAAGCAAAGATCATCACTACAAACATAAAAATATGAGATATGATTTGAAGGTTGTCTTAACTAAGGTAAAACCTGCCACCGTGTGTAGAAATTATAACAGAAAATTATGATATTCTTAGTTTTGTTGTATTTTATTAGAAATTTAGGAATACTCAGTTATGAAGTTTGGGAAGCATTGATTTAGTCTTATTTGTATAGCTTATTGTTCGCTATTTTAATGTATTTGTTTACGAAGATATAGAAGTTTAAAATTGCGAATATGTTTGTGGCATATTATAGGTATATTTCTTTACGATTAACCCTTGTCGGAGAAAAAAAGCAAAGAAAGATTACATCATAGTAAATATCGGATAATCCTATTTTTAGGTAATTGTTCATGTATGGCTTAATGTTGAGTGGAAATTACGTCATGGGAAAGTGTTAGTAATTACGATTACTGCAGCAATTCATGCGAATATCGAATCAGGTTGATCTAACTAGGCGATACGTGGAATTTACAGTATATAATGGTATGAGTAGTATTGTAGTTTTATAATATGTTAAGTTAGGGCTGATTTTCCAAAGTCTAGCGACGACGAAAACAGATCAGGTTACAATTTTTTTTGCGTGGTAGCCTAATTTGCAAGTTGGTGCCGTTGACGTATTTTATAGATCGTGTATATGAAAATAGGTTCGGTTTTACCGTGCGTACGGTTTGAAGAAATTTTAGCTTTGTGAATGGTGATGCTTCGTCAAGTTTAAAATGGCGAAATCTGGAAGAATCGCGAGAGAAGAGCATTAATTAAGTGGCGAGCGACGAGTTGAGTAAGACGTGCGTAAGCTATTACCCGATGGCGGAGACGTGGCGTTAAACGTCCTTTATGTTCGTGTGTATCTGAATAACGTGTAGAGTGGTGAAGTTTAGAGGGATTGTTGTCCCGTTTCGCGAGGCGTATGTTGTTGAATAGTTTGTAAAACACTTTATTTTAGTAATTTTGTGTTCTCGGTGCACTATAATCACCCAGGGGAAAATAATCGTGAACGGCTTTTTTAAAGACTTCAGCAATTAATAGGGTTTAACGAACGTGAGTTTCAGCTGAGTACTTGTGTTGGTTCTGATTACTGGATGTAATTTTAAGACTCCAAGAAATTACGTAAATCGTTGCTGACGGGAATTGTATCCAGACATCAGCTAATGCAATAGAATTTTAGGTGTCGTGAGAAATATAATTGGTGGAGAGCGGCCAACTAACGTGCCGACAGGAGAAAGAGAGCCTGAGACCGGAGCATTCCTTTACAGTTTCTACTTTGGCAACCTGAAGGTGTAAGGTAAAACTATCCAAGTTATTATTATTTTGGATTACAATGTCAAATGTTATAACATACGCGTCAGCAGTTTTACAATATTTAATGTTGAATGCTGGTGACTGACATCGGGTTCGTGTGGTGTTTCTGATTATTTCTTTTAAGGTATAATTAAAATTCATATACAAATAAAAAGGGCATGTGCCGCCAATCTTGAGCTCTCGAAAGCGCTTTTGTGGTAGCCAAAGAAAGAAGAAGTAATCTTGTGAACTTTTAAAGATTTAAGCAGTGATTTACTCTCAAACGGTATCCGGCGATAGAAGCTTTTGTTTAATATGTCGATATTGTTTGTGAACTTGGACAAATAATTGTTGTTAAATAACTTTAGTTTGCCAAAACTGAATTATTGAGTTTCTTTTAACTAATAGATGTTTCTTGTAAAGGAACAGTATACCGATATTAAGGGGCGTTCATCTTTTCTGTCTGTATTGTTTATGTGTGTGGTTCACGCATAGTGTTTTGACGTGACCGATTATCAGATTATAATTTGCGTTTATGTCAAATAAAATAGGAATGAGGGTAGTTTTTTTAATTACAGACTACACTACAGTTGATTTCAACAGTGAGGAGATTTCTTTGTTTTAACTGAGTAACAATATTCACGGGGGAATATAATAAAAATGTAAAAGTGGAAGTGCCGAATGATAAGAGCTTTATTGTGGTGTTTTTGGAGCATTACATTTCATATTCGACCAAGGAAACCATTGGTGGCGAGCACGAAGGTAGGTTCAAGTATTTTTCCCTGTTTTATGCTAGTGCGCCCCCTTTTGTTTGCATACATTTTACCCGGATTGACAGGGTAGCGCCCAAAAAATTATCCGATCGGACTTATCGTGTTTTCGTAACTACAAAATTTTTATAAAATACATGAGCTTACGACGAGCTAGTTGGCCATATCAGTTATTTGCCCGTACGGTGTTCCAATGCTGGTTGAGCCCGTTACAAACCCTCACCTAGAATCGTTCCTCACATCAAAGCTTATGTGAGAGGAAGAGAAAATGATTCTTGTTTGATTCTAAGATTAAATGCAAAGAAAAAATAAAAAATGATGGCTGGTTTGGTCCTTTTTTAAGGGCGTGACCGAAAATCCCATAAAACTGATGGGAAAATTTCTTGATCGAAAATACTATTAACCACATTTCAACTCAATTGCTTCACTTGTTCAAAAATAAATTAAAAACAAAAAATAAGAGTGGTTTACATATGAGCCATACCTGAGGTAGCCTGTTTTTCAAACCCTGACCGAATTATAGACACTGTAAGCATATTAACTAGATATGTTCTTGAATTACCGTGCATACAACTGGTTGGGGGTCGTAAAACATCACAATACCATTTGTAGTGTCTATTTGATATATGAAAATGGTAAAAACTAATTCCACGGTAAAATATTATAATACCCGTCATTTGTAACACTGTTCTACAGTTTATTCAAATCATTCATACTAGCAAAATATTCGTGCTTCGCAACAGGAGGGTATGCCAACAGACACTAATAGAAACCTAATCGGTCTGACCTGGGCGTAGAATTTCAATTCCTATTTCCCACCCTATGATATTGGTTCTGAAAAACGTCTCCTAAACATACTCCCGAAACCATGTTTAGTAAGCAACAAGTTTGTATATGACATGACATATTAAATCTGATTGTTTGTATATTGGTAAGGTACATCTCCATTTTTGTATAATCTTGTCCAAAAGAGAATATTTTCTTCACAGCTTGAAACTGACAAAAAAATATTGATTAACTTCAGTTAAAACTTAGGTTGTGTAAAATTGTTTTTTGTTTGGAGCGATATGCGGATGGAAGGTTCTGTTTCTGTTAAAAGGCAATTGCACACTTTCGATGCAAGACTTAATGCATGGAAAGTATATGGTAAAAATATGTTTTGTTATACAGCACAGTTTAAAGAAGTGGCACATCAAACATGCATGGGAATGTATACTGTTTTAGGAAGTCCTTTTATTGACCTTTGTAATAAAACATAATAAATCCTCTCAACAATATAATAGGTTAATTATGTGAAATCATCACAACATAAAAACAAAAAATTGCACTAAATGTTCCAGTAGATTTCATATTTTGAGAAGTGTTCAGACTAGTTCAACAAATAGGAAGTACTTGACACATAAAATTTAGATACATTTCTCTAGTAAACTTCTTTTCAAATACCATTGACATTGGATCTACTTTCACCACTAAACTATCATCCAATTACAAATTAGTCTGATTTTTGAAATACCTATAGCTTCTGATATAATTTTAGATGGTATGTATTTTTTATTGTTTGCACATGCTTCTTTCACACTTTTTGCACAAAACTAACAGCACTTGTAGTGGGGTTTTCCCATGCTTTCAACAAAAGTTCATTTTCTTCATTATTGTCTGTTTTATTAATTAATTTCATCTTCTAATAAGCCACCTTTTCACAAATTCAACTAGCCACTAAATATGTTTTTCAGATTCCCTAAATAATCATTTTTATCATTTTTGAGAGTATAATTGGACACGATTTTAAATTGGTTATAATATGATTGTTATACTTAAATTAAATAAAACACATAATGTACAAATAATGATTTCACATCCTAACCAAATAAACCCTACTTACCTATGAAAAGATATCCCACTTCCTTTTTTTTTCTTTCTGTACACTTATATGCCACACAGGAATTAAGCATTTTAATAAATAAATATCTACTTTTTAATTAAAAGTAAAAAAACATTAAACAAATACAAACCAAACATGTACAAAACACAGTGACAGATAAGCTTTGCTACATTGTGACGTCATCTGACAGTTCTGTTTGCTTCACTTGGCCACAGGGCAAAGGTTCGTGAGGGCGGGTCTATTGTGTACATGGTGTAAGGGTTAACTAAACAATTATCGAAAAATAATTTTACTTTTCATACAACAAAAATGTACTGGGTATTCCATTTGAGAAAAAATATGAAATAAAGATTTTCAAAAATGTTTTTATCAAAATAAAATGCTTTTTATTGTGTTCATCAATTCTTCACCCTGTATAGGACAACAGATTGTAATTGTGATGAATAGCTTCTTATTTTCTTATTTTATCCGTCAAAGATATACAGAGGGTTCAATTTAAAAAAATATATGGTTGAGGCACCACTTCTGTTGACAAAATATTCTTAAAATGTGCTCCTTACATACCAATTAATTTCTTCATTAACAGTTTGCAATTGTATTCTAACACACATGAAATTTATCTCCACATCATTTCTACACCCTGTATAGAACATTAGATTGTAATTGTGATAAATGGCTTTTTATTGTCTTATTTCATCCGTCAAAGATACACAGAGGGTTCAATTTAAAAAAATATATGGTCGATGCACCACTTCTGTTGACAAAAGTATTCTTAAAACGTGCTCCTTACAGTCCAATTGAATTCTGCATTAACCTTCATTCCCACTAGAGTAAAATTATACGTTGCCCCACGGCGAGGTACAGGGGTACCACTAAGCATTTACAGGCTACGTGTAGGTATGTTTGGGAAAGTGGCGCTGTAAAACGTTGCGCAATAACACATTACCACGCTATGCGTTCAGATTTGCAGTTCAGTTGAGTTTAGTTTACTAAATATAGTGTATAGTTTGTCTTCATTGTGCATAGGGTTGCTGTAATGTCGGACAACGTACGCGATCTATCCGCTGCAGAATTTAGGTGGTAAGATTTTACTTTTTCAGTATAAGTAGAATAAATGATTTGCACGATGTACAATTTATTTCTTAAAAATTATTATTAATTTTATTAAATACATAAATAAAAAGTTTACCTCGAGTAGGATTTGAACCTACGACCTGTACTTTGCTAGAGTACCGCGCTACCAACTGCGCCACCAAGGTTCAAGCCCCAATCGATGTAAATTTTGTCTTTATGTATGTAGAACTGATGAATTTACATCAGTTCTACATACATAAAGACAATCCCATGGGGGCAAGAAAGAATCAGCACCGGCGAATTTTCTTGCAGACCTTAGGGAAACAGTCAGTAATGCTGGCTATCGAGAGACGTTAGAAGAATTCAAGAGTGTGGCAGAACTTTAGTACCAAGTCTGGAATTGAGTGCATGCTAGGTGGACCACTTATCAATCATACCATTGCTTAAGAAGATAACAGTCAAGGGATGCATCCAGTCGTTTGGTTGTTACAGGAAGATGCCACATTTGCAGGTCATCTGAGAGAAGACAACGAAAACTCGAAAATTATGTTTCATATGTAAGGGTCCAATGTGTGGCGAATGTACACAAACTATTTCGAAATGTCATTCTTGTGCACTGTAGCATTATATTTTTTGAAAATAAAGTTTTGTTTTCAGAAAATAAAACTTATGTATTTATAATTTTCATTTATTTATTCTTAATTATACTCCTTCCTGCAGCATATTATTCAATAATTAATGCTGAAATTAATTAATTCCACAATTTATGTAAAGTAATTAAATTACTTATAAAAGGCACAGTAGTGGCACTGGTAGTTACCGAGTTTCACCACCAATTCAGGTATAAAAGAATTTTGGCTGAGTTGGACCACCAAGTTTCTACTTTAGGGATTAAAGGATTACTGAATGGGTCATTTATAATTTCCTATTCTTAATCTGACTAAGGTAAAAATAATTCTCATTTTATGATTTAGGAAATTATACCTATTTGGATTTTTAAAAATGCAAAAATTATCTTATTAAAAATGTTTATTTAAACACTATGAACTTAAAAAAAAAACAAAAGTAGACCTTCTTAAAGTAAAAACTTAAAACTAATATGTTTTACAAAAGAAAATCGGGATATCTTATTTGATCTATATTCCTCCAATTTTTCCTTAATTGTATCAAATTTCTGTTTATTATTATTACGCTTTTTTTTAATAGAGGAACTGGCGCTTCTTATTTTAATATATGTTTCGCACTGAACTTGTAATAAAATATTTGTAAAATTGAAGATATTAGGATGGTGTGAATAAAACTCGGAATTTAACTTAGAATGGAAAGATTCACAGGCATTTGTTCTATATAAAATGTTACTATCTCCACACCAAACCGCTGGCACAAACAATGCGTTTTCACTAAAATAATTATTATATAAATATTCTCTAAAATCTCTTACCCTAGAGTCATATGGCATTAAATAAAATAATCCTGTATTAGAAAATTCAATTGCTTCTACAGAATTAAGCAAATGTATTCCGAAATGCAATTTTAAATATTGTCCAATTTTTGATTCTGGATTTTTGTACTCTGGAACTAAACCCAGAATTTGAATCTTTCTGTACCAACTTTGTGCCAAATGGAATCTACAACCTACAATTTTAGCTTCACTAAATACATTTAAACAAGCCTGATGAATTGCTATTTCAAAATCAATTACAATTTCATTAGGGATGAATGATAAATTATTTTCTGTACATTTCTTCCTTACCATATTAAAAAGGTTAACATATGTTGTTTTCTTTTTATCTGGCAATACCGCAAATATGAAAGGTACAAAATACCCATTTTTCATACCATGTATGGTAAATAATTGAAAGAAAAAATTTGCACAAGATTGGAATGTACCATCCATATAGACGGCATCACAAGAATTTAAAAAATGTAAATTGGAGTATGTTGAAAAAATTATAATTTCTTTTTCATCATCCACAAATAATAATAAATTTTCGCACTTATTTGTCTGTAAATTTAGTTTTTTGACTGTGTCTAGCACTTCTTTTCGACTTTTGGGTAAAACTGGTAAAAGTTTTCTTCTCGCTTCATAAATATTTCTTCGGATGCATTCAAGATCCTGTAGGTTAATATCTCTGTCGTTATATTGTAGTTCTCTTCGTATTACTTTACTCGGTTTTTCTGTAATATCTTCAACTGCTTTTCTTTCAAGTGAATTGCTTAATATTTGGCGGCTAATTATCAAATCTTCATTGTGCGCGTGTCCACTTACTTTTTCAACAATTTTTGTTTTATTGGATTCCATGGTATAAATTTTTGATGGGCATTGACGTTTGCAAGGGTAGCGGTAGGTACTCCTCTACGATCCCAGTAGAAGGACAGACCTATTCAGGGAGTGGCGACCCTGCCCTTGCGAGCTCATAGTTTCTCCCACCACCGAAACCTCGGGAGAACTATGCCCCCCTAAGTCCTGTCTAACCCACTCTATCCCTGCCACATCCCAATACCATCTTCCAAGCCGCCTAGCCAACGTGGAAGATAATGGCTACCAACCCTCATTAACATGACAGACAAAAACAGCAAATGGCCCCGAGTTCCCGGCGATCTGCAAATCCCCAACCAAGACAGCGGATGGACTAGGAAGCAGATCAGGGGTGCTAAGAATACCCGGGTTACAACAGGCTGTCATACGATAACGAAATTGGCAATCGGAGAAATAAACGTACAAACCTTACTACACGACGGAGATCTTTACCAGTTAGAAGAAGAATTGAAAACATATCATGGGATATAATTGGTCTAAGCGAAACAAGAAGAAGAGGAGAACAGTGCATCAAACTAGAATCAGGACACACATTGTACTATAAAGGATCTGACAACGAAAGCCAAAGAGGTGTAGGCTTCATAATAAATAAGAAAATAACATCGTGGGTCACAAAATTTGAGAGTATATCAGATAGGATAGCTGCTATAACACTGAAAATATCAAAAAATTGCACAATAAAATGTATTCAATGCTATGCCCCAACATCAACACACCCTGACGAAGAAGTGGAAATATTTTACGAAGATCTACTAAAACTATAAATAACAAGAAAACACACATACTATCATAACGGAGATCTCAACGCAAAGCTAGGAAAACGACAGGATGAAACAGAAGAAAATTTAGGACACTTCAGCTTCGATGAAAGAAACGAACGAGGATCAACACTGCTAGACTTCTTATCATGCAATAATCTATATGAATGAACTCGTTTTTCAAAAAGAAAAAACAAAGAAAATGGACTTGGGCGAGCCCGGATGGCAACACAAAAAATGAAATAGATTACATTATCACCTCCACGAAACAAATAGTAAAAGATGTCAGTGTACTCAACTCTTTCAAAATATCAAGCGATCACCGCCTGATAAGAGCAAAAATAGAAATAAACCACCACCCAAAACCTTCAAAGAAACAGATAAGAAGACCAACATCTATTGATCTAAGAAAACTGAGTGAAAATAGAGACGCTTATAGAACAGAATTAGAACAAAAACTGAGACAAATCGGAAAAAGTACAAAAATAGAAAAATCTATCAGGAAACCTCACAAATTCGATAAAAGAAGTGGCTGAAAAAATAGCAAAGAAAGATCCCGGAAAAACAGATAAACTCAGCAAGAACACAAGAGATCTAATAAAACAAAGAAATAGGTTATCAAGAGAAAAAGACATAGTAAAATTTCGAAGAATCTCCAAAGAAACAAGAAAACAAATTAGAACTGACATGAATAAATACCACGAAGCCGAAATAGAAAAAATATTAGAACAAAATCGAAGCATGAGATGCCTAAGAAAAGGAGAAGGAAGAAAGCAAATTATACAACTTAAAAATAAACAAGGAAGAGAAACAAGAGACAGAGAAGAAATAATGAAAATAACGGAAGAATTTTATAAAGAAATGTACACCTCCAAGACATACGAAGATGCAGAGTATAAAACAACTACAGCGAGAATATTAAATATCGGATCCGAGGATATGCCTGACATAAACACAGAAGAAGTTATGTTAGCGCTCTCTAACATGAAAAATAATAAAGCGCCAGGAGAAGACGAAATAACAGTGGAACTATTGAAAGAAGGTGAAGAGACGATAAAAAGACTAAGTAAACTATTTAATGAATGCATGAAAGGGGGAAAAATACCAAAAACCTGGAATAACGCAATTGTGGTTCTAATATATAAAAAGGGAGATAGGACTAACCTTGAAAATTATAGACCTATAAGCTTATTATCCCAAATCTATAAACTCTTTTCAAAAATACTAACAAATAGAATAACAAACAAATTAGATGAACATCAATCTGTAGAACAAGCCGCATTTAGAAAGAATTTCAGTACATGCGACCACCTACTGACAATGAGAGTATTGATCGAAAAAACAGTTGAATACAGTCTCGAATTACACTTAGCCTTTGTGGATTTCTATAAGGCGTTTGACTCGTTAGAACACTGGATGATTATTAATAGCTTAAAAAACGCCCGCATCGACCACAGATAATATACACATGCTAAAACACATATATGAAAATGCGACATCGGTAATTAAGCTACACCAGAATACAAATAAAATAAAAATAAGAAGAGGAATTAGACAAGGCGACACTATCTCGCCAAAGCTCTTCAATCTAGCCCTCGAAGAAGTCTTCAAACATCTAGAATGGCAGAATAAAGGCATATTAATAAATGGAAATAGATTAAACAACTTGAGGTTTGCTGACGATGTAGTGATAATGGCAGATAACGCGACAGAATTACAGCACATGTTAGAAGAATTAGATGAGGCCGCAAATAAGGTGGGATTGAGAATGAATTTAAATAAGACTAAAGTTATGTGTAAAGAAGACCACAATATAACAATTAAGAACTGCCACATTGAGAACATCGAAAGTTATATATATCTGGGTCATCAAATAAAATGCAGTAGAGAAAATCAAACTACAGAAATATACCGAAGGAAACGATTGGCGTGGAGCGCATTCGGCAAACTCGGACACACTCTCAAAAATAAAAATATTCCACTAAGATTGAGAGCACGACTTTTCGACCAATGTATACTCCCAGTACTAACATATGGATGCCAAACATGGACTTGGACAAAACAAAGTTTAAAGAAAATAGCAGTAACGCAGCGAGCCATGGAGAGGCAAATGATTGGAATATCCTTAAGAGATAGGAAGAGCAATGCTTGGATCCGGAAAGCTACAGGAGTGAAAGATGCCATCGAAACCATTACTACGCTAAAATGGAACTTCGCCGGACACACGGCGAGATGTAAAGATCAAAGATGGAACAATACAATCTTACACTGGAGACCATATGATGGCAAACGAAAAAAGAGGACGGCCCCCAATGCGTTGGACTGACGACCTGAAACTGACCGCAGGACTAAACTGGATACGAGAAGCCCAAAACAGAAATCACTGGAATAAAATGAGGGAGGCCTATGTCCAAAAATGGACTGTAGAAGTGGGCCTTTGAGATTGAGATTGACGTTTGCAACACCTCCAGCGAATTTTTCCACATTTGCTCACATGAGATTTTGAAAATTTATAATTATCTACCACCAACAAGATGTGACCCTTTTCACTATACATTACACTATTATTATTATTTATTTATTGGTGTTTAGAATGCATTTACATAATTACAACTATGCTTAACATTTTACACAAGTCAGGTAATACTATATTACTCTATTATATTTGTCAGATCATAATTCTGCAAATTTCAAATTATTGCAAAATTCATCAATTGAGTACGGGGCCATTTTTATTAGGTATTTCTTCACACTACCGTCCATTAAAAAGAATTGAATTTCTAATGCAAAACAACGAAAAAATCTGATTGTTTCTGATACAACGTCAACGAAGAAACTAAAATGGTAATAAATTAAATCAACGAAGGTTTTGCTAAGTTGACCCTACCGGATTTAATTTTAAAATATAAATTGCAGGTGTTGGCAACAAGAAAGATTATAATTGTAGGTACTTAAGAGGATTAAAGATCTTAGGTACCTGTCACTGTTGGTGAAACTCGACATTTTTTAATCCCTACAATTGCATTCTACCTGCTACTTTGCGTTTCGTGGTCGAACTCGGTGGCAGCCGTGGCACCCAGGTACATCGCCGTGGACAGTACGTATAATAGATATTTATGTATTAAGGGCATAATCAGTAGATTATGGCTCGAGGGAATGTTAAAAGCCCGACGCGATGCGGAGGGCTTTTATATTCCTGAGAGCCATGCTTAGCAACAATGACATTTCCGTGCTATAAAGACCACATTACGCCCGCAAATTTGAAAAACTAGATTAGAGATGTCATGTAACATCGCCGTAAAATATTAATAGTAACATAACTAATTCATAACTTGAACATAGAAATGGTATCCAGGTACCACATCATGGGGAAGAAGGTTAAATGTTTGCAATTGTATTTTAACAAAGATGAAATCTATCTCCACATTATTTCTTTACCCTGTATAGAAAAGCAGACTGTAATTGTGATGAATGGCTTTTTATTGACTTATTCAATCCTTCAACGATATACAAAGGATTCCATTTAAAAAATATATGATCGATGCACCACTTCTATTCACAAAACATTTTTAAAATGTGCTCCTTATATACCAATTAAATGTGTAAAAAGTCTGGAGCATTCTACTTCGGGTGAGCACCTAATGTGGCCAAATGCTTTATGGATTTGTATCTCTTGTTGCTTCCTTCTACATTACTGTACTTTGTTTTGGCAATTTGAAGATTAATTTAATCAGACTCATAACTTCACAAGTGGGTTTGGGTTTAGAAATCATGTATTTGGAGATTATTAAAAATTAATGTTTCGCAACATTACAACAATATTATAATGTAATTAATTCTTTTTTTGATTGTGACATTTTCATTGTTGGCATCATGCATTATTACCCATTGTTACCAGAACAGTGTATGTTTCTTCAATAAAATATCTAAGATTACATGGTAGTATCAGTATGTTTAGAATTAAGCCGGGTATACTGTGTTGCTTGAACACTTATGAATTTAAATTGTAAAACACTTCAGACTTATCACTATTTTATAATATTCACTAATTAATACATACAATTTGTTAATGAACAAACAAGAATTGCAAAATATACGGTTTACCAGTGGTACACGGCGACCAAATTGTGGAATGCACTACCCGTTCCTGTTTTCCGCCAAACTTTGACTTAAGTAAATTTAAGGTAGCCATTCATAAACATTACTCGGCAGCCTAAAAATATCCCTAAACTCTCCCAGTGTTCCTGAGTGCTTTAGCACGTTAGGCAAATTTTAGCCTGTTCGGGAATAGGTACTATAAGTAAAAAAAAATCCCTCATATCATTTGTTTTAAAATTCGATATATTTTTTTCATATTATAAAATGCCAATATTTAAATACTACAGTAGATGTATTGGATTAATTCGTGACATTTAAAACTGTCACCCAAACTATTACACAATTCTAAATCATACTGTTACTTTTATTTTTGTAATAAATGTATAGAATCACCATTCAGCTCTTTTTAATAACTGTGTTTAGTCCTTGTGAATCAAAATCCATTTCGTTTGGGAGGAACGCAACAACCGTCTGTGAACAACTTCATCTAATTCGTAATACATAATCAATTTAGATTGACAAACTAACAGTGTGTCTAAATTGAATTGTGAATGATCTTGGATTTTTTAACACTTTTGAACTTCCACTAATGATACCTTGTCCTAGCTTTATCTAATAATTAAGTTAGGTGTAATAATAATTAAGCGACTAATTTCTTTCAAGATACAAAGTGAAATTTCAAAGATTTACAAAAATCTAGAAATTAGTCACTCATTTATTGTCAAAATTACATCATAAACAGATAACACGCTGGAATTAGGCAAATACACACCTGTGGTTCATCTGCAATAGTGGAAGTAAAACGAGCTTCTTGACTTCCTTCGTGATATAGCATTTAGCATCCATTCTAGAAGTTTATTTTGTATCATTCCAGGTGTTGCTTAATTACTTAAGTTTTGAAATAATAAAATAATAAGCTTTATATCCTTATCTAAACAGTTACTGAAATTTACTGATTCACCGAATACTTATCTGCATTTATCATTTATCAACTCGCTCATTGTGTCAAATATTTGTTTGTCTGTTCGCAAAATTCATTTCATCAAATGATTCCATTGCAAAATTAAAAATCTTAAAATACATTCTTATAATTTAGTTATATTTTAGTTATTTGCAATAACATGTTCAGAACAATTATTGTTAATGGTTCAATGTAATTCACCCTGGAACAGTACGAATTATAAACAATAATTTCGGTTAAATTTTACTGTACTATCTTTAGAATTAGAAGAACAGACAAATAGATTGCTTATTATATTCATTTTACCTTTCAATTAATTCCTTTTACAGAATATACCGTAATTTAATAGAATTATCGTGAAACAAGTAGCGCAACATAAACGTACATTTGTAAATCTGACGTACAAACGCATTGCGACTTTGTGGGTCGAAATTCCGCTCACACCAGTCACATGTTACAGCTTAAATTGTGTTCCTCCTCCTTTCCGTCACGCTGTCTTCTCTCCCGGCAGCCATAAGTGAATGTGTACCAGATTTGATTTAGCTTTTGTTAGAATAGTTGTAAATACTACTCGCAAAACTGAATTTTTAATTAAATTACGCTAATTTGTCTAAAATTGAAAATTATTCGTAATCATACATTATACAAAAATGGAATTCCTAATTCGTTGAGGTAGTGGCATGGCAAGCTGCCACTGTAGTATACTAACTCACTTAGTTATAGCTTTACAAAAAAATAATTTGAAAACAGAAAGAAACATGTCCACTAAATTTGAGCGCTAACTAGTACACTGTTCAGGTTTCTTTTGCTAAACACAAATTGAGTTGCAACTTGGCAAAAAAATACTGTTAATATTCAAACCTTCAATGTATTTTATTATGTTCTACAAAATCTATACCTCCTATCGATCTGTTTGAATGAAAGTTTTGTTAATTAAGAAAAAAGTATTGAACTACACCTGATATAAATAAATTTAATACAGTACTTACCTAATAGTATTAAACACATTAATGTAGACAAAAGTAACAGTTTTACCAGGAGTGATGAAGATATGTGATACGATTTATCGATCAATATATTAGAATTACGATTTCTTTTTTCAACTAAAGATTTTTGATATTCACTTTCTTTACAGTTGATTACAATTAATAATGAAAAAATAAAAATTAGTACTTTCATCATGTTTAATATAAAATTAAAAACTGTCAAAATGTGACATTAACTAATTATTAAATAATTATTCCTAAATTCGCATAATTTGAGCAACTACATTATCTGACACTGTTCCACTTGTTGTTTTAGGGGCTACTTCTATCCTACAAAATGTACCCCCTACATATCCTTTTGTGAGTCTTTCAGGATTTATTACAACACAGCCATTGATATACTAAAAATTCATGCATTATTATCCATCATAACCAAAATAGCATACTTTACTTTAACAAAATATCGAAGATTTGATGGTAGTATCAGTATGTTGGGGATTAAGCCAAGTACACCGTGTTGCTCTAACAATTCATAATCTATACAAACATCACCATGTGGAGGATAGAGTGGGTAAAAACTTTGTTGGCACAAAAGATGCGAAGCTAGGCGACTAATACGATCACCTCCTTGAGCTGAGTTGCATAACTCCTGTTTGCTAAGGTGTAATAAAACATCTGTTGAAGTTACTCCTAATGTGAGACCTTCAATGTTAAGAATACTGGGATCGCCTACATATTGAAGATTTGGATACGTTTTTCGAGTTTTGTAAGGTGGAGTAGGGTAAACTATGTGATGATGGGCATCCTTAGCCGAGGGTACTAATACTACTTTGATGTTTAATCTGCAGATAAATCTAATTAATTCCAAGTTTACTCAACACCTGGAACCATACCCTTCTAAAGGAGTCATTATGCCATCTATAAGCTTTTCAAAGAAAGTGTAGTACAGATCAGTCACAGTTATATCACAGATATTTTCTTGTGAAGAATCGAGGAATGGGCCAACTAGAATTAACACATGTGGTACATTGCTGGTAACATACGATACTAAATCTTGAAGGGGCTTATATAGCAGATCATTAGAAAGTGTAAATGGTCCAACAGCTACTACAATTTGTAATGGTTCTGAAACAAAAAAAAAATAATAAATTAAACTTCATGAACACCTATTGTATACGAATAAAATAAGTACCCTTGTTTTCAAAAGTTTTACGTACACCATTTTTTGTTGTATTAAATCAGGATTGTAATTAATCAACTCAAGACATTTAACATTTTCAAAAGTCAAAATGCAGCAAAACAATAAATCTCTCTTACCTTCTATAACAATCACTAATTTCTTCAAAATTATTTGTGAGAATTATTGGTTTTTATCTATAATTATTATGTAAGGCAGTATAATTTGTGTCCTGGAGGGACAGATCATAATTTTGGTTAATTCTGTCAATATCAACTTTAACCTAATCTTAAAATTACCCATCCACACAGCTAAAATTTAGAAGAATCGTTGTTACTTGATTTTGAAAGTGTACGCGAAATTTTTGAAAGGAAGTGTACATTCATATTATTCATAGTATAGTTTAGTTCAGTTATTTCAGCAATAATGTTATGGAAAAAAAATTTCTTATGCCACTCTCAATCACTACAAATAAGTGGACCGAACTGGCTGGTGGTGATAAAGAAATCAGACCTAAATCGTTTAGGACTAATCCATGTTTACTAGATCGTTAGGGATGTCGCATAATTATGTAAGTGGAAGAAACTTGCAGAATTAGTTATTGTAAAACATAATGAATGTATTACTCAAGTCATTTATTATTTCTTTAGATGTTTAACTCTGTTTTGTTAATCTCCTTTTGCTAACGACAAAAACTTAAAGTTATTTTCAAGGATAATATAGCTAGTGCTATGCTTATCATTGGTGATATCACAAGTTAAATCCGATCAAAAAATTGAATGAGTGTGAAGCAAGAGTTCAATTTTCTGGAGGCTTTAAAGTCCGCACATTCGTTCATTTCGAGTATAAAATCAAGATATGACTGATTGTTTAAAGTTATTTTCCGGGGGAAATATAACTAGTGCTATGGTTATCATCGGCGATTACACGAGTTAAAGCCGATCAAAAAATTGAACCAGTGCGAAGCAGGAGTTCAATTTTCTGAAGGCTTTAAGGAGTGTTATCTTCAATAATAAGTATAGAACCAGTTATATTAAGGAAGACAATACAATGAATATTTTTAATAAAATATATGTAAAATTCAATATGATAGAACAATTTTCATGAATCATTTATTACATTGAAAGTACAATTTTGATGTATTATTTTTCTAATTTGGTGTGTCTAATGACTCTTAAACGCATTGCTTGTATAGTACGTTTAGAAGGATCGTTTCTGGTAACTTTTCTGGTGTAATAATATTTTGACATGCCAGTTGGTTAGATGTAGGTTACACATTTAATCAAAAATTATAACATGCATAAACTTCGACAGAAAGTTAATGTTATGAGCGTTATTATTTTAAAAAAATCTATTAAATTTAAGAAAAATACATGTTTATAAATATTTAATTACCTGAGAAAGTGCATTTTCAAGAATATAATTACCTACTATGTATCCATAGGTATCGTTTTAGTATTTTTCAAGTATTTTTTTAAAACAAATGTATCACTTTTTTCAGATAATATTTTAGGAAACCTGGGTACCTGGATGTGTGCGCCAATAGAGAAACTAATGATACTTGTGTTTTTATATACTATTTATTATATTGTTCATTTCCATTTTACTTTATTTTTTAATAAACAGTAAATAATAAAGAGTTGTCATTTACCTGGACGTGGTGATAAACTTTATTATCGATTTGATAGCCTCGTCTGCTCATTTATTTCTTTATTTCAACCAATCAAATTATACGAAAATGTACCATATGACGCATGAATTTTATTCTCAGTAAGATACGAAATAAAACAGTATTTGCTAAGAACGAACAATAAAATTATAATCATCACACAACTAGATTAGGAACTTCACACAATAATAAAAAATTATACTACAAAACTATTCCCATGATACCTTGGAAAACAATCATATATAGTATAATTACATTAATTTGTTAATGACATTTACTGTAACCGTAATATGGATAATATTGCACAATACCGGTATCATAACTACATCTGACTCGCTAAAGGGCGTTACTGCTAATTTAGTCACTTCGCTTAATATCTCTCCCTATAATCTGATACAAAAAACCGACCAAAATCGTTTTACCTTTTATTCAAATTAGCATCTTCATTATATCCATTAAATAATTAAGAAGAAAATTATGAACGTTTAATTAAAACCGCAAAAAAAAAATACATAACACCTTGAACAAGGAACAGTTTCAATTTGACCTTTCTCCAATTTGCACAAAATAGTGCGGGTGTAACAAGTTTAGTAATACAATAAGTTTCAGGCTTAAAGCCCAAGTGTCAGTGTGGGTATGTAGTTAGAAAAGTACTAACCTAACCTAATTAAAAAATAACCAATGTAAAAACTCGAAGTGCCTACATTTCCTTTAAAATAAGCTACCATACTTAAAAATTTCTTTACTGTAAGTTGGAAAAAAGAGGTTTAAACATGAAAGTTTCAAAATGTATGTCTGTCTGTTTGTATGTATGGAATTACAGATTTTGACTATTATAGAGTGTATACGAACGACTATTCGTAGCAAACCGGTACGTCTTTACGTAGGCAACTAAGTGAACACCATCCTAGAATTGAATGAATATCTATCAAATTTTTTTTTGTTCGTGAACTCCTCCGGTAGCGCAGTGGCAGCGGCGTCTCGGGTTCAAGACACATAATGTATGAGTTTGTTAATTTTATCTTATTAGACGTGTTAAGGCATTTCTCACAATTTGTCCCTGGGTCAAAAATTTTCAAAATGTTTTTTTGATTTTTACACGTTTTGAGCCATTTCTGACCATTTGAGATGGTTTTTGGAAAAAATTTTTTGGCCCTTTACTAAAAAATGTCCTTTGGTCAAAATTTTTCGAATTTTTTTTTGCATTTTTACACTGTCATGTATATTTGAACGCCCTGTATATATGTACGTATTTTTTTCTTCTTATTCATTTTTTTTGCTAGTGACTCAATTTACGATAACGAAACTTGGTGTTTTTTTTGTGTTCATCAAGATTTGATTTCTGGAATTGGCAATTATATGTTTTGTGGATAAATTAATTGAAAATAGGAAATTTTAAAGTTGAATCTAAATTAGTTTTCCTGTAAAGTTTTGTAAACGGTTTCGTTAAAATAAAATGTAGTTGTAGATAAGAAAAGTTCGCATGTAAATGGTAGGATAATATCATTCCTTGGGTTGCTTGTTTAAGCACGGGCTATTGATGTTTATTTTACCTATCGCGTTTAGTAATTGCGCCGTTTTTCTGACGTAATAGAGTATCTCAATCTTTTAGTGTTAAATAATTATCATTATCGTTTAAGGAATAAATCTGTGGACGACAATTTGCACTTGAGTCGTACACGCCGCAGAGTCAGCAGTTTTATCATGTTGAGAAAGATAGTGCAATATTACGGAGAGGGGAAGAAGCTATTTTTTGCGCGGTGATTCGCGATCTGACTTTCGTGAGTAAGAGATGTGATCTGTGAGCTTAGGGGCGTGCCTTTTTCGAATACCTAGAGGACCGAACTTTTAGAGAAGTTGTTTGCAACTAAAAGCACCCGTTTGGTGGATATTTGTGTAGACATTCATACCTTCTGGTTATTTGTTTTGAAGTTACAGACCGTGGGGTCAATTAACGAACATTTCACTAAGTTATATGTTTATCTGAGTGCATCTTAGTGGTGGTTCGTGGTCGCGCTTAAAGCAGATTTATATTACCGAATGAAACCATTGTGAAGGCACAACGTTTTGTTTCACCCGTAAAAGAAAATTAGCTGCAACAAACGAAAGTCTCACTGTAAATAATTTGTGAATAGACCCTTTTTTTTATTTTTATAATTAAACAGACTTGTAAATAGAGCTACCGATTTAATTGAACATTAAAGTGTGTAAATATCTCGTGTGTAAAAGCTACCCGTTTTGTGCACAAAAACTATATACGGTCTTGACCAATTAAGATAAACGTATCGCTATCTAAATTAAGACTGGGAAATTGCTGTATTGGTTTGCCGATCGAGGACAGTCTGCTGGTATCCTGGAGCCGTTCCCGTTGCTTTCGTTGCCCGGAGGAGAAGGTAACTAAATATTGTACGTTATTGTGAATGCTTTACCATATCCTTGTTTGTAAACTTGGTCAAATTATTTGTTGATGAGCGAATAAACGCAGTCATTTGTTTTGGTGTTATTTTGGGGAATTTGATAATTTCACGTCATCTCAATTTAAAGGTTGATGAATTGGTTTTATTTACGATATCTTCAGTATTTTGATTTTTTTAGTATTTAATTAAGTGTACTGCAAATTTATGTGTATGAACATTTCTCACGGTTAAATTGATTTTTAGTGACCAATTGGTTACGTATTATTTTGGATTTATTCATATTTAGATAATTCTGTTTCCGTAGTTTAAAATCAAAGGCCCCTTGGTAAGCTTACAAGGTTGACCATTTTATGTTCCCTTTTTCTAGTATTTAAGATTTTAAATCAAACCGAAACCATTGTACATAAGTACATGCATTTGTGTGCGTTTTGAGATATATTTTGATATAATAGACAAACAATTAATTGAATTTTATGGTGTTAATTTGTTAATTTGTGAGCGAAAGCAATAATTTACGAAAGTGGTGATTTTATTAATCAAACCAAAAGAATTATTTGAGAGCTAAATTTTGATTTCATTATTTTCTTATGGATTCATTTTAAAAGTAACCAGGGTAATTTCCTACAATTGAAGCATTCAGGATCATACAGTTTTTTTTTTGAGTTTTATTAAATATTTTGTATTGTTTAACGTAACCGATTAGAGGAATATTAAATGACGTTTATCTAGTTTAAATTCAAAAACACGCATACGCCCTCTGTCCCACCGAGCTAGTCCGGTGCACTCTATCTGTTACTTGTCGTTTTAGTTTCATTTTCGACTGTAACAACACGTTTTGAGACATTTCTGACCATTTGAGATGGTTTTTGGAAAAAAAAATTCGGCCCTTGGGTCAAAAATTTTCGAAATTTTTTTTGCATTTTTTCACATTTGAGCCATTGCTGACCATTTGATATGATTTTTGGAAAAAAACATTTTGGCCCTCTGGTCAAAATTTTTTGAATTTTTTTGCACTTTTAATCGTTTTGGACCATTTCTGACCATTTCAGATGATTTTTTGGAAAAAAAATTTTTGGCCCTTTAGTAAAAAATGTTCGCAATTTTTTTTGCATTTTTACACGTTATGATAAATTTTAAAATGTCAGAATTCTAATTACTTTTTTTTATTACTAAGTAGAATTTATGTCAACAACTGTTGTTTTCGCAACAACGAAAGTTAACTATGGAATAAATGTAAAAATGATACGCATCAATAGAAATATATGTAACAAGTGGATTTATATGTTTATAAAAATTACTTTTATGCACATATTTACACGTTTTCAATTTAAGAACTAAATAAATGTATACTGGGTGATTATGATTATTTACTTTCTCTGGCCCGCTTTTTCGATCGTAATCATTTTTGTTTAGTACGTCAAGCTTTACAGGTATTATTTAAATAATAACTTAAATTTAAGATATTGTCTTGGTCGTCATATTTCATTGTTTCTGTCGAAGTATTACGATTTTTTTTAATAAAACAATTTAGCAATTTAATGATATGAAAAAAACAGTACACTAGTTAAAAAACATCAAATTCTTTCAATTTTACTTGTGCTTGTTTAAATTATCAATTACATTGTATTGTGAGGTCATGTGTTGCACACATCAGATTTTTTTAGTTAGGAGTAGAATATAACATTTGACAACAATGCACAATATCTAATTTGCACACGAAATAAAATTATAAACGAAAACTACAAACAGGAAAACTTTGACAATATTTTATATAACTATTTATTAGGAAAGGAATTGACATACTATAAATTTATATACCGGGTGTCTCTCGGTCACCGTCCATTAGAATATCTCAGGAAGTAATGCGATTTGATCTTTGAACATTTGCACAAGGGAGTTTCCGGGTACGCTCTCTTCAGATGAAATAACGGCGACCTTGTGCGACTTCCGGTTATACCGGAAGTAAATGTTAACTTTCTTATTTTAAATAGAACACCCTGTATAATATTACATTTTTGGATTCTACGCAAAATTTTACAAATATTTTGTGTTTAATGTCCTATACCTAACTCGCGCCGTTTTTGACATATTTAAATTTTTGTGTCAAAAATGACGTTTGCAGGCTTTAAAATAATTATCGATTTTTCCTATAAGGAAGTTTTTTTTATTTAATTGGGGTTGGATTCCTTGTTGAAGAGGGCATCCTTTAATAGATGTTTTATAATACTTTAATAACTATTGATACAGGGTGGCCAAAAAACAGACCGAAAATAAAATTGAAAAAAGTCAATTTTTTCAAATGGAAACCCCTATTTTTATAATTTTATCTTATTTAGCATTAAAAATAAGGGCAGTTGGTGTAAGGTTGTCTATCCGCGAAAATTTGCAGTTTTCGAAATATTGCCAATTTAATATTTTTATTTGGCGATTTTGCTACGGATTTTAAGTTCATTTATTCTTAGTTGGCTATGACGGCGTTAAAAAACAATCAGACGCTAAAGAGATGTATGTAGCTGTCTGTTACCATTTGAAAATTATTAATGATCAACCTTTTGATTAGTTTATGCGCGAATAAAACGTATTTACATGCCGACGTATTAAATTTACACTTTATTCATGGTGAGTACAACAGGATTATAAGTCGAACGTGCAGACTTTTCAATGAAAGATTTACGCATTTGACACCAATGAAAGAAGAAAATTTAGAAACAATATGATGAATCATCTCAATTATGGAAAAATTAATGCAGAAATAATTTTACCCAGGCCAATAACGTCAAGCGAATATAACATAATCAATGTGTTGGCATATTTAATTTAACTTTATAAGATAATAAACACAAGTTATAATTAAACCAGTTACAGAAAATAATCTTAATCTAACTGTTCAATATGACCTCCATTGACTCGTAAACACTTTTGAATATTACTCATAACAGCTTCTATAGTAGCGCTTGCAATTTCAGCTGATTCAAGTTGGTCGAAAGTTCTTCTTATTCGAGTTACTGACAGCTACCATACAATTCTTTAGCAGTTAATTGTTTTCAAATAACGCCGTCATAGTTAACTAAGAATACCTGAACTTAAAATACGTAGCAAAATCGCCAAATAAAAATATTAAATTGGAAATATTTCGAAAATTACAAATTTTACGAATAGACAACCTCATACAAACTTACTCTTATTTTTAATGCTAAATAAGATGAAATTATCAAAATAGGGGTTTCCATTTGAAAAAATTGACTTTAGCTAGTTTTTTCGATTTCATTTTCGGTCTGATTTTTTGACCACCGTGTATCAATAGCTTATCAACATCAATACTTATAAAACATGTATTAAAGCATTTCCTCTTCAACAAGGAAACCGACCCCAATTAAATAATAAAGGCTTCCTTATAGGAAAAATCGATAATCATTTTAGAGCCTGCAAATGTCATTTGTGACATAAAAATTTAAACACAAAGTATGTCTAGAATTTTGCGTAGAATCCAAAAATGTAATAATATACAGGGTGTTCTATTTAAAATAAGAAAGGTACCATTTACTTCCGGTGTAACCGGAAGTCGCACAAGGCCGCCGTTATTTCATCTGAAGAGATATTCTAATGGACGTTGACCGTGAGACACCGTACGCAGGGTGATTCTCAACTTATACGCATAAACTTGGGGATTTACTCCTCATGACAAATAATGACTAATAAGTGAAAAAATTGTAGTAAAAACTTTTAGTTCTGTAGATATCCGTGAAATTTAAATCAAGAATATATACAACATAACAGCAACTGCCCAAAGTTATTTCCCATATTTTCTATACACAATTGGGCTTGCTGAAGCCACAATTTCCCACTAGCGCAGCACCATGTATCCGATTTTGCAATTCTTGCTCAGTATTAACTTCGGTGGGGCACACTATACTTTTTAAATCACCCCAAAAGTAAACATCAACAGGATTGAGGTCGGGTAATCGAGGTGGGCAGGCATTCTAATGGACGTTGACCGTGAGACACCGTACGCAGGATGATTCTCAACTTATACGCATAAACTTGGGATTTACTCCTCATGACAATAATGACTAATAAGTGTAAAAAATGTAGTAAAAGCTTTTAGTATCGTAAATATCCGTGAAATTTAAATCAAGAATATATAGAACATAACAGCAAGTGCCCGAAGTTATTTCCCATATTTTCTATACACAATAGGGCTTGCTGAAGCCACAATCTCCCACTAGCGCGGCCTAAACCAGAGTGTTGGCGGATTGTTTCGGCAGCACCATGTATGCAATTTTCAATTCTTGCTCAGTATTAACTTCGGTGGCGCACACTATACTTTTTAAGTGACCCCAAAAATAAACAACAACAGGATTGAGTTCGGGTAATCGAGGTGGGCAGACTATTAGACCACCTTGACCTATCCATCTTCCGGGAAACACATTATCTAGATGTCGCCGCACTTCCCTCGAAAAATATGGTGGAGCTACATCTTGGAGAAACTACCTAGCTTGTCTAACATCAAGAGCAACATATTCAAGTAGTCACGGTAAATTACCGCGCAAAAATTGTAAATAATGAGCACCAGTTAGCCGATTCTCCAGAAGTAGCCAATAAGTAGTCCGTTCACAATTCCAGCCCACATATTCACAGGAAATCTTTGTTGAAAATGTATTCAGCGAGTAACATGACGATTCTCCATGGCCCAATAATGCGCGTTGTGGACATTGTGAATACCGTTACGTATAAAAATAGCCCTATCCGTAACTAAAACGTTATTGGTAAAGTTTGGGTTCAACTGACGGTGATGTAGCAACCACTCGCAAAACTGTACTGGAAGGGGATGAGAGAGAGAGGGAGAGAGGGAGAGAGAGAGAGAGACAGGTGTTACAATGTGTTAAGTAGACCTCAATCTAAACAATATAGAATAAGTTACTCTAAGCGACGGAGGATTGAAAACTTTGATACTCTTCCATTCGGATATAAGGACTAAATAATAAAACAGATAAACATAGAAAATCATTTTATTTAAATCCCTGTCTTAATTAATTCTGCAGCTCTGCGTGTTTTCGTTTTTTCGTGTTTGTGCGTTTGTATGTTTTGCGGTTTTCGTTTTCGACTTTCGTATTTCCGAGTTTGTGTTTGCGTATTTTCGTGTTTTCGTATTTGCTTGTTTTTCCGTGTATGCGTGCTTGTATGATTTCGCATTAGCGTGTTTGTGTTTTTGTATGTACTTGTGCTTGCGCTTGTGCTTGTACTTGTGATTGCGCTTGTGTTGATTCTTGTGTTTGTGCTGGTTCCTGTGTTTGTGCTTGTACTCGTGCTGATTCTTGTGCTTGTGTTTGTTCCTGTGCTTGTGTTTGTGCATGTGTTTGTGATTGTTCTTGTACTTGTGCTTGTGCTTGTATTTGTGCTTGTGCTTGTGATTGTGCTTGTGTTTATGCTTTGCGAGTTTGTGTGGTTGTTATTTCTCGTGTTTGAGAATTTTCGTGTTTGTGAATTTGTATGTTTACGATTTCGTGTTTGCGATTTTTCGTTTTTCGTGTTTGCGAATTTTTCGTGTTTCTGATTTTTTCGTGTTTGCGAATTTTCGGTTTTCATTTTTTTTTTGTGTGCGAATTTTCGTTTTCGGTTTTCGTGTTTGCGAAATTTTCGTTTTTCATTTTTCGTGTTTACGATTTTTCGTGTTTGCGAATTTTTCGTTTTCGTTTTTCGTGTTTACGATTTTTCGTGTTTGAGAATTTTCGTTTTCGTTTTTCGTGTTTGTGTATTTGTATGTACTTGTGCTTGCGCTTTGCGAGTTTATGTGGTTATTTCTCGTGTTTGAGAATTTTCGTGTTTGTGAATTTGTATGTTTACGATTTCTCGTGTTTGCGAATTTTCGTTTTCATTTTTCGTGTTTGCGAATTTTCGGTTTTCATTTTTTTTTGTGTGCGAATTTTTCGTTTTTTGTGTTTGCGAATTTTCGTTTTCGACTTTCGTGTTTGCGATTTTTCGTTTTTCGTGTTTGCGAATTTTTCGTTTCATTTTCAAATGGAAACCCTATTTTATAATTTTATCTTATTTAGCATTAAAAATAAGGGCAGTTGGTGTAAGGTTGTCTATCCGCGAAAATTTGCAGTTTTCGAAATATTGCCAATTTAATATTTTTATTTGGCGATTTTGCTACGGATTTTAAGTTCATTTATTCTTAGTTGGCTATGACGGCGTTAGAAAACAATCAGACGCTAAAGAGATGTATGTAGCTGTCGTTACCATTTGAAAATTATTAATGATCAACCTTTTGATTAGTTTATGCGCGAATAAAACGTATTTACATGCCGACGTATTAAATTTATACTTTATTCATGGTGAGTACAACAGGATTATAAGTCGAACGTGCAGACTTTTCAATGGAAGATTTACGCATTTGACACCAATGAAAGAAGAAAATTTAGAAACAATATGATGAATCATCTCAATTATGGAAAAATTAATGCAGAAATAATTAAAATTAATGCAGAAATAATTTTACCCAGGCCAATAACGTCAAGCGAATATAACATAATCAATGTGTTGGCATATTTAATTTAACTTTATAAGATAATAAACACAAGTTATAATTAAACCAGTTACAGAAAATAATCTTAATCTAACTGTTCAATATGACCTCCATTGACTCGTAAACACTTTTGAATATTACTCATAACAGCTTCTATAGTAGCGCTTGCAATTTCAGCTGATTCAAGTTGGTCGAAAGTTCTTCTTATTCGAGTTACTGACAGCTACCATACAATTCTTTAGCAGTTAATTGTTTTCAAATAACGCCGTCATAGTTAACTAAGAATACCTGAACTTAAAATACGTAGCAAAATCGCCAAATAAAAATATTAAATTGGAAATATTTCGAAAATTACAAATTTTACGAATAGACAACCTCATACAAACTTACTCTTATTTTTAATGCTAAATAAGATGAAATTATCAAAATAGGGGTTTCCATTTGAAAAAATTGACTTTAGCTAGTTTTTTCGATTTCATTTTCGGTCTGATTTTTTGACCACCGTGTATCAATAGCTTATAAAACATGTATTAAAGCATTTCCTCTTCAACAAGGAAACCGACCCCAATTAAATAATAAAGGCTTCCTTATAGGAAAAATCGATAATCATTTTAGAGCCTGCAAATGTCATTTGTGACATAAAAATTTAAACACAAAGTATGTCTAGAATTTTGCGTAGAATCCAAAAATGTAATAATATACAGGGTGTTCTATTTAAAATAAGAAAGGTACCATTTACTTCCGGTGTAACCGGAAGTCGCACAAGGCCGCCGTTATTTCATCTGAAGAGATATTCTAATGGACGTTGACCGTGAGACACCGTACGCAGGGTGATTCTCAACTTATACGCATAAACTTGGGGATTTACTCCTCATGACAAATAATGACTAATAAGTGAAAAAATTGTAGTAAAAGCTTTTAGTTCTGTAGATATCCGTGAAATTTAAATCAAGAATATATACAACATAACAGCAACTGCCCAAAGTTATTTCCCATATTTTCTATACACAATTGGGCTTGCTGAAGCCACAATTTCCCACTAGCGCAGCACCATGTATCCGATTTTGCAATTCTTGCTCAGTATTAACTTCGGTGGGGCACACTATACTTTTAAATCACCCCAAAAGTAAACATCAACAGGATTGAGGTCGGGTAATCGAGGTGGGCAGGCATTCTAATGGACGTTGACCGTGAGACACCGTACGCAGGATGATTCTCAACTTATACGCATAAACTTGGGATTTACTCCTCATGACAATAATGACTAATAAGTGTAAAAAATGTAGTAAAAGCTTTTAGTATCGTAAATATCCGTGAAATTTAAATCAAGAATATATAGAACATAACAGCAAGTGCCCGAAGTTATTTCCCATATTTTCTATACACAATAGGGCTTGCTGAAGCCACAATCTCCCACTAGCGCGGCCTAAACCAGAGTGTTGGCGGATTGTTTCGGCAGCACCATGTATGCAATTTTCAATTCTTGCTCAGTATTAACTTCGGTGGCGCACACTATACTTTTTAAGTGACCCCAAAAATAAACAACAACAGGATTGAGTTCGGGTAATCGAGGTGGGCAGACTATTAGACCACCTTGACCTATCCATCTTCCGGGAAACACATTATCTAGATGTCGCCGCACTTCCCTCGAAAATATGGTGGAGCTATATCTTGGAGAAACTACCTAGCTTGTCTAACATCAAGAGCAACATATTCAAGCAGTCACGGTAAATTACCGCGCAAAATTGTAATTAATGAGCACCAGTTAGCCGATTCTCCAGAAGTAGCCAATAAGTAGTCCGTTCACAATTCCAGCCCGCACATTCACAGGAAATCTTTGTTGAAAATGTATTCAGCGAGTAACATGACGATTCTCCATGGCCCAATAATGCGCGTTGTGGACATTGTGAATACCGTTACGTATAAAAATAGCCCTATCCGTAACTAAAACGTTATTGGTAAAGTTTGGGTTCAACTGACGGTGATGTAGCAACCACTGCAAAACTGTACTGAGAGGGGATGATCCACTATTAGTAGGGCTTGTACACGTTGCACGTGGTATGGATGAAGTTGGTCGTGTCTCAATATTCGATAAATTGACCGAGCTGGCAGCGTAGTGGTGACACGACCTGCTTAGCATTCGGGAGCTAATGGGTTCGATTCCCGTTACCGTCCTGCCTTGTATGAGGTTTTTCAGGGGGATTTCCTCATACACATGTAGCGGCATGGTCACTGCGTATATACACACCATGTGCGGCTGCTTAGGCGAATGCTGGGGTAGGATTTCCCCCTCAGAACCCTAACTCCGTTCCTTCCGATCCTATCCTGACCACCCCCATCCTTAATCCCACCATGCATATATACGTAAGGTATGTATGTATGCTCGGAATCCATGATTGCGGCTGAAGGAGCTCGGAAAGCTCGAGCAGCCCGCCCTCCCCCTTGGGGAGGGAATGAAATACGTGACCTTTTCCTTTTCCTTTTTTCGATAAATTGTGGATTGTGATAGCCCATGTTGCTCTGCAAGTATCCTAATGCTTACGCTAGGCTGCTCTTCGACGACATTCAAAACCTCCCCCTCGAGATTGACAATGTGTACAGGTCTAACTGCTCCTCCATGTTGCTCAGGCCTCGCTCGAATATTGCCATTTTCCCTACCACGTTGCACCACAGGTAAAAATGATTCATGTGCCGGAAGATATCTATCTGGAAAGCTTTCTGCATAGAGACCAGCCGTAAGCACAGAATTTTTCCGTGATTCCCCGTATACCAGTACCATATCCATAAGTTCTTCGTTAGAGTAATTGTGCGCCATAATTTTTATAAACTTTAAATGACAATTTAAATGTCACAAGCACATTTAAACAACAGTTGTCAAAATTGCAGTTGTTTACCGCCATCGTAATTTCTTGATTTGAAAGTAAATTTCACCGATATGTAGGAAACTAAAAGACTTTTACTCAATTTTTTTAACAATTAATCATTATTTGTCATGAGGAATAAATCCCAATTTGAGAATCACCTATATATATATATATATATATATATAATATATATATATAATATTTTCAGACTTTTCTTTTTCAAATTTGTGTGAATACCATTTGTTGAAGTATTCCTCAAGATTTATTTTGACAAAATAAATTCTTGACAAAGTGTACGTCTAAACGTTCAATTTGTAGGTCGTTATTGCCACCAAGTTGAAAGAAAATGATTTTCAAATATTATCTGGAAATCTAAATAGAAACATAATATTCCTATATGGAGAAGAAACTTTGAATACCATCAAGATCAATTGTCAAAATAAATTCTTGACAAAGGGAACAAAGTACGTTCCCGAAACGTTGAATTAATTTGTACGTTTATTCACACAAGTTTGAAAGAAAACATGTCTGATTTAAATATTAATTACTTGTGGAAATCAAATAGAAACATATATATAATATATATATATATATATATATATATATATATATATATATATATATATATATATATATATATCACACATATATAATTTTAAAATTAACTGTTAAAGTACATAAGTACATACAGCAAAAGATTAACTCGAGTGGGTCTTGAACCCACGACTTTCACTTTGTTAGAGTGGGGCTCTTCCATCTGAGCTATCGAAGAGGCAAGTCACAATCGATTCAAACTTAAACTGTATGTACTTCCCTAGTTACGATGTATTATAATTTTTATACACACAATGATCACGTGAATGTCATGTGAGCCCGCAATTCGCTAAGGTTTCGCACATGACAACACGTGACCGATTGTTAATTTTTATTTGCTGTATGCAACACTAATAGAGAACTATAAAAATGGTTTTTTAATGAACGCACAGAAGTTCAGTTTAATAATTATTAATTGTATTTTATTTTAAAATTAACTTTTAGTGCTGGTTTTTGTTTATAAACATTTAGTGCTGAAATACATATAAGTTGACATCAAAAACCCAAATTGGGGATGAAGTATTTAAACATTTACAAATAACAGGGTTTATTGTGAATTGAAAGGAAATATTAGTGTTTTTCTTTCAAAAATTTTAAGTGTTAAGGCAGTTTTAAGAGTAGAACAGCAAATATTAAGTTAAGTGTTCAGTATTGAAGCGTGCGATCTAATAAAGAAACCTAAAGTAACCCTTTAAATAATAAAATAATTGTGTTGATTTAGCTAGATAGTAGTGGACATTATTGTCATTAATTGTAGTACATGTTGTACGAAATAGATTATATAAAGACACCTAAGAATTTTAATATTCAAGTGGAAGTAAATATTTTTTGTGACAAACATTTATTCTGAAGAGCAAACAAACCATATTGCCCATTTGTTATATGCGTGTCTTCTTTTGTAACAAGTGTGGGTGCATATTAAAGGACTACTTGAAGCAAGCCACCCCCTAAGGACATCACCTGATGTAATTGCAAGACTTTTAAAGGATAGAAATGTGATTATCTTTAGAGTTATTATTGTCTATTTAGTTAAATTTCATATGAGTAATAAGGATAATCAAACTATCTGATTAGATGTATTTAGGATATAAGGTTTGGGGATTTTAATATATAAGAATTAGTTTTTTTGTGGGGCTTCTCCTCTCTTTTCAGTCTTTTTTGTATTACAATCGCAATTTCACAAATAAACTGAAAATATTTTGTACAAGACATGCTTGATGAAAAAGAAAGAATATCAAACAAAGCATCGATTGACACGAACATGATGGGGGGGATGTGCCATTTAAACAAATTAAAAAAAGTTGTTTTTACAAACAATGACACGCCCTGTATATTATTAAAAAAAATCTGAAACGATATTTCAAAATACTACAGGACCACCAAAATGTTTTGTCATTTTAAAATAAAAAAAGTCGACTAACAAATCAGTAGCGGCGACTGCAAGTGGGAAATTTTTTTCGAAAAACTATTGAATATCTCTAAAACCAAAGGAGATAGACCCATACAATTTGGTATCAAATGAAAGCGTATTTTATGGACTTTCCAAAAATATAATAATATACAAGGTGGTTCATTAAAAATTATAAGTTTAGTTTGCTCTAACATGAAACACCCTGAATGATCAAAAATATTTTTAAAATGTAGTACCTATTGTCCGTGGTCCAAAAATCATTTCTCTAACTTACTTCGTCTTTGTACAATCTTCCACCCTCTTCGTCTGATCACCCTGTATCTCTCTCTCTCTCTCTCTCTTATATATATATATATATATATATATATATATATATATATACAGGATGTTTCAGTGATATTGGGCCAAACTTCAAGTGGCAGTTCCTCTCTTAAATATAAGTTGAAAAATAAATTTCAACTCAAAATGACTTTTCGTTTAAAAGATACAGGGTGTCAACGTTTAAAGAAATATAACAGTTTTTGGTTATAACTCGTGTAAATTTAAACCGATTTTGATGAAACTTGCCATGGACAATCACCAAACAAAGATCTTTAACTTAGCAGATTTTATAGATGTCTTCCAGTTGCGTATATATTCACAGCCGGTCCCCTTTTTCCCTCCCTATCTTTTACGCCACTGATTTTTTTTCAAATCTAAAAGTATTTTTAAACTTTAAATTTAATTTAGAAAAAGAAATGGGTCTTGAAAAATTTTGATTAGAAGCTTATTTACAGAGATATTTTACAGTCTTCACTTGAATTATTTCAAATAATGTATTTTAATAAAATCAGTCTATCATTGATAAAATTGATCAGTAGTTTTCTTACAGCCATATTTATTTACTGTTGTCAAGACATATCCAGATCGTTGGATTGGACGTAGTGGTCCCTTCCCCTGGCCCCCTAGATCACCCGATTTAATGCCCATTGATGTTTTCCTTTGGGGATATGTCAAATCTAAAGTTTGACACTCCTGTTGATGATTGCGATGGCTTGGTAAACAGAATTTTTGCCGCCTTCCATGAATTACGAGAAGTGCCAGGCATCTTCGGCAGAGTTCGCAATTTAATGTTAAGACGATGTCAAGCCTGTATTGATGCGGAAGGGCGACAGTTTGAACATTTATTACAAAAAATAAATTTAGTTTTGGATGCAATATTCAATTTATTATTAAAATATGTTATTGTTCTTATATTGTTGTGTTTAATCTTTAATCTTTGATCTATAATAAAAAAAATTACAACTGTTAATTTTTCTAAATTGCAATGTCCATGGACCGTTAACAAAACAAAATGCTTCTAAAATATCTCTGTAAATAAGCTTCTAATCAAAATTTTTCAAGAGCCATTTCTTTTTCTAAATTAAATTTAAAATTAAAAAAGACTTTTAGATTTGAAAAAATTCAGTGGCGTAAAAGGTAGGGAGGCAAAAAGGGGTCAACCCTGAATATCTACGCCACTGGAAGATATCTACAAAACCTGAAACAGCCAAAATAAAGAACTTTATTTGTTACTTGTTCATACCAAGTTTCATCAAAATCGGTTTAAATTTACACAAGTTATCACCAAAAACTGCTATATTAAACTTTGACACGCAACAACGCAAAGTCACTTTGGGTTGAAACTTATTTTTTCAACTTATAGTTTGGCCCAATTTCAATGACACACCCTGTATATATATATATATATATATATATATATATATATATATATATATATATATGTTTCTATTTAGATTTCACAAGTATTAATGTTTAAATAAGACATTTTTCTTTAAAACTTGTGTAAATAAACGTAAATTAATTCAACGTTTCGGGAACAAAGGACGTTCCCGAAATGTTGAATTAATTGTACGTTTATTTACACAAGTTTTAAAGAAAATGTCTTATTAATATATATATATATATATATATATATATATATATATATATATATATTACGGATAATACAAGAAATGTAGACAAATCTAGTTTTGTCTAGACAAATTTAGAAATGAGTAAGTTTTTTAGACAATTCGCAATTTGTCTAGACAAGGTACGAAATCACAGTCCAATTCGCCTTTAGGCAAGAATTAACAGACTTTGCTAGATTTGTCTAAACAAAACGGGATTTGTCTAAATAGGAGCGACTAAGGAGAGGAATCTGTTCCACGACCTGCGCACGCGAGAGAATTTGGCAGAAATGTATTTTGTTTATCCAGTTTAGATTAGATAAACAAAACTACTGTAACCTAACATAAGTAGATTAGATAAACAGAACTACGGTAACCTAACAGAATTAGATTAGATAAACAAAACTACTGAAGCCTAAAAAAAATGGCATCAGCCGGGAATCGAACCCGCACCGATTGTGTGACAAACGACTACTACCACTATACCAAAACTGCTCTACCATTATGACATCGAAACCGTTATATACAGATGTATGTCGCGTAGCGCACGGGCGCGATCGTTTTGTCTAGACAAATTCTGAAATGACTAAGTTTCTTAGACAACCCACAATTTGTCTAGACAAGATACGAAATTACCGACCGATTCGCTATACTTCTTGTAGATTGGTTGCTGAGTCGAGCTTTCAGAATTCTTTATTCCTTCATCAAGAGAAACTAACGTGAGTTTTTAATTAAAGTTACACATATACACAATAAAATTTTTAACACATAACAAAAACATTGCCACTAGTTAACGATTTGAAAAATGTGGGTGCTTATGTATCATTATAATATATATATATATATATATATATATATATATATATATATATATATATTAAATCTAAAACTTATTTCAGGTTTAACTTGTGTTAATTACAGTCTATTCAAAGTTTCAAAAGCTTCTTTGCTGTCTTTTTCGTAGGTTGATGAGACAAGGCTATTCTCTCGCGGCTAAAGAATTATATTTCGACATATCAAATTAAAATTAAAGCAGTGTGGGTTGCCTAACTATAAAGTTTTGGTTATGAATTAAAACTGTTTTATTTAAACTGAACATAGGGCATCTAACGTTATATATTTGAAAATTAAAAAAAAATATGCTGTATAACATTGTATTGAAACAAAAATATTGAAATAAAAATCAGTAATGAACAAACTGACAAACTTTTATACAATGTGTTTTAGGTTAGAATACAATTATGTCTGATGAGAATTATGTAATAAAACATCATCGCCATAATTTTAGTGCTTTTCTGGATTTATTTAAAAATAAAAAGAAATAATAATAGTAATAACAAATAAATATTTTACCAGAGTGGTTTTATTGTAATTGTAAATTTTTAGTGTTTTTAAGTTTAATGGGCTTTTACAACTCATTGAGTGCAATTAAGAAATTACAACATATTCACAGTAAATTAAGTTTTTAATTTACAAAATGGTGATAGATTATTAAAGTAATGGATCATAAAAAATTGATCACAGTAGTATCACAATGTACACCACTATGGGATAGAAGTCATGATAAATTTCGAGATCAAAGTTTTAAGGCTACATTATGGAATAAAATTGGTGCAGAATTACAGTCAACAGGTAAATACATTAATTATACTAATTAAATCAATTATAATATTTTACAATTAGGTCCAGCGTGTCGTGAAGCATTTAAGGCACTTAGAGAAAAATATATTAGAGAGAGGGAAAAATTACAGCATTATGGAAGTAATTATCGCACATGGGAACTGTTAGAATATTTACAATTCTTAGATCCATACATAATTACAAGAAAATCATCCAATACGTGGGCACCACAATCGGACCCATTCTCATCTTCAATTAAACCAGATCCCACAGTAGAACCTGCGGACACTGACGAAAAGATGGTAGAAGATTCTGATAACGGAAACACCACTGGGGCAGATGCTACTGCCTATGATTTTTGTAAAGCTCTTATTAAATATGTTAGAGAATCTGAAGCATTATGGGATCGGCATAGCCGAGACTATCATGATAAACAATTAAAAGATCGTCTTTGGAATTCGATAGCGCAAATGGTTAAAGCAGATGGTAGGTGTATTTTTACATAAAACTTTTATGTGATAAAAGGTTTTTAGTTAATACATGTACTTTGCGATGGAAAGGTCTAAGAGAAAAATATATTAGACAAAAACAAAAATACTCTGAAGGATTAGCAGGAAAATGGGAATTTTTAGACGATCTGTCATTTTTAGATAATGTTATTCAGTATCGAAAAAAACATTGGCAGGTGGAAGACACCAGTCAAATGTTTACAACAAGTGATAATAGCTGTAATTTATCACAAGCTAATTCTGACTATGAGGCATTAGATGAACAAACAAATGATAGCACACCTAATCAACCTAGCAGTTCTACACATACATATCAACAGCGAAATCAAAGCACCACCCCCTTCCTTAATGTTACTATCAAATCACATACACCTGATAGCACCTTAGATACATCAAGAAAAAGGACAGTAAGTGACGTTGAAGAAGTTACAAATAGTAAAGCACGAGAAAAAACTGATGGTCAAGAAAGAACACCAGAACAAATATTCGGAGAACTAGTTGCAGCTATGCTCGCAACAAAGTCTGATGGTGACAAAAATTTAGCAATGATTGAAATAATGTCTATCTTAGCTAAACCATCATCATAAGTTATATACATCGGAGGCACAATTTTTGAACTATTTATAATAAGTGAAAGTAATGTTATTGTGGACAAATTGTTTTAAAAATTACATAATTTGGAGATGTGTTTATGAAATGTTTAAATATTGTGCCCAAATTAATGGTTCCATTAGAATGTGCATTTATTTATTACTATTCTGTAAATTTTGATGTGATTAATATTCATGTTTCATTGGGTTTAGGTAGATTTCATTTAAATTACATTACACCCAAATTACTAAATGTAATTTTTTAATTAAATGTTTAATATATGAACCTTACAGTATTAATTGACATAATGACTATGATGTCAGCAGTTGTCTTTTAGAATGAGAAAAGTTTGGTTTAAGGAAATAAATATTGAAATTTAGAAATTTGTCCTTATTAGAATAGAAAGAAATAAATTATTTTATGCAATCACGTAATGTTCTGTATTGTTTAAGACTACGTGATCAGGTGTAGTGTCACCTTGTGATTTGAGGACTCTACATTTTTAGCAAATTAAAAGTTACGAGCTTATTAAAAACTGCTGAATGCATGAGACAACACCTAATTACGATCAAGGAAATGACAATTAGATGAAACATTATTAAAACTCTTATGATTTACTTGATTTAGCACACCGAGATATGCCTACAGTTCCTTTACTTGAAATTGTAAATTTCAGTATAGAGGGCCTAACGTCAAAATTTGTATTAATATGTCGTGCTTCAGACGATATGAATAATGAAAATTTTAGACAATCGCATTTACAAGAGAAGCGTATTCATTGTAACAAAAGTTATAAATACAACTATGCCAATTCACGACAGTACTAACAAAGATAGCAATTCTTTTCCAGCTGTTAAACAACAGTGCACCAATAATTCATCAAATAATAATAGAGTGAATTTCGCACAACAAAATATGTGAACTAGGGATGCCTAGACCAATTTGTTTTACAAGTAACAGAGCGTTTTAGCTCATTATGCAAACAATTCAATTATAATTATAGTGGATGAAATGTAGAAACTTTTCTAGTAATTCCTACAGGAATACAGCACCCCAAAGGGAAAAATCACCTCATTAAAAAAATGCAAACGACAGCATCAGTCGCAAAAATTAAGGGAAGTTAATTATGATCACCGCTACTTTCCTATTGCCAGAAAATTTATTAAATATCAAAGGTAGAATTAACAATAAACTCTTGGAAATTTTGATAGATACATATGGAGTTTCACAAAAAGAATCCAAGACCAAATTACAGAAATGCTGAAAATAGCATTATCGTTCCTTCGCAGTTAACTATCACTCTTCAATTATTTTAGTGAAAAAGAAAACTGGCCATTTCAGATCTTGTATAGAGTATATAAAGCTTGTACAAAGTCACATTCTGAAGAGGGTCACTTATTCGAGAAAAAAGTCACTTATTTGAGAAAAACGTCTTTTAAAATTGTTTTGGAGATCTAAAATTTTTTTGCTTTTTTTTAAGAGGTTAGTATATTATGATAATCCTCACAGCGCCGCGAGTACGTGTTTTTAAGTTTAGGAATTGTTCTCAAACCGTGTACACTACATTGCTTGTCAACGTTGATGAATAATAAATTGTTGTTGTGAAACAGTTAATTTGCTTAAAAAGACTTCTTCTGCATGTTGTCTTCAGCATTAAGAAGATAGATGAAATAGTTACTGCTTTTTTATTTTAACAAGTATCATACTGTACTTCGTCTTGTTACACTCTATTAAACATGGCCTTTTAGGGCTCTTTATACCTAAGGTGGTTTCAACAGCCACCCTACATAGAATAAGCCTAAAAGTTAATAATAAGATTGGTACACTTGATAAAATAGTGTTTAATGACGAGGTTAAAAAAATATTAGAAAAAGTTGTTGAAAAAACAAACAGTTCTCTTTGAAAGGAGTTCAGAAACATTATATTGCAAGTGTCAAACACACTGTTCAAAAACATCACAGTCTTCACCACTGCTTAAAAGTTTAAGTTGCCTAAATCCCGCAGAAAGACTAAAAAGTGATAGCCTTGGAAAAATCTTGGATGTCAATAGAGCTATGTGATTTGAAGTTAAAACTAAAATAGTTTCAGATGAATGGAAATTGCTTCAGGTGGAAACTCCAAGTCCAGGGACTTGCCAATAGACCAGTACTGGAAACAGTTCATTGATGTCAAAGACGCTGGCCAGGAACATACGTATCTAAGAATTTCCAAAATTGTTAGAGCAGCACTTTCATTATCACATGGAAATGCAGCCGTAGAAAGAGGGTTTTCTGCCTCTTTTTAACAAGTGATGGAGCAGCCATGTCTGAACTTACATTAAATGAGTTGATGACAGTTAAATCAGCTTTAAGATGTTTTGACAATAAACATTATCTTGTGCCTACTACTAAGGACTCTATTTGGGACGTATACCATTCCAGAAATATAGTGCTTACCTAGAAGAAAAGAAACAACAAGAAACCATGAAGATTTCAAAAGAAGAAAGAGAAATAAGGAAAAGAGAAGCTGAAGAAGAAAGTAAGAGACAGCTTGGAAAAAAGAGGAAGCAAATACAAGAAGAAGAACATCAGTTAAAACGAATGCGGGAAGGGGAAGAGGGAAAGTTTGAAAGTCCTACATTACTTAGTGAAGCTAGTTAAAGGCTCAAAGAACCTATAAAGCAGAAAGACTTGAAGCCGGTTGCATTAGCCAGCCTAAGCCATGATTTAAGTCCAAAAGGAAGCCTGTCAGCAAAGGTGCTGTTTGTCATAAGCAAACTTGTATAGAAAAGAAAAAAATCTACTTTATTTTATTTTTTAAATATTTATTCATTATTAATAAAAAATTATAAAAAAAATACGAAAATTACCAGAAAAAGGTGGGTGTGGGTGAGGAGGACCTTTTTCTTTTTTAAATATTTATTTTTCCTACGCTTGCTATGAAAAGTAGCTCTTTACACACTACTAACAGAACCCTGTTAACCAAGCGCATGCGCCGACTTTTAAACATGAAACACGTCAGCTGTTCCACTGTATGTTTATTATTTCCTAACCTAATATTGCTATCATTAATAGTGAGTTTTAGTTAGGCTATTTAAGAGTTGTAAAACTTAAGTAAACTTATTTAATAATGGAAATAAGTGATAGTTCAGTTGAATTGAGAATACTCCACAAATAATTGAAACTTCAAGAAATGTAACAATGAACTTGTTACCTTCTAAAAATTATTATTAATTTTATTAAATACATAAATAAAAAGTTTATCTCGAGTAGGATTTGAACCTACGACCTGTACTTTGCTAGAGTACCGCGCTAACCAACTGCGCCACCAAGGTTCAAGCCCCAATCGATGTAAATTTTGTCTTTATGTATGTAGAACTGATGTAAATTCTAAATATAATGAGAATTATAATCAAATTACTTATATTAATGGAATGTGAGCCAGCAATATCGCAAGGATTCACACATACCAAAGCAACTTGACTAATGTTAAATTGTTACCTTCTAAGTCGCGGGAGAAATATGAAAGAGAGTATGAACAATTTCAATTATGGTGTAGTGAAAATGATGTTCATAAAATATCAGAGAACGTTTTAATTGCATATTTTGATGGAAAAAGTAAGTTAATGAAATAAAGTACCTTGTGGAGTATATATTCTATGCTGAAAGCTACAATTCAGGTAAAGAATGACATAGATATAAGTAATTATAAATAATTAATAGCATTTGCGAAACGAACAAACGTTGGTTACAAACCTAAAAAATCTAAGGCCCTACCTAAAGATCAGATTGTAACATTTAAAAAAAAAGCCTGACAATACACATTTATTAAAAAAAGTAATTTTAATATTTGGAGTTGCTGGCGGGTGTAGAAGCGGATTCATTCCTGTTCTGGTTTCCGATCAGAGCAGGTCGTTAAATTAGAACTAATTACTCTGTAATTAACTAGTATTAGTTAAATTCGATTTACCGGCCGATATCAACCCAACGATGCCGCGCCATAGACCGGGCCGAGAGGTCTACGACGACGACGGGTGCCTCTGGGTCGACTCCGAAGATTTCCAGGGGGACGTCAGCGACTCCAACGAGATATGGTACGGTTGCAAGCCAGGCAACCTACCATCAACAAGTACCGCCAGCCCGATACCGTCGCTTCTGTCCCTTCCGTGGAAGGGCGCCAGAAGCGACGCGCCATCCGCCGCCACCGCTCAGAAGAGAAGGCCGCAGAAGACACCACCGCCCGCAGAAGACGTCGCCCCGCCAGCCGAGGCAACAACAAGGGCAGCACCGCCGCCGCAAGCCGCCGCCGAAGAGAGAAGAAGAAGTGAAGACCCCCGTCCTGGATCCACCAGCCCCGATGACTTCGTGGCGCAGAAGAAGAGGCCGAAGAAGGAGACCGTCCGCCCGCCTACGCCACCACCGACGAGCAACGTGTACCAAGCCCTGGAGCAGTACACGGACACCGCCACAGCGATGGAGCAGACCGCCGCAGCAGAGACCAGGGAGAAAGTACCCCCGGTAATCCTTCGTCAGAGGGAGAACTGGGTTGCTTTCTCCCGCGAACTCGACCGGAAGAAGATCGCCTTCACCAGGGCCAAGGCAACCTTCGAGGGAATCCGGATACAGCCTGCCTCACTCCAGGACCGAGACAGGCTGATGAGGTATCTCGATAAGTGTGGTACGCAGTACCACACCTTACAGGCAAGGAGCGAGCGTCTTGCCAAGGTAGTAATACGTGGCGTGCCCGTAGAGCTATCCGAAGCGGATGTAAGCTCCGATTTGACGACGCAAGGAATTAATAAAGTTTCTTGTTTCAGGATGAAGCAGCGAGGCCGAGCGATCCCCCTGGTTTTGGTACACCTACCGAGCGAGGAGGACAAGAAGAGGATCCGGGAGGTGAAGCACGTCGCCCGCCTCCGAGTCACCGTCGATGACCTGAGGCGGAAATCCGACATCGGGCAGTGTCACCGGTGTCAAGGTTTCCGCCACGCACAGCGTTGCTGCAGGGCGGCAGCACGCTGTGTGAAGTGCGCCGGTGATCACCACAGCAGTCAATGCACTTTACCCCGTACCGACCGGGCTAAGTGCGTTAACTGCGGTGGGGACCATCCCGCAAGCTACCGTGGATGCCCGAAGTTCCCTCGACCTCCGCAACGGAAGAAGATGGAAGCACCGCAGCGACCGCCGAAGAGGACACCGCCGGCGCCCTCCTCGACTCGGACCGGAGTCAGCTACGCCCGTGCGACGGCAGGCAAGGCTGAGAAGGCGGAAGTACCGAGAGTGGCTCCCGCCGCTCCCGTTACTCCGCCCGATCAATCTGCCTTAGGGTTCGACTCCCTATTGACCTTCCTCGGAGGGCTCAATATGAAGAAGGCCCTACCTGTCATCCGTAAGGTGGCAGAGGCACTCGCTAAGGTGGAATCTGCGACTGACTTGTGGGGGGTTTTCCTCTCACAGTCAGGAGGTGGCTACCCTTTTAGGGTAAACACACGACGGTCCGGATCGAAATCTGGCGCCCGAGATAAGTATTTAGTATCGATTTTTTAATTACTTAATTTCTGTTCTGTAAATATCGATAGTGTTACACTTCACTAACACATATTTCTTTTTATTTCAGATAAGCAACCTAGCGACAACAGGACAGCCCACACAAGGAAACACCAATCCAAACGCAACACCACACAACACCCCCTTTTTTTTTTTGAACAACCAACAACAACGCACTCAACGCCGCCATCAGGCGTTCCAAACACAGGAAAACCAACAATCCACGCGCTGAAGAGGACGAAGACTCCTGAGCAGCACAGTGTAGAAGAAATGAACTGACAAGTATGGCAATACATGATGTTGAGGATAAAGGATCAATGATTGTTGTAAAAATTCCAGTTACAAAAACTCAAACTAGTCGGGTGTTCACTATATCTAATGACAATCAGGATAGTGTGGATTACTTGTCAATTTGTAGGAAATATCTTAATTTACGACCCCCTAATACTCCCATACCCCGTCTTTTGTTAGGGTACAATAAGGGAGTTTGTGTAAAACAATCTGTTGGAACGAATTGGATGGCAAAAATTCCACAAGAAATAGCCACGTTTTTGAATTTAGAAGACCCAACCTTAGACACTGGGTACTGCTATCGATGCACATCGGCTACGCTGCTAGTGGAGGGATCTACTGCAGCTCAAACGTCACGGGGGTTGGAAAAGCTCGACAATAGCGGAAGGATATGTTGAGGAATCGATGAGTAACAAAATTGTTACTGCTAAAAAGATTTTGGGACAGCCACAAGAAGCTCCGATAGTATTTCCATCCCTTCTTTATGAGAACAATGGTTTAATTTGTATTGGAAAAAAACTACCACGCCCATCGCTAATAAAATTTTGAAAGTTCGATAAAGTCAGTTATTTGGAAAAAATAAGTCACTTATTTTGTAAAATAAGTCGCTAAAAGACACTTAAATTTTAAGAAAATCTGCTACAAGCCCTGAAACCAATTACCCCTTCTGTTAATCGAAGACGTATTTCAATAATTGCATCGCCCAAAATATCTCACTTTTATTTTCGGGATATTGGCCATGCGGATTAGATGCAGATATCCAAAAAAATACAGCGTTTATAGCACCGAATAGATTATATCAATTCACGAAAATGTAATTTGAATTATGCAACGCACCAGCTACATTTATGAAACTCACGGTCTCAGTATTTGAAGGACTAAAATGGAAAGAATTAATAGTTTATTTAGAAGATATTCTAATATTTTCTGAAACTATTGAGGACAATTATGTCATGCGTTTGAACGATTAAGAAAAGCAGGATTAACACTGAAACCGTCGAACTGTATTTATGAGTAATACGGAAGTAAAGCTATTGTTTCGAACAAAGGCATATCGCATGTTGAATCAAAATTAAAAGCAATCTCTCAATTCCCTACACCGCGTAATATCAAAACAGTAGACTTGCATATTACTATAGAAAATTTATTCACAACTTCTCTCAAACAGCGAGACCATTATACAAGATTACAAAGAAGGACATACAATTCTTATGGGACCAAGAACAACAAATTACGTTTGAAACAATAAAAGCAAAATTGCTAGCAGCACCTGTTTTTGCACATTACGATCCCCAATCTACCAAAGAATTACACGTGGATCAGTATGATATTGGCATCGGAAGAGTATTATTATTACAAGAACATGAAGGCTCAATGCATCCGATCGCATAGATCCCAAGGAGCCCATCAAAAGCTGAGAAAACTTATTCCATTTCAGACTGAGAATGCCTTATGGGACCAAGAACAACAAATTACGTTAGAAACAATCAAAGCAAAATTGCTAGCAGCACCTGTTCTTGCACATTACGATCCACAAACTACCAAAGAACTACATGTGGATGAGTGTGGTATTGACATCAGAGATGTATTACTACAAGAAGATTAAGGCTCAATGCATCCTACCGCATAGATCTCAAGAAGCTGTTCAAAAGTCAAGAAACTCTATTCCATTTCAGGCTTATAATGCCTAGAAGTTGTTCAGGGATTAACCCAACTTAAGAGACCTTATACATGGCAGAACAATAGCAACAGATCATAACGCCATCTGTTTTATTAAGACATTAGAAAATCTAACAGGACGCCTAGCAAGATGGTGTATAAAACTTTCTGATTTTGATTTCACAAAGCCGGAGCAGTTTATCAAGAAATCCAGTAGGAGAACCTACCAAAGAAGATAAATATTTATCTTTAGTTACGTTTCCATATAATACTTCACAAAAAAAACAACAAAAGTTTCTCCATTTTCATTAGGTTACGCCCGTGAACCAGTGTAACCCACGGAGGCTATGCTAATCCAAAATACAACGACGAAAGACGTACGTATTATAAGAAATTTACGTAAGAAATGACGCAGTAAATAACATAATAAACATCATAAGTAGGAGTAGGAGATATAGTAAATGTAAGGTAAGGTGGGACGAAGCGAAAAGTTATTATAACGTTGGTTCAATCCTTATACTATAACAGATTAAAGAAGAGAAGTAGATTACATTGTATAAATGGGGTCTGTACCCAACTCGAAAGTATTTGTAGTCCGCGTCTCTCGAATACTGCGTTACCACAATCCTTGAACGGCGGAGGTGGACACACCTTCGAATCTCACAAAATAGTTAAAACATGCAGGGAAATAGAAGAACTGAACCATCCAAATATTTAACTTCGCTTGAACGGTGGGGGACTTCTCGTTCCCCTACTAGAAAAAAAAAGAGATAATTTTTTATAGAAACAATACGCAGGGGTAAACAGAAACAACGTCGAATTAAGATTTATTAAAATGACCGCCGACGAGTGATTTTTGATTGTTTTGTTAAATCTTCAATAGGACGCTACCTAATATGTATAAGTTACATATAAAAATGAATGTGTAATGTATGCAGCTGATAAATTCAGGTACTACTAAACTGAATGGACTCGCCCTTATATATGATGTATGTATGTATGATTCTAACAAACATGGAAAGCAACGTGAAGTGGAGTTCGGGTAAACAGTCAACTGTGAGGAAGTGCCCTTCACATGAGTTAAGATCACAATTTTTCTACATGTGTTCGAAAAACATGGAGTATGTTACTATTTATATTTATGGTAAAGATACTGTGTGATGCAGTATGTACATCGATTATCAATGTCAGAAAGGTTGAGACCAACTGATGCTGGTTAGCGGAGGAAGAGGTATCGTGCGACCATTAGTGCTACTGAGTGAAGAACAAAGAACTGTTTTTCTGTGTACACAAAATTTAACAACAGTCTTATATGAAAAAAATCAGAAAATCAATGTTTTTTTAGTAAACACAAGTAATATACGTGCACTGCCACTGTTCTAGCTCACTCTACTTTGATCTTGTTCCTGAAAGGATCTTGAACTGAGTACCTGTGACAATAAATTTCGATTGCTACTGAATTTCTTTTTATTGAGATGGGATTGAGGGAAATAATTTTATTCATGGTGATTGATTCATTGATGTTTTCGAAACGTTGCTGAGAAAAATTGATTAATCGGTGATTTCGATTAGCGCATTTATAATTTAATTATCGTGGAACTTTGTTTTATTAATTCAGACGTAACGGTTTTATTTTGCTATTAAATCTTCTTTTGGAAAAATTTACCATGTTCAGTTGTTATGGATTTGAATATTAAAATTTCATAGAAAATCAGCGAAAGTGACTAGAGCGTAACTGCCTGGAGCTTGAGTTATTGGAGATAATGTAAAATTACAGGACGAAACTGTGTATTTTGGCTAAATTGACAGTTTGTGTTGGTAGATTTGACGTGACAGCTCAGTAAATGAAATTTTCTGATTGGTGGGTTAATTAATGTATTTAAGAAATTATAGGAGAGGGATAGTTAGTTTTGATTCTGTAGTGAGTTAAGATCTGCAACTCAAGATGTCTAGATGTAGTTCAGTAACATGACTTAAGAGGGTGTCATGACGGTGTGCGTCGGCCGAGTCCGTTAGCCTTACCGTTGAGGCTAAAAAAAATTTAGCGGTTATTATGGACAGTTACGTCACTAACAAATTTATTTCGTTACAGGGTCCCTAGTTTTTTGCTAAGTAGCATTCTTGTCGTTACCCGATCTGTGTTGATATTGCCCGTAAGGTGGAGGGGGGGGGGCGAATTATCAGGTAGCATGTCCAGCATTATGCACAATTATCATAATAATGTAGCGTTTTGCCATAAGCAAGAAATAAATTACTGTAATAAAAGTTTCGAGTGCAGGAGGCGACTTTATAGTTGTTTCAGTAGTTAAGTTATAATTTGGAATCTTCTATTATGAGTTAAATTATTTAGTTTTAAACAAAACAATCTAATTAGTCACTAGTTTTGCTCTGCTGGTGAGAGTACATTTCTCCAGTATCAATACCTGCATGTTGGTTAATAATCACCTACTGGGATGTAGTGAAACGATCAAAATCATCATATGTTGTTTTCTTTTGTATTGGTACTAAGTAAAACTGTGATTTAAAGAATGTACAATTATAAGCGTATTAATAAAAGTGAAAGCTGATATCCAGAGAGAATCAGAATTACTTGGACTCATGGAATTTTGCTGACTGAAAGAAATTTGCGTAAGAAGGTCTTGAACGTTTTTTTTTTGTTTGCGAATCCTGTTATAAAAGTGGGTGATAATGTCTTAGTATTAAGCATTTGTAGCATAATTCCGGTTCAGGTGTCAAATTTCGATATTTTAGTAAGATTCAAATTTTGATTTTAGGGTAAATCGGAGTTTAACGCTCTAATCAACAGTATTGTTTACGTTTTAAATGTTACGTAAGGAGACCTAACCGTATTGGTTGCCTCTCCTTGAATCAGCTATATTTACGGTCTATAGATGTTCCTTGAAGAATGCCAGCCAGGCTGGCATTTTGTTGATGTATCTAGCATCTAAAACTGGCACTAGTTAGTTTACGGACGTAGTTTTGTTCATTCATTATGCTTTATTTATTTTGTTTACTGTTTATTTTATTTAATACTAGCAAAATACTCGTGGTTCGCAACGGGATGAAGTTTTTAGGTCTAACCTGGCCGTTGAATTTCTCACCCTCTGGTATTCGTTTTCAAACGCCTTCTAAACCTAAATCACGTTTAATTTGAATTTAAAAGATCTTTAAGATGCTTTTGTCAACTATTTTCCATCCTCGAGATACTCCACACGGTATTCTTGGTTCAGAAAACTTAATTTTCTTCCTTGTTCATCCCTCCCTTTTCTACCCGTTAGGGGATGATTTCGAAGAAAAGCAAAACATGGGTTTCTTTGTTTCTTAAGGAACATCTAAATATCAATTTACATGTTTCTGAGCTTAACGGATTTTAAGATATATTCACTTTGTTTGAACAATTTATCTCCCTTTGGAACCCGATTTCACCCCCTGATAAAATTTCAAACAACAGTGAAACATAGGTCCGTTCGATGATTAATGACAATTGATTCCCCGATTTTCAGATCTCCAACTCCGCAGGTTTACGAAACATCCTATTTTTCAACCCTTAATTTCTACCCCTTAGGGGTTGAGTTTCCCCCTTAGTGTACGCCTACGTGCTAAGAGGTTCATGTTACCCAAAGTTGAAGTTCTTAGACCTAACGGTCTGATCTGGGCGTTGATTGATGAGTGAGTCAGTCAGTGAGTGAGGACAAATCCGTTTATTAATATAGATAGGATCTTTTATATGAAAATCGCGACGTAGTTTGTAAATACCAAATCCTAAGCACGTCGACTGACTTACATGTAATTTTAGTAGTCAAATGAAAATCAGTATTGCAAATAGACAGATTATTTTAGTCAGTCACTATCGTTTTGACGTGGAATGATTAATAACAATTAATTGAGGTGTCATACAAAGAGCATAATCAGTTGTTGTGAGTACAAATCTGTCAATTTTAGTTAACATTACATTGCTAAATTATTCTTGTGGTATCAATCGATTTAATAAGAATACCTATTTTGAAATTGGGAAACAGAGTTTTTTTTAATAATATTAAAATTTAAAATAAAACTGATGCTAAAGTTTCAGAATTCATTATAACATTTTGGGATTTATTGTGGAAGACTAAAGCTTTACATAAATTTAAGTGAGCTTTTACGTAAATAATTTTGAAGCAAATATTACAGATTAAGCTGAGTGAATAGTTTGCATTCCTGATTAAGCAAGCAATTGAGATAGTGTTCATGACGTATCCCGTCAGAAATTTCAAGACAGGTGGCGCCAAAGTGTCATTATAGGTACCGCTTGTGACGTCCTAATAGTATGACTTGATAAATAAGAATCACGGCCCATTCTATTGAGCTAGTTCGGAACCATGCACTTTATCTGCGCGGGCTAATATGTTAGTGTATCGGGTGGGCAAATAAGCGGCTTTATCTCAGAACCTGTCAATCTGACAACAATGGGAAAAAAATTAACATGAATGTGGCCATGAGAAAATATTGGAAATTATTTTGAAGTTCCGTATTTCACCGCTAGGGGGCGCAATTAAAAATTAAATAATACAATTATAAATTTCTCCCAAAACTCCTTATTGCTTACATCGTTAGAAAGTCTAGACAATTCTACATAATTTTGGTTAAAGGTTCATTGGCGTACTGGCCATAACAAGAGTGGGGGAAGCTGTTGAAAATGTAATCATTAAAATTGCTGTAAGTTCTAAACCACTTATTCAATTATAGTAAAATAAAGCTTGTTTGGAAGACAAATGTAGGTATTTTAAATTGCCGTTCCTATTGTAGTTTCTAATAAAAGTGCAAGAGGGCGTAATTTAGTATATCAGAAAATTTAAATCACTCGGTATGTTTTTGACATCGTATTCGAAAAGTAGATTAAATTTGCAAGAAAAGCGTAAAGACCGTAAGTTGATATTTTTGCTCGTTTTAAAACTATAGCAAAATGAAGATTTTTTAATACTTTAATTGACGAAGTTTCGTTTTGCTGAGCCGAATTGGATAGTTGTTGTTAAACGAATTATGCAACAGCAGTGATTTTTAATGCCTATCACGTTAAGAATACAAAAACAAGGTGTTTACGCTTTTTATTCAAAGTTTTAATTGTAATGATGTAGGTATTTATTATATCAAAATCAAAATTTGGCATAAAAAAAGATACAAGATTTATTTTAATATTGTTATTTAGTTTTAGAGTTATAGCGAAATTAAAGTTTAATTTTAACGTGGCTCATCCCTGTAAAGTTGAAATATTTAGGGCATAGGGGAGTCGCTCAGCAAAATTGCTCAAATAATGGGGAATCGCGCGTAAAGTTTTCAAGAAACCTTAAAACGGTTAGTGCTGGTTTTTGTTTGTAAACATTTAGTGCTGCAGTACATATAAGTTGCCTGCAAAAGCCCATACTGGGAATGAAGTATTTAAATACGAATAAAATGATTTATTGTGAATTGAAAGGAAATACTAGTATTTTTATTTCAAAAATTTTAAAGCAAAAAAAGTGTGCGATCTAACAAAGAAACCTAAAGTAACTCTTTAAATAACAAAATAGAAGTGTGTTGATTAAGCTAGATAGTAGTGGAGATTATTGTCATTAATTATAGTAAATATGTAATCGTCAATAGCACGAACTCGATTATATAAATGCATCTACGAATTCTAATATTCAAGTAGAAGTAAATATTTCTTGTGGCAAACATTTATTCTGAAGGGCAAACAATAATCAGATCGCCCATTTGTTACATGCGTATTACGCGCGAGTGATAGTTACGTTCGCGAGTAGTATAACGGAAAAAAGGAAAAGGCCACGTATTTCATTCCCTCTCCAAGGGGAGGTGCTGCTCGAGCTTTCCGAGCTCCTTCAGCCACAATCATGGATTCCCAGCATACATATATTACGTATATATGCATGGTGGGATTAAGGATGGGTGTGGTCAGGATAGGATCGTAAGGAACGAAGTTAGGATTCTGAGGGGGAAATACTACCCCAGCATTCGCCTAAGCAGCCGCACATGGTGTGCATATACGCAGTGACCATGCCGCTACATGTGTATGAGGAAAACCCCCTGAAAAAACCTCATACAAGGTAGACGGTAACGGGAATCGAACCCATTACCTCCCGAATGCTAAGCAGGTCATGTCACCACTACGCTACCAGCTCGGTGTGGTATAACGGCCAAATTACTTGGATATTACGTTTTATTTTGTGACAAGTGTGAGGTGCATATTAAAAGGATTACTTGAAGCAAGCCACCCACTATGGACATCACGTTACATCGGACAAAGGATTACCTGATGTAATTGTAAGAATAATTTTAAATTTTTAAAGGGTAGAAGTGCGATTATCTTTAGAGTTATTACTGCCTATTTAGTTAAATTTCATATGAGTAATAAGGATAATCTGAATTGATGTATTAAGGATATAAGGTTTGGGGAATTTAATTTATAAGAATTAGTTTTTTTTGTGGTACTTCTCGAAGAAATGTCCTTGCAAATTGGTCAATATATATCCATTAACTAACTTTTGTTTATGTGTTTAAGTTGTGACAAAATTTTAGTGCTAACTTGTGTGAAATTACATAACGGGTTACACTTTTGAAAAATTAATTAGAACTTTGAATATTTTGGTTGAATGAACGCCCTGAGATTGCTTATTGAGCCAGATCGATCACAAAATTTAATTATTTTGAATTCTTTTACAGATATTAAAATACAGGACGCTGATAACAAGATATTTTATTAAGTACAAATTCTAGATTTGAATTATTACAATTCATTCATATTGGCGAATGTTTACATACGATTTTAAAGACAAAGAATTCAGAAAATCTCTAGACGATTTATGAAGAAAACATTGATTGTTACGTTTTAAATTTTAAACGAACTAATGATGTGGTGATTTAAAAATTTAATAAACCGACTTTTATTTAGATTTTTCTAAATTGGGTAATATTTGTTTAGTTCAGAATTCGATGACAGTTGGAAATATTAATTTATATGTATACAAGGGCTACTTAGAAAGTATCCAAATAACGTTGTACCACTTGGATTTTTCGTATGTACAGGGTGTGATCAATAAGTTTACGACGATCCGTATGCTTCAAAATTTTGGATAAACTTCTTTTCAAGTGTGATTGAACTTGAGTTTTGTATGATTTTACTGAGTAGGCTACAATCCTATCTTCCACAGTCAGGTAGGATTCAATTAACACTAAGACTATTTATTTTAGAAAAATTTAAGATTGTGGGTGCGCCCAGGCAATTTTTCCTGAATTGAGTTGTTGGTAGTTGTGATTGGTAGTAAGTGCAAGGTGTTTGAAACGACCATTCAATCATTTTGCTCCTTATATAGACCCCGCCCATTTCCACTGTAGCTGGCTTGGCAACTCGCTTACTTCGGTAAGCCTGCACGACGCCTAGTGGGGTTTGGTCGCGTAACAAAACGCGACTTAAGTATTCTTTTTTTTTCTTTTCTTATTATATGCAACGTAATACTACGTCAAGTTTTACAAGAACGCCAATCGAAATGTAATTTAGAACGTTTATATTTACTTAAGTGTCTTGCTTTCATGGTATATTTACGTCGGGTGTTATCCATAAACCTTTTGGCTTTGTAACTCATATAGTTTTTAAAGGAGCAGGTTTATTAAAAGTTGACATTATTAAAAAATTTAATAAACACATCTTATCAGTATCTGTCTTTTGTGAACTAAGATCTCTTAGAAAAGAATTTTTATTAAATCTATTGAAACATCTGTAAGTATCTTTATTAAATCTATTGAAACATCTGTATGGAACTGCTCTCAGTTGAGTTTTGTTATAATCAAATGTGCGACCAGAAAACAGTTCAGAGTTAACAATATCTACATATCTCGTTATATCTATGTCGTCAGGCACAAATATAGAGTCAAGGTTGTTTCTAGTGTGATTGTTGTATAGGATTAGAGCTATTAAGAAAATTCACGTTTAAATCCCCGAAACATATAATTATGTCTGATGTATGAACTAAGAGCTGACAGAATAATATCAAAATCATTTATGAAAGAAACTAATATTAAAGTCTGGCACAAATTTTAATATTAAGCCATAAGAATTCTAGCTGCCAGCTTACCTCAAAGTCAAAAGATTCCACTTTATGTGGACAGCTAGTTCTCCACCTCTATTGTAAGTTCGATCTCTTCTAACAATTTGAGTTTAAGAGATCCATACAATCTAAAATTATCTCGGCGAGTATACATTTCCAATTTAGCACTTGTGCTCTCAATCGAACGTATCTTCATAGTATTTATTTCATATTGGTCTTCACATCATTTACAGTTGAAGTTACGCTTTTTAAATCCATTTTCATCTCATTAGTGCTCCACTTGTTTCATTTAATTTAATTAGCACTTCATCCATATTGTTAACATTCTGTTCAGTGAGAAAAGAGTTATCATCGTTTAAGATGAGTAAGATTTGGCCTAATTTTCTTCATTTAAGTTAGTACTACCGCGCGTGTTGACACTCATCATAGCTTGTGATATAATGCACTGTTACAACAATTTCACTATTATATTCCCGACGGTTATTCATTTATATTTTAATATATACAGACTTCCATAAAAATTGTAACACCTAGAATTTGTTGAACGATTTTATTAAAATTTTCGTCAACGATGTCTTTCATTAGAACAAACGATTAAAATTTGAATAAAATCTAGCTAGTAGTTTGTTTTTTTCCTTTGCACTTAGCAACAATAAATTTGAGGAAATAAACCAATCAGTGTGTAATTAACTGTCAATTTTGCAAATTATTTGTTCACAATTTCGTTCTGAACTTGGGAACAATGCCAAGAGTACGTCAATATCAAGATTTTTCCCAATTGACTGATTTTGAACGTGGCCGTATTATTGGAATGAGAGAGGCCGGACTTTCGCTAAGAGAAATTGCTCGTCGTGTAAACCGAGGTGTTGGTCTAAATGGTTTGAGGAAGGGGTGCAACAACGTCGCCCTGGATCTGGACGTCCCCACAGGACTAGAGATCGCGAAGAAGGTCGCTTAAGACTTTTGGCCACAAGAGACAGATTTTCAACAACTCGATCGATTGCAAATGATTGGATAAGATGTGTAGGACCCAGAATGTCAATGTCCATTTTTATGTCTTCCTCTTACACCACTTCACCGTCTACGCACGCTAGAATGGAGCAACGAATGAGCGAATTGGGTGCAAGAATGGCATCGAATTGTGTTTGGTGACGAGTCCCGATTTTGCTTGTGGGCCCACGATGGTCGTAGGACGGTCAGACAGATGCGTGGAGAACGTACAAATCCAACATTTTTTTGTGGAACGCAACACAGCCCTCACACAAGGAGTGGTGATATGGGGTGCAATATGTTACCATTGGTCTTCATTGACGGCAATTTAAACACCACTGGTTATATTGCCAACGTGCTAGAATCCGTTGCGCTTCCATATCTTCGGGGGCTGGAAAATCCCATTTTCCAACAGGATAATGCGCGCCCTCATACGGCAAGGGCTACAACACGTTTTTTGGAAGAAGCTAACATTGCCATCCTCCCATGGCCTGCTCGGTCGCCTGATTTGTCGCTCATTGAACATGTATTGGATGAGGTCGGTAGGCGACTGGGTAATTTACCACACCCTCCAGATAACTTACACGATCTCCGGCTACGGATTCAAGAAGCTTGGGTTGATATACCACATGCAGCTATAAATCACTTGATTGATAGCATGCCACGCCGTCTAAATGAGTGCATTATAAATCGTGGCGGAGCAACTCATTGAAAAAAACATTTTTAGTTTTTGTTCTTTTGTTTTCAAATTTTAATCGTTTGGTTGTTCTAATGAAAGACATCGTTGACGAAAATTTCAATAAAATCGTTCAATAAATTCTAGGTGTTGCAATTTTTATGGAAGTCAGTATATTTATCGCAAATTTGTAAAATTCCTCTTCTAGATGTAAAGTTTTGTTTTAATTAATGATAAACATCAATAAACATCATTAGAACCCAAAACGTTTTCGGCACCAATGGTAAAATTATTATAAATCTGTGAAAAAAAAACCACACCTAGTAATGAGTTCGTTCATTTGCCGAAATTGAATTTCATGGGCGTCGTGTTACTCTGACCTGATGACTGACAAGAAAATTTGTTTAAACTACTATACTGAAGGAGGTTCTTGTCGAGTATTTGGGACCATTCTTTAAGAATAAGGGACACGAATAGTTTTTATATTTTAGGCTTCTCAGTCACAACCAGGCCGTTGAGCAAACCGTAAAAACATAAACAGAATTATCCACAAAACTGTTAACAAAAAGCGAGAGAGAGAGTGCTATAAAATGAAAACTATAATCCCGAACCAACATTTCCAAACGTGATCGCAAGGAAAACATGAATGTTTAAAATTTGCTGTACTTTTTCTATGGATTGTTTTTTCTTTTGTTTATTTTTCTTTTTATACTAAATAAACGATTACGTCTTATTTATTAACATTGTATCTTTTATCACTTTAATGGCTATCTGACTATATGGTCAAGTTGGTGTTTAAGATATGAAAATCTCTGGTGTGAAACAACACAACGACCTTCCAACCTACAAAGTGGAAATTAAAAGAAATGAAATAATTTTAATTATAATTTTTTTTTTGGATAACTATGCAACCTCTTTTTTGAGATATCAATAATACAGTTTAACCATTTTCATTCATATTTAATTAATCTTTAGACTTACCTTAGGAATTTTTTGTCGCATAAATTACGCGTCGTAGCAAAAAATTTCATGAAACATAATTAATCGATACATGTAAGGTGTATATCTAGGTATTTTTATGTCTTTGAAATATGCAGCTGTTTTAGAAATATCTGATAAAAACCAAAAACTGACCCTAATGACCCCCTCCACCGCCGCTTGATTTCTCCCAAAATCTAACCAGCTCCAAGCGAAATGAAATGAGGCTAAAATACAAATTTCAAGTACATACGTATTATGGTTCTGAAGTTATCGTGGATACTAATATACATCCACACGCACGCATTCACGCACGCACGCACACATACACGCGCGCACGCACCCACCCGCCGGACACACCACCCACCCACCCACTTAGTGTGCTAGAATGTACAGTTACACTACATTATTCCTCTACCATAACACAAAAAATGACACATATTTAGCATTAACGAATTAAATAACCGTTAACTTCTCAATTAATGTTTCACACATGAGAAAAATGAATAGTAGAGCATGTTTGGTTAAAAAAGTGCTCGAATGAATGCCAAAAAAAATTATACAAATGAAATTAGTATATTTTTAAAGTGAAGAATATTGCTCAAATATTTCAAATCAATACATTACCAAGATTATAGTCAATTTTGCAATCATGTTTGCATATTTGTTTTCCTCATTCGTTAATAGTATATCGGTTGATTCTCACTAACACGACAAATTTTAATAAGATATGGTTTCTGTTTAAAATAAATAACAAACAAAATATTGTTACCATTAGATCGGGTATATCAAAGAATATGACACTTTAATCTACTTACCAGTAAATGTTGGAACGATATTTTGATTGACACCTGCATTGACACAAGCATCGGAGTAAAGTTTTTGCACTGTGAAAGTGTTTCCATTTGGATTATATCCTTGAACAGCTACAGTTTGCCCAGGAAAAATAGCATAATTTGAAAGTTTACTAAGATTCAAATTTATCGTATTCCCATTATTCAATTCTTGAGAACCTTCTAACAAAACTGAACTTGAATCTAATTTTTCTGCAGAATCGCAACAAATTTGTCCATATGTAGTAATAGAACCCTGTCAAAATAATTTAGTACATAAACATTATCATTGTAAGAACTTACTGATGCTTTTGCAAATGCTTGAGGATCGCCAAGTGAGAATTTACGAAACAGATACTTTCCAAACCATTCAATCTTTGAATTTAAATATGAAGCTTTTAGGTGGTTGACATTAAACATGTAAAGAACATCAGGAGATAAAGCTTCTCCATCTGATAATAATTTCACACATACATTTTCATAGTCTTTATTTCTTTTAAAAACAGCATTTTTTAAAAGTTTTTGAATACCATAGGATAATTCTATTTTGCCAGCATTTTTTCGCTGTTCATAGTTGTAGCTTTCTAAACTAATATTCAAAAATAAGTAATTCAAACATTTACTGCATGAGGCTTACTTTATAGAAGGGCTTGACACCAAATTTGCACTCAAATTCAAATCTTCTTTTGGCAAGATAGTTTTCTCAGGACTTCTCAAGCGCTTTATGCTGTTCCTGCCACTCTATAAAATTAATAATACAACATAAATGAATACCACATTAATAACACATCCGTTATAGTATGTAATAGGAAATTTATTTTCAGTCAAGGCACTTTAAACCGGTGTCCACTCAAAGTCGAATATAGGCAATTAATATGTGTATTCAATTCGTAGGCTTTCGGCAATTATTTCTATAGTACAGCAATACATAAATAATAAGTAATAAAGGCTTCAAATGATTTTTATTAAACAATGCAAAAAAAAACTACAGTCAGGAAAAACAAATTATAGTAAATATTCAAATAACCTTCTGTTTTGAGCTTAGCAATACCCGAATCTGTTGTAAAAACTATTTTGTGCATTAGTTAACTACCTGTTAGTAATTAACGTGCTTCTCTCAAGTACTTAATATCTGGGTGGCGTCTTTTGTAAAAGATGTTTTAAAAGTGTCCCCACAAGAGAAGTCGCAAGATGCCAAATCTGGAGATCTGGCTGGCCAATTTATAGTACCACCTCTTCCAATTCAATGATTTGAAAATAAATTATTTAATAAATTTAATAAATATATCTTATCTAAAAGATCTAAATAGGTTTCTAAATTTAAGTTTCCTTCAGTTTGAAATGGACCGATAATATTACAATTTAAAATCTGATGATATATTAATCCTAAGGTTTTCCTGAGCCCAATGCCGTGTGTTTTGAACATTGGGTTCGTTATTTAGGGTAACACTACACTCGTATGTGAAGCATACGGGCCATAGAAAACGGCGTATTTCATAACAAAATGCACTTTTGCTTTCTTCGTCAACATCAAAAATCTCTTGATAGCATGGCGGTTTATAGCGATGATATTTATATTTCTTTAATATCTTCCATACCCGCGACTTACATAAACGAGTTTCAAGGAAAATTTGTCTCAGCTGTATGTTGGATGTGCATTTATCATCGCCAAAATACGATCTTATGTGCGGACAACTGTTTGTCGATATCCTATGATATGATTGTTATTTTAGAACATATTATTTTTTAATAAAATTTTCTGTTAGTGAAATATTTGCATAGTTTTCAAATTTTGTCTCGTATTAACCCTCCGTCAGGCGCAACTGGTCTCAGAGGCCAGCAAAAGACATATTCCTCCACTCCACTTCTCAGAACCGGCCCGGCGACCCTCCCTTCCGTTTACTCGACTAACTTTAGGAGCCTCACACGGCGCCCGCCTCAGTTTATGATAGACCTTTATACAGTTTATATACTGCTTCTCTGGCTTCCCAGGCCGCTTGCGCCCGATTGCGTCACAGTTGTGAAGGTGAGTTTTTTCAAGATATTTTTATTTACAATTGCCTTTCAGGCAGAGTGCGCCCGAGTGTGTTCTACTTTCAATTTTTTTGCCTTTTCAGTCATATAATATAAAGATTTTCCCCTAAAATGGCAAAAAAATATGATCTATCTAACCCTAATGATGTTGAAGATATAATGCAACTTCTCTTCGACGATGATGCTTTGGAAGATCCAGCGTTGGTTGAAGATTTAGGCGATGAGAGCGACATCTGAAGAAGATGATGAAAGGGAGGACATAGTTGAGGAGTTTTTTCTCGGAAAAGATAAAATGACAAAGTGGGTAAAAAAGCCTCCTTCGGCTTTTCGTAGGGCAAAGAGTCACAATATCATTTCACACCTTCCTGGTGTAAAAGGAGATGCCAAAAATGCCACTACCCTATTGCAGTGTTGGGAATCTCTTTTTGATTCAGAAATTTTGGAATTGATTGTAAAATACACCAACCAATATATAAACTCTATCAAAGACACATTTGCTAGAGAAAGAGATGCGAAAGAAACAGACTTAATCGAAATCAAAGCATTTCTCGGTTTACTATATCTGGCTGGGGCGTACCGTGGGAATTGACAGAGTTTGGAGGAGCTCTGGGGAAGCGAAGGAGATGGCACTGAGAAATTTGGCCTTGTAATGAACATTAAGCGTTTTAAGTTTATCTTACGCTGTTTACGTTTTGATGATAAAACGACCCGACCGCAACGAAAAGTATATAATCGGCTTGCCCCAATTGGTGAACTGTTTGATCGGTTTGTTCAGAATTGTCAAAAGAATTACATCCCCGGAGAAAATGTCACTATTGACGAGATGTTGCCAGGGTTCCGTGGAAGGTGTGCATTCCGACAGTATATACCGTCCCTATGTTCGCGTTTGAGAACGAACAGTTAGTTGATAGTTGACAAAAAGATTTTAACATACATGTCCTAAGTCAAATTGAAATAAGAATGGAAGCCAAACGTCATACGCGCAGAAACTAGTTTTGGTTCATGGATTACAATAATTGTTAAGTATTGATGATGACGTCTTTGTAGCGCTGTTGTGTTTGTTAATTTTGATTTACTACCAACTACAGAACAGTAACATTATTACCGAACGATTCAGTTACGAGGATACACTCGCACAGCACAGGTCTATAGTACATACATTATTGAGCAACATGTGTTTAAACAGTATATAGTCAATAGGTTGTACGAATAAATTCTAAGAATAAAAAATAGCAAGATATTTCCAAAGTTCTAAGGCCAATAAACCATATGCCGAGGTCTATAACCGCAAATATTTGCAAGTCCAAAACGTTCGATTCTTTAGCACACAAATAAAAAAACGAAAACATGCACAAGTTAGCAAGTCAAAATAAACTAAAAGATAAGCAGTTTCTGTCTGTATTACACAAATACACATGGATACCCACATAATAAAAATATCACAATGATAAGAAGCAGTCCCTGTCTGTACACAGAAATAATAAATGAGCGGCAGGTCAGTACGCGTTGGTAGAAAAATGTTAGGTATGCATGCAAGACCTCAATTTGCCTGCTCCCCAACGACGCCCTCTGTCAGTAAGACCACGGATCTCAACGGCGTGCTTGGTGGTATGGGGACTTCCACATCAATTGAATCCAAGCTGCAGGAAACTCAAACCAGACTGCGAGTCTAAAGATTTCCACAGTTCGAGTTGCCGTTGCTTGATTCTACGACGCTATTTAAATCATTTCTGGACAAAATCTTTACGTAATCACTAGTGGGGCGACTCGCAACATCTTCGCGGTTTCGTAATAGTTCCCACCCCACTTCGAAATTGGTTACGTTAAGGTTTGACCGGTGGTAGTGCAGACGTTTCCCGAAGTTACGGTGTCTCTGGTGGCGTCGCTGTCGCGGTGAAGTCGTAGACGTACACCTTCACCAGTGTGCAGTTGGCCTGACGGATCCCATAACCGTTTGATCGATCGTTTAATACCACGAGGTAATGTCTGTTCCACTTTGTTTGAAATTTCCCAATGTTGAGTTGGTGGGACCTTTCCATAACCATCCCTGTCTTGACATTTTACCCTGACGGACGGAAAGTTTGCATACCGGGACCGGTTGATGCGGTCTTCACGTGGAGAACACTGAATGGCGACCGTTGTTCTTCGTGCCGATTTTCCTAGTTTGAATAAGTCATAACTAAGTCATACCCTAGGAGTGCCATAGGCGGAGCCATGTTCGTTACTGTATTCTTTCGTGGCCTTATAGCGAATAAAACGATAGGCCGGATTCAATCCCTCGTTGTTATCGTTGACCACCTACGTCGGCAGTGGCTTTTTGAACGGCAAACTTTTCGGCCCACATGCTTAGTGGCCAGTTATTGCACATTAATCTAACGACGTCCCGTGATGGTGGTATACAGCCCTAGTTGCCATGGAAATGTTGGTTAGCGCCAGGATGGTGTGTGATTGGATCGTCGTGATACGCGTATATGACATATTGCTTCAAATCCACCGGGATTAGGAATAACGGATCTTGCGGGCTGCGGGGATAGAAGTGCATTGAACTCCCATGTGCACATAAAGTTCCCTGTCTACGTTCTCCTGCTGCGTTTGTCTTACCCGCCTAGCTAGTTCTACGAGGTTGATGTGGACTAGCATGGCTAACTTGTGGTTTGCGGTTCGGCATGCACGAGCCTTCATCGTCTGTGATGACTTCATCCACGGAGTGAGCGGCTAAATACCGTGGTACATAATCAGACAATTCGTTGATTTTTCGTGGACAGTACTCCACTTCAAACCAAAACTCTTAAAGCAGCAAGGCCCATCTGCTTAATTTATTTCGAGTTTGTTTCGTGCGATTCAACCACAGTAATGCCCGGCTTCCGTTTTCAGCGTCAAGTGGAGGTCCTCGGGGCACTTGCAGATTAGTGTAATCTGCTGCGTAATATCTCAACCAGTTGATTAGTTCTAAGAAGCATCATCTAGCGTGTCGCGTCCTCGGGATTCCGGCTGCTTGTAGAGCTTCAATATGTTTGGCCTTTGACTGACTGCCCTCAGTGGTAAGCATATGGCTCAGGTACGTGACTGCTGATGTCCCGAACTGCCATTTAAATAACGATAGGGGCAAGTTGTGTAAGAATATATGGTGTCGTCAAAGTAGAGGAGAACAAATCGACGAAGGTAGCCGGAGAGCACCTTTTGCGTCATCAGCTTTTTAAAGGTTGGTGGGATGTTATGAAATTCAAAGGGCATTAGTTTAAGCCGACATGCTGCACCATCTGGTGTAGCAAATTTGTTTTTATTCCTCGGCAAGATCCACGTGCCAGTATCCAGATTTCAAATCGAGGTAGAAGGCTCGCGTCGCTTCTAGGTCCTTAAAAGTTTTGTGGATGATACGTAAATTGGAACTCCCGTCTTTCATGATCGAGTTGAGTAGGCGATAGTCGATGCAGAACCTAGATTTACCTCCCTTTCTGTCAAAAATGGCTATCGGTGAGCAGTATTCTGACGATAGTACTCTCGGTGACCGTATTTTCCACCTTGTTGGGCATGATCTGTCTCTTTACCGGCGAGTAGCGGTACTGTGGTTGTCTAAACGGTATCTTGTAAGAGTCGGATGTTCACAAAAGCTCACACTAAGGAAAATAAACAATATGTAAAGGTCGAATCTTAAATAGTCCAAAATGTTCATGAAAGAATAAGATTCTCTAACCGCAAGAGTACATAAACAATCAAGAATCGAATACATGCACTAGTTTGTAAAGCCAAAATACTGATCACAAAATAAGCAGTAATTGTCGGTAACACACCAATAGACAATACTGTCCATACAATAAAAATATTTCAATAATAAGCAGTCTGTACACACAAATAATACAATTAGAAGCAGTAGGTCAGTACGCGCTGGTCGCAAAAGATTGGGACCCCAATGTACTAACGACTACTTGGAGGTATGGAGACTTCCACCATTCAAGCCAAGCTGTAGTAGATTCAAACCAGACTGCCAGTTGCAACAGCCTGTGAAGTGGTTGAGAAGACTTTCCATAGTTCGAATTGTGCAGCTTGATTCTAGGCCGCTATTTAAATCATTTATGGGGAAAATCGTGACGTAATCCCAGGTGAGGCGACTCGAGACCCTTCCGCAGAATAATAATCTGAATGGTGTGGCTCGGATCTGGGTTTTTGGCAAGAATAGTTCAAATGTAGATTTAATATTTTGTTAGTTCACAAGGGAAGTTATTTGTATGCCAAGAACGCCAAATGAAGCTTTGACGGCCGAAAGGAAAATTGGCGGGTCAGGACGCTTGCGAACGACGCCGACAATCTTGAGGTCGTCAAAGACATTTTGCGTCCGTGGCACAAAATTTTGTGTGAAATCGTTAATTAAATATGAATGCACAATTAAATACAAGTTATTTTTGAGCACAATCAGTACTAAAATATTTTGCGTCCATTACCCATACCGACGGATAGGAATCTATTCCAAAATATCCATGGCAACTGACGCAACATTGCATTTTGCAGTGGCTGCGAGAGTGCGAAAAATAACATTTTGCGGACGGTTGCACACAAAATATATTTCCGTGAGTAAATATGAATCAAGAGTATTTGTGCATGTGAGACCTCTTCCCATAGAATTTTTATTGAACCAATAGGACATTTACGTAAAGACTTATTTGCAGATTAACGTTTGTTTGTCATAAATTAAATTCAGATCAAGGACACAGTTTATTTTAATTAGATAATAAAAACAATAATTTTATTTTAATTCACTTATAGTTCATTGAATCTTCTTAAACCTAGTAATAAGAGTAGCAGTAGTGTTTAATTCTATTGTTATCAAATAAAATTTTACGGCCTAGTTAAATTTGTAGATAACATTATTCAATCGAAATCTAGACATACAACATAACTGTTCAAATTGCCATAATATTCTGTTTTAAGTAAGAAGAAACTCGGAATTATGAGAAGCTGTATTTCCTGTTTTTATGTGTAATTGGCCTACTGTTTTGTATTCCTGCCGATCATGTTGCTTAGTTGCAACAGTGAAACTGAATGTGACCGAGTTGATACTTCTCTAACGTTGTATACAAATTAGTGGTATGAAAATGGTTTTTACAGCGATTTTGAAATCAGTCGAGAAATAAATTGCTGCTTTTCTACTGTGATTTTATAAAAAAAAACTCAAATGCCAGTAGACATATTTAATGGTAAATAATTAAATTCCACAAACTCAAGCACGTGCGAACAGGGCAGAAACATTTGACCTTATGTAGTTCCTTTCTCCAACGTCCGGTGGTACGTCGAAGTATACAGATTATAAGACTGTTTTAATTAATTATTCTCTTCCATCCCCAGAATAACACGTTGTACATTTATGTTCAGCTTGTAGCCCAGGCGATTTTGTCGGAAGAAATTCTAGGCAAGCTGAACTTTTGCCAGTCGTAAGTACCTAATGAGAGGTGTACTTTCCCAAAAGTCCCCTCCCCTATCCCTGGTGGGTTTTCCCCCACCCTCCTCAAACATAGAATTTGCAAGCTTTTACTCTACAGCTTGGTTGTTTTTTGTCGCATCAATACCGAATTTGCGCCAAATTATTGCTTTTAATATAGGCAACAAAAAAGGTAATATATACGTTTTTCGTATCTCTTTTAGTTTGGTAGATATTTTAATAAACGTGTAAAAATTTTCAAAATAAATAGTATAGTTTTATAGTTTTTCTTAAACTATAACGCTTGGATAAATTCTGAAAAACTTTTACCATTACGTTATAGTTCAACTCTTTACCTTTACGATGGTATAATTAGATTTAACATTGGCTGCACGGGCACATTAGGAACTCCCTTGATAAGAACGCGCCCGACCCCCCCAAGCGTGGCCACAGGGCACTTTGCTGCGCGTCCTCACATTGAAGTTCATCAAGAACCTAATTAATGATTTTTGGTACACTTTATTATAGGAGTTTTAGTGGTGCATATTTAGTTTCACACCACGCCATGGTCCAGTAGTTTTATTTTATAGTTTTATAACTATAAACAAAATGCTGTCGGGAAAGTTTACGTTTGATTGTTTAAAGATTTTTATCGCTCTTGAATGATGGTGTTAATAAATTGTGTTTATACCAGTTTTGGTTCGGGGGGATTAACCCCTAACCCATGTAATAAGGGTGGTAGATATACCACCTATGGACAAGCTGTGAATTACACATGCATCACGGACCACCCCACTCACCAATAATCTCAACATTGTTATCAACGTTGAGTGTAACTAAAAGTACATATCATTTATTGACTATATTTACAATATTACTAGTTTTATGTACAATACAAACTACAGCTACTGTTTCTGTACTATTTACCTTTCCTCATCCAAGAGAGTCGTATTATGGCATGATAGACCACTGCAGTGTTCGCACATGGCTGAACAGTGCACCCACAATATTTACCACAACCATTTTTACATGAACAAGACACCAAAAATAGCAGATCATCAGGTGCAAATGCTCTTGTAGAAGTCACTGGTTTCAATATTTTTCGTTCTTCTCCGCGTTGTTTTACTGTCTTCCAGCCCCAATCTGCAGGTGGTAAAGTATTCCCTAACCATTTTTGAACTTGCAAATAAACTCTAAGAAGATATTGTTGACATGCCTCGGTTGTAGAAATCAAATCAAAGTTTGCCCTTGGCTTTTTTTGTATTCGTACTGTTACCATATTTACTCATTCCGTACAAACCTAAGACAAATTGTTCCCCTTCCTTCAACAGATGCTCTTTCGTTGTGTTTTCCAAAAACGACAATGCCTGGTGTTTAGCTTCAACAGACGACTTTAACATTTGAAATGCTTTACCATTTCCTAATCCATAGAAGCTAGACGTAGTGTCGCATCCAGTTAGGGCATGGATAAATAGCAAACATTTTCTGATTTCCTCTGTTGCCGCAATTAACGTCTGAACGTTGTATTAAGGTGCACTTGTATTTTGACCGCTTTGTGGCTTATAAAAATACATTTTTTTATTTTCTGGAGCAGTCGCAACCGACAGCACTAGTAAGTCTGTATCGGTTCCTGCCGCAACTACCTTAGAAGATGTTTGTACATTTTCAATGGCAATTTTCACTATGTCAACATCAGCGTCCTCTTCTGCAGTGAATGTTGATATCCCTTTCTTATCTATTTCTGCTGTCACAACTTGCAATAAGTTTTGTTTGTTTTTAAGGTTTCTTTTGGTATAGTGCATTTGGTATTCTCGTAAAAAATAATGTTACAAGAAGTTTTCTTCGCAGTTCTCCTATTCTGTTCTTCGTTCTTTGTTGTAGGCTTGTCCGGTTATCCATCGAAGACAACGGTTGTGGCATGACCATAATATTTAAGAACGTAAATACAGTAATTTTGTACTATTTCTCCGTATGTGCAATCTTCAGGCCAGCCTACATAATTCATTGAAAAACCTCCATCTATTACAAAGATAGCACTACTTATATCAACGATTTCTTCCGTACCATGGTCAAATATTCTCATCAGTGATTCTTTTGTACCTTTCCGGAGTAATCGAAAAGGGACAAGGGCCTTGATGCCAGCTCATAAGATAGGTACTTCTTTAACTTTTCTGCGCTGCCACAAACACACAGAATTCTGTTAAATAGTTGCTGAGGGTTGACTGTCACCTGTTGGGAACGAACCTTGACTTTTTTTGGCTTGGCTTGGTTTTGACCATGTCGTTTCTATGGAGTTTTAAATCACCAAAGTTGGTTTCTTTAATTTTAACCATAGCTTTTATTCCTACTTTTTGTGCTTTGTCACGATTAATAGTCTCATCAGACACGCAACCTGAAGCTAACGAAACAAGTTCTCCTGATAACTTAGTGAAAGGATTATGTTCTCTGAGCCAAGTAGTGAATTTCATCAAGTCTTCCTGGTCTCTCTTCACTCTAGATTCTCTGAGCTCAACATGTTGTTCAGTATAAGCAATCGATGTCCCCAGGAATTCTTCAATAGCTTCGTGTACTTTTATACTAGTTGGTGAGGCATAATTTTGTCTGCAACTTTTATGCACTTGAACACGTGTGATAGTTTTTCATGCAGGCCATATTTTCTTAATTTGCTGGAATCAATAATTGTCTGTAGCCCTTTGCAACAGCGACATTGTCTCCTTTTAATTTTTTATCACAAATCATAATATCACAATCGGCCATTTTGTATTGAAATGTTCATTTCATGTTATAAATAGTAACATGTCTTTCCCATAGTACAAAATGAACGAGTAACGAGACGAACGCCGTGTTACGAACAAGATAAACCCCGAAATTGCATTCAAACTAATAAGTAAAAGTAGGTACAATCAATGTTTTAGGTTGGTCTTTAGCACAACTTCCGTGCGCTGTGAGTAAACGAACGATCTAGGTACGTACACAAACATGCAATTTCTCGGCTCCGAACACTACACTTCACACTGTTAACTTCCTAACTTAGCACTGACGACTATTTCACCAATACTCAGCAAAGTTACTAATCAAAATAAAATATTGAATTAGGTAATGAAATAAATTCACAGGATAAGTTTAAATATCAACGTAATACAAATTATTTTCTAACAGAAACACTCCTCAAGTTGCTTCACAAAAACCAAATTTATGTAAAAGATTTTCCTTTAATTCGCTATAACTTTCTGTACTTCTTCAGTGGACCATGGACGGTTTCAAAAATCTATAATTTTTGGGTTTGTTCAATTTTCAAACACACCGTTCTTATCTGACAAACGTACTTATTTATTTTCTAGTGGTGGGAATTTGAACTTGTATAAGCCCATTATTGGTCAGCAAATAATCTACATTGGATTGATATGGGACACTAGTGTACGTATTCCACCTTTTACGGTTTTTCGGGATATCTCGGCTATTGTAATGAAACGAACCCCACGGGTTGGGCGGTAAATTGTAATGAAACAGCAAATCTATGCCGGCACGTTGGAGACAAATTGTAATGATTCACAGGCCCCACATTCAGTGCCAATTTGTAATGTTACCTTCTTAATCTTCGTTGAAAAAGAAGAAGTAAGGACTTAAACAGTGCCTTCACTTTGACCACAAGTTTATTGAATAAGTTAAAATAGTAATTTATGTATTAAGGGCATAATGACGTTTTTATGATTCGAGGCGTTATTTCGAGCCCGAGGGCTATAAACGCACCGATGTACTATAAAAAGCAGTTATGCCAGTAATGCATACAAAATTTTTATGCACGATTAATATATTAAATATTCAAAATTAATTATAATGTTAATTGGTTTCAAAATATATACATTTCTGATTTATTATAGTTGGTATTGGTACGTTACTATGAAAACGAGTACAAAAGCAAGCATGACAAATTGATAATTCATTTGACGTTTTGGTTTTATTAGTTTAAAACGCAATAACTGAGATATTTCCAGAAATAAGATGAATGAAATTGAGGAATTGTATCACCTAGTATAAACATGCCTAACTATAATCACTGCATTGTAAATATTTTAAAATAAACTCATAGTTTTGCGTCTACTGTTTTCAATTTTTGCCGTTTAATTATAGTCCGCTGGGCCATAATGACGTGTGCGAGCTATAAAAAGGCGGTTACAACAAAGAAATTTGGTTATAACTTCACCCACATATATCTGTTTTATTAACCTTGTGTTGTTGATTCTTTTGATGTGACCAAACCAACGTAGTATACTACTTTTACACATATCAATAGTCGTCTTTTCTTCACCACACTGCTTCACTATACACTCATTCTTCATCTTATCACTTCTCGTTTTAACCGCATGCGCTTCTGTGGAATCTCATTCCCACGGCATTTACTTGGCTTTCGTGCTTTTTTTGTCATACCCATGTCTCACTTCCATACAGTGCTGACGAGACAAACACGTCTTTATACTTCCAATCACTCAGCACTTTTCCACACTTAAGCCAAGAGTGGAATAATTCACACAATCTTTGCAGCTCCATATTTTAGCGTTTCACCAGTGATTTTATCCACGTCTGCTCCTTTACCGTTTTTCAACTTTCCTACCTTTTTCTCTATCTCATTTAACCCAATATCCTCCTCAGTTTCATTTACTATTCCTTCTACATTCTCCTTATTAAGCTATTAAGTCTTTATTTTCCTTAGTACCATACAGCTTCCCGAAATATCCTTGCCAGCATTTCCTCACTTCACAATCGTCCCATACAATGTTGTTGCTCCTATTCATCACTCCTGTAGAGTTCTATTTTGGGCCACGCTTTGTACTTTTGGCCCATTTCCAGAAGTTTTTTGTTTCCCTCAAAATCATTCTGTATTTGCTCTCCTTCCGCAGCCATCACTTCCTCTTTACTTATTTTCACTGCCTCCTTGCTTCTTTGTTTCTTAATCTGTGCACCTCATACAACCGCTTTTTTTCAGTCTCATTTTTTGCACCAATCATTGCCATATACACGTCTTTTTTCTTACATACCGCCTTTTTTACCGATGTATTCCACCAAGTATATTTTTCTGTCTACCTAGAGTCGCTCTTTCACATTCTGCACGCACAATTGACAACAGTCTTTGAAGCCTCTCCGCACACTTTCAACGTCATATTTGTTCCTTTCACACTGGTTCATTCATTCTCGCACCAAGTTTGTCTACACTAATTCTGGACGTTTGCACTACGTTTGCTTTCCTTCTCCAGACCCACCTTTGCCCTAAACACACTCTTGATACAACCAAAAAGCGATGTGCGCATTACTTTTGTACCAGGTTTCATCATACACTATCAAGTCAATCATACTTGTATAGTCACCTCATTGTCACGATACATATGCACATTATTATGCTTAAACCACATTAGATCAAACAGGTTTCTCTCTTTGGTCTCCGAACTTACCGAGGATGCGTTCAGTATGTTCTCTCTGTACACCCACCCATCCATATCTCCCAGTATCACCACTATCGTTTGACTTACATACGTTCAAACGTTCTCTACATCATTCAGAAACGAACGATCTAGGTACGTACACAAACATGCAATTTCTCGGCTCCGAACACTACACTTCACACTGTTAACTTCCTAACTTAGCACTGACGACTATTTCACCAATACTCAGCAAAGTTACTAATCAAAATAAAATATTGAATTAGGTAATGAAATAAATTCACAGGATAAGTTTAAATATCAACGTAATACAAATTATTTTCTAACAGAAACACTCCTCAAGTTGCTTCACAACAGCGGCAGTAAACAAACTTGGTTATGTTTTTGTTTACATCTAGGTATAGCGAAGCCATAGACGTATAAAACTGGTACAATATGAAAGCACAGATCATACACTAGTTATTAACTGCAGTGATCGTAACCTACGAGTGTTTACAAGTACGAATATTTGACCGTCGCATATGCGATTTGAGATAACTGTGTATGAAAATAAGATATGTGTAAGGGTATATCTATCAACGAATATTCATATTCACCTTTGTTAATTTCATTTTTCTTTTTGATAAAAGTTTGTAGACTCACAGTAAGTTTAAAACAGATTAATTGACTATAATAATAGCATTGAACTGTATAATAATATAAGAATAATACACGTTTACTTACATTTAATTCTTCATTATAAACTAACAGAATCACTGTTAAGGCAACTGTACCGTCCGGAAAATAACAGTACTATTAACACTGCACTCAATAACAACAAAGAGCAACTGGTTATAGGAAAGTCACCACACAAACGTATAAGATAGACATAGTCATCGACTGTTTTCGCAAACACGAAGAAAATAGATTGAGCAGGTCGACTCGCTTAGCTGTTCGGGCGCCAGGAAGTACCGCGCTTTGATGCCACGCGCGTTCTTCTCTTATAGGGAGCTCCTAAGCTCCGTGCAGCCAATGTTAAATCTAATTATACCATCTTAAAGGTAAAGAGTTGTACTATAACGTAATGGTAAAGGTTTTTCAGAATTTATCCAAGCATATTAGTTATTTAACAAAATCTATAAAACTATGCTATTTATTTTGAAATTTTTTACACATTTATTAAAATATCTACCCAACTAAAAGAGATACGAAAAACATATATATTACCTTTTTTGTTGCTTATAGCAAATTCGGTATCGATGCGACAAAAAACCACCGAGCTGTAAGCTGTAGAGTAAAAGCTTGCAAATTCTATGTTTGAGGGGGGTGGGGGAAAACCCACCAGGGGTAGGGGAGGGGACTTTTGGGAAACTACACCTCTCATTACGTACTAACAACTCACATGATTTCAGCTTGTCTAGAATTTCTTCCGTAGGACTTAAATCACAAAATCAAGCTTTTAATTTTTGGCTAAAAGTCATTAGTGCAACTTGAAATAAAAAAAATAAATAAATAACACCAGCTTGCTTTAACCAAAACAACACAAACTTTATGAAAAGAGCTTTCTCTACTCCTTTAATTGCGCTATAAACACTTCATCTGTACTTCTTACAGTGGACCATAGAGGACGGTTTCTAAAAAATCTATAATTTTTGGGTTTGTTCAATTTTCAAACACACCGTTCTTATCTGACAAACGTACTTATTTATTTTCTAGTGGTGGGAATTTGAACTTGTATAAGCCCATTATTGGTCAGCAAATAATCTACATTGGATTGATATGGGACACTAGTGTACGTGTTCCACCTTTTACGGTTTTTCGGGATATCTCGGCTATTGTAATGAAACGAACCCCACGGGTTGGGCGGTAAATTGTAATGAAACAGCAAATCTATGCCGGCACGTTGGAGACAAATTGTAATGATTCACAGGCCCCACATTCAGTGCCAATTTGTAATGTTACCTTCTTAATCTTCGTTGAAAAAGAAGAAGTAAGGACTTAAACAGTGCCTTCACTTTGACCACAAGTTTATTGAATAAGTTAAAATAGTAATTTATGTATTAAGGGCATAATGACGTTTTTATGATTCGAGGCGTTATTTCGAGCCGAGGGCTATAAACGCACCGATGTACTATAAAAAGCAGTTATGCCAGTAATGCATACAAAATTTTATGCACGATTAATATATTAAATATTCAAAATTAATTATAATGTTAATTGGTTTCAAAATATATACATTTCTGATTTATTATAGTTGGTATTGGTACGTTACTATGAAAACGAGTACAAAAGCAAGCATGACAAATTGATAATTCATTTGACGTTTTGGTTTTATTAGTTTAAAACGCAATAACTGAGATATTTCCAGAAATAAGATGAATGAAATTGAGGAATTGTATCACCTAGTATAAACATGCCTAACTATAATCACTGCATTGTAAATATTTTAAAATAAACTCATAGTTTTGCGTCTACTGTTTTCAATTTTTGCCGTTTAATTATAGTCCGCTGGGCCATAATGACGTGTGCGAGCTATAAAAAGGCGGTTACAACAAAGAAATTTGGTTATAACTTCACCCACATATATCTGTTTTATTAACCTTGTGTTGTTGATTCTTTTGATGTGACCAAACCAACGTAGTATACTACTTTTACACATATCAATAGTCGTCTTTTCTTCACCACACTGCTTCACTATACACTCATTCTTCATCTTATCACTTCTCGTTTTAACCGCATGCGCTTCTGTGGAATCTCATTCCCACGGCATTTACTTGGCTTTCGTGCTTTTTTTGTCATACCCATGTCTCACTTCCATACAGTGCTGACGAGACAAACACGTCTTTATACTTCCAATCACTCAGCACTTTTCCACACTTAAGCCAAGAGTGGAATAATTCACACAATCTTTGCAGCTCCATATTTTAGCGTTTCACCAGTGATTTTATCCACGTCTGCTCCTTTACCGTTTTTCAACTTTCCTACCTTTTTCTCTATCTCATTTAACCCAATATCCTCCTCAGTTTCATTTACTATTCCTTCTACATTCTCCTTATTAAGCTATTAAGTCTTTATTTTCCTTAGTACCATACAGCTTCCCGAAATATCCTTGCCAGCATTTCCTCACTTCACAATCGTCCCATACAATGTTGTTGCTCCTATTCATCACTCCTGTAGAGTTCTATTTTGGGCCACGCTTTGTACTTTTGGCCCATTTCCAGAAGTTTTTTGTTTCCCTCAAAATCATTCTGTATTTGCTCTCCTTCCGCAGCCATCACTTCCTCTTTACTTATTTTCACTGCCTCCTTGCTTCTTTGTTTCTTAATCTGTGCACCTCATACAACCGCTTTTTTTCAGTCTCATTTTTTTGCACCAATCATTGCCATATACACGTCTTTTTTCTTACATACCGCCTTTTTTACCGATGTATTCCACCAAGTATATTTTTCTGTCTACCTAGAGTCGCTCTTTCACATTCTGCACGCACAATTGACAACAGTCTTTGAAGCCTCTCCGCACACTTTCAACGTCATATTTGTTCCTTTCACACTGGTTCATTCATTCTCGCACCAAGTTTGTCTACACTAATTCTGGACGTTTGCACTACGTTTGATTTCCTTCTCCAGACCCACCTTTGCCCTAAACACACTCTTGATACAACCAAAAAGCGATGTGCGCATTACTTTTGTACCAGGTTTCATCATACACTATCAAGTCAATCATACTTGTATAGTCACCTCATTGTCACGATACATATGCACATTATTATGCTTAAACCACATTAGATCAAACAGGTTTCTCTCTTTGGTCTCCGAACTTACCGAGGATGCGTTCAGTATGTTCTCTCTGTACACCCACCCATCCATATCTCCCAGTATCACCACTATCGTTTGGCTTACATACGTTCAAACGTTCTCTACATCATTCCAGAAATTCTCACACTCTTGGTCTCTTTCTCCATTCACTGGTGCATGGTATTTACATATTTACGTTGTATAAAATCAAATGAACGATCACAAGGTTAAACTCACATTGCCACAGTTTCACATTAAATGCAATCTTAACAATTTATTTACATTGTGTGATCAACATAAACACTGTAAATCTTAAGTAAATCCTAACAGCCCTGCATTTAATTCTTACAGTTATATGAATTAAGTACTCAATGGGCAAGTTCCAACACGCAATTAATTCACTTAATTAAGTAAATCTTCATAATGAATTTGAAATTTAAATTTAAACTCAGTACGTAGCCATTTACTGATTTCAAAATCATATAGTACAGATAAAAGCTTTTAATTGTAATCCAATATTAGGTACCTCTTGAATACACACACTTTACATACAGTCGTAATATATTCTCAAAACAAAATGTTCCAATCTTCTTGAACATAATTGTTTCTTGATTAATCAATTTCATTCCCTTCCGGTAATTAAGACACACATCACTCTTTAATCATCATTTTATATACCTGCGTTCGCTTACCGATATATGGGAAAAATTAAGTACATTTCAGTTTCACTATTTAAATTCCAATACTGTACGATTTCAACTTACAGGTACATAAATTATTCCAATTTTAGCTTATTATGTACTACTGTAAACGTTTTGTTGAATTTAAAAGTAAACTAACTGTGAAATAAGCCCTTCGACCATTTATTCAGCTAAATTTATAGTTATTAATATACTGCATCTATTATTGTTCCTTTGAAAAGTATTAAACTAAGCATACACGAATGTTAAACATCACTTGTTTAAATTGAATTCTTTAACAGAATATTACTCGTTAATTGTTCAGATTTCGTTATGTGACTTTTAGGCAAGTTTAACTATAACATACAATCACTAATAGATTTAAGTAAATTTTTATGTTGACACATATCAAAATGGTCATACGTAAAAGTCATCAACAGTTCTGCGTTGATGTTAAATCAAGACTATTACGTTCTCACCCCTAACAATCCTTTTATACCTTGCCTTCTCCGGAGTATTGATACATCCAATTTTCAATAACATTTCGAATAAGACATTATTAGATGGCCTTGGTTAATTTTACTTCCCTTTTTGTATAGTAATGTATAATTTTTATAAGACTTAGATATCCTAATATAAATGGACTAGGTTTTTGCATGATCAAAATCGATTATATAAATTTTTAATAAAGAAGTAGTCTCCATTGAGCATACTTTTACCAAGATAAAATAAACATAAAGGTTATGTGTAAAATTGATATGTAGTTTCTATTAAACAAAACACCGTCTTTCATTTCTATAATTTTTTTCTTTTCAGTCTTCCCTTTTCCTTTCAGATATTCTGGTATCCCATCTCCTTTAATCTTTTTGTAATTTTCATTGTATTTTGCTTCTCTTATTTTTACCCATCTTTCTTACTTTTGGACATCCCTGTCCCTTCTTATTATGTCTTCTCTTACTCCCTCCACCCTTAGGGTATCTACTTCCTCCGTCGCATACCAGTTCCTTTTATAATATTCCTCCCTCCCCTCTTGTCAGTATTTCACTTTCCCTTCCTTTATCTCTTTCCGCCATGCCTGTAATATTTTACATTCCTTTCTTTCTCTCATTTCATTGCCCTTCTTCCGGCCTCCACCCTTATTTTTTCTACCTGCACTTCCTCCCTTATATATCCCGGTGTTTCCTTCTCAAACCCCAGTGCCCATTCCCAATATTTTTCTTGCAGTCCTTCCACCTCTTTTTTCTCCATCCACCCCCATACTTCTGCCCCATATAGCACCACACTTTGTATTAATTTGTCAAATAGCAGCCTCCTTTTCCCTAGTAATTGAATAAAGTAAATAAAATAAGGGTAATTCGGGCAGAGCATTGACCAAACCTAAAATTTCATATTGTACGTGTATTGACCTAACCTAAAGATTTTTGCGTGTGTGCGCGTTGTGTGTGTGTGTGTGTGTGCATCAGTGGCTGTGTGTGTCTGGCTTTTTGAAAGCTGTAACTTAAATCAAATCGGTATTTTAGAATTGAAAGTTAATTTTTTGTAAGCTGTAAGTTACACCAAATCAGTATTTTTGAATTGAAAGTTGGTTTTATCAAGATGTAACTTAAACCAAATCGGTATTTTAGAATTGAATTTGCAAGCTGCAAGTTAAACCAAACCAGTATTTTTGAATTAGGAGTCGGTTTTTACAAGCTGTAAGTTAAATCGAACCGAGATTGTTAAATTGAAAGTTGGTTTTTGTAATCTGTAAGTTAATCCAAACCAGTATTTTTGAATTGTAAGCTGGTTTTTGCAAGCTGTAAATTAAACCTAACTGGTTTTGAATTGAAAGTTGGTTTTGCGAGTTGTAAATAAAACCAATTTGGTATTTTTAAAATGAAAGTTGGTTTTAGCAGCTGTAAGTTAAACCAAGTCAGTATTTTTTAATTATAAGCTGGTTTTTGCAAGCTGTAGGTTTTGATTTGGTTGATTGAATTGATTGAGATTGATTTGCGTATGATAGACTATTTTCCCACGACTGTGTCCTCACGTTCAGAGAGAGTACTAGCTCTGAGTGTCGGTTAGCCTTATCTAGAAAGTAAGCGGTTGCTCATGGGAGTTAGGTATATACAGTGGGAGAATCGTTATCAGAAGATTATGAAGAATTGTTAGCTCGGCTTCTTGATTGATTTGATAGATTGCTTTGATTGAGATTGATTTATTTGTTTGAGATTGATTTGATTGCGCCTTTGATCGAGAGTTATTTGTTTGTGATTGATTGATTTGGTTTGGTATCCTTCGGTTGATTTGATTGGTCCGAATGATTGGTTTGATTAATTTCTGCCTTTTGACAAGGGTGTGAAGCCCGAGAACAAGTTCCGGCGTCCTATACCTGTCTTATGAGACAGTATGAGGGCCCCTTATTAGAATACAATTTCAAATTTCCCGTCAAGGGGCGAAGACTCTAGAATAAGTTCCGGAGTCCTGCACCTGTCTTGTGAATTAGTATGAGGACCCCCTTACTAGGACACTATTTCAAATTTCCCGCCAAAAACAAAAATAGCCGCCAAAAATGACCGATACCCTTCGGCGATTGCGCGAAGTTCCACAAATTCAGACGCCGATAAAAGGGAGAGAGAGAATCACAGGCCCTCACCGATGCACGATATCATACGAACACACAAAACTGGACTCAGAAAATGGCAGACACCCTCGCACGAAGTTCAGACGCAGCCGCCCAATGTCCTACAACTACACAAAAATGGCCGCCGAAAACGGCCTACATCCTCGCACTAAGTTCAGACGCAGCCGACAGACGTTGCAACGCCGGATGTCGTCCCTCAAGCGAATCCCTCCTACTGATGGACCATTTTTTGTACGCCAATTTACAAATTTATTTAGCTGCTTTTATTGATGTAAATGTATATTTTTTATGATATATTTACACAAAATGTTTTAATACGTTTGCAATTTATTTCTAGCCCATTCCAGTGGCGTAGCTTAATTCTGAAATATTTGAATTTTTGTTGTAAGATTCTTGTTTAAATACGAATATTGTTTACCAATTCATTGTAGTATTTCGAGTCAAATACTTAAAACTTCTCTCCAAATAAACTTAATACTAATATAAATAAAATAATGCTCAATTCAGGTCAACAAAACAAGAAAAATGCAAGTAAAAATCGTTTCACTTCACTATGCGTGAAAATAGGGCTATACAGTTTTCGTAATACTCTGCAATTTATGACAATATTTCAGAAAATCCGGGTTTTTCAGTTGTTTAAAAAGATAAGATACCGAATGTTGTATTTGCGAACAGCGCATTCTTTGAGCTCAATATACAGGGTGTCCGGGAATTAATGCAACAAAAATTGTCCACAGATTCTCAAAACGAAATTAGGGGACCCGTATTTTTTATTTTTCCCAAATTACCCCTCCTTTCGGAATTACAGCCCCCTGAAATTCGCACCCAAGAATAGTTTTTATTTAATAAGTCGGAATCCTCTTATAGGAAAATTACGAAATTTGGTACACAGGGGTCTTGCGACATGTAGAATCTGATGGGGTGATGGTTTTCGGGATGAGAATCCGTTAAGACACTTTTTTCAGTGCCCTCTTGTCTTTGGAAAGCTTATTAAATTTAGAAACGTTTTTATCTCTTGCAATTTTTCGTAAAATGCGTCGTATGCGAGAAAAATTGCAAAATGTGATCGAATGCATATCGACATTTGCATGAAATCGTATGTGGCTCGTAATCAAAGAAATTTGCTTTTTGAGATTTATAATGACAAACCAACTAAAACAAAACAACAAAATACGGTCAGTTTCCTAAAATGTATTAATAGAATGCATTCGACATTCGCATGAAATTCAACTTGTTAATCGTAGGCGGCTGGTGTTTGTAATCAACAAACAAATTTGCTTTTTAATAGCTGTCAGATTATTAGTTAGTTTTTAACAGTTGTCAGATTATTATTGTGCTGTGTTTAATAAGAAAAATGGAGAGATTTTCCGTACAAGAAAAAGTCCAAATGCACCTGATTTACGGAGAGGCCCGTGGAAATTCACATCTCGCGAGTAGACTGTACGCTGACCGATTTCCCCAACGAGTACTCCCATATCATTCGACGTTTACGCGTGTGCACCGGCAACTTATGGAAACGGGTTCTGTAAATGCAAGAAGAGTCAATGCAGGAAGACGTCGTATGTTAACACACCAACAGGAACAAACTATCTTAGATTTATTTGAAGAAAACCCCGAAATACGCATAAGACGCGCATCACTGCAACTTGGATTTCCCAGAACAAGAATCCAGTTTTATCAAACGACAGTTACTGAAGCCTTTTCATTTTCAAAAAGTTCAAGAACTTAAGCCAGAAGATTTTCCGCGACGGACAAATTTCTGCTCATGGGCTCTTCAAAGGTACAACCGAAATCCGGAATTTTTGAACAGATTTTTTTTACCGATGAGGCGTGCTTTACAAAAGATGGCATAATACATCTCCACAACATTCATTACTGGACCTTGGCAAATCCACACGTTATAAGGCAGATTCATTTACAAGAAAAGTTTTCAATTAATTGCTGGGCTGGAATCGTCGGAGATTACATTATCGGCCCACATTTCTTGCCCCCTCGATTAAATGCCGAAACTTACTTGAATCTTTTGGAACATGAACCACCAATTCTCATGGAGGATGTTCCCCTCGAAATTAGACGTAATTTGTTGTTTATGCAAGATGGTGCCCCACCACACCGGGGGCGATTCGTAACCGAATGGCTGAATCAAAATTATCCAGGACGTTGGAATGACCCCCGTTCCCCAGATTTAACCGCTATGGACTTTTCTTTCTGGGGGGCCATGAAGGATCGCGTTTATGCCGTACCAATTAGAACTCGCGAACAATTACAAGAAAGAATACTTACTTCGGCTGAAGAAATTAGGCAGATTCCCTACTATTATGTAAAAATACGTCAGCGTTTTGTAAAATGTCTGCGGGCTTGTGATGAACAAGACGGTTCACATTTTAAACACATTTTAGGAAACTAACCGTATTTTGTTGTTTTGTTTTACTTGCTTTGTCATTATTTTTGCATTAAATAAATATCAAAAAACAAATTTCTTCATTATTAATTACGAGCCACATACGATTTCATGCAAATGTCGATATGCATTCGATCACATTTTGCAATTTTTCTCGCATACGACGCATTTTACGAAAAAAATTGCAAGAGATAAAAACGTTTCTAAATTTATTAAGCTTTATAAATGAAGATTACTAAAAAATAATAAACCGTTGAGGAGATAGATACTCAGGGGGTTCCATACTTTATACTAACTCTGTATATATATATATATATATATATATATATATATATATATATATATATATATATATATATATATGTATGTATAGTGTAGTAGCCAAGTTTGCTACTTTTCAATAGAGACGAAGTGTTCCAAAGGATTGTGTATACTGATTGTCCACAAATACATTGCTGTTGGTAGCAAAAATTGTAATTATTGGTTAAATAATTTCCCACTTGTATTATTAAACATTACGATAAACAATGAAAATTAAAATTATAAAGTTCTAAATTCGAAAAGTACATATGTTTGTATTTTATTCTGATAATGAGCATCTCTTTACAGCATTTGAATTTTTTTCAGGCCAATGATTTTTTTGTTATTCTTCCTTCTGGAAATTTAGATTCCTTTGTCCAAATAAGTTTCAATGAAAATATACTATTGGTAATTATATAATTAATATTTATTATTAATTTTATTGAATACATAAATAAAAAGTTTACCTCGAAAAGGATTTGAACCTACGACATCTACTTTGCTAAAGTAGCGCTCTAACCAACTGACCAATCGATCTAAATTTTGTCTTTATGTATCATCAATTCTACATACATAAAGACAAAATTTTGATCGATTGGGGCTTGTATCTAGATAGCTTAGTTGGTTAGAGCGTTACTCTAGCAAAGTAGATGTCGTAGGTTCAAATCCTACTCGAAGTAAACTTTTTATTAATGTATTTAATAAAATTAATAATAATTTTTAATTACATACTTTTGAACTTATTCGTTCATAACCAAACTTATAATAATAACATAATCAATATACTTATTTTTTGGGTTTAAATGGCATATTTTTATATTTATATCTACATATATAAAAATTAATTGACGTTTGTTTGTCTCACTAAAACTCGAGAACGATTGGACAGATTTGGCTAATTTTTGTTTTGAAATAATTGTAGTCTAAGGAAGGTTTAAAAGGTGAGAAAATATAAGGAAATTGCAAGGAAAGTATTATACAAAAAAATAACTGTCAGCAGGGTGCGTTCAAAACAAATAAAAAAATGTTTTCTCTTTATAATTTTAGTAACAAAATTAATTTCCCTTTTTGACAGTTACGAACTTTGACAAATTATTTATTTCTAAGGCGGTACGAAGTTTGCCGGGTCACCTAGTAATTCTATACATATCGATAACACTTACCGTTATCGTCCTCAGTACTAGTAAAATCTTTTAGAATCATTTAAGTTGTTACAACAAATTTATGAAATATGAAAAAGTGAAAAATTTGGAAATAGTATGAGATTTTACACCAATCTAAATTGATTTGATAGTGGGATTATTGGGTCTGCTTGGGGTTACTTTGCTCGCTGTGCAATTTCTGGAAAAGAAGAACGCCGATATTTTGGAACCTCGAATTTCCACGCCGCGAAAAACAAACGTTGCGGCTGGTAACAGTGTCAGTGCTGAAAACCTGGAAAATAACGGTCTCACTTGATGGAACAAACACCAGAAACAAAAAGATAAAAAAATAAACGGTGTGATGCTATCAATGAATTGTATAACGAAGACGTCTACCATTTTTCTTGTCGAACCTGGGACCAGAAACATTCAGCGACCGAGATGATTATAGTGATGGTTCAGTTAATTCATTCAAAACGAATCTCTTACGGGAGAAGAAAGAGGTCAGTGAATACGTCGTTTTTTTTATGAAGGTGAGAACCTTTCGGGACTCAACATTGAACTGTAAGAAACAGGTGCAGTCATTCGAGCAACGACGAAAGCGAAGAAGGCGTCAAAATGACCAAATGGAAAACAAGACAAGTTTTTTTATGAATGGGATGACGTAATCCGCCACATTAATGAGTCCAAAATAGTCCGTAAAACTCGTGAAATCTTTAATGTTCCTAAGCTCTCTTGTAATTAATATTATTTCACTTAAAAAACAAAGAGGCCGTTTTTTTATATATACGAAAGAATAATTCACGATAATAGGCAACTGAAGCTTTATGCTAGAGTATCTTTTTGGACAAGTTGCTTACACACTAAATTCATAAGCTTTAAATTGTTATGTAACTCTGCAAACTTAAAAATAAGCAAAGCAAAAAGGTTCAAGCCTGAACAAACAGGTAAGCAAAAATGTGTGGTACAGTTACATTGCACAATGCTGCTCAGACCTAGTAAATGTGTATGGTTTTAATAGCTGTGCAAATTAACCTGACTGACAGGCAGCTTTGCACAAATTTTGAAAAAATAAAATGTTAAAAAAGGAAAAGTGAAACAACTTGTGTGCATACGAGCGTTGCTTACATTCCTACACAGCGATCGATGCGTCTTAAGACATTTGAATGTCAGTTTATACGAAAACAAAGACTTCAAAAAAAGCTGTGTAAAATAACCCAATGTTATGGTACTTGAAATATCTCAAAAAACAATTAAATATTAGAGATATAATACTCTTATAACTTTCTAGCCTGAATTAGGGACAGCACAAAAAAAGGATAAAAAATGCAGCACGTTATTTGAAAATAGATAACATTGGTGGTTGTCACTTCAATTCTGATTACCTTTGATCTCTACATTTTAATTTTGAAATGTTGGAACTCCATAAACTTCTAATGACTTGTTCACCAACAGACAAATTGTGGGAGAATACATCACACTGTAAATTCCTTTGATTTATTACATCTACAAGTGGGCACACTAAGAATATTTTTTATCTTATTTAAGTTATATCTGATAATTGCAAGTTTCCCTTATCTGTTGAAATTTATTTGTAATTATACATCTCTTTACAATATCAGTTTTACTCTCACCACTGGAGTAAGATGCAATAATCTGAAAGTATCGTTACACCTACCTACAAAATTAAAGTGTTATTTAAGAAATCATAAAAAAGCATTAAAAATATTTGCAATGGCGTTTTATCCCGTAATTTTTCACTAATTCAGCACTTGTCTAAACATTTATTTGACTTAGGAAAAGGTATATAAGATATCTGGTATTTTTTCCATTTGGTTCAAATGATGGCTTTGCAGGTACCTTACTAATTAATTTTTGGTTTCTTTGATGCTAGTGTTTCGTCATTTGATAAATCATATTCAGCTTCGGAGATATCCGTATCTTTCAAATATTCCAGCGATGTCCGGTTATTGTAACTGGTTTTTTGGCATAATTTCATCATTATCAATAAGTTCTTCATTTGTTCACTCATCAACATAAGGTGGAATATAAATAGCATTGGCATATTTATTAGGTAATTAAAGGTTTTTACATTTTATGGGATTTCGTAATAGAATCTTGTATACATATAGTCAATTTTAAAACATATAACCTGCTACAATCTATAACTTTTATCTAAAACATTTTTTTTTAACTTTAATGACCAAGTCCATATAAAATGCATACAATGTATAAATTTTGTTTAAAAAAAAAATACATTTATCGAGACATGGCTATTATTGTCCATTTAATGCAGTAGTCAACGTACCTGTTATGCACGTCATAATAACAAGTGCTCATAATAGCATATTTATCATTTCATAGTTACAATCAGAAGCGAGTTTGTATGGAAAGTGCAGATTTGTGCGGCAGTATCCCAGAGTAAAATAACTGCAAGTTGTTTTGCTGTAACCCAGAATACAAATATTATGACCATGCCATGCTTCAATGAAGCCTTGTATTTAATACGGATATTAAGATAGTCACAATAAACTCATCATCCTCATTAATGACAATATCATTAAATAGCTGTTATTAAAATATGGGTCTATCATTATATTAGGTACCGTAATTTATTAATATATCATAACCACAGGAGAAATCCCAGTTTTATGTTTTTCGAGAAAACACCGGAAAGATTCAATTAGGTATGTTACAATTTAGAAGAATAAGGACAAATTTAAAAGATGTTTGTAACAAATCCATATTCTATTGAGTTTTTAAATAATAATGTATTAATTTGTAGGGGAAACATCAACTATAGCCATGTATATCTTGTATCATTATCCACATAACTGACAATATCCACACTGTTCATGTCTTATAGAAAAAAATCATAATATAAAATAAAAATATTTTGAAAAACTATAACCGAAAACTTAAGCATTGAAAATATGCACTTATGCAGTGCAGTTAAACCGTTTCTGCACTATTTAATGAAATGGCCATTCGGTAATTTAAGAATTTAAACCAGCATTTGTATTTACTACACGTTAATATGAATTGCTCTTGTGTATGGACCTTACACACTCCCACAAGTCCCGCATACAGCATGCGAACATGTTAGAAATAATATATCAGATTATGTGATACATGCAAAATCATAATATACCAAGTTTGCTAAGATTGGCATAAACATTTTAATGAAATACAGTAAATATTCAATTTCTATTTAAAAGTATCAAAAACCAACATATACTACACACCAATTATCGTTATTCCTGTGACAAATCAGAAAATATTTTAGTTCAATTAATTTAAAAACATTAAAACTATTTTTTCTTTTTAGGAATTTAATTCTACAGATTTACCTTTAACTCACCCTTCAAAAGGGTTAATTAGTAAGCATGAAAATTCTTGAAAATAGTTTTCCATTCGTATAAATAAAAATTTGTTAATATTCCACAAGAACTTAGATAAAGTATGTTAATATTAACCTCCCACGAATATATAAATTTCGCTTTATCAACCATTCTTAATCATATGAAAGTATATTTCTTACATATCAACAAAGCTTATGATTCAGCATGGATTCATGAATGTTGCACATTCATAAAAAAAAGTAAAGAAACTGATATAATTATTTAATACTTTTATTATCTACTATCATGAAATACAACTATAGTAAGATATAAGTTTTATCTTTGTATATATTAAATACAGACAGTTGATAGGTTAGGAATCCATCGATGATTTGACTCTAGTTCCATAGACGAGTATGGATCTAGTCACGATTTCTTATATACGTGCACCAGACCAATACTCACCTATAGACATTGAGTATTTGTTACATGCGAACAATTATTAAGTACGAAACAAATGAAAGCAAATTAGCAGCAAGTCGTTAATGAGTGTGGATCTAGTCACAGTTTAAATTGACGTGATACTAGGCCCATACCCATTAAAGATAAACCACAAACATTCATTGCAAATATGCAAAAAAAAAACACTATAAATAACACAAAAAGTACATATTAACATAAATTCCAAAAATTATAAAGAAAACTTAACCAAACTGCAAGAAAGTAATAATAAAATAAGCTTTATTAACCTTGTGCAAAATTTTTGTATATACAACAAAGCACATAAATTCTTACGGTAGAGGTTGTTTACACCTGTAGATGAGCGTTGTTAAACCGATAAACATACAATCATTTTCGAGTTTTTAAAACAAAATTCAGTTACCGAGAAGCAACAAGTTGTTGTATCGATCGCACTTAAATTCGAAATTACCAATTTCATGGAAATATTTATGCACTGACCACTCACAAATCGAAGCGTCCACAAGCGTCTTGATGAATTCAACAAATGGCTGCCGAACAATAAAGCAGCCTTGAGGAGTTTCTGAGAAGTTTGAAGACTTTTGCGCAACATATGAACTACGACAACACGCACATATAGTCATCCTTTTCTACACAACGTACCAAAACATTAACTAGTATTTACGTAACTTTTCAACACCTATACTTTTACTAGTTCATTCTAACATCTTTAAAAAAAAATTTCTGCTTTTACCTTTATGCGAAACTAAAGTTTTTTGTATCAAAGTTTTACACGTAGATTAATTTTCATAAATCAGGAATCACTAATACTTTTTTACGCAAGTTTTTTATCACCGTATTAATCTCAAATAGGTAATAAAATACTTTAAATCGTAAATAAACGCCGCTAATTTTAATAATAAAGACGCTAAATACAAGATGGAGTTAAATTCACCGTCAGCAAATAAATCCTAGGTACCCTAAATTTTAAATTATATTTAAACTCCAACTTAATCACTTAAATTAATACTACTAAATTCAAAATATACAAAAAGCTTACCTTTGGTGTATTGCAAATATTTGGAGACATTGTGTTTGAATCACTACAAATATTAAGGAACAAGTCAGATAATTACAGTTGCCACAGATTGTTACGGCAAAAGCGAAATCAGTCAATAATATTAGTGTTAAATTCTTGTTGTTTTGAATGTTAATTCAACTTTAACAAACACATCGTTAAGTGACGATACAACTCAAACCAGTGTGAATTTTAGGTATGAAAACTTGAGCATACACACAGTATTTCATAACTGCCAGTTAAAAAAATGCAGTTCAAGATAATTTAAGGATACAATTCTTCCATTATATCTCGAGAACTTTTTGTAGATGTAGGTGTACTTATAATCGTTTTTGCAGAAAATTCTCCTTTACGTTTAGCAAATTCCTTCCGTTCCATGTTTTCAAGTTCTGCCAATGTAGGTATTGAATTTTTAAGACTACATGCACTATAAGCACCCCATTCATCAGCTAAATCATCTGGGCTCATATTGTAAGATTTACACATTTGTTCACCTTCAAATATACTAATATAAAAATCTGCATAACCTAACTTTTTAAATTTGTAAGTACATTTTTCTAATACTTCTGGGTTTAAGTTAGCGTATATTTTAAAAGAATTTGCAAGCTGGTTTAGTAAACTCATTTTTAACACTACTGTTTGTAAACAATAAATAACTTAAAAGAGTTACATAAAAAACCGCCAAAACTATTTATATAGTAGTTTTAATTTCAAGTTATCCCTTCCAGGTGTGATTTTTGACAAAAAAAAAAGGAATAAGTGATACCAACATCAATACCAAATATATATATAGAAAATTACTAAATTAGTAACTGAAGTTAAAAATTAATCAGAATTAAGCAATTTTCAAAAAAAATCTTTCAATTATGTCCAATTCAGTCTAGCTAGAGTCGTTGCAGTCGTTTATAATAAGGTGGTTTAGGTTAGTAGCATACAATTTTAATAGTTTTCGACAAAGGTTTTTATACCAATATGAAAATTTGTATTTTAGTTTCCGACTTCAAAAAAAGTAAAAAGTAGCTGCCAGTAATTCAAAATTTCTTTTCTTTTTGTTATGTAAGGTAAAGTGTACGGTACCATAGCCTACTTATAATATTATATCTTTAAAAATGATCACATCTTATAATAATATTTGAAATTTTTAAAATACGAAACAAACATTTCACGGAGAATTTGATAAATAAGATCTTACAAAAAAACAAGATTGCATCTATTTAAGAAAAAGGGTTTGCGCCATTTTGGGTAAAACCGGAATTAATAATTTTGTTTCACATAACTCAAAAATGGCTAACCTTTATCTTACTTTGATGTGTTCCAAGAGCAAAATTTTTCGTAATCACTTGGTATATGTTTTTTGTTGTAGATTCATAAGACATTTAACACGTTTTAAAATTAATAATAGATGGCGCTGTAATCGCTAATCATCAGTCTTTGTAAATGTGTATGAAAAAAAAATTGGCGCAGATGTATTCACCACACGACTTTCTCTTAAAATATCAGTATGTTATTTCGAACGGTCTAATCAGATTCATTTATATCTAAAGGGGAAAAAATGTATTTCATGTATTACTACCTAAAGTATGAAAAGCAGAATTTGAAAATTCCAAAAGAGATTAAAACCAACGGTTCTGAATAATATTTGATTGTTTCAGCGCTATATTAATTACAAAATATGAGGTCTGGCCTTATTGGGATAGACAAATAATATTTAAATGGTTGAGAATTAGGATCTTGGTTCTTACATTGGTATCTAAATGTATTCCAAAATTTTAACTCAATTAATAAAAACTGTGGAAATGTGCCGATCAACTCAACTAGTCATTGAACTAGTTTTCTAAAAAATTGAAAACAAGTAAATTTCTCTCAAGTAAAGTCAGTGTTTAGTGTTTAAGTACCCAAAATTTAACTTTGAATTCTTGTGCTCCCTAGTTTGATAGTGCATCTGAAATTTTATTTACATTCGGGCGGACACACAGACGCATAAACACACACGTAGACACACGGACTGTTTAAGGCATTAAAACGTTTACAAAGAAATAATTGTTTTACAGCAAGAGCTAAAACTGCACACCTTCTTCTCTTTGACAAAGTTTTATTTGGAGGTGTTCCCAGAAAAAGTAGTGTAATGGCGATCATTTATAAAATCAAGCTCACTACTTATATTCGCCTCTTCATCAATCCACCGCTGGAGATTTACTCGTATAGAAATTCTCACATTGTTCCTAAAACCATGTGCCCCTCTGATTGGTGAACTATTTAGTTCTGGATCATATCCTCATACTTTACAGCATTAAAACTTCCGTTGATAAAAAATTGTTGTCGGCCCAGACTTTCAATTATTGAAGGTATCGATCCTGTAATAATAGCAAAAAAACTCAAAGAACCTAAAAAAATGATGCAAACCTGAGAATTTCAGTTTTTGCTCTGAATTTCATCCTTTACAACATACATTAATAATTAGAAAAATCCTACAGAAGGAAAGCGGTCCAGGACTGCCTTAAGTAAATATTTTTTTCTGTATAATTTATGCCGAGTATCCACGTTACTCCCAACTAGTAGATCCAAATTTGCGTAGGTTAGCTTAAAAGTTAGACAGGCCGGGAATTGTATGCTCAAGTGTAAGAAACAGTGCATATTGCTGTCGAATATTTAATGGTGTTACAATATTATAAATATAAACGAAGTAGACGTGCAGTGTCCAGCTCGCTTCTACCGCTACATAAATAAGGCACGCCCCCCCCCCCCCATGCACGCATCTCAAACGCCGTAAAATGTCAATTGTACAATGAGAGCATAACCCATCTTAAGAAATCCATTGACGTTTGTAAAGAAAGCTAATTGTGTGCTGAAAACCTCCTGTAAATCTCTCTCTCTCTCTCTCTCTCTCTCTCTCTCTCTCTCTCTCTCTCTCTCTCTCTTCTCTTCTCTCTCTCTCTCTCTCTATATATATATATATATATATATATATATATATATATATATATACATATCTGTGTGTGTGTGTGTGTGTGTGTGTGTGTGTGTGTGTGTGTGTGTGTAAATGATTATGCGTCGGTTTGTAACCACTAACCGGCCACACTGATCGACCTCAACGTAGGTTGGTCTTGGTCACCGTTCGGTTTATGGATATTGATCATCCTAATAGTTGGTGGTCAAATATTTGAAAAATCTCCATTTATGGCCCGATTAAGTTTATATTCAGAATATTTATTTTTAGGCGACATAAATTATTGCACAAAACCCATTTTATTGGTAAGTATAGAAATCTAAATTGCAGGACAGGATCTGCGGGTCGTCTAAAGTAAATATAAATTTGTAGCGTGAGGTCCTATATAATTACACCGGTTACCACAAAATTAAGTCAATTTTCCATATATACAATAATCCATATTTGTATTAGATTTAAAACCAATAAAATGATACACTTTATTTATGTGATTGATCTCTCGTAATAAAATTTATAATCTTAAAATATAACTTAAAGTTGTAAAAAGAAGGGAATTATTAAGTGGGTTTCAACTAGGTATGAAGTAATGTTTAACTTTCATACATCTGGAGAAGTCTAATCACCACTTGGATGCAATATTATGGTATTTCCTAAAGAAGTTATCCAAACAACAAATTTTCAGATTCCATCCACATTATAATATTCAAAGGTCAGTAGATTTTTGCGGGAAAATCCAATACCACCAAACTGGTTTAAATGACAGTATTCAACAAAAATAGGTTATATTAAAAATCCATTGTTTTGGACAAGTTATGGTTTTTAAGCGATTTAAGAGGAAATTGTTATTTATTTATTTTCAAGATAATATGTCTTATAATATTTACGTTTCACGTGTTTATAGTTTGAATAGTTAAAAAAAAAAATTAAAAAGCAATAACCTACACATGTCTTGAGTTTGTTTGATATACCCATTTACCATATTAACCAATATATGACGGTAAGGTGAAAAATTTTTATTTTTCCACGTAATCTCGTTTGACTTCAACACACTTGGTCCAGCGTTTCTCCAACATCACTATTCCTTCCTGGGAGTGAGAGTCTAGAAGGTTTTGAAAATATTTATCCACGGCCCTCTCAACTATAGTCCTATCTAAGCTCTATACGATCTCTATATCTTCTGGGGAATTCCCTTCACATGGAAGTTAGCAAATGTTCAACCTATTCCCAAAAAAGGTGATAAGACCGATCCCTCAAATTACAGACCAATCACTTCCATTTTGTCTAAAATCATGGAAAAAGCCATCAATCAGCAACTACTCACGTTCCTTGAAACTAACAAACTCCTTAGTGACCACCAATATGGGTTTAGGCAAAGTCGTTCAACAGGCGATCTTCTTTCATATGTGACCCAAGTTTGGAACAATACAGTAGAGCAGTCCGGTGAAACAGTTGTAGTCGCTTTAGATATCTCAAAGGCATTTGACCAAGTTTGGCATAAGTGTTTACTTGCCAAACTCACCTCGTTTGTGTTAAATGATATGCTCATCAACTGGGTTTCTAGTTTCCTTGATAAAAGACGAATACGTGTCGTAGTTGATGGCTTTTTTTCAAAAGAAGTTAGCATTAACGCGGGCGTACCACAGGGATCCGTTATAGCGCCTACACTTTTTCTGCTGTACATAAACGACCTTATTTCTTCAACAACTAACCCGATCCATCGCTTTGCTGACGATAGCACTCTTCACTGTAGTTCATCTCAGTCTACTCATAGTGATAATCCACCTTCTATGTCAAATCAAGAAATTAAAGCTGAAATGGCAAATTCAATCAACAAAGACATTCAACGTATTCTCGAATGGGGAAGCAATAATCTAGTTAAATTTAATGCTAACAAAACTCAGTGTTCCCTTATGTCCGCCAAAAAGATCGATCCATTTCCTGTTGTAAGTATAAATGGCTCAGTTCTTAAGTTTTCAGACTCTATTACTCTGTTGGGTATGACTGTATCTTCAAATCTCTCATGGGTTGACCATCTTCTGTCAGCTACCAAAACAGCTGCTCGTAAAATAGGCTTTTGTATAGATCTAAGCAGTACTTTACCTCTCGACAACTCCTCCTGCTGTATAAGGCCCAAATTCGGCCTCATCTGGAATATAATTCTCACCTTTGGGTTAGTGCTCCCCAATACGCTCTCGATATCGTTGATCATATTCAAAAGAGAGCGATTAGGCTTATAAATGACCCGTCCTTAACTTCTCACATACAGTCCCTTGATCATAGAAGGATGGTTTCAGTTCTTTCTTTGCATTATCGTTATTACAACGGCTATTGTGCTGGTGAATTACATTCTTTGATACCATCTCCGGCTATCTTTGCGAGAAACACTCGGTTCGCTCAATCACATCATCAGTATGCAGTACAAATCTCCACTTGTCGTACCAAACGGGCGCAATCCACATTTTTCTACACGGCTTCTAAACTCTGGAATGATCTCCCTAGTTCCTGTTTTCCTCTCACTTGTGATATGAGAAAATTTAAGGTAGCTGTTCATAGGCATCTATTGGCAATTCATTATCCCTCTATCCATCCTCCTAAGTGTTCCTGAGTGCTTTAGCACGATAGGCCTTATTTAGCCTGTTCAGGTCCACAATCATAAAAAAAAAAAAAAAAAAACTTCATTGAATGCGAAGCGCTTCCTAGAAACAAATTTCTTCAAGTTTGGGAACAGATGGAAGTCTGAGGGTGGCAAATCAGAACAATAGGGGCAACGGCCGAGAAAATCGTACCTCAAATCCCGGATTTTCCCCATCGCCAAGGCACCCTTGTGTGCAGGTGCGTTGTCCTGGTGAAATATAATTTTTTTCTTCTTCAATCCAGGCATCTTCTCGCGAATTTTGTCATCCAGCTAGTCAAGAAGGTTGGAGTAATATTCGCCTATAATTGTACTGCCTTTTGCAAGGTAATCAATTAACAGGATCCCTATCGCATTCCAAAAAACGCTGGCCATGACTTTCCGGCAGTGCGATCAATTTCGATTTTTTTGGCGCTGAACACCGGCTTCCGCCCACTGCTTGGACTGCTGTTTCGGTTCTGGCGTGTATTAGTGGACCCATGTCTCATCCATGCTGACAAATGGCCGCACAAAATCGGTTGGATCCCTATTGAATCGGTCCAAAGAATGCTGCGAAAATCGTCGTTTGCGCATTTGCATTTGATTCTCATTCAGCAAATGCGGCACCCATTTTGCGCAGGGCTTTCGCATACCTAATTTTTTGTGCAAGATGTTTCGCACCCTTCTTCAATTATCCCCACAGCCTGAGCTATCTCACTCATCTTTACTCGCCTATCGTCCAACACGATTTTATGCACTTTTTCAATGGTTTCTGGCGTGGTTGCGGTTTTTGGCGGTCCTTCACATGGGTCCTTCGATGAATGTGCGACCACGTTTAAATTCAGCTGTCCACTTTTTAACGGTTGACATGGAAGGAGCAAGAGTTCCCGTAAACTTTTGTCAACTTCAGATGAATTTCTTTAGGGATTCATCCATCCAAAACGAAGAATTTTAAGACCGCACGATATTCAAGTTTATCCATTTTAACGAAAAACACGTAAGACGTCTACTGTAAAAATTCCTGTAAACAAACTACTTGAGAGAACAAGTTGAAACTTGAACTAATAACATGTGCTAGGAAACATAAATTGATTGAAGCGCCATCTCTGTGTCAGGGCGAGAACTATTCACCTTACCCTCGTATGAACACAAATAGTAGAAATTGTTAATTGCCAAGTTATAATTAATATCAATTAAAATTAGTCAAGGATTATGGGATTATCAATTCTAGATAACTTTATGTTTTGTACGTATAACACCAAACATTTTTATAAAAATTTTATAACCATTGATTTACTAACTGGGAGACTCTCTTGCTTACAACTAACCTTAAAAGGGGCATAAAGCCCATTTTACAATACGTCGTAGGCGTAAGTCGTACACAAGCGTGTTGCGATGTCGCTTGACGTAAGTCGGTGTCGCTTTTGTAACGTTATATGACCACTTTAACAACATTCGACAAAAAAAATCTAACCTCTTTTCATATAAACGTAATCAAAAACACATGTACAGTTTAAATTCACATTCATAATAATGGAATCAGACAATTGCGAAGCATTAATAGGTGTAGTGCGTGAAAATACACGTCTATACGACTAAACGGACAGAATTTAAAAAAATGTTGTCAAAAAAAGTATATGTTATTTTACGTCTTCTTCGTAAACACAACATCATCATTCCCTTTAGAGTCTAAATTGCAGCTAAATTTAAGTAAAGTTGCAACAGTTCAAAATCCATTGGGTTGACATCTCATAGTTTCAGATTAGCAACATCTGTGCGATATACCTCTTGTTTCAAAAAACCTTACACCGAAAAATCCATCGGGGTGAGTTCCGTGTGTCTCGCTCGCCAAGAAATTAGACCGCCACGACCAAACCAGATAGAGTATGGCTCGTTTAAGAACTCACGAATCAAAAACACATGTACAGTTTAAATTCACATTCATAATAATGGAATCAGACAATTGCGAAGCTTTAATAGGTGTAGTGCGTGAAAATACACGTCTATACGACTAAACGGACAGAATTAAAAAAAATGTTGTCAAAAAAAGTATATGTTATTTTACGTCTTCTTCGTAAACACAACATCATCATTCCCTTTAAAGTCTAAATTGCAGCTAAATTTAAGTAAAGTTGCAACAGTTCAAAATCCATTGGGTTGATACCTCATAGTGTTAGATTAGCAACATCTGTGCGATATACCTCTTGTTTCAAAAAACCTTACACCGAAAAATCCATCGGGGTGAGTTCCGTGTATCTTGCTCGCCAAGAAATTAGAGTGCCGCGACCAAACCAGATAGAGTATGGCTCGTTTAAGAACTCACGAATCAAAAACACATGTACAGTTTAAATTCACATTCATAATAATGGAATCAGACAATTGCGAAGCTTTAATAGGTGTAGTGCGTGAAAATACACGTCTATACGACTAAACGGACAGAATTAAAAAAAATGTTGTCAAAAAAAGTATATGTTATTTTACGTCTTCTTCGTAAACACAACATCATCATTCCCTTTAAAGTCTAAATTGCAGCTAAATTTAAGTAAAGTTGCAACAGTTCAAAATCCATTGGGTTGATACCTCATAGTGTTAGATTAGCAACATCTGTGCGATATACCTCTTGTTTCAAAAAACCTTACACCGAAAAATCCATCGGGGTGAGTTCCGTGTATCTTGCTCGCCAAGAAATTAGACTGCCGCGACCAAACCAAATAGAGTATGGCTCGTTTAAGAACTCACGAATGGCGTTCGAATAATGAGCAAGGGCTCCATGGTGCTGAAAAGTGATATCAGCTTGTTGTTCTTCAGGAATGTCATCAAGCAGTCTTGTAAGATCATGCGGAGTCCAATAAAGCAGTCCCCAATCACTCCAGCTAAAACATTAAACTGAATCGCTTCTGAAATGATTTTGCACGGCAAACAAAGGGATTTTCCTGGGTATAGTAATGCATATTATGAAAATTAAAAACACCGTGTCTAGTGAAAAGCGACTCATCAGTTCACCATATTTTTCCCTATTTCCCTATTTGTAAAAAGAGGCATACTTATAGAAAGAAGATACACGTGAACACCGTTAAAAACGAATGTGAAATGATAATTCCAGTGAAAGCCACGTACAAAATTGATCTGTGGTAGGTACGTAAGTATCATTGTTAGAAATAAAATAAAAAAGGTAAGATAAAGTACACAAACACAATGATACCGATACAAATTATTTTAATAAAAATTCATCTTTTCGTATTCTGATTGTTTCATCGTTTTTTAACTTTTTGGAGTCATTGAACGGAACAACATAAAAAGACCATTGCGGGCTTATTTTAAAGTTTATGAGAGGTAGTAGTATTTGTGGAGTTTGACCACTTTCATCTCTCTAAATAACCGTATAAATAAACCCTAAATATCCGTAAACAAATCAAATTTTCATTAGTTTTCAAATTTGGTAGTCTCTGGTAAGAAGCGTAAGTAAATTTCCAGTCAGAACCAAACATGTTGTGTTAGAAAATTCTCCAATTCTCCAATTGACTTGTTTGTTACAAATTAGGCCTATTTTCATCCAGTTTTTTTTACTTGCGTTTCACCCTGTAAACGACGATGAATAGAAATTAACATCTCATGAAAAGTACTTCACTCTTTGCTTACGACACTCGTGAATTGGCATTTTTCACTCGATGTTGAAATGTCCCTTTATCATTTTGTATGTACAATAAATTACTATTTTCCTTTTGTGTAGAATTCATATTGTTGTATTTTTAGGTAATAATGGCAACTGTGCTTAAGATTCTCAATATCAATTCTCATTGGTTAACGATTAACGTATTTTAAGCTAGGGTACAGTTTAAAATTTCAACATTCGATTCTAACTTTTTATTTTAATTAATTTTAGGTGCAAACTGTGCTGTAATTTTTATTCCTCTTAAAAGGTTTAAGTTTTGTTTATTTACTTCTGATTTTATTTATATTTGAGTGCCTAAATTATTTTTCAAATTATTATATTTAATATTAGTGATACATAAAAAGATTATTATAATTTTTTCAGACTTATTGATACTTTTAGCTTGTGTGGAAAATGTTTTTCGCTATCGACCTGTTATGCCCTCAACATGGTGGTAGATTTTCAATTGCTTGGATTTGTGCTACTCGTGGAGTAACTCATGCTCGTCGTAAACAAATTTTAGAATGTGATGTTGTAAAATTATGGTATGTAACAACTTTAATTATGGAATATTTAGTTACACATTCATTTTAGTGATGAAATTTTAGAAATGATGATTAGTTCTTCCAATAAACCCAGACTCCGCCTTTCATTAAGCTTAGCTTCACGTTTAATTAATGGAATGGTAAAGATTCATAGACAGCAAGTATTACTTTTGCAAAGTAAATTTTAATTTGTCTAATTTGTATGAATCTAATTTATGTTATTGCAGCTGATATTATTCGTTTTATTCAACAAATTCGAAAACCATGTATTATAAGGTATTGTAGTTTGCTATATTTGCCATAATTTTTACCATATTACTACTTTATTTTACAGCATTGATAGTGGTAAGTATTTAGTATTTACAGTCAACTTATTAATTCTGGTACAGCTGTAGATAAAGATGAATCATCCGAATCAATGTTGCATCCTAAAATACTCAAAAAACGTAAGAAAAGAATTATTGTTTCACAAGATGTAGCTGGTCCGCTACAACATCAGATACAGGAAGTCGATCTTCAAACTATTGAGTCTGAACTGGAACTTGCTCAAACTGCTAATAAAGTAAATGAAGACGCCATTACTATTCGAGAGGAGATACCTCGTCAATCTGTTTTTGAGCTAGTTAGTATTTCATTTATTTTATTTCTTTATGCAGTGTGGTAGTTCTGTTGTTGCATGTGTAAATGATGAACCAACCTGAATGTTTTATGCCCAATTTAAAATTACCTATGCAAAATAGAATATTAATAGGCAGGTTTGCTCAACACTACATTAATCTTGCTTTACATTATTGAGATTATTGATTGGTGGATAAATTTGACAAATGCAGAAGCTAGCCAACATTTTCATTAATTTCGAAAACAAATCTAATATAGAATTATAGAAAACCAATTTAAATCTAATACTAGTCTAATTTTCCTTTCTTTCTAGTTGAATGACCTTATTAGAACTCGTTTTTTTTAATAATGATATAGATACATTTTATTATTTCGTAGAAGCTTGTTGCAATTTGAGTTTTAAATTTTTGTTTGTAGAAGATATTCAATGAATAACGTTTGAATTGAACTGATTGAATTTTTAATTACAAATTTAAAGCTATTGTCATGTAGAATATGTGAGTTGTCATTTTTTTGATTTTCCTAATTCTGACTTAAAGTTTCAGATATGCCAGCATGTACTTAGTATAATCTCTGTTGACAAAGCATTCTTTGTATTAACGCTGGTATAATTGCGATTCATAGTTACAGGTTGTCAAGTCAATTACTCAGCTATACATAACAACTTCTTAAACAGGTAGGTATTCTTGATGTACATACCAGTAATCTTCTTTGAGAAAATACTTTTAGACCAACATAAATACCTATATACATTTATTTAAACCAGACTAGATTCAGTTTATACATTTAATAATAATCTTTATCTAACTGTAAACATTACAAATCATTTTATTTATTTAATAAACAACAGTCTCAATAGCAATCACTCAAATATGAAACACATGGTAACTAAACATGTGATATTTCAATAAGTGTTTATAAGCCTTGCCAACTGTAACACTCCCCCTCAATTCTTAAATGAACAGTTATTATTGAATTCCAAGTCTTTATCAAAGTTTTATGAAACGAGCATATGGCAGTCCTTTAGTTAACATGTTAGTGTTTGTTTGTTTCTAAAGTACTAGCCATCTTATTACATGACGGATTATCTTCATAAATCATAACAGGTGTAAATTTTATTGAACAAAGTTATTTTAACAGTTTTATTAAGAAAATACATCCTGCACAATACAAAGCTCATGCAATATACTCAGCCTCTGCACTGGATAATGCTACTACAGTCTGTTTTCTGGTTCTCCACATTGTCGTGGACCTTAAACAAAAACCTGCTAATACTTTTGCGATCAGCATCATTATTGGCAAAATTTGTAGCGTTTTATACCTTTTAAATATTTCAACACCTTTATAAGATGTTTCCAGTGTTGACGAGTACCTAACATTATGTACATTAAAGCTCCAACTAACTCTTTAAAAGGAAAATTACTGTGTACTCGCTGTCCTCTAGGCAGACTAATTTTTGGTGTGGGTGAAGTTTTTGATTCTTCTAACCCAAATCTTGTAAGCAGCTCAATCAATTCGGTTTGACTTAACATCATACCATTCCTAGTTACATCAATTTTAATACCAAGAAATATCGTACCATGTTTTAGATCAGTTAAGTCCTTCATTTTGAATTCTTCCTTGAGTAACCTCTTTACTTCTTGTAAGTTAATTTTTGTTTTTGAAACAAGAATCATGTCGTCAACATAAATCAGAACATATGTACCATTCTTCATGAATAGGCAAGGATCAGCTTCAGGTCTAAAAAAAACATATTTGTTAAGAAATTGTTTAATCTGGTATACAAACACTTTGGTGCTTCTTTTAGACCATATAGTGCTTTCTTGAGCTGCTTGCATACCATAATCAACTTTCCATCCTTCGGGGTGGAAACATCTAAACTGGCTTTTGCAATATGCCATTTAAAAAAACAAATTTTACATCAAGCTGACACATTTCCAGATTTTCATGAACTACAATTGATAAAAGTGTTTTTATTGTTACCATCCTTGCAACTGGTGCATTATATATATATGAAGAATTCCTCTGGCGACTTTTGTGGGTGTTCCACCATTGACTGACTGTTTTTCGACAATCCATTTTGAGTCAATCACTTTTGATTTTTCAGATTATTGGGCTAACTCCCAAGTTTCATTCCTCTTGAGTGCATCCAACTCCTCTTCAACAGTTTTGTTCTACCCATTTTCCACAGCTTCTGTATAGTTTTGAGGTCCATCGTTAAATAAATTCCCAACAAAATATGCTTCCATGACCTTTGTTTCGTAATCTTCAAGCCATTTTGGTAGTATTTTTTCCCAATTAGGTCTTCTATGTTCTGTTTGTTGGGCAATTAAACCTGAATTATCCACAACTTGCTCATGTTTCTCTTCAACATTTACTAGTTTCTCAGTTGAACTGTTAAGCTGAAATTTATACTCATCAAACACATCTTTAGCTATTACAATTCTTTCTCTGTCTAAATCCCATAACCTATACCCATTAGGAGCATAGCCAATCATTATTGCTGGTTTATTGCATACCTCAAGCTTCTTCCTGTTCACTTTTGGAACATGTACGTAACCTGTACTGCCAAATATTCTAATTTCATTTAGGTCTGGCTTCAATCTATACCACACTTCAGCTGGAACTACACCTTCTTTCAGGATAGAGGTTGGTCTTCGGTTGAGTATGTTAGAATAAAAAGTTTTTATGTTGAAAGTGAGAGCGCGGACTCGCGAGAGTGGGGACGATATTTTTTTACGAGAGCGAGGGAATGAAAGACATGTGGTGATGTGTGGATGTTTTGGTTCTAACGATGTAAAAGTAAAACGATTGTACTTTAGTGAAAATGTATAATAGTTTAAATAGTAAGCTATTAAATGACTGCTTAAGATTAATGTACGATACAAAATAAAGACATTTTAAAAAACAACGCTCATTAATTTTGCTCAATAAAGATGGAAAACGTAAAAATCTGCAACTCCGACAGGTTATGGACCCAGCACGCTTCCACTGCGCACCGAGTAGCCATTCCTCTTCAATCAGTTTTACTTGAAGATTTCGATAGTTAGACCTTTATCGTTCAGATCAATCGTCCACATGACGGGTTCATGTTGGGTACCTAAACCGATCAGCAAAATTCCGATTTGTATATTTACGTCCAATTTTAATCCGCAATTTTCCAAGCGTTTGTAAGTTTCGTTTTTATTAAATATGTAATCGTTGATGTTTTCGCAGTCCTTTTTATGAGCGTTTAGGTAATCGCGTAACATCAGAATCATATGAAAACTGTCCAGTTTTGTATGTGATAAGTTCTTGCCAAATATTGTAAGCGGTGCTTAAATTTTGATCGTTTACGTGTAACATAACGAATTCCTTGCAAATCCCCTCCTTTTCTTTATTTTTATCAAGGTCGGCAAAATTTTCATTTTCTATCGCATCTCGTACTTCTTTTATTGTTAAAATACCTTTCATTCGCGTGGCCCAAAATTCTGTTTTTATTACTTTCAACCATTCCACTTTTTCCTTACAATTAGTTGCTTGTTTGAATGAATTTGGTGTATCATTCAAAGGTTCTTTTCGGGTTGCTACGTGTGTCGTTCTCTCAATATTTGAATTCAGATTTAAAAAAGGATGTGTTTACTGAAATACCCGAAGGATACGAAGAACAGTCAAAAGGACAAAACGTGCTGAAATTAAAGACGCGATTATACGGATTACATGGGGCAGGATTACTGTGGAATGAACGATTGAATGATTTCATGTTGGAAGAAGGCATGCATCGCAGCGTAGCGGATTCTGGTCTATATTACAATGACATAATAAACTTAGTTACGGCATACGTGGATGATTTGATATTACATGGGGGAAAGTGTGAAATTGAAAAACTGAAATCGAGATTGAAGCGAAGATTTAACGTGAAAGACTTAGGAGCGGCTAAACGAGTTTTATCTGTCAATATAAAACAAAAGCCAGGTTCAATAAGAATCAATCAGAGTGACCACACGAGGACATTACTAGAGGAATTTGGCATGCGGGAATGTAAACCGACAAAAAAGGTAGCAGATGTAAACGTGAAATGTGGGAAAAATGAGAACCATGTAAACGAAACGCTGAGAAAGAAGTACCAATAAGCGATAGGCGGATTGCTATATCTGGCAACAAACACTCGACCAGATATAATGCACGTAGTGATCAAGATGAGCCAATACGCGGTTAATCCAAGAAAAGCCCATTGGAGCGGAATAAAAAGAATATTTCGCTATTTAAAAGGAACGTTGGACTATGAAATCAGTTACGAAAATACCGCAGATAAAGAAAACGTTAGAATATTTACGGACTCCGACTGGGGCAGCGATACGGATAGGCGATCGTGATAACTATGGGCGGTGGAGTCGTATCGTGGTTGAGCCGAAATCAAAGATGCATCGCTCTGAGCACTGCGGAAGCAGAATTTGTGGCGTTATGCGAATACAACAAGGAGGGCTTGGCTTCACGCACTCAGGAGAGAGATAACGGGAAAAGGCAGTAAGACATGGACAGTGGAAATGGATAAACACTGCTACCATTAGAATGGCGGAAAATGATTGTACGAGCGATCGCAGTAAACACATTGAGCTGAAACTATTCAAAGATACGTGACGAAATACGGGAAGGAAAAATTCAATTACGATACGTACGGAGTGAAGAAAATGCTGCAGACGGCATGACGAAAGTACTCAGCGAGAACCGAACCCGTAAAATGTGTAAAGCGTTGGGAATTGGCCACTTCAAGGAATAATGGTGTCCAATTCAGGAGAAGTGTTAGAATAAAAAGTTTTTATGTTGAAAGTGAGAGCGCAGACTCGCGAGAGTGGGGGAGATATTTTTTACGAGAACGAGGTAATGAAAAACTTAGTGATGTGTGGATGTTTTGGTTCTAATGATGCAAAAGTAAAACGATTGTACTGTAGTAATAGTTTAAATAAAATTAAATTAAAATAAATAGCATTTTGTTTATGTTGTGGTAATCTATTAAATGACTACTTAAGATTAATGTACGAAACAAAATAAAGACATTTTAAAAAACGACGCTCATTAATTTTACTCAATGCCGATGGAAAACGTAAAAATCTGCAACGCCGACAGAGTAAGTATGCAGCAGTTCTTAGGGCTTCACTCCAAAAATATTTCTCACGCTCGGCTACTCCATTCTGCTGTGGTGGTATTGGGGACAGTGTATTCTGCAATGATTCCTTTTGCCGTACAAAATTGCTTAAGTTCATTAGAAAAATATTCACTTCCTTCATCACATCTGGTCCACAAACATCTATTCATACAACCTCCAATATTTTTTTTGCTTTCCGCTCCTCAAGAAGACTTTCAAATTGATGCCCAGTTTGCTTCCCCTGTAAGCATACCTCACATAGTTTACTGGGTGGATATGCAGATGAATGACCCATTCTCCTATGCCACAAAACATTATTCTTAATAACAAGATGTGCACTACATGATTTTAGTCGAATTTGGACTGTATAAAAATTATTACAATTCATTCCTTCTAAAATCAGGTGTTGAACAGTAGTTATTTTTACTGTATTATTTTCAAAATTAACACACAAACCTTTCTCCTCAATTTCGCTTACTGAAAGTAAATTCTTGGTAGAATTGTGACATTCATAAACATTGTCAATAGTAGCTGATTTACCATTTGCCAGTTCTTCATTTAACTTCCCACGACGCTGAGCTACTATCGCTTTATCTTTTTTTAGCTACATTAATATTAAAACTAACTTCCCTAGCGACTTCAAGTGATTTACCAGTTTATGTAACCACTAAATGATGTGTTGAACCAGAATCTACTACAAATCATCTGGTTACCTGAGTGAGCATTGAAAGTTTCAACATTACTAGCTTCTGACAAAAATGATATGTTTTCATTAGCGACATGAGAATTCCCTTTATCATTATTACACAAATTCTTTTTCTTAGGACAGTCAGACTTTTTGTGTCCCTTCTCTCCACATTCATAACATTTAAACTTGAAAACCATTATTTTTGTAATTTTTACATTTATAACTTTGAAAAACTATTAAACCTTCTGTAATTTCTTTGATTTGCAAGAGAAGTAGGATCTGTCAATTTGATCACCAACGTCTTTTAAATCACTAATGAATTTCTCAAATTTACTCAACAAATCCATTAAAGGACACTCACCTTGATATCTTAGGTTTCTTAACTCTCTTTGAAGTTTTACCTGTGTAGCTACTCCAATTTTAGCATACATGTTTTGTAAGGTAATCATTATTTCTTTTGCTGTGTTCTTGTCCTTAACTGTCTTCAAAATACCATCTGTCAAACTTTGTACAATAATATTTGTTGCTTTCACATTCTTTTTCTTGAAATATTTCTTCTGTATTTCATCTTCTGTCTCTACCTCAGTTAATACATCCAATACTTCATGTTTAAGTTAAAGGCTTTAAATTAAATTCCCAATTAGAGTTTCTTCCATCAAATTGTTTTATTACATTAATGCCAACATTGGGTGCCATTCTTGATTATAAAATGTGTTCCACTACTCTTTCTGTTATGTCCAGTTAAAATTTTCTACTTTCAATTACCTTCAATTAATAAGAAATACATTAATATTGCCCGTAACCTCTTGATGTACAGGGTGGCCAACTAAGAATGCGAGGTACTGTATCTGGGAAACTATCCATCGTAGAGACTTGCGCAAAAAAAGTTATTACTAAAACGGCCAATGCAAGAACCTGTAAAATAGTTTCAAGTTTCTGAAATGGCCCCTAGGGGGCGTAACTGCAATCTTGAATCTAAAAAAGTGATGTTTCTGTGAATTATGCTATATTAACCTAATAAAAAAATAACATATTTGAAGTCGAAACGGCTAAGCCGATTTTAACAAACTTGGGCGCGTTAAAATGAGCTATTCTTGGGCTACAAATGTTGTAATATTCGAAGTTTTGTTAGTTTCACATGTCGTCGCTATAGGGCTTTGTTCGACATTCCGACAGAAACGGGTAATTTTCGCAAAAAAATTAAATGCATTGGTATGACTTTTTTTCATGAACAAGTAGCTAAATGATGCCTAAACAAGCTGAAAACCGCATCTCGATATCTTGTTCCTAACCTAAATATCGGCCAAAGAAGCTTTATACGAAAATCCTTAAATTTTTATTTTTAAACTATATTTTTGAATTGTTTCTATTAGTAGTTGTCTAAAAGGACCGATTTAAAGGAGGAAGGTTTTAATCCCCCCGTAAATGCTCGAAATGCTGACCATCACTCTTTTAAATCGGTCCTTTTTAGGGCCACAACTTACATAATAGAAACAATTCCAGAAAAATATAGTTAAAAAAAAAATAAAAATGTAAGGGATTTTCGTATAAAGTTTTCTTTGGGCAATATTTTAGGTTAGGCACAAGATATCGAGATGCGGTTTTCGCGAGCTTGTTTAGGCATCATTTGTCGAACAAAGCACTCCAGCGACGACATGTGAAACTAACAAAACTTCAATCATTTTAACATTTGTAGCCCAAGAAAAGCTCTTTTCAACGCGCCCAAGCTTGTTAAAATCGGATTAGCCGTTTCGAAGATACGGGGGGTGATTTAAGGAAACCTTTGAATAACCCCCCTCCACTTTATTTTTATAGATACGTCAAAAAGTACCAAACAAAAGAAAGTTCAGATTATCCTCAACTTCAAAAATCAGTTATTTTTTTATTAGGTTAATGTAGCAGAATTCACTGAAACATCACTTTTTTAGATTCAAGATTGCAGTTACGCCCCCTAGCGGCCATTTCAGAAACTTGAAAATATTTTCCAGGTTTTTGTATTGGCCGTTTTAGTAATAACTTTTTTTGCGCAAGCCTCTACGATGGATAGTTTCCCAGATACAGTGCCTCGCATTCTTAGTTGGCCACCCTGTACATTGTATGGCAAACGTCATAAAATTCTCTTATAAAAGACACATTATTGTATGTATCATTCAATACAAGGTTTAAGTTATGAGCGTCACAATGAATATATTTTGCCGCTAGTTGTGTGTCTTTGATTAATTTTTGTAGCCCACCGTATGCTCTACTCATGTTAGCGGCACCGCCGTACCCTTGTCCTCTACATTTATCCAAATATATATCAAACGTGTTAAGAAAATTTGTAACGTCTTTTTCTAAACTCTTAGCTGTCTGATCGGTTACTCGGGTGAACCCTAAAAAGGATTCATTTATTTTGATATGACTTGTTTATCATCATTTAACTCAATGCATACGTATCTTATTATGATACTTAACCGATCTTTAGCTATGTCCTGCGTAGTATCAAGTATTATAGTGAAAATGGGCATTCTTTTATATTTTTAACAATATTTTTCCTTATTTTGGAGGCAATATCATGTATTGATCGTTTTGAATTTTAGGACTCAGATATTTGATATGGTTTATTTCTTTCTCATTTGTTTCTAATAAGTGAACGTTCACTACAGGATCATATTTTTCGAGCAGATATACTATGTTCAAAAAGTTTCCACTTGAGGAATCTCCATATTGTTTTTCGCGATGACCCCTCAAAGAAAGGTTACATGATGCTAACGTCATTATAACATCTATGATCCTTCTTAAAATTTGGCGCAACTTACTCACTTCATTTTTGTATTGACATTCTAACAACGAATCTACAGTTTTATTTGCTAGTTAAACGTCACAAGCGCGACATGCTTGTATATGAATTATAGAATTCATGCTCTTTAACTTTTTTGGACAATTCTTGCCAGTCATTAGTGCCTTGACACCAGGCATCTTTAAAATGAATGTTATTCCTATCAGCAAAAAGCCATCATACCCGACAGTAAACAGCTTGCAAAAGAGTTGAATAGCATAGCCATTTTCGTTCCACCTTCCGTCCCGTCTTGGTAGTGAAATTGTAATACGACGAAGAAAAGCTTCTTCCTTTTGCATCCTTTTTGAACCCATCTTCTGGTTGACACGAACCTAATTTTAACATTTTTTGCCTCAACATGGTATCGACGGACATTTGTATAAGAGGCCAAGTCGCTACTAACTTTCTTTATTTTCATTTCTTGTTTATTTTCGCAATCTGCATCTGCTTCGACTTCTTTTCCAGGTTGTAAAATATGTTCACTATTACTTTCAATAATAATTGAATTAAATCATCTCGTTCTTGTGTATCTTTAGTTGAGAATGGGGACTGTTCAGATTCAGTAAAAGTGGATGTATTTGCACTAGTTTTCGCAAAAAAAGTGCCCAACTTAGTATCAATGATACGTTCTTTGTCCTTACGAAGTTTTCGTTTTTGTACGCCACTTAAAACCTTTTTGTCTGTATTGAAACCATTCATTTTTCGAAAAATTTTAATGAGTTCGAATATTTTCTACAAAAAAAATAAAGATGTAACTTAAGATTTATTTATTTAACGAAAGTCTAACACGATCTCTTATAAATATATAAAGAGTAGATTAACAATTTATTTATATGCGAATATTTGGAACTCCCTGCCTCTTGAATGAGTGATGTTTATATACTCTTGCTAAGGTTTCCAGAATGTTCTCGATGTTTCCCTTTCGCAGATAGCGCTGATGAATCACTTAATTCTTATCTACACACAACAGATTATTAATAAGATGACTAATCTCTAGGCTTCCTGTGACACATCATATCATCCGGTAGTAGACACGTTACTATAAGTATTTAGTTTCGTTACTAATAATAATGTTGGATTAAAAAAATCTTGTAAAATGTTATTGTAGCTACGAGCCGGCATCGACTTTCGCGAAAAATGATGACAAGACAACGCAACCGGCCCTTTCAAGAGCCGTTGATATACGAGTTTAATTAATGTTTGAACTTTGATTATATTATTCATCAACTACTGAGAATTTTCAGATGAAGAATTTTATAGGCACTTGGGCCCCTTCGATTACTGCCCCCCCCCCCTCCGCCATGCGGAGTCTGCGAGGGTGTCCGTTACCCCAGTGCATCTATGAGATTAATACAGGAGGTGGAAAAACTCATTGTTACATAATTTTAAAGATAATTATATATTATCGTGTAGGATAGGTGACCAAACATACACATCTGATTGCGGTACTAAAATTAAGTGTAATATTGGAGCTTGCCTATTTACATTGGATCGGTTATTGTTTACCTGGATCCTTGCTTTTACTAGGTTAGCGTAAATTTGGAACTTTCTTTTACTAGGTTACCGTAAATTTGCTACTACGTTCTCAGGTTACTGTATGTTCCTTTTTTTTATCTAGGTTAAAGTAGAGTATTGGTTTTTATTTAAATATTTCTTTTAACACGTATAATAAACGTAATTTCTTTGTATAATACTTATCTTTTTTGGGTTTTTTAATAGTGTATTTTTATATTATACAATCTAAACGTTTCGATAACACCTACAGTTATCTTCGTCAGTGGTAATATCTATTAAAATTATTAAAGATGTTGAACTAATTTAGTGAAACTAAAACTTAACATCAGGCTGCTATTAATATAACACTTTGAGAAACGTATAAAGTCAACTATAGAATTAAATTTTAGTAAAGAATAACCATTGTCTAAAAATAAGACAATGGAATAACCAAATTATTCTTTACTAAAATTTAATTCTATAGTTGGCTTTATACGTTTCTCAAACTGTTATATTAATAGCAGGCTGATGTTTATGTTTTAATTTTTCAACTTTCAGAAAATTGTTTAAATATCTTTAACAATTTTAATAGATATTACTACTGACGAAGATAACTGTAAGTGTTATCGAACCGTTTAGATTGTATAATATAAAAATACACAATTAAAAAAAAAACAAAAAAGATAAGCATTTTATTATGTGTAATAATGGCGAAAGTTTAAATTTTCATGTTATTTCTTTGGATTGAAACTACCCATTCTTTTAAGAATTTTACTATTTGCGCCACCTATTGTACAATAGTTAAAGGTTACGATTTGTGTGAAAATTTTGATCTCAAATTTTTCACCAACGGCTGTTTTCCGCAAAATAATTCTTTTCATTTTTTCTATTTCGGACCCCCTCTTTGCGTTACATTTTTTTTCGCGAAATTCAATGGTACCCGAATATTAAACTGTTACCAAAATAATTGTATAAAAAAATGTAAAAAGATTTTTTTTACAAAAAGGGTAAAACGAAAAAATACCTATCACTATCACTATACCGGGTAATTCAGGTTTATTCTTGATAACTATAGGAATCGACGGAACATGTGAAAATAATGGAGATTTGTCCTATGAACTATTATCCTAAACCGCTTTCTTACGAGATAAATGGCGCCAAAATTTCAGTTTTTTAAATGTTTTTTCATATCTGCTAAACGGAAACAGGTACAATTTCCAAATTTGGCAGGCGGACTATGGGCAATCACCATTATTTTTCAGCGATTTTGGCGCAATCGGTATGCCGGGTGATATTTTTGGGGGTTGGTGCTCCTTCTAACCATTCGAATTTTTTTGGTGTTACGCCACTAATTAAATTCGATATTACAGCGTGCTTGTCCAGTTCTTTACCAGCAAATTTTTATTGTTATGCATTTTCTATTTTTGCACTTGTTTTTGAGTCACCGTGGTGACCAAGTAACTGCCCTTCACCGGGAATTCAATTTAAGTTACTGTTTCCGACACGTCCGTTCTATCGAAGATGCCGCCCAAAATGCGCTGGATCCAATTTTCTTGGCGCAAATTTAAAGGAACATCTTCCTGAAGTGAATGTTTCAGAAAATTACGAAATAAAGTTGCATTTAAGTGAGGAGGTAAACAATGTAGCCAACGAAAAATATTTCCTATAACACCAACCCACACATTTACGTTGAATTCATTCTGAAACGATAATTCTCTAATACACCGAGGATTTTCATGGACCCATATATGAAAGTTGTAGTAATTTACAACTCTATTATTTGTAAAATTGTTTATAGTAAGAGCTTTCGTCGAGCGGCGCGTTCAGCGGTGTATGTAGCATCCGCAGAGCATCAGCGTCCGAAACAATCCGGATTGTTTTCACAGTGTTCTCGTAGTGTTTTACTACAAGATGGGTTCTTCAAATGAGAATTTTGCCGAGATGTGAATAGTGGAAATCCAGGCAAGACCTACCTTGTGGACTACAAAGTTGAGGGATCGACTGTATGCAGAAGCAGCCGAGATTTTAAGTATTTCTAGTAAGTATGATATATGAATTAATTTGGTATATTAAGTAAAGTTAGAAAACACAGACAATAATGTGATTCAATATATTTTTGTTTTATTATTAAAATGCATACTGACAAGAGGTATTATTATCTAATTATTATTATCATTACAAAAATAGCCCTTAAATGAGTCACGATTTTGAGAAGAGTTCTGTTATTTCTTCCATTCAAACTTACATTGTTTAGTCTGTCAGGTGGGTCGACAACATGAACATAATCCAAGTCAGAATTTCCCTCAAAGTCTCTGATTAAATTCTGTAGTATGCATGTACATTTGATAACATTAATAGCTGTTTCTCTTTTAAGTAAAATACTTGTGTCAAAATTATGAATTTTTGGTATAATATGCCAAATGCATCCTCAATACATTTGCGAGCACGTGATAGGCGATCGTTAAAATGTTGCTATTCATTATTTAAAACTCCATTTCTTGAACGCGGATATGGCCTCCTTAAGTATTTCTTTAATGGATATGCCTCATCCCCTATGATAACATTTGGTAGAACGATATTGGAATTTGGCAGTTCATTCCAACAGATTGTAAAGGGTTGAGGATTGAAATACTCCCCGATCACTTTCAGATCCTCGCGAACCTCCTTCACTAGTAATAAATTTCTTGTTTGCATCTGCAACCCCTTGCAATCCTATCGAATAATATTTCATATAATCAAAATACGTCGTTCCAGTATTAGGTGGGCATCTTATTTGAGAGTACTTCCCATCAATAGTTCCAAAGTAATTCCACAGCCTATTGTATTCTTGAATAATGTGCTCCAATTGTTGTTGGGTGGAAACTGGCATATGATAGTCTTCTTCTTTCCAAATAATTAAACATGCTTCCCTAACTATTACTGAAGCTGTTGAATATCCAGTTCTAAATTCGTGTGTCAGATGTTTATAAGTGGTTTCTGTTGTCAAAAACCCGTAATATACAGTGTGTCCAAAACTGATCTGTGCAGTATTGCTATCTTGGAAAGTATAAGAGATCGAAAGACGGTTAAATAGAGAAAGTTTTGGAGAATTTTGAGCCAACTAAAATGCCATTCTGCAATCAAGGCTATCTCAAATATTTTTCAAAATATTCGAAAGAAACTGAAAATCGACAATTTTTCTGTCACCAATCAATAGAGGATAAAAAGTGCCAATGGCAAAATGTAATTTATTTTTATATATCTGTTCAAATAAAAGAGATATAGCTTAAAATAAAAGTTGTCGATTTTCAGTTTTTTTCGAATATTTTGAAAATTATTTGAGATAGCCTTGATTTCAGAATGTCATTTTAGTGGGCTCAAAATTCTCTAAAACTTTCTCATTTAACCGTCTTTCGATCTCTTACAGTTTCCAAGATAGCAGTACTGCACAGACCAATTTTGGACACACTGTATGTTACTGTCATACTCATACCCATTACTTAAAACAATAATCAACTGCAGAGGAAGCAGTAGTCACTCGGTGGAAAAATAAAAATGATAAGTACCGGCGTGAAGTGAAAAAAGTCCCGGTGTTGCATTCGGGAGATGCTGCCTACACCTATCAATCAAAATGGCCATATTTTGATGTGATGTCATTTCTTAAGGATTTACTAATTTCTGCCGAGAAGTCTGGAAATTTATTAGTACCTGAAGAACAGTCTCAGCATGAAGAAAGCAATAATACGGATATAGAAGAATACAAAGGAGTTGGCACATCAGACACACAATCAGTCATAGAGCCTCGAGTTTCTTCATTTTCTCCGCCTTCTGCATCAACAGCCTCTACACCGACACACGTATCTATATCATCCATACGTCCTAAGAACTGAGTTTTTTTAAAAGCCTTATACCATATATGACAAAATTCAGTCCTCTGAAGAAGTTGCAACTGCGAAATAAGCTTCAGCAACTTATCATCGATGAGTTGGTATTCGCAGATAATGCGCAGACTTCAAACGTGGCTCAACCTGCACCGACTCCAACTAGTAACTTGACATTGCTAACCAGATCGGATCAGATCGGCAATCGTCAATCTGGTTTGGGTATAACCGATGTCACATCATTCCCGACCTATCAATACTAATAATCGCTTTCTTAACTGTTCCAAATATAAACATATAAAAATTGATATTTTTTCTTACCTTATAGTGATAACAAGTCGTTCAGCAGGTGAAATATATATGTCCTTCACAAAATTGGTTACAACTATTTCGAGGCGATGCCTAGTCAGTTCTAAGAGGTAATCAGATGTACTAGCGGACATTCTTAGATAATTAAAGACTCTATCTGGATACCGTCTTAGCTTAGGATGCAAATGGTGAAATTCAACAAACACACCTTGTTCCCTATTCACTGGATGAATTCCAACTCTTCTGTCTAATAACCTTCTAATATACGGTGTCTCTACTAAGAGCATCAATGTTTGGCGCCATATTGTAGACTGAGCTTGATTTTTTACAGGTAATAGACGCTGTCATAGGACGCTGTTACTATTAATACTTTTACGCGACGCTGCGTGACTCTACGCAACGCGGACGCGACGCGATGCTCCCACTGTGAATAGAGCTTTTTAGAATTACCGTCGCAGAATCCATAAACATAATCGATATCGTTCTTGGCATTGTTGTCTCTAATTGTCGATCGACTAACACTGACATTGGCACTGACACGTTTTTTTTGCAGAAATCGCATCGATGTTTGTTGTCCAAGACAATATACGAAAATTTTATACCCGCAACGCGACCGTACAATAACATGAATTTTGGTCAATAACTTAAAAACAAGTCCAAAAATCGAAAATGAATAAAAATTAAAGTTTGTTGGTAAAGTACTGACAAACACGCTGTAAAATCGGAGTTAATCAGTGGCGTAACACAAAAAAATTCGGATGGGTGCGTGACTCCCAAGAAATATCACCTGGTATACCGATTGCGTCTGCCCAATTTCCGTTTAGGAGATATTTAGAAAAAATATTTAAAATATTTAAATTTTGGCGCCATTTATCTGTGAGAAAGCGTTTTAGGAAAATAGCTCATAGAACAAACCCCCGTTATTTTCACGTGTTCTAACGATTTCTGGAGTTATCAAGATTAAACCTGAATCACCCTGTATATACGATACCGAATGTAAGTTAATTTTACTTTTTGCGTTAAAATGAGATAGTTTAGTTTTAGTAAATAGATTTTGTTCATTACTACGATTTTTTATGTAGTCATATGAATCAGCTTAAGCTTAAATGTAAGGTCACTTGTATTGCATTTTGGTGGTTTTAGGATTATCGTTCTCCAAAGTGATTCCCATTTTGTTGCCATTATAGTAACTTGGCTTGAGGTAGATACTTCAATAGCTAGTGTGCAGGTAGATGGATATGAAATGTACTTAAAATTTACATTAAAATGTAATACATTTCCATCATCCACATTAATTGAGCAATTTTTGGTTAAAATTACTACACAGTGAGAAGAATTTGTAATAGGCGTGATGTATAAACCACCTAAGTTAAAAACTACAGCTTTTAACGTCGATATGTAGCGTCGTGGATAAGAGTTTATTTTAATTATATTTAATTCTCTATGTTTTATATACATATTTATAAATTAATACAAAACACATAACGCATAAACACTCCTCGTACCCAAAAGTTCATGTATACCAAGTTTCATTAAAATTGGGTTCAGCTGTTTCCGACTGTGTCGATAACCCTCCTCTATTCTTTTTTCAGGTAAAAAAGATAGATAATGCAAAAGCACTCTCCATACCGTAAAGCCCTTACATACCAATTGTCATTAAAATTGGTTCACTATTTTCCCTGTTTATCGATCCCCACCCATTATCCTTTCAGATAACAACATTGATTAACAGGCTTACTCGCCATAGTTTCATCGCAATCAGGTGAATGATTTATGAATGCATATAGCAGGAACTACATTAACTTTTATATATAAAAACAACGATACCAATTGAACTGAATTCCTGTATTTCCCTGAAAGATTCCCTTGAACCTCCAGGTCGCGTCCTCTCGATTGTTCCTTATCTGTGTACAATAATTCAAGCCAACAACAGTAGCAGCAATGTGATTATGTACAAATTTAAACTATCCAACGGCGAGTCAAATTGATCAACTTACAATAATGAAGTATTGTGTAACACCTTAACTTAGAATCTCGGAAAGTGAGTGTGGTCTATATAACGATCTGGTGGTTAGTCCTTTTAATAACGGTGATACATCTGCACCGCACAAGGGGATATCTATTCCCTCGAAACGACCGATTTTGCTGATGTAATTTATAAACCACTAACGATTGACACTGGTCTGGTGGTTAGTCCTTCCAATAATTGTGGGACGTCAGCATTCGATAAGGAGTCATCTATTTCTTGGGAAGGGCAAGTTGTGCTGATGCAAGGTGTAAAGCACTAAGATACACTAAGGAAACACTAATGATTAGCACCGATTCAGTCGTTAGTACTTTAAATAATTGTGAGACGGCAGTACCACACCAGAAGATATCCAGTTGTTATGATAACGGTTAGTTTCGCTGATCCAATGTATAAAGCACTAACAAATGGCACCGGTCCCATAGTTAGTGTTTCCAATAGTGGTGGCACTTCATCAATGCACAAGGGGGTATCTATTTCTTGGAAACGGCCTGTTTTGATGGTGTACGGTATAAAGAGAAGAGAATAATGGTGGGACGACAGCACCACACAAGGAGGTATTTATTTGTTGGAAACAAGCGATTTTGTTGATGTAAGTTGCACTAACAAAGTACTAACGATTGGTAATGGTTCTGTCGTTAGTGCATTCACTGACCGTGCTAAGTTACGGACCTCATTTTTTAAATTTGTTCGTTCTATTTAATGAAATCAAATATTCATCAATAATAATAATATTTTCTATTATTTTTTCATATGCAAAGTATCCCTCAGATTATGATAACCTCCTGTTTTCAGAGTTGTGAAAATGAAAATTTATAAGCTGTATAGGAAGGGTTTTACCACATTTAACACTAGATATAATTTTTATAGTCTTCACCACAAATAATTTCAACATTGATATTTTAAATTGAACACTTACGAACGTGTACAATGTGTTCTATTTTTGTTGGTTTTTCACGGTATTTTGATTATGGATAAAAGGAAAAGGTTCCGTATTTCATTCCCTTCCCAAGGAGGAGGGCTGTTGAACCCTCTCCAAGCTCCTTCAGCCACAGTGAACGATTCCGATCATGCATACACTAAGTATGTATGTACGGTTGAATTAAAGATGCGTACAGTCAGGATAGGGTTGGACGGAACAGGTTGTACAGAGAACTATGAAAACGGCATTGTTCCTTTGACCAAATAGTAGAACCGTATTACGAAAACCGCATCCCTATATCTCACTCATAATCGAAATATCCTGAAAAACCATTATTTTTGTTTGACAAATCAATTACTTCCATATCCAACGGATGGAAATTTTGGTAATAGATAGATAATCAAATTTCTGATCGAACAACATTCTTGTAATTTTTTTGTAAAGTTAATCGTTTTCGAGTTATTTAGAAAAAAAAAAACGATTTTTTGATGTGGAAGTATTGATGCAGCGGTTTTTTTAAAAGTATCACTCTACACTGACGACGATAACTGTAATTCTTATCGAAACGTATAGTTTGCATTTGTTGTTTGGATCTTGTTATCAACGTTTCTACCACCAATTGTAGTTGTGCTGGGTGGTGATGAGATTCTTATTTTCACTACCAACAGAAAAGTTGGAAATATTTTACAAAATTCGGAAGCAAGAATGGAAATAGAACAACAAGATGTGTACAAGATACCACAGATATTGTCCACAATCCTACATAGGACAAACGAACAGACGTATCAACATGAGAAGAGAGGACCACCGAAACGCGGTTCAAAATAACCAACCCACGTCATCACTCACACAACACGTATGCACTACATCCCATGTAACTGATTTTGAAAACACAGAGCACATCGAATAATAAGAGAAGTCATTGAAATCGAAAAACGGCCGGGAAACTTTGGAATTTAGTAAAATAACATTTTTAAACTGACGAAATTCCGAACCGTTCCGAAGATATACGACAAAAAGCCAATGTTCATGATTTCGTTTTTGAAAAATTGTTACTTTGTGGTTGGTGTTAAATAAAAAGTAAGAGAACCTTCTACAGGTACTTTTTAACGTTGTTTAACACGGCATGCAGCAAATTGGAATCCAAAATTATGCAAAGAATCACGACATCGACTCCGTTTTGCCTTCAATATGTGGGTTGGGATTTTAAGAAGAAGGATAATAGGATCTTTTTAAATAATCAAAATTTAACATCGCAACGTTACTTAAATTTAGTGAAAACTACTTTGGAAGACGCTCTTGATCATTTACCTGTGCACCTGCACACAATTCACGCATGGTAAAGGATTACCTTTCAAATAGGTTTGCCGAAAGAGTTTTGCAGCCATTCTGAAACACCCTGGTCAGCCTGTTCTCCTGATATAACCCCGCTGTATTTTTTTCTTTGGGGGTACATTAAAAAAAATTATGTTTATAAACATGTCTTTGGTACAGAAGAAGAACTCCGAAGGTTGGTACTTAACGCATTCCAAACTGTAACACCTACAACGTTAAAGAATGCTTTGGATTCTACAGTTAGAAGATGCTTTTATGTTTGGAGAACGAAGGAAGGCTTTTCGAGCAAGTAATATAATTTTCTGTTTATTTATTGTTATGCGTTATGTTTAAATTTTCTTGTCATCAAATGGTATCTGTTCATTATGTGTTGGTGATTGATTGTAATTAATCGGTTATAAAATTTGTATTCAAAATTCAAAAATTCTGTGTCACTTCATTAATTAGATGAGGAAAGCCAAGTTAGCAAACGCCCACTTATGAGTAAAATTCAGTTTAAATGTTATTGGGGGCGTACAGGCTCATATTACGATTTTCTCCGACAATCATAAATTAAACCATAAAGTGTGATACATGCTTGAATGCAGAATAAACAGCTCTTCTAATATTATATATAAAAAAACGTATTTAAAAAAACAGGTTGATGATGGATACTCGAAAACGAAACGTCGGATTCCAATTTACTCCATGCCATGTTAAAGAACATTAAAAAGTACGTCTCTTAATTTTTATTAACATCATCCACAAAGTAACAATTTGTCAGAAACGAAATCGTGGAAATTCGCTTTTTGTCGCATAACTTCGGAACGGTTCGGAATTTCGTCAGTTTAAAAATGTCATTTACTAAAGTCCACAATGCCCAACTTTTCACCCATTTAACCGAAATTCTATCTCTTACCCTTTCCGAAATCCCCATTGACGCCCTCCTTATCTTGGATACAGTATATATATATATATATATATATATATATATATATATATATATATATATATATATATATATATATTACTCAAACGAACTGAAACTATCTATTTACGAAAAGAAGTTTTAAAATTCCGAAAATTTGGTATTGTACTAATATCGATGGGAACCATTCGATTGAAATCCGGTTATACCAGAAGTCGACCCTAATCCGCTTAATTTAAATGTATAACGGTTTTCAGATTATTTAAAATTTCCGATGAAAAATGATTTTTCCAAATTCTATACTCTCATTTTTTCTGAAAGTATTAGAAATTTTGATAAAAATTTGGTCATGTATTTTGTTATAAAATTGCTCTAACATTCAGGTATGTTCAAATGTACCATATTTTCTAAATTGTATTACAAATTGCGATAATTTTCACTTATGTCAATCAAACTGGTATTTTAATTAATCTTTCTCGTAGGATGTTGCACGTGGCTTTGGTGAATTTGGTGTACTTGAAGATGGTGCCGCTCCTCCAATTCCTGATTTTATATCCAAGAGAACTACACTCCCGCAGTTAGTCCTACAATTCCTTTCTAAACATAACTACTCATATTACTATTTCATTTTTTACAATTCCTTCGTTACATATTTATCTACATTTTTTTTTATGACACGTTGTTTCTACCTACTATATGTTTTTGTTTAAATAGGCCAGAACAAGAAGTCGCTCAACAAACACTACCCACTAGGCGTACGAGAAGTCAGTTAAAATCGTTGACACCCGTTACAAAACAGAAGAATGCTCAAGATTTGGATGAAATTGTTGTGGCTCCATTACCCGAAGCAGAAGTTGATCAGCCAAGAGTTACTGAATTAATTGAAACTGTGACTGAACAGCAAACTGAAAAATTAATTGAGGAACCAGTTGCTGTGGAGGTACCTGTTGAAGTACGGATTGAGAAACCGGCTGAAGAGCAGACTTCTGAACAATTAGAAAAGCTTCCAATAGTGTTTGAGACACCAAAGAGAAGAAAGGGGATAAAAATAGGACCTCAAATTGCCAAAACGTTGGTAAAATTGCGTATTAATCGCACTGTGAATATTAATCGCTGTGAGGTAAGTTGGTCTGTAATTTTTACTTTGACATGCACTATTTTATTAGTAGATATGTTACACTGGTTCTTTCGCAGATCAAGGTCATGCATTTCAATTGCATTGGAGCGAGAGATGAGGTAATTTTGTGTCTAGTTGAGTTATAGTTGCTCAAGGTCACCAACTTGACCTTGAAAGAAACCAGATGTAATGTCCTCTTCAAGGTTATTGACTTAACTTTTTTACTGTTAGCCTTCGACCGTTAGAGGGTGTTTTGATTTGCCATCTTCAAGACAGTTTAATATTTATTAAGGACCTAGTTATTCTTTACTAAAATTTATTTCATAGTTGGTTTTATAACTTTATCAAACTGTTATATTAATAGCAGGCTTATTTTTTTTCGTTTTCATCTTTTTCATGTCACACATTTTTTTCTCTAGTAATTTTTATGGATATTACTATTTACTGAGGACGATAACTGTAATTGTTATCGGAAGGTATAGATTTATGTAAAATATAGATATGAAAATACACCATTTAAAAATCCCAAAAGCTAAGTATTTTAATTATGTATAAAAATGGAGAAAGTTTGCATTTTCATATAACGTTGAACAGCGTCGCAGTTATAGTATAGTTATATGCACCTAGGTTAGATCATAGTGATTTATATTGGTCATACACTATTTCTCATCTTCGCTGATTTAGGCCAGTCGATTAGATTTTTAATTTGACGAGGACAGGAATTATTTATATAACCTTGAACAACTCTGCAGTTATAGTTTGCACCTAGGTTAGTTCATAGTGATTTATATTGCTCCACTATTTTTCATCTTCGTTGACTTTGGGCCAACCGATTTGATTTTACGAGTACGATACATTTTTTATACAACCTTGAACAGCTCCGCAGTTATAAAATGCACCTAGGTTAGATAATAGTGATTTATATTGCGCATGCACTACATTTTCATCTTCGTTGACTTTGGGCCAATTGATTTGATTTTACGAGGACGAGAAATTTGTTATATAACCTTGAACAGCTCCGCAGTTATAGTATGCACCTAGGTTAGATGATAGTGGTTTATATTGCTCATACATTAATTTTTCATCGTCGTTGACTTTGGCCCAATCGGGTTGATTTTTGATTTCACGAGGACGAGATTTTTTTATATAACCTTGAACAACTACTCAGTTATAGTATGCATTAGGTTAGATGATATTGATTTATATTGCTTATACACTACTTTTTTTATGTACCTTGACTTTGGTCCAAACGATTTGATTTTAAGAGGACGGACATTTTTTTATATAACCTTGAACAGCTCCGCAGTTATAGTATGCACCTAGGTTAGATGACAGTGATTTATATTGCTCATACATTATTTTTTGATCTTAGTTGACTTTGGCCCAGTCGGTTTGATTTTTGATCTCACTAGGACGAGAAATGTTTCATATAACCTTGAACAACTTCGCTAGGTTAGATGATAGTGATTTATATTGCTCATACACTATTTCTCATCTTCGTTGATTTGAGCCTGTCGATTTGATTCTTGATTTCACGAGGACCAGAATTTTTTATATAACCTTGAACAGCTCCGCAGTTATAGCATGCACCTAGGTTACATGGTAGTGGTTTATATTGTTCATACATTAATTTTTCATCTTCGTTGACTTTGGCCCAATCGGGTTGATTTTTGATTTCACGAGGACGAGATTTTTTTATATAACGTTGAACAACTACTCAGTTATAGTATGCATCTAGGTTAGATGATAATGATTTATATTGCTTATACACTACTTTTTTTATGTACCTTGACTTTGGGCCAAACGATTTGATTTTTGCTTTTAAGAGGACGAGACATATTTTTATACAACCTTGAACAGCTCCGTAGTTATAGTATGCACCTGGGTTAGATGACGGTGGTTTATATTGCTCATACATTATTTTTTGATCTTAGTTGACTTTGGCCCAACCGGTTTGATTTTTGATCTCACTAGGACGAGAACTGTTTTATATAACCTTGAACAGCTCCGGAGTTATAGTATGCACTTATGCTAGATGATAGTCATTTATATTGCTCATACACTACTTTTTTATCCTCGCTGACCTTGGGTCAATCGATTTGATTTTACGAGTACGAGAATTGTTTTATATAACTTCGTTGACATTGGCCCAATGTTAAATTATTATTATTACTGTAATAATGAATTGTATCCATCCATAGTGGTGAATTTCAGAGTTGAGATTATTATAGAATTGATCTCACTGTTTTTTACATTAGATTAGATTAGACCGAGCTGGTAGAGTAGTAGTGACACAACCTGCTTAGTATTCAGGAGGTAATGTGTTCGATTCCCGTTACAGTCTACCTTGTATGAGGTTTTTTCAGGGGGATTTCCTCATACACATGTACCGACATGGTCACTGCGTATATGTACACTATGTGCGGCTACTTAGGCGAGTGCTGGGGTAGTATTTCCCCCCTCACTCCGTTCCTTTTGATCCTATCCTGACCACACCCATCCTTAATCCCACCATACATATATACGTAATATATGTATGTATGCTGGGAATCCATGATTATGGTTGAAGGAGCTTGGAAGTTCAAACAGCCCGCCTTCCTCCTTGGGGAGGGAATGAAATACCTGATCTTTCCTTTCCTTTTCATTAGATTTAATTTGCACCATCTCTTGTTAATGCTCACACTACACTATAACACCTTTTAAGAGATAGGTTGACATAAATAATGCAGATGGCACTGTTAATCATTAATAAATGTGATGTTTGTGGTTTTATCAGCACTTTCAAGGCTCAATATGAATACGTTCCTAGAATTTAAAGGCTTACCGAATTCCTCACGTCGATTCTCAATCATGAAATATTCGTGTAGACGTTGAGGTAGAACACATGAAGTACGTAATTCTACGAACAAATATAATCCTTGAAATATTATTTTTCAACTTTAAACTTGTAATTCCAAGAACTTCACGTGACCTTGACAAAAAGATCTGTAACTAGGAACTACAACCCAACTAGACACAAAACCACTACATCTCTCTCATTCTTACGCAATTTAAATTGGTGACCTTGACCTGCGTTAGAAGTAGTTCTACTTTTATTTTATATAAATATATTCAAACGTACATAAACAGCAGATTTCAAACATGTGGGTTAAGGTGAACGTTTATAATTTTCCAAAAATTAGAATTTGCAATTGTAATTATTGGGGTAAGCATCTTAACTCTTTTCCAATATTGAAGCAGGTATGATTTTATTCTAAAATCTGAAATAAAGTGAAAATGTGTAATCATTCGATAGTTTTGCCACAATCTTTCAATTTACCCACAACCGAAATAGGATACGGTGTATAGTGAACGTGAACATTTTTATATGCAGGCTGTTTCACGACGAACTGTACAAACCAAAATGGTTAAAGGGCCAATCGAAACTAACAAGAGATGGTCGTTAAATATGACGTCAGGTATTTATTTACTGATATAGGTGTATTATCAATTTTTACTGCAAATACTTGTGGTCATGGTTTCTAAACGGTTTATGATAAAGTAACCATAATTTGCACAAGCCGTACTCCTATGAATGACTATTACTTCACTATGAAATTTTAAAATATCGGTACCGTACTCAAAAAAATTAAACATTTTTGCCTAATGTTACGGTCAAAATCGGCAGTAAAACGGGATAATAGATAAAATAGGGGATGACGGAAGTCCAGAGGTCGGGGGTGGATGTATTGTTAAACTTTTATACCGTAAATAAGGGTAGCTTGGCATACGAGAGTCACAATAGAGGTTGTCATAACCGAATGGGCGCCAGGGTGTTTAAAATATCTTACGTAGTCTTGACAGCTAGTCTAAATAACCAAAAACATCGCTTACCTTTGGCGTAATTACAGGTGAGTCCGTGAACAGCAACAGGTACGCTAATTCCTGAAATGCTACAAAATGGTGTTTGCACGAGTCTGTAAAATAATATCGTACTTTAAATACTCAATCGATTCCTACTTCGATTTATTTTTTACAACTACGTTATTCTTTATATCTTAAGATTATAATTGAAAGAAAACAGTTTAATCCAATTTATAACCAATTTAAAATACATCAATCAACTCATAAAAAAACAAAACTATAAAAAAATACGCCTTAACGCATCTGTCTCTAATTGTTAGGTTATATTCAGTCTAAACGATTGTTAAACTTTGGAGCATTGTTCAAATTATTACGTTAGGTATATTATCTCATCTTAAAAAAAAACAAGCAGCTAAAGCGTAAATGATTAAAACGCCATAGTAAGATATTGGAGTCACAGCTGATTATACAAAAAAAGCTCTTAGTTCATTAACCTAGATATCTATATTGTTATCAAATAAACATAAATGCACCACGACATCTTACGGCACTACATCGCTTTTGTCAAGAATTCAATTATTAGACTGTGTTTAAATCAGATTTAGACTAGCTAGTTCCAATTTCCTCGATTAATAAACTATTGTAAATTTACAAAAACAAAACAAAAAAATTATTATAGCAAAGGTTAGGCGTTCCAACTTTTAACGCTTCTGTAATACAAAATTTCGATACAACATGGATCAGCACCACATACAATAAACCTCATATAATTTGATTAATTTACGGATGGATTGGTTAGCAAATACAAAAAATTAAACACGACACTTTATTAGAATATGTCACCAGCACATAAGTGGTTACTTTTAATTGTGGATCGGCCTCAGCAAAAATTCGGCTTCCTCAAATCTTCCCTTAACCTCTTGATACGGCAGACGGTGTAGCCCCTGCAGCTGCGTCAATGACGTGCCCGTCGTCGTAACCACACTCGCAAAATTTCCAATGGCTAAACCACCTTTTGAGTTTAGGAAACTTGCTTACTTCCAAGTATAGTGTTTGATTGACATTTCATGTGATTATGCGGTATACTAAAATTTATATTTATGCGGCGCTTATTAACTTTAATCTAAATATGTACAATTATTTGAACGTAATTACGCGAGACTTATTTATCTACAGCGATACTTTTGTTTCTTGATCTAACTATGACCTTATTGATTCCCTAAGTTCGTGAATTGAACGTTCTTTATTAACCTGCACTAGGCGTCATTATCAGAGAGTGAAAGCAACACTATATTCAAACACTACCATCTACCAAGGATTCTTTAACTGTTCCAATAAGGACGGATGGTACGTAATGATAGGATTTGTCCGCGATAGTCGAAACAATTTCAATATGCCCCTTAAAGGGTTAAAGGGGAAACTATCCTTAACGAAAGTTCATTTATCACTGAACAGAACGTAATTCACTGCCTCGAGCATTCAGTGCTCCTACATTCTCTGACTAGACTACCCTAAGCATCTTCAGTGCTCGCCATCTTAAATCTCATCTCCTATCCCTTAAGTAACCTATCACATAGCTTCGTTATTTTAAATTATCATACGCGCCCAAAACGAACACATATCGAAACTGAATCGGGAAAAGAATTACCTCATAGATACACACTGCGTTCCTAAAGGTACCTCGGGGTTATCGCTGAAATATGATCTGTTTGTGACAGTTTCCATCCTACGAAAATAAGCTCTAAAACCTCGTTTTTAGAAATCTAACCCTTTGTGTTTAAACCAAACTTTATCAATAGGAAGTGCGTCAAATCGTTGCCTACAATTTTAAACTTGCTAACGATGTACTATACAAAATAACAATTTTATATTTAGTATAATCTTGCATGATGTATTTTCATTTCCAACTAACGAAATTTACCAAAATTTAAAATAACGAGGACTAACGATTATTTACATATGCTAAACTAAAATCTCTTTCCCCTGAAATAGGAAACTCACGTGCGGAAATGATTCGTAATTTTACAAACGATTCCAATTTATTAACAGCAACAAAAAAAATTGGTCTGTATTATTTACAGAACCGGGACTCTGGATTTTAATTAGTAGTAAGAACACCCTAAACGTCCTCAAATAACAAAAAAAAAAGGTTATTAACTTAATGCTTCCAAACATTTATACTCTGATAAGGCCCACTTTCAACCAACTATACAACCTTTCTGAAGGCGGACAGTAATGAAAGACCTAAAGTTCGATAAACAGCGATGGGTCCCTCTTAACAAATCCACGTACCTATTAGGATGAATGATCTAAAATATTGTCTTACAGTTATTTGTTAGTTCAAACATGCGAATTTCTGAAAATATGGATTCCGTCGCCAGTAAATTATATTTTATTACTGTTGAGTGATGAGTTCTCATTAAAAGGTTTGTACTACGGCAGTAGTAAGGGGACACCATCCGCCGCCATCTTGGATTTTGACGTCACAAGACCGCCCACGTGGGGTACCGCATTTTCCACCCTTATTTTTACTCGCTTACGTGTAGGACGTATTTTTTCACCCATATTTTTACACATCCACGTGTGAGACGGTGTTTTCAACCCTTTTATCCTAATTATTTTTTACATACCCTGCGTGTGAGACCATATTTTCAACCCTTTCTTTTTCGAAGGCCCTTTTCAACCCTAATTTTTACACACCTGCGTATAGGACGTGTATTTTCTACCATATGGGTCAACCCTAATCAGAGCCTTTTTTGCACATGCTCACGTGAGGGGTAGATGTAAGCATTGGGGCTGGGGGCTGATCTAGGGATAAGTCTTAGGGTTGGACCTGGGGCTGGGGGCTGGACTTGGACTTGGGGTTGGTCTTAGGATTATTTTTGATGGTATTAAGGTCTTTCTGGCTATATTAAGAACAGTGCCCCTGGAGGTTGCACACGCATACAATGTTGGAAATTGCATATAATAAGATATTATTATCGGTCCTATTGTTTAAATGGTCAGATGCTATTGGATGATCTTTTACCTATACGAGAAAACGTATTTTCTAATAAGGATGTAAGATAGCAGCTGTGTTAAGGATTGATCTTGCGTGGGAGAATTTGAATTAATATTTTTTAAAGAAACTTAATACTTAGATGTGTTTTATAACTGTAATTAAAAATCTGTAAATAAATAAAGGGTTAACACCACACTTACCAGCTCTGTACTTAAAGAACGTTTTTGAGGCACTGCTTCACGAGTGATAAGAAACCTTAAAATACTGTTGTTTTTCACCGCCGTTAACGTGAATTTTGTTAAATGGGCGCAACACTCTCATCAACTCCTCACGGAAATTGTTGTAATGTACATGACCCGACCACCATTTCAACCCATGATAATTATCCTCCATAAATTTTATCTGTCGTGACATTGATCCTGATATAAAGTAGCCTCGAGGTGGTTTTATTAACATCAACGATAAACGACCGTGATCTGTAACCACGGCAATTTCTTTCGGTATGAATTCATTGTTAACACCACTAAACCCTTGTACGTCCAAGTATGCGTCCATCTTGTATCGACTGCTGCTGTACACTGAAGCTTGCAGGTTAGAGCTACCACTTTTAACAGCTAAAATCCACAACGACATTCCGATGTTTATCGATCTCGATCACGTTATCGAATTCTGCATACACCAAACAGTTAACGGTTACGGTGAGCGCTTCCTCAAACCCGACTTCCAGCCGAAGGGAGCCGTTTCTAACTAAATTCCAGTGGGTGCTAGCGTTTGCAGACAAGTCAGGTGTTAGGTCAAAGGCCATTAAACAGTAGCCGTTGGGGTAATCACTTATTAGCTGTAAAGTCTGGTTGTAAGGCCTTCGAAGGAATTTGTTGCCCGTCAATATATAACGACATGTAGTTAATATTGCAGTGATGAAAATTGAACGGGTTTGAGGGGTAGTCACCGTTGAAGGCTTTATTTGCTACAAAGCCTATGATGCATCGTTTAGGTAACTGACCTAGGAAAACATTATCCAATGATTTTCGCTGTATGCCTGCAGGTATAGTTAACACTTTTACGTCGGTCCTTGTAACAGGGTATTTTGCGGCTGTTGTTTCTAAAGCTTTAGCGTGCGCAATTAGAATAGTTGGATTGATTCACATACGTCTCACCAGTAAACTAGCGTCTATAATTCGCGTCTTGTAATTTGAAGCGAGTGCCGCCATTAGGCTAAAGGTATCTCTTGATCGTACAAATTTAGTCTTTAACTCAACACCACTTATGAGAAACTTTTCTTGATTAAACAAATCCGAGTGCACGTGACCAATCATCTCTATCTGTTTCCCGGTAGCCGCAAGTGCTTGACGTTTTGAGAAACCGTTATTAGCGTTTCCCAGTGTATTCATCTGTCCAGCTGTATCATTGTGCCATAAGGTACATCCTAGATCTGAACTCTTGGCCTCCTTTCCATAATTTAGCAGCGTTTCAATATATGAACGGTAAGCGTAGGTGTTGTTTGGTTGTGACACCATCTTCTGATTTAAGTAAACCTCCACCTGTGAGAAAAGCGAATGCATCCAATTGTATACCGGTGCTACAACATCAGCGACTGTAAGTACTGAATCATCATGCTTTAGAACCTTAGCTGTAATGTACAGCATGGTCTGGCTTAAATCTATATAATCGTTTTCATTTCCGGGGACTACAAATTCTATTGGGGCGTCATCACTCAGAGCTGATAAGGGCTTGTAAAATATCCATTCACCACTCTCGATACTTATCTGCGTCGATGGTAAAGCGAACAAATCCAGTTCGGACTTGACGCATTCACACGATTGTGCATGTAGAAAAGCCATTATCTTGAAAATATATCGTCGTAAGCAGGCTTTTTCTTAGCAACAGCTCTCAGTGGAGACTGATTATTATCGGACAGACGTACTCTTTTATAACCCGAACCCTCCATCATTTTATCGATTTTCTCGTCGGCTTTACGCTTAAGGTTTCTACCTGCCTCGTGAAATCTTTCTTGAAACGAATCCTTAATAGGTCGATCCTCTATGACGTCACCAAGAATATTAGCACACGTTCTAAGAGCTTCTTTACCAATAGTCTTTGCGCCAGACTTAAATAACGGGATTATACTTCTAAATATACCACCTAACCAGCTCCCTATTCCATGACCACGTTGATAGGGCGCACCTCTGTAAATAGAGCCGATGCCGTTACCGGCCTGATTCATGTAATATTGCTGATAAGGGCAGACCATTATTGTACTTTCTTAAAGTGTAGCTTCAGGCACGACGTTCCAAACTCAAATGGCATTGCTGCACCCGTATCTGTTTTTATATTAATCTCGATGTTTTCAAATTCCCGTGTCATTACCGGTATGTAGTGTGCAGGCGAAAAAACCACATCTTTATGACCCCCGTAAGCATAGTTTTCTAAAGTAATATTTATTATACGCATAAGCGGAGATAAAACATCACCCACAACTTGCGGTTCAACGATGTCGCAATAAACAAACATCTGAGTTGGTAAGCCTATCCATATACTAGCGGGGTGAGGGGGTATTGGTTCCATGGCTATGTTCTGATACGGTCGACAACCCAATTGTAAGGCTAGACGTTGTGAGAATCCGAATAGCGAGAGCTGCGTTTTTAATTTCGTAGTGACGCGCTTAGTTAGATTATAATATTCGATTGTTAGCAGTTTACTTATTAGTACATGGTTATTTAGCTCGCTGATAATTTCTTCTATGCTGGCGTAATTTCCCGAGGCGAATCGTATCACGAACCAGCCATCTTCAATATAAATGATCTTCTCGTTATCGAGTTGAAAATATTCTGCGGCCTTTTTTAATATCGTTTCTAACACGTTCTCGCCAGGTGGTTCTGTTCTATAATAAATTAGATTATCTGTTGCACTTACTGCGGCAAAAGAACATGGGTACTGAATTTCCGAATTTCCTACAACCCACGAGCCCGTTAATCTTATTCGTTTTGGCAGTTGCGTAATAAAACTTGACGTCATATTACCTGGAAAATACGTCATAGAGCTATTACTCAATAAGGTAAGATAAAACTCCATTTTTATATATCTCTCAACTGCGAAGCTAACACACAGCTATTAAATTTGTCACTGTATCCACGCCACTTGACCAGGTATTGTTTATTTCGTCCACGGCCCTTCTCTGCTAGAATCTTATCGACTTTGAATAGAGTATCTTTCTCAACCGTAACAACTTGCAATTCTTCTTCGTAAAAGGTGCCCTCAACAAGATCGTTATTAAGATCGATTATTCTATAAACTGGTGGTCTTCTTTTTACCACCGTGCTAATTGTAAAAACTTCCTCGCTCCAATTCGTTTCATATCCCTTCTCAAAGGTGTACTTAGTTCTGGCAATTCTGACATGCTCGCCGACTTTATATTTAGGATGGCGTACTGGACCTAAACCTTTCGCGTACAGGTTATTCCACACTTCCAAAATGTTTTTATCGTTTACAGCCGAGGGGGCCATCTTTATACTTGAATGAGGGCTATTGTTGTAGGCAGTCACAAGTCTTTCGAGTACATCAATATATCTGTAGGAATTTTTGTAAGTGAAATAACGCCACATCTTTGTTTTCAATGTTTTATTAAATCTTTCAACTACAGATGCTTTTACATCAGGGTTATTTGTTACATAGAAATTGATATTTTGTTTCTTGAAAAAGTTTTGCACGCTGCTCGCCACAAACTCTTTGCCTTTATCCGTCTGTAGATTTGCCGGGGTATTGTCGGAATCCTTAAGAATATCCGCAAATGCTTCAATTACAGATGAGGCTGTCTTCGTTTTAAGTGCTCTCGCCCATGCCCTCTTGCTAAATACATCAATTACCGTTAGTATGTAGTTGTATCCGCTACTGTGTTTACTTAAAGTTCGCATATCACAAAGATCCGCTTGCCACAATTCGTAAAGGTTACTCACAATATATTTATTTCGTGGAAACTTTTTTCTGACTGGTTTATGTACCGTATAAGCTTCCTGTGTCTGTAACCAGTTTTTTAATTCACCATATCTACCCTTTACAGTATTAGTTAAAGGTGTTATACCAGCGAACCCTGCAGGGTGAGAGGGATCATAGTATACAGCATCCATGTTATGGCCGCCACGAATCCCAATCTAGTGAAAGTCCTCTGCTTCTTCTTTGAGAGATTATTCTCGGTGTTTCCCGCGTTTCACTATCAGCATCGTAATTCTCACCTATAGTTGGAGGGTCCGTTCCACGCTGGGTGATACAGAAACATCATACCTTTGCGTATCTCTGATAAACTCGTGGTATATTTATCTCTTTAATGTACTTCGCAAACTGACGCCAACCGCGCGGGTTTGTGGTTTTTCGTTTTCCTAACGTCTCGTGAACCAGATCGATAATGTTGGAATGTGGTATGATCTCGCCTTTTATTGTGACAGTACCCCTTTTATCCCAAAAAACATCGCTGCTCGTGTTCAGTATACGTAACAAATTCGCGCCTTTTCTCTTATTGAAGGCGGAAGCGTTGATACTATCTCGTCGTCTGTCAGACCTTTGCGTTGCGGTAAATCTCTAATATCATCAGCAACAGCGTCACCGCTAATTGTTATACTGGTGGGCTGACGTAACTGATTGGAAAAGTAGATACCTTTGAAGAACTTGGTTGTACTGCTGCCATTTGTCATGGTCGGTCATTTTAGTTTTTAAAACTTTATCCATATCGTTACCCAGCTGCGTTAAAATGTTGTTTTGTGTAACATCTGGTGCCTGTAAGTGCTGTATAAAGTCCATCGGTAGAATAATCATCTTCTTCAGATTGTGGTCCATGGTTATTGAAACAGATTACGCAGAATTCCGCCGAGTAATGGTCCTAACAGGAGTGGTAGAAATGCACCACCTTTCTGTACAAGAAACTGTTTCTTCTTTTTTATAGATTCGCCGCTCTGTGTCAAGCGTCTTAAAGTGTGCTTATCTTGAGAGAGTCGCTGCTTCTGATCAGGTGACAGAGGTACACGACCTTTTAAAATGTTATGTGCACACTCGCAAATACACTCTACCTGCTTACTATCCAAACATTTCAATAAAGCGTCACGTTGACTTTTACTTAATCTGGCTAATGCACGTAGGATATCAGTGTTTTCGCTTAAAACGTCACCCATCATATATGATGTAATCTTTATGACTGTGAGACTTAAACCCTTTTTTCGCTATATATACCTGGCAGATACCTTGAGGCCCGAATATGTTTGTTCTATAACGTAGCACATCCGGTGTATTCTGTTTTAAATTGAACAATAAATATTCGTGCGCACTTGAAGTAGCATCTTGATACGCGGCTTCTAAAAATGTTGGGTTGTCCGGCGAAATCTGTCTTGCTAAATGCTGTATCTGAGCTGTCACGTGGGTTCTTAAACAAAATTATGTAATGTGCGTTGAGAGAAATTTCCCGCTGTCCACGTCCTTGATGAAATATGTTCTGCGTTAAGAAAAACACACTTAGATTTCGATGTAAAAATATCAACCACAGAGCCGTTAGTTTCGCGCATTAGATCGTCAATTATTATTAAGACAGGTTTTTCCCCGTCAAACTGTTCCATATCAGGTAAACCCTTTTGAAACTCCACAGAGAGATCTTTGAATAAAGGCTGCCACTCACTGTAAAACCAGATAATGTTTTCAAAACCTGTATCCCATTCGGTTTCGATATTTTTTAGAAAATCAACGATAAAATACGATTTCCCACATCCCGACGGACCTGCAACTATCGCCGAAAAGGGGTACTTAAACTGACCTTCCATCTTGAATCGCTAAACGATACTAACAGATACTCCACCAGCAGCTTCGTTTAAATAATTTTCAATCAGAACACGTGCCTAACCTCCAGGGGCACTGTTCTTAATATAGCCAGAAGGACCTTAATACCATCAAAAATAATCCTAAGACCAACCCCAAGTCCAGCCCCCAGCCCCAGGTCCAACCCTAATACTTATCCCTAGACCAGCCCCCAGCCCCAATGCTTACATCTACCCCTCACATGAGCATGTGCAAAAAAGGCTCTAATTAGGGTTGACTCATAGGGTAGAAAATACGCGTCCTATACGTGAGCTGTCATAAAATAGGGTGAAAAAACACGTCCTACACGTGGGTGTGTAAAAAATAGGGGTGAAAATACACGTCCTATACGCAGGTGTGTAAAAATTAGGGTTGAAAAGGGCCTTCAAAAAAGAAAGGGTTGAAAATACGGTCTCACACGCAGGGTATGTAAAAAATAATTAGGATAAAAGGGTTGAAAACACGGTCTCACACGTGGATGTGTAAAAAATGGGGGTAAAAAAATACGTCCTACACGTAAGCGAGTAAAAATAAGGGTGGAAAATGCGGTCCCCCACGTGGGCGGTCTTGTGACGTCAAAATTCAAGATGGCGGCGGAAGGAGTCCCCTTATTACTTACGGCGTTGCGGATATCGCCTACAATATTTTTTTGCTGCTGCTCCTCTGCACATGTTTTGTTGCTTTCAAAAACTTAAAATGTATATGTTATGGACCAAGTGATTAATGAGGGCATTATTTGTAATGCCCGGGCATTATGAATAATGACAAGTTAAATCGGGCCAGTGTTTAATTATTACCTAAATTTCATTATTTATCATCGTGTCTGGTCATTACGAATATTGCTACGCAATCATCGGGCACTTTGATAATTTAGGTACGTTGGTCTGGGTGCGGGGACAGAAACAAACGCGTGACACACGCTGACCAATCAGGACCCGCGACGGCTGCGACTCATTTTTTTTGTTTAGTTTTGCATTGAAAACGAATAGACGGGCGCGGACGGCTTATATTTTCGTAATTCAGTTTCGAACTGTAAGGACGGACGATTGTATTGTGTGTTATTTCTTAACTTAAGGTCGAACTGAGAACTAATACCGTCGAAAGACCGAAAGTGTACTCTGTAACGGGAGCTTCAGAAAAATCAAAATTTCGCGCTAAATTATACGAGATTAGATATTTATATATTATTTTTCTGGATAAAGGAATGGTTATTGTTTATTAGTATTTGAATGTAATTAATATTAAGATGAAAAGCATGAGTTTGTTTCAATAAGTTCTCTATATACTCAATTTGAAAATATTTAAATTACGCGGCATTTGCAAGTGCATGAATGTGTTGGAAGGAAATGACGCTGTTGTAATAATGATGTGCAGTTTTTTAAACAGTCGCATGCAGTGTGCGATCACAAACAGGCGTTAAGAAAGCGAACAGAAAGGGTCGCATCAAAATAAGCGATAAGTGACATTGTATAGTCACGCAGTTCTATAAAGTGTGAAAATTACAAATAAGAATTAATTAACGGTGATACAGAAGTAGAAAATTACCTTCCTTATTAAAATAATAAAAAGTGACGTAATAAGTGAAGATAACGCGTTTTGTATGTCTCAGAACCGTAATCAATTGTGTTTAAATAGTGAACAATAAATATAATAGACAGTAATCGCCCCAAATTGGTAAATGGAAGTATAAAGGACAATAACTCTATTCGTTGATATGTAAAAAGGGAGCATGCGCGGTTTGTAAATAGCTTGCATTTTGTTGAGCAGGCTATTTGTAGTTAAAACTGAACGATTAAGTAAAAACTATATAGTGTCAGTATATCGAACAATTATTTACTATAATCAATTATTTACAATAATCATTAACTGATGGAAGAAAATTAGAAGTGTATGCAACTACACAAAAGTATAAGAAAAGATAAGGACAACAATAGAGAAACGGTTCCAGAGTGCCGACATGTGACATCATCTGAAAAGCAGGCTAACTAAACTGAGGCCCCTTTATCGATCAAAGAAACGCCTGCATTACATCATCAGCTTTGCAACGAAAATAAGTGAGCCTTTTTTGTTTCTGTTAATAAAACTTTTTTGTGTTTGATTTCTCGAAACTGTCCATTTGATTATCACAATTAAACGATAAACAATACGTTTGATTCTGATAAAGATTTTATTTGTTATATGTTAGCTTTAAGAAGGTTATTATAGATGTAGGTTTGATTTTATACTTATCTATTTGTAAACAACATATTGATGCATTTTCGTTCAGATTTGGAATTTTATTAAATGAGTATAACGTTTGATTTACGTTTATTGCTAAAGATGATTAATATTACAAGCTTACACAATTATTGAATATATAAATGCAGAAAGAGGTTAACTCAATAAGAATCCAGATAAATAAATAAATCGAAATCAGCATCATTTTAGTCAATGATAACAGAAATCGTTTCTTTATATTAACTTGGGCTAGCCGTCGCAATCAATTAGGAAAGGAGACAGTATTCGGTGTACCAAGTATTCTTCAAAGCGATAATGGCAAAGAGTTCGCCAATAAAATTGTTCAGGGCCTGAATTGAAAATTGTACATGGTAAACCGAGGTACCCTCAGAGCCAAGGGTCAGTAGAAAGAGCAAATCAAGATATAGAGAACGTGGTTGGATGATAACACAAAGAATGGACGGCAGGATTATGTTTTGTTCAATTAATGAAAAATAGAGTTCATCATTGAGGCATAGGCTGTTTTCCATATGAAGTCATGTTCGGAACCAAGTTGAAAGTAGGACTGAAAAGTTATTCTATACCACATGAAGCTCTGCTAGATTTCAATTCAGAAGACGACTTAGAAAAATTATTATCTACCGAAGGCACTATCACCGAAAAGAACCAAGTAGGGTCCACCGAAAATAATGATGTAAATTTATATTCCGCCGGCCCAAGCCAAGTTTCACCACCTATTACCTTAGATGTGCAGTGTGACCAAACTTCGGATTCAAATCCACTACACAAACGAAATGGTTTTATCAGAACAAAATGTGATGAGCAAGAAAGAAAATATTACGCTTGTTAGAAAATTTACTTTAAGTAATTTGCAGAAACAGGATAATAAAATGTTGGATGCATCTAACGCTAAATATCCCGTAGCTAAAGTAGGTGACACCATAGACGTCCGCTTTCCAGATATTGATCGAGCTCGTAGCGACGGAAGAAATATTCTTGCTACCGTGATTGAAATAACAGCCTCAAACCTTTATAAATTGAGAACAATGCATGGTATTCTGAATCAGCTTTATTCAAGAAACCAATTTACAGTGTGCAAGGAAAGATTTGTTTCGTTTGAATTAGGATGTCGTCTAAATGTGGAGGGCAAGGTTACAGCCTATGTGGTTGTAGAGGTGGGTGTAAGTTTGATAGATGCAGTTGTAGTAAAGAAAAAAAAACTGTAACTCAAAATGCCATCAAAGCAGCAGTTGCTCTAATAAATAAGATCAATAGATTTTTATTTTATTTGTTTTATATTTTTAATCTGACTTTTATTAAGTACTAACTTCTAAGAACTAGTGGGTTCTAAATGGAGAACCCCTTATGAATCTAAATTATTAGTCTGATTATCCAAATTGCGGTTTAAATAAGTTATTTTCGCACTAAAAATTTTGATTTAATGTCTGAAATTAAAAGAAAACATGTCTTTTTATTATCCTGCCCAATAGGCGATAGACATTTATAATGCCCGCCCAATTTAAATATTTCAACAGTTATTATCATATTGCCCTCTCATGTCGGGCATTTTGCAAAATGCCCGGACATTATTTATAATGTCCAATTAATCACTTAGTCCATAAAATATACAGTTATACGAATATCAAGTTACAAATTGTATAAAATGTCTAAAATATGTCGTTGCATTTTTATTTTTAGATAAAAATAAATTCAATGTTTTAAATTGTACAAAAAATGAGATTAACATGTTTAAGTTACATGAATGAAGTAAATATGTAAATATTGCACGCTTTTGAAAGATTTGAACAAACATTAAAATTGATTGTGAATAACATATTTTGGGCTCTGAAAAGTAAGGAAAAAAAATTTAATAAATATTGTTTCTGGCCTCTAACCTCCAATGTTTTAGCTCGACTATTGTTTCCCTTTCATCTTCATGCTACTATTCGTTGTTAAGGTTGTTGGCTTCTTCTATAGGTTTCTGTCCATTTTTCTTGCGCGGTGATGGTGATTGTAACGAATACGTTGCTTGTTTGAGGTACTTCCTCGGTAAGTTTTCGGAACGCGGTTGGTCCCAGTTTAATTGGCAATTATAATGTTAGTTTTGTTGGTGGAACGCTTGTTGTTCCCAGTAGAGTTCGTTGAATGATTGTTTGTCCCATAGATATCTTACTTAATAACTAGATAGCCAGAGCATATGAGCTGCGCGAATCGAATAATTATTCGATTTTATATACTATATTCTACTTACGTTAGTGCATTGTTACTGACACATTCGTTTGTGGAGATAGATATGTAAACGAATTTGTTAAACGTACTTCAAATTTTGCATTTAAGCCTGTTTTAATTTTTCCTTGGAGCTGATTAAATTTTTTAAGAAATACAGCGGCGGTGAGGGATGGTTTTATGGTTTTTTTCAATTATTGCTGAAACAGCTGTATATTTCGAAGACATAAAAATACCAACGTATAGACCTTAAACATACCAATTAATTATGTTCTATTCAATTTTTTGAGACGACGCGTAATTTAGCGGCAAAAAATTTATAAGGTAGGATTTATTCAATATCTGAATAACCATTAACTTTATAAGAAAATGTGTAGACATATTTTTTAAACAAAATTTCATTTTACATAACTTTTCTTCATAAAGTTTCTTATTAAAAGTAACATAAGTCTAAAAATTATTTAAACAGGATTGATTGATTATTTTTATCTTTGTAGAAGCGGGCGGCTTTGGACTTTTTTTTAAGTTGGCATCTATATTTCCATAAACTCCTATCTGGCATTGAAGTTTTAAACGTCCATCTTATATAGACTATTGTTTTTGTTTAAGCATTTTTAATTAATTGCGCTCGACACGCGCACACGCGCACACGCGCACACGCACCACCCACACACCACACACACCCACACACACCCACACACACCCACACCACCACACACACACACCACACCACACCCACCACACACCACCCACGCACCGCACGCACCCACGCACCGCACCACCACCACCACGCACCGCACACACACACACACACACACACACACACACACACACACACACACACACACACACACCACACTCACTCACCACTCACACCACACACGCACTCACGCACTCACACTCACACACACACACACTCACACACCACACACTCACCACACATCACACTCACACACACACTCACACACACACACCACACACACACACACACACACACACACACACACACACACACTCACAATCACACACTCCACTCACACATCACACACTCATGCACTGACACACTCCACACTCTCACACACACACACACACACTCACACACAGCACCACCACCACACACACACACACACACACTCACACACCACACTCACACACACACACACACACACACACACACACACTCACACTCACGCACTCACACGCACGCACACGCTCACACACTCACACACTCGCACACACTCGCACACTCTCGCACACACACACACACACACACACACACTCACGCACTTACGCACTCACGCACCCACGCACCCACGCACTCACACTCTCACACTCTCACACTCACACTCTCACACTCACACACTCACACTCTCACACACTCACACATTCACACACTCACATATTCACACACGCACATACACACACACACACACACCTCGCGCACGCACACCACACACTGGTGCGCTCACGTTTAGCGATTGTGAAAAAATCGATTGCATAACTTTCTATACCTACATATGTAGATGTAAGTTGGAAGGTAAACATTTTTGCATTCACAAATAGAAGCTTGACATCAATTAAAATAGCGTAGTCAAATCTAACAAAGTAAACAATTAAAACAAGGTCTAGGAAAAAACATTTTCCACCGTTATCTTTGGCCGTTAGAGGGTATTCTGATTTGTCATGTTCAAGACAGTTTAATGATATTTAATTTATTAATGATCTAGTTATTCTTTACCAAATTTGTATTCCATAGTTAGCTTTATACGTTTATCAAACTGTTTTTATTAATAGCGGGCATATGTTTGCGTTTTTAATTTTCCAAATTTCAAAATATTGGTTCAACATTTTAAACAATTTTTAAAGATAGCATTGCTATTGATGAAGAGATTGTTGTCGAAACGTTTAAATTTGTATTACTTAAATACAAAAATACACCATAAAAAATCCCAAAAAGATAAGTATTTTAAAAATGTGTAATAATGGTGAAAGTTTACATTTTCAAATTAACTTTAGTAGTCATAGTTGTTTAATTTGATGACATTACCAGATATTTTTTTTTATTAAATATACAACCAATTTCAAAGTCTTAATGAAATCTGGATGTGACTGTGCCTTAATCCATCAATGAGTGAAATGACTGAAGATAGTTTTGTATATTGATTGATTAAATTTTTTAATTTTATGTTTTAGTATGTACCACGCCTATACTTCCAATACGTTATTAAAGTTATCACTCTGTTGTCCAATATGTCAATTAAAACATTTATAAAAAACAAAGTATTAGTACATGTATTAAGTGCAGACTATATGGATAAAAGTCACTTGTGATTCATGCTTTATATCGATAATTAGTTATGTATTTTACTTTGTCATGCAATATGGAATTTGTTGTTCGAGTCATTTCAAAACTCAGCCATCTTCATTATGTTAATGCAATGTATATTGTTACTTATAAAACATATCCTATCGTCGTTTTCTGTAACATTAATTTTCATCTTAAGGTAACAAAGTAAAACCTAGTTCAAGTCAATGTAAACACATGTTGTAGCCATATAAATTCGTCACATCTAGGTATCGAATAAAACTAGGATTGTAGTTCTGATTAATAATTTCAGTATTCCTTGCCATTCAATAATGTTTACTGACTCTCCATTTAGTAGCAGCCAACTGCGGAGAGGGAGGAATTTCTCTATCCATTTGTATTTTATATTAGCGTCACCTCAAGTAAAACGTTACCGAGCTGGTAGCATAGTGGTGGCACAACTTACTTAGCATTCGGGAGGTAATGGGTTCGATTCCCGTTACCGTCTACCTTGTATGAGGTTTCTTCAGGGGATTTTCCTCATACACATGTAGCGGCATGGTCACTGCGTATATGCACACCATGTGCGGCTACTTAGGCGAATGCTGGGGTAGTATTCTCCCCCTTAGAACCCCAACTCCGTTCCTTCCGATCCTATCCTGACCACACCCACCCTTAATCCCATCATGTATATATGTATGCTGGGAATTCGTGATTGGGGCTGAAGGAGCTCGGAAAGCTCGAGCAGCCCGCCTTCCCCCTTGGGGAGGGAATGAAATATGTGGCCTTTTCCCCTTTTTTTTTCAGAAAAACGTTCAGTGTGCATGTATTTTATGACTTAACATAATATTCAACAAATGTTTTGAAAAGAATTACATTTTGTGGCGTTCTGAATGTCGTTTTCAGGTTCCAAAATAAGGTTATGAGGTTCCATTTAACCAGTTGTTCACGTGTACATTTTTAAAAACTGTAAACCAAATTATTCTATTCTTTAATACTAGAAAATGTTTTTTCGGTAACCCTAAAATTATTTTTATATTTTATTGTTCGTGTATGTACTTTTAATTATGGTCTTAGGTTAATGATCTCGAAATCTTTGATTTATGGAATTACATAAATCGTGCCCCAATAAAATTGCTACGACCAGAGGATGACGATGATAATCTTATTCCTCCCGCTCTACCGTTTGTAACATCGTTAATGAAAGAAAATGATCCGTTTCCTTCCAATATACAGGAATTACCAGGGTAAATAATAAAATCAAAGTATTAGTTCTTATAATGTATATTTTGTTAAACTTTGTCATAGAATGCGAGCAAGTTTGTTACGATGTTATGCGTTATCTAAAATGGAAAGTGCAACCGTGATATCTATTCAACCTACTGTTATCGCTCACAGCACTCCTCTTGAAGCTCCTCAACCACATGGAATTGTTGTACCAGTAGAAATTCATTCTCCTCCACAACGAAAGCGAAGGAAAACTATACCAGTACAGGAACATATTATTGAGGAGCCGACTATTCCTAGAGAAAGCAACATACTGTAAATACCATATACTAACATTAACTGAGTCAGGCGGTTAAATTAATATTTTCGATTTTACAGGTTGGATATACCAATAGCTGAGAGTACCAAAATTAGTGAGGCTAATATACAACAGTTAGCTGATACAGCTTCTAATATTATGCTAGCGGCTGAATTACCACTAGCAACTTCTGGTGTTCTTCCAAATGTAACTATTGAGACTGAACTACCACCAGCAGCAGAAGTAGGAAAACGTAAAAAATATGTGTAAGAGAAATCAATACTTTTGCGTAAGTTTTTTGAATTTTGTTTAGTATTTCAGATAATGTTGACGAATGTATAGAAACCAAAAGAATAAGGTACTAAGCTCATTTTTTTTGTAAATTTTGATTGCTCGTATTGTATGTTTAAGGCTTAAGACTATTAAATTAAAAGTAAAGAATTGGAATTTTGATAAAGGCGGATTGACTATTGAAGATGTTTGTAGTAAACCTATAAATCGTTTGAATATTGCTGCTGCATTTGGTGATTTGTTAGGTAAGTGTACCAGTGTAATATGCCAAGAAACAGAAATAATTCTTTATTAACCGATAGAAAAGCTACAGAGTTGTAATAAAAAAACTATCCTACGTGGTTAAAAACATATCAAATAGTTGGCCTTCTCTGACGGCTAAAAATATAATATCATTAACCCTACAGTGGTCGCTAGCGTACTCTCACTCCGCATCATTTATTCTTTTGCGATTGCGCGTCTAATCGGACCCCCACCGCCCTCATGCTATCGTTATCTTTCGACGATGCCATTATAAAGAATCAGTGCTAGTTAACCCCACGCTAGGTGAACGTTTATCTGTGTAATTTTAGTTTGCGGAGGGACAATCCGTAGCGACCGCTGGTGCTATAAAATAATCTTGAGATTTTGGAGGTGAGTTTTACATTTTTATGTTATAATAAACTATATTATACCTTAAAAGCAAGTTTTCAAGTATTTTTATTATTTCCTTAGCGATACCGTTGGCGTTGACATAAAAAAGTAATTTTTATTGTTGTCTTATGAGAAAAGCCTAGAGCGTCTCCAGGTTTTGATGGAAGAATGCCTAACCTCTGATAGTAATTCATCGGAAGTTGTTTTTGAAGACGACGAGGAAGAAAATGAGGAAGACCATTTAACAACGGAATTCCTGAAACTGATACAGAGCTGGAGATATATGACGAGGAAAAAGAGAACGTTGAAGCGACTGTCGCTATGCCTTATTTTTTGGATAAAGATAAGGTATCGAAATCGGAAAAACATGTGCCACCTAAAAATGCTACGACTTGAGCAGAGAATTTAGTCACTCATTTGCCAGGCCCGAAAGCAATGACGAGGAATTTGAAAACGCCGTTAGAAATTTGGAGCTATTTTTTCAATGATGAAATATTGCAGATAATTGTGGAAAATACGAACAAAAAATTGATTCAATTAAACATTTATTCCCGAGAATGTGATGTAAATTCTACCAATATAACAGAAGTAAAGACCCTACTAGGTCTAATGTATTTGGCTGGTGTCAAAAAATGTGCTAGGACAAATTCTGAAGAATTATGGAAAACCGATGGCAGCGGCATAGAACTGTTTAGACTTACCATGTCACGTTCAAGATGGTTAGATATTTAAGATTTGATGATATCGACGTGAAAAGCTACTGACAAGTTACCATTGATAAGAAGTGTGTTTGACGCTTTCGTACAACAATCTAAGGCTGCACATACTCCATTTGAGTATGTGACAATTGACGAAAAACTTGAGGCTTTCACGGGACGTTGTGGTTGGCGACAGTACATTTCAAGCAAGCCTAATAAATGGCTTGAAAGTGTTTGCGCTGACTCGAAAACTTACTATACTCTCAATCTCGAAGTGTATGTGGGTAAACAGCCTGCAGGACCATACGAAGTAAGCAATTCTCCTGAGCCGTGATGGAAAGGCTGTCCGAGCCAATTAGAGGTACTTATAGAAATATAACCGTAGGCAATTGGTTTACTAACATGGAACTTATTGCTAATTTAAAACAAAACTTTAGACTCACGTTGGTTATATACCACGGGACTAAAAGTGACCCATTTAATCCCGCGAGTGGAGTTTGTTGCCGGAGGGCAACACCCACTCAAGGGATTAAGTCACTTTACTCCCGCGGTTATATATATATATATATATATATATATATATATATATATATTATTTGCACTTTCGCAAAAATTATTACTAAAATTACCTGTAGATATGTCAGTGTCACACTTTAATTTGACAAATACCTACCAGGTGAATATTTTAGTAGTATTTACTTAGCTGCGGTGCAAACAAACAAATTGTAAGCGTCATCAATTTTCGTGAAAACAATTTTCGAAATGGAAGATTTTAACTTAAAGAAAGCAGCTGAAGAGGCGATGGAAGGTATTTTGCCGACAAAATCAAGGAAAATATACGAAGTGCAGTATCAGATATTTGTAAAATGGTGTAGTGAACGAAAAGCAAAATGTCAGCGAAGATGCATTGCTTGTGTTTTTCACGGAAAAATCCAGGACTCTTTTTGCTTCAACACGTTGGACCCATTATTCCATGTTGAAGACCATGCTCAATCTTAAAAATAACTTGGATATCAGCAAATTTCACAAATTGACTCTGCCGCTGAAAAGAAGAAATGAAGGATGTAAACCGGACAAAGCGGAGATACTAAAAGCAGAATAGGTTGACACATTTTTATTGGAAGCCCCAGACAATCAGTTCTTAATGATAAAAGTTAGTGATTGCAGTAGAAATTAGTTTGACAATATTCATAAAGTAATAATTTTTGGTGTTGCAGAAGCCTGTAGAGGGTATTAGAATATTGTGGCACCAATAGAACACCATTAAATTTATAGTAATGAACAGTTTAATTATATAAGGTAAAAGACACATTGTTTTGATAACACCACAAAAACTGACAGTGACTAACTTAACGGTGTATACACAAAAACAGAAAACATGAGCGTACTAAAAAACAGTGGCGTACATGATGCTTATATCCGTTAGAAATACATTATTTCTAACACTTTCCCTTATTGCTAACGTAAATATTACAACAGTGTTACAAAGTTATACTAAATAAAACGTCTAAATATCAATCATACCTATGCCCCTTATACAGCGCAAGTGTTTTTCTCTATTTACGGGTTGTGTACAAAAATCTGCCAACATATTTGCAGTAGGCGTGTATCGTTCTAGAATAGACTTGTTGGTTGAGCATTCTCTTATAAAGTGATATCTAACATCAATATGCTTTGTTCTTTTGTGAGAAATAGGGTTCTCCACTAACTTGATAGCGTCTTGGTTGTCATTGTATATGCAGACAGGTTCATCTACACCAACGATTTCTTTTAGAAAACCTCTTAAGAACAGAGCTTCTTTCCCAGCTTCCGAAATGGCGACGTACTCCGTCTCAGTGGTAGATAGAGCAATTGACCTTTGTTTCTTTGATTCCCAAGAAACAACGGAATTTGCAAACAAAAATACGTAACCCGAATACAATTTTCGATAGTCTCATCACCACCCCAATCAGCGTCAGCATACTCTACAATATCATAATTCCCAGCTTTAAAACACAGCGCTAAGTCGCTTGTCCCCTTCAAATATCTCAACAAGCGTTTTGCCATCAGCTAGTGTTCATTTGTAAAACAAGAAATTGAACAGACTCAGGTGACTTACTGCATAGGCAATATCCGGTCTTGTACAGACCGCCAGATACATAAGTGACCCTATAAAATTTTGACATGGAACATTACTAGCTGCACCATCACCGTCATGAGATGATTTTTATTGCCTTGAATCAAAGGTGTTAACACATGATTAGCGTCTTTCATGCCAAACTTCTCCAATATATATCCAGTATATCCCTTCTGACTAATTTCTATTTTGCCCTTTTCCTGTTTGATGTGAATACCCAGAAAATATTTTACTGGCCCAAGAACTTTAGCGTTAAACTCTTTTGCCAATGAAATTTTTATCTTTTCCTTTTCAGCATGACAATTAGAGAATACCAGGAAATCATTTACATACATAACAACAAAGGTTATACTGTCATTTACATTTTGTAGGTAAACACACGGTTCAAATTTGGATTTCCTAAAGTTAAACTTAACTAAGATTTCCGCTACCTTTTTATACCACACCCTTCACGATTGTTTTAAGACGTATATTGCCTTTTTTAACAAACAAACTTTGTTCTCATTTTCAAGATACCCTTCAGTTTCAACATCAAGGTGATCAATCTGCATGTTACGCTTTATAGCTATGACTAACAACAACCTTAAAGTACTAAATCTTATAACTGGTGAAAAAGATTCTATAAAGTCAACACCTTGTTGTTGGGTAAAACCCTTTGCAACCAACCTAGCTTTAAATTTTTTTTTTTTTTGTTACTATCGTACTTTACTTTAAATACCCATTTGTTTTGGACACCATTCGTGTTAGGAGGCCTATCTACTAGTTTCCACGTCTTCTTTTAATTAGAGACTAATTCAAAACCGATAGCCTCTTCCCACTTGCCCGCATCAGATTTTATAGCTTCCTCTATACTTTAGGTGTTCATTTAAATTTACTGGGGCATAAAACAATTCATAATCTTTAAAATTAAAAGGAGTTTTTCTTTGTCGTAAAGGATGCCTTTTATAATCGATGTCTTCGGTTAGTTCATCGCCGGGGGTTTTTCTAGCAGCAGTCGTGGTAATAGTCTCGCTGTCACCATTTGCCATAACTTCGGTCATATCTTCTGCTTTGGCTACATCTGTATGTTCTTCAGTAACCTCATCTAAGTTTTGCACTGTACTGCCTGTAGGATTTATCGCTTCTTGCAATTTCTCATTGCGTTCTGAAGAATTCCCTGAAAATACAGCTGTCAATTTTTCACTGCACCTAGCACATTTGTCGTGGATCGTACGATCACTAACAGCTACATTAAGTTTTCCATTTTTGAACACTGCATCTCGGCTTCTAACCGTTTTGTCCTCTTTCGAAAGCCACACCCGATAACCGTCTCTTTCATCACAGTAACCCACAAGATATCCATGAGTGCTTTTCTTGTCCCATTTTTGTCTTCTTACCTTGGGTACATGCAGTTCCAAAAACTTTCAAATTATTGAGTGCTGTGTATTTGTAATTGTTCCATAATTCATAAGGAGACTTGGTCTTCACCGACGTCGGTCCTGTTCTATTCAGCACGAAAACCACTGTATTTATGTCTTCTGCCCACAGCTTCTTAGGTAATAACCAGGGGGGGGATCATTTTGGCTAGAAAACCTAACAGTCTAATAATTTATACTAAAATATATGCATAGACTTTAAAAATGTATTATTAAAGTATAACATACCTCAAACTCGTTTATATTTTAAGTCAATCCTCCTTTCCTTTTGTTCTGCAAAATGGTCCATGATTTGTTCGTTAAAATTTCGAATGCTTTTGACAAGCTTTTGCTCTATGCTCAACATACATAAAGCAGTAAGTCTAGACTGTCCCATCGTATCACGTAAAAAAGTTTTGACGCGCTTTAATGCTGAAAAACATCTCACTTTCTACGGTAGTCATTGGTAATGTACACAAAATATTTAATAACTTCACGTTTCAGATAAATTCATGTTAATAAAAAGTTGAAGTATGGCAATTGCACCAGCACTGTTACGAAAATCTTCCCGAAAATAAATTACTTCAAGTTGTGATCTTAATTTGGCAATATTTATTGTAGGATAATTAGCTGGTACCATTTTTAAAATGGTTTCAGGAAAGTTGGTACTATATGCTTGAAACTTCTCAGTCAGGAATAATTGTGCGAACATGACATAATTATTGAAATCGAATCTATGGCGAATTTCAGACATAATAATGTCGCAAACCTCTAAGGCAGTTAAACGTCTAGGATCCTCATTAGTATTCCGTCGTTTTTTTGATGATGTACTTGGTTCCTTTGACTCCAATATGCTACTTCTCACTTTTTGGATATTGCTGTTGAAAGACTATATAATTCTTGACTGATATAACATCAATATCTCGCATTTGTAATTGTTTAAAAAGAATGTCTATATGAGGCATTATTTTCTGAAAAAAATTCAACCAAAATAAAAAAAGTTCGTCTTCCAAATGTTTTTTTAAACCGATGGCTTGATTTATATTGTTACCGTCTTCTTCCTCATCAATAATTTGCTCCAAACAACATATTAATTCATTTTTATAAGTATGTACAGTTTCAACACACTTCGTATTGAAAGACCATCGAGTGGGTGCAGCTTTAGGTAATCTCATCTTAACCACCCTATCTAATACCGCTGTACATTTTGGGGATCGCCCGAAAAAAGACGAAAATGCGTGTAAATTTGCAAAAAATATTTTTATCGACTTGTGCTGACTAGCTGCTTTTTGGAGGATGAGATTAAGTTGATGAGCATAACAATGAATAAATTGTGCGTTTGAATACGTTTGTTTAATTTTTGTTTGTACTCCTCCCAGTTTACCACTCATAACTGATGCACCGTCGTAACTTTGGGCAATTAGTTTATGGGGTGATTCGTTAATTTTTAATAAGTGGAGTTCTTCCAATATCGCGTCGGTTAAATGTTGTGCTATGGTACCTGAAGGGTTAACAAATTTCCAAAATCTTTCGTACACGACACCATCGAGTACGTATCGAAATACAAAAATCATTTGTGTTTTATTGGAACTATCTGTTGTCTCATCAACTTGAATTGCCACAAAATCAGTCTCGTCAATTTCTTTTGTTACATGTGAGTGAGACAGCATTGAATCTAAAATATCGTTCTGAATTGTTTTCGATATTCCTTTAAACACCGAATTTCTTTCTAGATGTTCTCTAAATATCGAGTCCAGTTCCGAAACAAAATCTAGAAGTCCTCGAAAAATTCCAGGATTATCAGACATGTCACTTTCGTCATGACCACGTAATGCAATTTCGAAAATACCGCAAAATTTTACACAATCAATTATCTTACTTAAAATATATCTATTTCTAGAAATTGATTCATTAAAATCCTGAATTGATTTACGATACGCACTATCAAGTTGTTGTCTAATGTCTACACGCCCTAAAGTAGAACAACTCATTGAACAATTTATATGAGTAGCCGAAGAAGCATGCTTTTTAATTTTGTCTTTTAAATGTTTAATATCGGTTACACCGCTTTTAGCCCATTCAGCGTCATTGGAAAATAATAAACACGGGTAGCAAAAAAACGCATTTTTTTCACTACATCCACAAATGCAATCACACAAATTATACATCGATTCTTTAAAATATCTTTGGATATCTTTACCTCGATCCTTCGCTGTTTGCTTCAAATTCATGTTTGGTTTTGGTCGTCCAAGTTCCTTTTTTTCAAGCAGGTGGTCATGGGTTAATGTTCCAGCCGATTTCAGAGCAATTATTTCCTCGACAACACTCATTTTCATAAAATTAAAATCGCACAATAATTCAAAACACCCACGCTACCAAAATTAAACGATTAACACACATTAACATAACATTACACAAGAATAACAAGAACAAGCGTCAAGCGCATATATTAAATATGCCCCCGCGTTTACACTTTACAGTTTACACAAGAATAACAGCAGGTCACCTATTAAGTATTAAATATTAAATTAATATCGTAGTAACATAATCAAACTGCTAATATAACTTAATGCGTAGGTGGCTAAAATGCGACGATAACGCATTCACGAGAAAGTTTCGGATGTTTACGTTTTGCAAACACGCTACCCGCAACCTCGCTTGTATGCATTTAAACAATGCGGCCGTCGACTTAATGCACAGTATAGCAACGAAAGGTTGCTTTCACTTCAACACGGCACAGTCGTATCTAGCGTCTCGTTTTCTCTGTACAGGTATTTATCTATAGCCCATAAGAAGCTTGTAGGTCAATTTCAAATACGGCCATTTAGCATTATTCAAGCTTTGTGTGTATTGCTTGTAGCGTGTTTGATACAGAACCCTTATGATTTTAAAATTGCACTAATTTTAGATATTAAAAAATATTTTTACTAAAATTATGATTTGAATATTTTAGGAGAGTCATTGACCATTTGACCTCAAGGAAAATCCGCCAGTGGTGTAGGGCATACAAACACGAAAGTTAACACCATTTTCGTCAAGATTTTTTTAACCTCCCTGTTATTAAATTCCTTTCCCCAAGCACTCTTAAAACTTTTAACTTTAATATCTGCTGTTTTACACTCATTTATGAAGACCTTTAAGCAGTCTGCTACCTCGTTCTTCTGTTGGAGAAAGAATACTCACCGAAACTTTGAAAAATCATCTTTTAACCATAAAAAGTATTTCGACTTCCCAATTGAAGTACTTTCCATCGGCCCGCAAACATCTACATGAATAAGCTCAACAGGAAGAGTTGGACGATTTTTTCTGTCATGAAATGTTGCCCTCTTTTGTTTTTAGAAGATTCAACCTTCACAGAATGCCTCTCCAATGTTCGGTGTTTCGATTTCATAGCGTTGCAACACGTTCTTCACATGATTTTTGTTCTGGTGACACAATCGTTCATGCCACAGTTGCAGGGGATCTTTTTTATATGCTAATAACGCTTTGAGTGAGTACAGCCCATTGACCGTCCTAAAACCAGTGATTCGTGTTATACCATTTTTTGTAATTCGGAAACCATTACAATCGGCAACGAATTGATAACCTTTCTTTATGACACTTCCTATTGAAAAAAGAGTTTTCGATATGTCAGGTACAAACCACAAGTCATCTAAATGGTTTCTTTCTAAGACTTTGTCATATGCGGCGACGCTCCGGAGTCTGCCAACCAGGACTCTATCTCTTCCGCAACATCAGAAGTACAAATAAATGCATCACCACAGGGTTTGCCTCGATGTTCAATTCACCTGCAGTTTGTTTCTTTTTGTACAATGTTTTGCAAAGTGGCCGACCTCATGACATTTGAAGCACTTAAACACAGATTTCTCTTTGTTTTGATTTGTAAATGCCTTAGGAGCTACAAAAGCTACAGATTCTTCACTTTTGGATGGTAACCGCATCTCTATTAATCTTAACCTCTCTAATGGACAGTAGATAAATTGTTCTCTCAGCCACAGGTACGAATTCCCACACGCTTTTAAATTCGAAGTATTCCGTTGGCAATGTGGACATAACTCGACTCGTGAGCAAAAGTTCAGGCAGTTTGCTTTTTACAAATCTCTCATGGTTTAGTTCATAAAAAATCTTCTGCAATTTTCCAACATGGGTTGTTACATTGTCTAAATTCGCATCATTTAAGGCATTTGGGATAATCAACTGTGCTAAAGCATCTGATTTTTTGAATTCTTTTACCTTTTTAATGAACTCTGGTTGTTCACGTTGATCTGCACCGGTTTCAGGAAGCATACGTACATCTGTAATATAGTCGTAAACATCTTGATGTGTTAGTAACAATTCGATTTGACGCTTCCATTTGTTCCAGTTGCTGGCCCCTTCTAGTTTTTCTTTTGTGTTTTGAAATCCATTTCTTCAAACAATGGAAGAAAGTATACAAAAAAAACCTCAAAACCACGTGTATTAACAAATCTTGAAACACTTAAACAATGCACTCGTTTATTGCTGCACTGGGCCCATAACCTATTAGAATATTGTGGCACCAATAAAACACCAGTAAATTTATAGTAATGGACAGTTTAATTATATAATATAATAATATAAAAACACATTGTTTTGATAACACAACAAAAAACTGACAGTGTCTAACTTAACGGTATATACCCAAAACAAAAAACAGGAGCGTACTAAAAAACAGTGGCGTACATGATGCTTATATCCGTTAGCAATACATTATTTCTAGCAAAGGCAATGAGTTAGATCAGTTGATGGTGAACGATGTAACTAGTTTGGGTCACTCAATTCTGATTAATATTAAAAACACCAAGAACAAAATAGAGAGGCATTTTATTGTTAAAAATTCAGATCGAAATAGAGTCAATTTTACAGAACTTTGCCGGAAGTATAGGGGTTTAAGAAAGGCTCAGACCCCTCATTCAAGATTTTTCGTTCGTTATCAGAACAATCAATGTACTATCCAGCCAGTTGGCAAAAATATATTTAGAAAACTGCCCCAAAAAGTAGCAGCATTCTTAAATCTACCCGATTCATCATTATATACTGAACACTGCTTTCGACGCACATCCGCTTCTTTATTAACTGACTCTGGTGCATCTGTGGATGTTTTAAAAATGCATGGTGGATGGAAATCGGCAGCCGTCGCCGAAGGGTACGTTGAAAATTGCATAAATAATAAAAAAACCATCGCCGACAAAATTTTTGTACATGGTGACATGGAAGCATCCCAAATTTCCGGACCGTCTGAATACACTTCCACACAAGCTTTTAGCCTAATTTCTCAAGCTGTCACATCAAACAACGTTGTACAGCATACTGTCTATGAAACAAATCCATTATTTAATATTCTCAATTGTGCTAATGTAAACATCAATGTAAATATAAATAAGTGAATACAATTTTGACAAATTTGACGTTTTTTGATTATGCATTGCTAGGATACACTTTAGTCCCTATGGATAAAATGAACCACTTTAGTCCCGGTTTGGAGGGACTAAAGGACATGCTTTAGTCCCGAAAGTGCAAAAAATCAATGTTCGCATTTCACAAAAAGTGTACATTAGTTTCATACATTCCGAAATAAAAAAAAATGTGTTATTTGTTTCAAGCATGCACAGAGATGACACTTTGGATAAAAATACGGGGAAACCAGAAATGGTAACGTTATATAATCAGACAAAAGAAGGTGTTGATATGGTGGACAAGCTTTGTTCCGTCTATAACTATGCGAGGAATACCTGCAGGTGGCCAGTGATAATATTTTATTCATTGCTGAATGTTGGCGGTATCAATTCATATGTAATCTTTCTTGCAAATAACATTGATTCAAATATTCCACGAAGGAGTTCATATATCAACTTAGTTTTGCTCTTGTTGAAGACCATTTGAAAACAAGAGTAATTATCAGAAACATTCCCACAACGGTAAAAATTCGCATCCGAGAGGTTCTTGGATTGGAAAACACCACAATACCTGAAGCAGCCGAGGAACGCCGAGGAAGATGTACAGCTTGTGACAGAAAGAAAAATAGACCGACGAGATACTACTGTAGAAAATGTAATCAGTTCTTATGTTTAGAGCATTCTGTTGTTATATGTGATGAATGTATCCAAAGCGCCACTTGGTAATTTTTTTTTTGTATATAATTTAAACTGTTATTTCTTTTTTTGTAAACAGTATAAAATCTTATTTATTTATATTTATTAAAGGACCATTAATGACCATTGCGGAGTATCAGTCTGCAGCCACCCATGTTGCAAAAAACATAGCGACCACTGCAGGGTTAATGTCGTAATAAACAAATTGTGAACTAATAAAACCTAAATCTAAATACATTTTCTGTTACGCGTTAAGCGTCGCCTAGTCAGCACGAAGTAGTAGGGATGGTACAAAATTTTCAAGGTGAGGTTTAAGAAAAAAAACTTTATTTGCAAAATATTTATGAAGCTTTTGAAGTTATTTTGTAGGCATTTCAAATTTATTTAAGCTGCGTAAATAAATAATAATAGTGACGTAGGTTATAGATTTATCTATACAGGGTTGCTCATTAGTGCGTCAAAGTGAATTTGCGGCTAAACTGCGCATAGTAGAAAAAATGTTTTATACAAAAGTTGCTTGAATTCAAGCACGCTATTACCTAAAAATATTTTTGCATATACAGAGTGTTCCATAACAGCGTTACATAACCTATCATTCTTGTTTTAAATGGAATGGTATAGTTTTTACCGCGGATTTCGTTTCTACTCTGAAAAACAACACTTTCCATTATACATGTCATACAGCTAAACTTAACCGTTTTTGAAATATTTGTACATTTAGTTAAAAAATTCACATTTTTCGTCGAAGATAGAAAATTCATTTTGACGTTACTATCAAATCCATTATTTTGTATATTCGCATGTAATTAGTGCTCACATTGACCTTTTAAGAAATACCATGACTTATTTAATTTTTATACAGGGTATATCGCAAATATGAATTTATTGTTTTTTTTGTTTAAAATGTAAAAAACTATCGTATCGTAAATACAACACCCTGTATATCATTACATTATTTGATAGAAAATTAAACGACCTACAGTTTTTATAATAAGAAAATGTTTATCTGCAACGGTTTTTGAAATATTTACGTATTAATTCATAACTGTTATCGATATGACACTGTATAAAGATATGATATTCGATATATCTAAATTTAACACTTTTTCATTAATTACAAATTTATACTTATGTACACTACACCTACATTTTACACTCATCAAATAAATTTGACCAGTAACATAACAATTATCTGTTAAAATTAACACAAACGCAACTATAATTCGCTGTGGTATAAGGTATTATTTTATCGAATGCAGATGAAAATATGATTACAAACAATTATAAAAGATGATAAAAAACATCACCATTAACTTGACTACATTTCAAAATCCTTTGCTTAAAAGATTTATCAACATTGCTAAGAATTGTTAGTGTAATAGATGCGAATGCTTCATGTATTCGCTGCTTCATGTTCTCCTTAGTGGTTGTCGGCGTTTGATATACAATTTTTTTCACATAACTCCTTAGGAAGAAGTCAGCCTTTGTTAGATCTGAAGATCTTGTAGGAAACGCAATTGGTCCAAATCGACCGATCCACTTATTCTCAAATTTTTCATTTAAATAATTCCGGACAATACGGCTAGTGTGGATGGGGGCCCCATCTTGCTGAAACCACATAGCTTCTCTAACATTTTGTGGAACATCTGCTAATATCTCTGATAATAAATCTAAGCAGTCCTTACTTTTTATAATGCCTTCAAAGAAAACAGGACCTATAACATAATATCCTCGTATTCCCTGTTACGGCCGAAAATGAAATTAGCACGGAAGGTAACAGATAATGAATGTGCACCGGACTAGCTTGGTAGGACGGAGGGTCGCGGTTGTGTTTTTGAATTTAAAATACTAAAGGTGGTTCGTCGTATTGTCGAAATTCATCAATAAGGATGTGTCGCAATTGGGGAAAAGTCGTGTAATGGGCGCCAGTCTGTTGATAAAACAAAATCGGTAAGAATACACCTGGACACGCATGGATAAATCAGCCCCAAGCACTTTAGCTATAAACAAATCTCAAAATATTTACACGCCTTCAAATACCAATGAAGCGTATAAGCAAATCAGCTGTAGGGGTTCAAGTACTTTCTTTAACCCAATTTTACGTTACGTTACCCCAACGATTGCAAACAAAATAGACAAAAAAAAATCAAAGTCAAAATTCATCTGCAAAATTCTACCATTTGAACTCAAAATAATTACACATAAACTAAACAAACGTCATCCAAAATTTTCTACTTTGCTACGTTAAACAAAAAACTATTTAATGTAAAAAAACTACATGGAACTAAATGCGTCAAATTTAGGAACTTGCCACCAGGTCACTTTCAAAACAAATCAATGAAATTCTAGTCAGTAAAATTCAGTTACTAAAATCCTTATTTTTAAATATCTAAAATACCAATTTTCGTTAATTATTGCTCTCGTTGCTCGGGAGGAAATTACATATAATGCTATTAACGCAAATTAATTATTCATCGTTAAAAAACACAACGATACATATGCTAACTTTAAGGCCGCACTAATTTGTGGCCGGTTATCTTAAAGATTTAGGATAAGGGAAAATGTACCACGCCTATTTCCCAATCGGTCCAACTCAGTTTCAATTTTGAAGTTAATGTTACCTAAATATTGTTAAAATTCAAAACCTTTGCGTAAATAAATGTTCACTCAATATCATTAATTTTACAACAGGAAATGTTATACACAACAATCAGAAGTACGTTCAAATAAACATTCTAGAAAAATATTAACAAAAAATGCAAATAAATGTAGTTGGTCAACCTTAATTTAAAATAGCGTAAATGGATTAATACTTCAACCAAAGACGACTACGTGTATTTGCTTTATCGCCGAATAATTTCAACAAAATGCAAACAATTGTAAAATGAACACAATCACCATAAAAGTACAATGTTAGATTACTTTCTAGAAATATTCTTTGAACTTTCTCCTCCAGGTTTCAGCGAAATCATCTAGATATGAACAGCCCCTTCTGCGAGTTTCTCGTCAGGAAAACTTTCAATAACTTTAAGCGGCAACCAAAGGTAGCGACTTCCAAATAGCAAGTTTGTTAACGTTGTGTTCGTCATTGACTGAATTCGACGTTGTAAAGTTTATGTACACAAAAAGCTTTTACGCACGATATTGTTTACACAAATTTGAATTAATAAGGCAGCTTTATGTACAGGTCTATTTATGATTAATGATAGTGTTTATAAATTTATGTACAAGGAGACCTTCGTCTGTTACGGCTGATTGTCTTTAAACGAAACGAGAGTGGTGTGCGTCCACAACGGTTTGTACTCGATAACTTCAATCCGCAAAATTGCGTCGATTTAATTCGGTATTGGGGTGCATTTAACAAAACATCCCTTTTATGAAACGTACGTAAACGACACCACATGCCCGAAACTTCAAAACAAAACTCCTTGGAGAGGTGAACTATATATATATATATATAATCACAGGGTGTCCAGTTTAAGATGAAATGCATGGGGATATTGGAAACCGTTAGAGATACGAAGATGGTTAAATGGAGAAAAAGTTGCGTCATTATATGCCCAAGAAGTAACCATGGTTACATGTCAAAAAGTCCCTTCCATTTACTAGACACAGGGTGATAACTGAAAATATGCGTTTTCTAAAAATCGCTATATCTTGTTTCTTGCAAGAGATACATCCACGATTTTTGCAGGATGGGGTAACAGGTAGCGAGGATTTCAAAAATGATTTTGAAAAAATCTAGGCCTACTAGATTTTGAGATAATGCACGCAACTTTCGATTTTCTTATGGACGCCATATTGGATTTTTGCATTTTTGAATTCTTCATAAAAAATGCTTTTCAACCATATATCATATGTTTATAATCTGCCAATGAGAAAGTGTCAAATTACACAATTAAATTTATATCAAAGCAACCTTGACATATTATGTATTTTAATTAAATGAAAATTAATCTACAAATTAAACTAACTATTAAGAACAATATTATTGATTATTAACATAAATCATAATAATAAAAGTGACAAAAAACAACAAAAAATAAAATTTAATATTATACTGAATTTTACTATTAATTAATCAAATGCTCGAATAAACCTCCATTCTCTTGCAATAATTGAATAGATGGTTGATTGGCAAAGGCCTAGTTTGATATAAATTTAATTGTGTAATTTGACACTTTCTCATTGGCAGATTATAAACATCTGATATATGGTTGAAAAGCATTTTTTATGAAGAATTCAAAAATGCGAGATGATAAGTGCTAACTCGATGCAGATGGTGTTTGCAGGAGAATGAAGGTTTATTCGAGCATTTGATTAATTAATAGTAAAATTCAGTATAATATTAAATTTTATTTTTTGTTGTTTTTTGTCACTTTTATTATTATGATTTTTTGACATGTAACCATGGTTACTTCTTGGGCATATAATGACGCAACTTTTTCTCCATTTAACCATCTTCGTATCTCTAACGGTTTCCAATATCCCCATGCATTTCATCTTAAACTGGACACCCTGTCTATATATATATATATATATATATATATATATATATATATATATATATATATACATATCCACCTGCTGGTGATTTGGTTGAACACAACCTTCTCGGTACGTTCGGTCCTCCAGAAATTCGAAATCGCACACATCCCCGCGTAATAGTTCACATCCTTAATACCCGACGGTGAAATTAAGAATCCCCGCTCAATTAACCGCGCAAAAAAACCCTCTTCCCCCACTCAAGAATATTGCATTATATTTTTCTCTCAAAAAGCTTTCACATGAAAACCTGTTAACATCGCAGCCTGTATCCACCCACGCTATCATGTTTTAATGACATGTGCTCTTAATGTTTACTTGAGTACAAACGGTAGGCTAGAGAAAGAATACATTAACGGTAACAATTATTATTATTTCTGAACACCAACGGACTGAAATATTGTATCTTGACAGAAACACGACGTCAATCTGTAAGGCGTATTAGCCAAATCACATCAGCGGAAACATGACCCAAACAAACAACCCATCACAGTGACATTCTCCAATTTAAATTTGATTTTTTCTTGTCAACAATTACGTTTTACTTTTAAAACCTTTTTATGAAAATTTACAGGAAAACAATTTATACTCAACTTTGGAATTTCTATTTCCAATTAACTAATCTATGAAAATTTAAATACCACTTTCAGAACTCCATTTAAAATTCAATACGAAAATTTTAACTTGAAAACCATTATAAAGTTTAGGGGAATCAATCATTACAATACGTCAAATTTTAATTCTAACTTTATGACCACATAAAAATAACAAATTTCGTTAGCGTGAAAGCGAGAACTGAGAAAAAATACGGAAAAAGGAAAAATATACAAATATACACAGTGCGTTCAAATATACATGACATTCCGCCCATACTTGTAACGACCACCAATGTTGGAGATGTACAGGCCGGCTAGAATGGGAATTTAATTGACCATACAGGTGCGTATTGTGTCGATTACCTACAGAAATGCTGTGAAATGTTGACTCGTTCGTGAACATTACATTCAGGAAAAATCTTCCGTTTTCCTTCAACTTTAACAACGCACAGTTACAAAATTCTAATCGGTGTTGCTTATCCTCACTAATTAATTGGTGTGTTGTGATGTGTTTTCCCTTAATATGACTTGTTCTCGGCTGCTCAATTATCCCTAATATAGTGTTTAGCGGTAAGAGTTCTTACTGATAGGCGTCTTCTTTGAGGGTACCGCTCTCAATAAAGTCTTTGTTCCAATAAAACATTTCGATTGGCTTCGTCGAAAATAAATACCATATCTACTAATTCTCCTTTTTCAAAGTGCACCAACATTTTAAATAACACGTGTCCAAATATTTGATACTTATTAATGATGCGTTTAACTGCATTTGTTAAGTTTGATTTATGCACTTCTTTGTTTTTTATGGCTACCGCTATTATCATAAATTTTATCGCTGGCAAGTGATTTTAGGTCTACACTAATACAACTTTTTACAAAAATTGGTACGATAGTTACATCACCAAATCAGGAAAGGTACACATAGTGGCCAATTTGTCATACAAATTTTGCAACAGTATCATATTGAATTTATATTTTTAGATCTATTAAAAGTTTCTTAAAAAATTACATTATCGCTCACATACGTAATACAAAAGTGAATATTTTTTACCATTAATTTAAGTATAGCAACTGTTATGATCGTTTCCCGGCCAATATACCTAATATTATACAGGGTGCACATTGACTATACCACGAAAAATTGTAATACAAATCTTAAAATTGTGAATATTTCAAAAACCGTTGCAGAGAGACAAAATTTGCATATTACAAAAAAATATAGGTCTTTCAATTTTACTTTCGAATAATGTAATAATATACAGAGTTGTATTTAAGGTAAGATAGTTATTTACATTTAAAATAAAAATTATAAATTCATATTTCTGATACATCCTGTATAAATCATAATACTTCTTAAAAGATCAATGTCTGCACTAATTGTAATTAGTTACAAATTCATAGGTTTGGTAGTAACCCCAAAATAAATGTTTGAACTACGACGAAAAATGATGTTTTCTCCAAAAGTACAAATATTAAAAAAATCGTTAGGTGTAGATATATGACATGTTTAATAGAAAGTTGTTGCTTTTCAGAGTAGAAACGAAATCCACAATAAAAACTATACCATTCCATTTAAAATAAGAAAGATATATTATGTACCGCTGTTACGGAACACTCTGTATAAGAGAAAATATTTGTAGGTTATAGCGTGCTTGAATTCAAGCAATGTTTATATAAAACATTTTTTCTAATGTGCATAATTCAGCCGCAAATTCTCTTTGTCGCACTACTGCCACACCCTGTATATAAAAATGAATGTACATCTGTCTGTCTGCCCTTTATGCATTACACCATTCATCCAATCACCATGAAAGTTTGGGAAGTTGTTGAATATACTCCCGCGAAGGTTTCTGACATACAACATTTTAAATATCGGCCCCTCATACGTCTGCTACAGCATTCATCCGAGCTACTCCCTGACTACCACACTGCACGTAGGCTTATCAAAAAACGGGTTCCCGGTTAAACTCGCCGAAGACAGCCGTGGTTCGCAGTAATTGGAAAAAAGCTGAAATAATACTTCAAACACTTTACACTTACCATAAAGTAATGCCCAGTATCGGTAATAAATGTTATAAGACGCCCCCGTGTTCCTAATTTATCAATAAGAAGTCTTAGGTTAGTTGTTAAAAATGTTTGATCGCAAAAATGAAGAACATAGCCTACCCACTAAAATTATGCCCTTATTACTACTTAAATATTATTTAAAGCTCACTTTAAATACATAAAATTCCGTAAACCTTCGCAAATACGGTTCCTGATTCCAATTTGAATTAAAATAACTCTCAATCAATTGTTAAATTTAGCTTAACAATTTTATTAAAACCAAAATAATGAATAAGCATCGTCACTTAAATTTAGAAAACGCAAAATGTCACTGATAGCAACATTAAATCAAATTTGCATGTAATAAAATATTTGGTAAGTCCAGTCACTTTTAATTTTTTAAATAATCTCGGTTATTTGCATGTACGCTACTGGTTAAATAATGTATTAAAATTAATAACCAAATAAACAATAATCTTTGCAAGATCCCACTTAAATATATAATTATCAATTTAGTTTTAATGCAAATAGACTATAATTTATGAATCTTGAATAAACTATAGAGGACACAGTAGTTTAGTTTACCCAAATTCATTCATTTAGGCCTTGTATGAAATAAACCGTCATCCCATTTCACTAAATCATTCTATTATGGTAATAAGGGAATCCACCAAACCACCAACTGAATTAATTAATTAATATCAATGTAACGTTACTCAATTCTGTGTAGTAATTTCTTCCTACTGAGGAATAGTTATAATCATTAACTTTAGATTCAACTTTGATAATGTTTTCAATTTCGAAATACACTAAAATTCAATAACATTTAAAAGGGGATTATTTGTGCAATGTAACTATAAAAGCCGTCAACCAGAATTTGAGAGGGATTCGACCATCAGAGTTTTATCTTGAGCTGTCCACATCATGCAATTGTAGTTCATAAAATGATAACTTTCAGTTACGGATTATCACTTACACTGTTCATCAAATTATATATCTCGTTCTAACACTTACCGTTTGAGGTATAATGTCGAGACTGCCTCTGGTAGCGTAAAATGGTTAAGTACTAAGTTCTACCTCAAGTGGCATATGTTAGAATGGGAAGGATATACAGTCTGACGAGTAGTATAAATACGAAGATGTATTAATATCTAGTTAGCCTAGGCCGGTAGCGTAAACAAAGAAAATATTGCGTTACCATAGCAACGAAAAATAACTTATTAGAAGTGTCAGTGTAACGTTTCACGTCAAAAAGTCAAACCACAGTTGCGTAAAAAAATTTGAAAAAAAGGATCTCGACCGAAATTATGAAAATTGAAAAATTGGAGTATCCAGCCATCATCAACTACCTGTATTTGAAGGCGTGCAGAGGTAAGCAGATTTACGAGAATATGCTTAATACCCATGGCGATCAACATCCTTCGTATGCGACTGTGAAAAATTGGTTTGCAAGCTTCAAAATTAATAAATTTTCCAGTTTCTGTGTCCACCCCCGTAAATATCGATCCAGTTCATGACATGATTTTATCAGACCGTCAAATTGGGCTAAAACGAATATCTGAGGCACTGAATATTTCGTATAAACGGGTCTATCTCATAGTTCACGTCGATTTGGATGTGAGAAAAAGTCTGCAAAATGGATCCCCAAATTGTGAATGTTGATTAGAAGCGTGCAATGGTAGAAGCATCGCGTTCGATCTGTCCTCGGTTTGAAAAAGATGCAAGCTTCTTAAGTCGTGTTGTTACTATGGATGGATGAAACATTTCTACAACCCTAAAACAAAGCAGCAATCGATGGAATGGAGATACTCTGGTTCTCCAAGGCCTAAGAAATTTCGTGATCAAAAATCTGCTGGAAAAGTTCTTGCTTCGATTTTTGAGATTGCCAAGGAGTAATCGCGATTGATTTTCTGGATAAGAGATAACTGGAAATTACTATTCGACGTTACTGACCACTCTACAAGAAAAAATCATGGAGAGAAGACGCGAAAAGGAGCTATTACACAACGTCCACTGGTCACAACGCCCACCACCTTCTAAGCCGCCATCTTGGTCACTACGTCCACTTTTCAATTTGGTCATAACGGCCACTTTGGTCATAGCGCCCACCGCATAGTATGCCACGCTGGTCACAACGTCCACTTTTAAATTTGGTCATAACCTCCACTCTGGTCACAACCTCCACCGACGCCTTCTTGTCTTATCGCCCACCGACGTTGGTCGTAACGTCCATTTTTCTTTTTCCGGTCACAACGCCCACCTTTAAATTTGGTCATAACCTCCACTCTGGTCACAACCTCCGACATGTACTGGTCATATCTACTTTTCTTTTCCGGTCACAACCCAATTATTAGATCTACTTGGTCATAAGGTCCACCAATGCTCTCGGACCACATCGTCCGCTGAACAATTGCCGAGGTGCTTAAGACGAATTGCTCTATAGCTCTCCAATCTCATAAAATCTAAAAAATGATTCGAATAAAAGTTTTACCGAATCAAATTGTTCATAATTTAAACATACTTTTGACTACACAGTGTGTCCTACTTAGTGTGGGCATTCTTTATTTCTTTGCATTTTTGAATTCCCTATTCAGTTTAAGGGTGACCTTAATGACAAGTATTGGGTGATAAATAGCGCCGTTTTGGTGCTATTTCATAATTTTCAAAAAAAGATACGATTGTGGCTTCCACCGAAAATTTCAATATTTACGAAACGAAACAACATGCGGATATGCGGTTAAAAGAACACCATGCTTTATCTTTTCTGAGAACGTCGAAGAATTTCGTTTGAAAACTCAAGTATTTTAAACACGTGATTCGTGGATAACTTATCTTTTTAAATAGAACGGTATTCTAATTCTGCCACCATGCGATACAAATTTTCATTATCTTTCAATTTTGTTACGGTATGTTTGCGGCTGGTTCCGATTTAATGAACATTTACGACTAGGGCTGGACTGCTTTATTAGGGCCTACGAGGAAAAACGTGCGCTGGGGCCCACCACAAATCGTAACATTCAATCGCACTATTCCATTTCTCAATCAAACAAACGTATATTGATACATATTGATACATATAGTTTGATTACCCAATTAAACAAACACAAGGTTTCTTTTAAAACAATGATACCAACATTTTAACTTAAGAAAACAGATGTCACTCATTAAAGCACATTTTTAGAGCGATTTGTAGAGGCGTTTATTACATTCTCATTGTCTATCCGATTAGCGATGCCACTTTCCACGCCCATGAGGAGTAATGCTCCAAGAATGTCTTGTGATATAGCGGAACTAACTCTAGTTTTAGTAGTGAAAACTTGGTTTCACATTTTACTTTAAGTCACAGATAATGTCAACAAAAATGTATAAGCTTTATAGTATACACTAAAGAACGTTGAAGGATGCATACTAAATCTTTTAAGGGTACTTAAACGAGCAATAAACGAAACATCCTGGACATTGAGACGATTCTAATTTATTTTGATAGGTTAAGTCTCCTGCTTCATGAATTTCAACAAGGCGGAAAAAGAGCCTCATTTTGACACTAAATTATTCTTGTCGATATTTAAGAACTCCTCTACAACTCTACATAATGCTACAAGCCAGCTTCCACTTTTTTCCAGAAACTTTTATGTTCCCCTTTTAGCTGGTTCAAACAGAAAAGATTGGTGAGAACTGAAAGTAATGCTTTGGGTTCGGGATATCTTTGCTCACCTGGTAACATTACCTAAATGTTAATTGGTAATTTAACACTAACTTGACAACTCAAGTATCTTATTCTTATGTCAGTAAAATATGGCAACGAAAGACGTTAAAGTCTTTCTTTTGCCGAACCGTAATACGCGAATTGTAATGAGAAATGTGTTCAGGAACTGAAGTAAATGCAAGAAAAACAAATGAATCCAATCTTCATCGGTTTTTTTTTGTTTTATTAAAAGATATATACTGGCAAAAAGAAATTTTGTTGTCAGTATTTTGAACATTATTTCGTAGCAAAAAATCTATTAAAAGTAAGACGAAAATAGACATGTGGAATCAGTTCCACCAAACCTATAGCAAGTGCCTGTCTTTGTTTTTTCTGACTCCAATAGCTAAATTACAGAAAAGTGAGTGTAATCTTTGGGAACCTTGGGCATATGTTCTTTTTCTCTCGATGGTTTTGTTGATAGTCACATTTGAAACGTACACCTTTCACTCCTTCCAACCTATTACGTTGTCCCAAAAAGTTTGGATACTATCTCTTTCTTCCACCATTCCATTATTCTATTATTACGATTAAGTACATATATTAATAACTGTCTAAAATAAAATAAAATCGCAAACTACCTTTGGGAAAAGATCACTTATCATTGAACTTCGCCTCGGGACCAATGTCATGACGATGTTATGTAATTGATTAAATAAAGGCATTTATTATTATTATTATTATTATTATTATTATTATTATAAAAGGATTTTATTCGGGAACAGCTTTGTTAACAGGTACGTATCTTTTCCGCATAGCATAGCATTCCTTTGTTAAGTATGCATAAGTTACACGTCTCTATAAAAACAAAAATTGCATTGTGTATTGTACGGCGGACGATGTGGCCCGTGTGCATTGGTGGACGTTGTGACCAAATAGATCTTAGATCAATTCTAGAAGTGGGCGTTGTGACCAGTGCAAGTCGGTGGAGGTTGTGACCAAATTTAAAGGTGGGCGTTGTGACCGGACAAATGGACGTTACGATCAACGTCGGTGGGCGACATGACCAGAAGGCATCGGTGGAGGTGCTGACCAAATTTAAAAGTGGGCGTTGTGACCAGCGTGGCATAGTACGCGGTGGACGTTATAACCAAAGTGGACATTATGGCCAAATTTAAATGTGGACGTTGTGACCAAGATGGCGGTGTGAAGGCGGTGGGCGTTGTGACCAGTGGACTATTATAGCAAGCTTATACCCTTTTCATATTTTATAAATTGTGCTGACATTAATATTTCAAATATTTGTTAATACTTTTCTCTTTTTACTGACTAGGATAGTTGCAGTTGGTATCTAAACTTTTAAAGCCGGTCAAATTTGTTTTTAAATAAGTACAGAACTTTCCCCTTAACAAGATAGATTATTTTTAATTATGAACGTGATCGCGAAATGTTTTTTAATTTTATATGGAAATAAATTTATACACCATTACATATTCTACACACCCTAACACAAACAATTCTGCTTGTTAAATTATATGTTGCACTATTACATAAATTGCCCATTAAATGATTGCACTCTTACTTTATTTTCAATGTATTCAGGCATCTTCATTCTTACTTGGAGAAATTATATATTATGTTAGACAAATTAAATTTACAAAATGTTAATTTAATTATAAATAAATGTTTTATTTACAGTTCTGCACAAGATGGAGTATGTTAAATTGACAAATAAACCAAACTCTTTGGAATTGGGTTTTATCGAAAGGACTAAACAATACAATTTGCTTAGTTAATTTATTCATATTATAAATTGCCCTTAAATATTGACTTTACTTTATTTTTAAGTATTAGCATTTCATTTTACTTGGGAAATTTAGTTTTTTAAAATTAAATTCAAAATGTTATTTAATTAAATAAGGTTTTACAGTTTCACAAGATGGATATGTTAAATTGCAAATAAACAATCTAGGATATTGGTTTTATAATAGACTATGTAAATAAATATTTAATCTTACATTTTAAAGTAAGCTAAAACTTAATTTTTATTTTAAATTATTTATGCCTTTACAGTTAAATAATGTTCTAATTAAATAAGGCTTCTAATTTATGTTCAATACATTAGGCATTATTCTGTCTTAGATATTAATAATTTGAAATTATATTTAACCATGTTTGTTAAATTAATTATTTATAGTACTTTACAGTTAAAGTATGTACTGAAATAAAATAAAGGCCATAATTTTACGGTTATCCAGAACCTTATTGCATTATTTGTCTAATATCAATAAATTAAATTATACTTTGCTACCTGCTTTGTTTAAATTAAGTTTAAGACAAATCGTTCCATGCATATTATTATACGAAATATATTCGTGTAATATATAATTAATTTTTACTTTACACCAATTTATACCATAAAAGACGCAATTTATCGCAATCATATTGTAGAGTTGTGAATACTTAAACTTACATACATACGCAAATTTTCCAGGAAAATGTTAAGCTTAAGTGTATATTAATAAAACTTAATAGTGATATAATAGTATCAATATATAAATATATATATATAAATTAATTTTTAATATATATATATATATATATATATATATATATATATATATATATATATATATATATATATGTGTGTGTGTGTGTGTGTGTATATATACAGGGTGTCCATTTATGTGTAATTGTCAGATTATGGGCTCCCCGACTACTTGTCCGAAAAAGTGTGAGCAGGCTTCCCAAATAGACTAAAAGTTGCACATTTTAAAAATATTTTCATATATACAGGGCGATTCAGAAAAACGTGGTCAACCAAACTTGATTTTGTTTAAATGGAACACCCTGTATATTTTCGCACCATCCAATAACTCGTAAAATTTTGCGTACATTTGACGCGTAATTTATATCCCTAGCTTCAGCGGTTTTCGAGTTATTCGCATTATTTCAACATTTTTGAAAGGTACATGGTGTCAAGAAATTAGTGTACCGTGGAACTTATTGTATACCCGAAAATATTGTACAGGGCGTCCGAAAAATTTGGTTCAAACTTTGACATCACAAATATAGGAAAACTCAATTTTTTCAAATGGAAACCATTTTTTATGTCACTAGTGAATTCTCCTTTGAAAGTATCTGGCATGCCCTATATCTAAAATAAGCAGTTTTTTAATTTATTCGATAAAAACGCATTAGGAAGTCCCTTTTTTTTGTAGAGTAGGCTATGAGGATTGGGATTACAAGTTTCTTACGTTTGAATTCCTTCTGTGACCATCTAATGGGTGCTTTCCAGCTGAATAATAAAATACTTGCATGCAGTACATTATTATGACATCATGAATTTTCTCGTTTTAAATGTGTATTTTAGCAGAGAAGGCTGCGGAATGGTTGTTTTCCTAACATGACATTTTGTTTATTATTATTTGTTATCCAAAATGGCTTTATTGCCATAAAATTCGTTAATTTAAGTTGTTTGTACGTGTTCGTAAAGCAATGAACAAATTATTCAAGACAACAACTTGTGAGCATGACGTATGCAATAGGAGAAAGTTATGGAAATTGTTTGTTAGCGTCACGACTCTACGCTCAAAAATATCCACCTAGAAGACATCCCCAGGTAAAGTGTTTTGAAAAATTAAAAGACTGCTTTGAAACACCTTCGTCCTTTAAATCGGTCCTTTTTAGGGCCACAACTTACATAATAGAAACAATTCCAGAAAAATATAGTTACAAAAAAATAAAAATTTAAGGGATTTTCGTATAAAGTTTTCTTTGGCCGATATTTTAGGTTAGGAACAAGATATCGAGATGCGGTTTTCGCGAGCTTGTTTAGGCATCATTTAGCTACTTGTTCATGAAAACAAGTCATACCAATGCATTTAATTTTTTTGCAAAAATTAACCGTTTCTGTCGGAATGTCGAACAAAGCCCTCTATCGACGACATGTGAAACTAAGAAAACTTCAATTATTTTAACATTTGTACCCAAGAAAAGATTAGCCGTTTCCAAGATACGGGGGGTGATTTAAGGAAACCTTTGAATACCCCCCACCACTTTATTTTTATAGATACGTCAAAAAGTGCCAAACAAAAAAAGTTCAGATTATCCTCGATCAGTTATTTTTTTATTAGGTTAATATAGTAGAATTCACAGAAACATCACTTTTTAGATTCAAGATTGCAATTACGCCCCCTAGCGGCCATTTCAGAAACTTGAAAATATTTTCCACGTTTTTGTATTGGCCGTTTTAGTAATAACTTTTTTTTTGCGCAAGGCTCTACGATGGATAGTTTCCCAGATACAGTACCTCGCATTCTTTGTTGGCCACCCTGTACATTCCATCGAAATGGATTTATTAATAGACATAATTATCATTACTAGCCACCGAAAATCCACATTTAGTACATGTAAATCATTTTCAACAGCAATGGAGTTTAAATGTCTGGGGAGGTATTGTTGGCAATTATGTTATAGGACCGCATTTCTTTGAGGGCCGCGTAAACGGAGATGTTTTTTACAATTTTTTGAATGCAGACTTTCCACTTCTTATTCAACACATTCCGGAGGAAATAAAAGAACATATGTGGCTTCAAATGGATGGTGCTACACCTCACTACCATAGACAAGTCCGAGAGCATGTAACTGCTTTATTTCCAGAAAAATGGATCGGTAGAAATGGTCCCATAGCTTGGCCCGCTAGATCGCCAGACCTTACCAGTTTTAATTTTTCCTCTGGGGGTTTGTAAAATATCACGGAGGCCTTTCAATGTGTTACACCTATAATGTTACAAAATGTCAGAACTTCATTTTGGAATAGACTTCAAGCTTGCCTGAATCAAACTGGCCACATTTTGAACATATGTTATAATTTGCTTATTAGCTGGACCAATTAATATGAGAACAAAATAAGAGATTATCCATAAAACACTACACTAATTCCGACGCGGGTTAAGTTAACCGAGTTAGCATCTTCAAAATAGGTATGAACTCTCTGACTTTGTTTTCATGTTTGTCATCTTTCATAGTAGGTACCTTGTTATTATAGAATTTAAACTTAACTTTGTTACTGAATATTTGCACATACAAAATAAATTAATAATTATTTGCATGCTCCTAATTACGTAGTAGACTGTAAAAGTATTTAGTGTCCAAATGCCATTGCAGCACCACCTTTGAGAGAGAAAATTCATGATGTCATAATAATGTACTACATGCAAGTATTTTTTATTCAGCTGCGAAAGCACCCATTAGATGGTCACAGAAGGAATTCAAACGTAAGAAGCTTGTTATACCAACGCTCATTGCCTACTCTACAAAAAAAGGGACTCCCTAACGAGTTTTGTAAAAAAAATTGGTTTTCATCGAATAAATCAAAAACTGCTTATTTTAGGTATAGGCATGTCAGATACTTTTCTATTGATTTTCAAAGGAGAATTCACTAGTGCAATAAAAAATGGTGGTTTCTATTTGAAAAAATTGAGTTTTCCGATATTTGTGACGTCAAAGTTTGAACCAAATTTTTCGGACGCCCTGTACAATATTTTCGGGTATTGGGAAGGGTTCCTAGTAGGGCCAACTTTAACACCTTAGAAAATCATTTTATCTCTACAATAACTTGCATGGTACATTAATTTCTTGAAATAATGCGAATAACTCGAAAACCGCTGAAGTTAGGGATATGAATTACGCGTCAAATGTACGCAAAATTTTACGAGTTATTCGATGGTGCGAAAATATACAGGGTGTTCCATTTAAACAAAATCAAGTTTGGTTGACCACGTTTTTCTGAATCACCCTGTATATATGAAAATATTTTTAAAATGTGCAACTTTTAGTCTATTTTGGAAGCCTGCTCACACCTTTTCGGACAAGTAGTCTGGGAGCCTATAATCGGACAACTACACACTCAATGGACACCCTGTATGTATATATATATATATATATATATATATATATATATATATATATATATATATATATATATATATATATATATATATATATGTATATATATATATATATATATATAACTAGAAAAATTCTGAAATATGTTTTTATGTAGAGGTACGTAAGTCGATAAAAGTTATGTTTTTTTTTAAATGACACGCCCCGAATATAATTACCAATTTCAGTTTAAAAAATAATGTTTGTTTCTTAAAGATTACTTATTTATGGTTGTCGAGATATCTCGGTTTTTCTCGAAGTGTAGTACGTAAAAAAAAGAACAATAACGATAAACGGGTAGACATAAAAAGAAATGTTTTGGAAAAATGAATCCCTGAGACAACTATTTAGTATATTTACTCGCATGCAAAAATGCACAGGGTGTTCCAAACAGTGCGGAATCTTACGGACTTCTTATAACGTAAATAACTTGCTTAATTTAACTAGAACACCCTGTATTTTTTTACTCCGTCAGATATTTTAAGTTATTATGTTTCAAATGGTATTAAGGTTCCTTATACCGAAATTTAGTATTTTTCGCATAATCAATAGACGACTTGTTTTCGGTCCGATCTATATCTTTTTTGTTGTAAAGGTGGAGTAGGGTGAGCATTACGCCTGGTTACCGGCGTTAGACTTTTCCTTGGACCAAATTTTTGATTTGTTTTTAGGCATTTTATACATTTTTCCAAATAAGATTGAAATAATAGGAACCAAACCGATAATAATTATTTGTAATTACATGTTACGAAAACCCAACAGAAGGAGAATTAAATTTAACAAGCTCTAATAATCACAATACACTTTAAACAAAGTTATAAGAAATTAGTGCTCAGAAATATCCTACATAAGATTTTTGAAATGCTGTCCGTCTTGTTCGATCCACAACTGTACTTTTTTAAAAAAACTTTTTTAACTTCCGTTAATATTTGCGGTGTTGCTGTTGAAAAAGCAATTCTTATTCTTTCTTTCATGTCATTTGGAGTTATTGGTTTCTTTAATGTAACCCCATAGGAAAAAGTCGATAGGCGTTAAGTCTGGGGATCTCAGTGGCCATTTATGAGTATTACCTCTACCAATCCATTTTCTTGGAATTAATCTATTTAAACAATTTCTTACTCTCAAACTGTAATGAACAGAAGCACCATCCAATTGGAACCACATTCTGCGTCTGACGCTTAACGGAATATCTTCTAAAAGTTCGGAAAGTTTACGAAATTTTGAAGCATTTAAGTGTCCATAAAAAAAATAAGGGCCTATCACCTTAGATCCGCCTACTCCTCCCCATACATTCAATGACCATCGTTTTTGATGATCGAGTATCCGAAAGTAGTGGGGATTTTCATCGCTATAGTATTGAAAATTATGTCTGTTTACCATACCGTTGATTTGGAAGGTATATTCATCAGTAAACAAAACAAAGTAAAAAAAATTGTCAGTTGTTGCCACCTGTTCTAGTACCCATAAACATAATTCTATCCTTTGATCAAAATCTCTATCGTAAAGCTCCTGGTACATCTGTATGTGATATGGATAAATTTTGTATTTTTTAATGATCCTGGAAACGCTTCTTCTACTTATTCCTACTTCTATACTAATTTCTCTTTGGCTTGTGTGATAATTTTCGACAATTGAACCAATTACTTGAAATTCAATATCTTCGTTGCATACTACTAAACTTAATCTACTGGTTTTTGGATAAGCGACACTTCCAGTATTTCAAAATGTTTCAAGTCATTTTTGAAAGCTTTTCTTTTTCGGATGGTTTCTATTTGGACATTTTTGTGCATATAGACGTGAAGCTAAAAGGCAATTTTCTTCAGACTCGCCTATTACTAAAATCATATCAATTCTCTCTTGAATAGAATATGTTTTCATTTTGAATAAATTTTTAATAGTCTAATGTAAAATTTAATAACAAAGAAATTTTTATGACAATGATCAACAGCTAGACATAAAATTTGACATTTCAAGTATTGTTTACTACAAGGCCCAGCCTACACCACCCAACAGATCGGACCGAAACCAAGTAATCTATTGATTATGCGGAAAAATACTAAATTTCGGTATAGGGAACCCTAATACCACTTGAAAGATAATAACTTAAAATATCTGATAGAGTAAAAAATACAGGGTGTTCTATTTAAATTAAGCAAGTTATTTACGTTATAAGAAGTCAGTAAGATTCCGCACTTCTTGGAACACCCTGTGCATTTTTACATTAGAGGTAAATATACCAAATAGTTGTCTCGGAGTTTCGGGTTCATTCTTCCAAAACATTTTTTTTATGTCTACCCGTTTATCGTTATTTCGTACTACATTTCGAAAAATACCGAGATATCTCGACAACCGTAAAAGATAGGTATAGGTAATCTTTAAGAACAAACATTAGTTTTTAAAGTGAAATTTGAAAATGTAATTATATACGGAGTGTGTCATTTAAAAAACAACTTTGATGTGTTATTTTTTTGGAACACTCAGTATATTTAAAAATATTTTTAAAATGTAGTTCTTATCGACTTACGTACCTCTACATAAAAACATATTTCAGATTTTTTCTAGTTTAGGCTTTAAATTCCATGCGTATGTGGTACTGTATATATATATATATATATATATATATATATATATATATATATATATATATATATATATATATATATATATATATATATATTATACAACACACACACACACACACACACACACACACACACACACAGATTGTCAATTTGAAAACTTGCCAGGCCTCATATCTTCGAAACTGTAACAGGTAAGTAAAGTTTCTCGAAATCGTTTCTAGCACATTGAGGGCGAACCAATATGACTCTTATAAAAATCTTCTGCAACTCACCACTTAGACTCCAGCCACCCCACCCCTATTTTTTTAAATTGCACTAGCCCATGTGAATACGTCATTGGAAAGTTCTTTAAAAATCCTATTCATCAGTACCAAACAAAATGTAATTAATCAATTATTTTTTAAATAATACGAAAATAGTCTTTAAAACCATTTATTAAAATGTATTGTTTTAAATGTCAAATTAGGTACTATTTTCCAAAAACAACGTATCTTTACAAATAGGTAGTCAAAATGAACAGAAAAACTCAACAATAACCCATGTATACATTCATGTGAAAAATCACAGAATCTAATCTAGATTAGATTCTCAAAATGACTTCCATTATTCTCAAGGTAATAATAAAGTCTATTCTTAAATTCATATCGTACAATTTCAAAAGTTTGTCGCGTAATAGCTTGTAACTCTTCAATTATTCGTTGCCGCAGATCTTCAATAGACTGGAGCTGAGTTTTATAGATTGCAGATTTTAAGTGCACAATTGTGCTCTAACCAGTTTCTAACACGTGGTGTTTAATGTGGAGGGACCCCCTCTTGTTGAAAATTAACAAATTTGTCATTCAAAACTAGTTCATAATCTCCATCTCTTTGATTTTCCAATTCGTGAATTATAAGGAGCAGTATTGTTTCATCTAACATTTGATTCACCATATAAATTTTGATTAATAAATAACGGTCGAATAATACAATCTCCAAGAGTACCTGCTCAGACAGGATACTGCGTATTGTTTTCCTTAATAAGATGAGGATTGTCATCATTCCAATAACGACAGTTTTGTTTGTTGACATGACCGTTACGGTAAAAGGTACATTCGTCGCTAAAACAAATATTTTTCACTAATTCAGGATCATCTATAATCTTATTGGTCTTAATTTCGCAAAACTCAATTCGCCTATCTGGATCATCAACGTCAAGTTCTCGAGTAATACGAATCTTATAGGGATGACATTTGTGCATTTTCAGAATCGTATATATATATATATATATATATATATATATATATATATATTATATACAGGGTGTTTCATTAAGGCTGGCCACCGGCCATATTTCAGAAACTAGTGGACATAAAAAGTGGAGAAAAAAAATTCATTATAAAAGTCGCCACGAGAAAATCCTGGAAATTATTTTTAAGTTCCGTAATTCATCGCAAGGGGGCGCAATTGAAAATTAAAAAATAAAATTATAAATTTCTCCGAAAATTCCCACATTAAGGCATACCTTTGGTAACATCGTTAGAAAGCTTAGACAATTCTGCATCATTTTGGTCTAAGGCTCATTGGCGTACCGACCTTAATAAGAGTGGGGGAAGCTATTGAATGTGTAATCATTTAAATCGCTGTTATTTTTAAACGACTTATCCGATTGTAGTAAACCTAGGCTTGTTTAGAAGAAAAAGGTAAGTACTTTTAACTGTCGCATCCATTGGTACGCGATAGCTCATAATAAAATTGTTAGAGGGCGCAATTTGTAATAATACCAGTTTTTGATTTTATTCAGAAAATTAAATCATACGGTATAATTATGACATCATAAGCGGAAAGTAGCTTAAATTTGTAACAAAAACGTAAATAACGCAATTTGATATCTTTATTTGTTCCAGAGTTATGGCGAAAAGAAGACTTTTAACCGTTTAATTTAATAATTGATTGTTGCTATGGTTTCTTAAGGTGTATAGGTTGGATTAGTAATGAGGAATCTGCATTTATCATAGTCTGTGCCTCCCTTCATACTCTATCTAGGCTTAGGACTAGTCCAAACTAACCAAATTGCAAAATTTGGAGCGTGTTTAGAGGCCAACGGGCCATAACAACGATATCAAAGTAATGATTGATTTTGTTTAAGAAACTTTTCAATAGAATGGTACAAAATCATGAACAACTGTTAAAAACTAGTGAAAATCTATAAATGTTCAAATTGACGGCCGTTTTGTAAAAACAACTATTAATTCTTCTTCTGTACGTTTATAACATCATATAAAACTTCTAAGGCATAATTCTAATGTGGTGTGTTTTAAAATAATAATCTAATTTGCTGCGGAACAAAGTCGGCTCGTTTCCATGGAGGTAAATAAATTGAAAAGTTGTCAACTTACTTAATTTTGATTGATGTTGTGTTGTAAAAATTTTTTTCTTCATTAGTTTTGGGTTTCATTGTACCTTATCAGAAATTAGTGCTATCCTTCAAAAATGTCGTATACCAATGCCGAGGCTTACGACATGCTTGCCGTGTATTATGAATGTTTTAAAATGCAGCTATTGCGGAACGACAATACGCTATCAGATATCCTGATCGAAGGCACTACACTAGAAAAGTGTTTCGGCAAATGGCAACACGTTTAAGACAAACAGGAAATGTACGACGTATTCCACTTCCTGTCACAAGACGTCGCATAAGAAATGAAGACAATAGTATTAATGTTCTTGCGTACGTAGAATCGGAGCCTCACGTAAGCATCAGGGAGATTTCCACAGAACTAGGTGTAAGTGTTGCTTCTGTGTTCAGAATTTTAAGATTTTAAGCTGCATCCTTATCATCTAGTTTTACACCAGGCTTTATCAGACACTGATTTTGACAGGCGGCTCGACTATTGCTATTGGCTGAGAGACATGTGTAGTGAAAATCTTCGATTCCTTTCCAAAGTTTTATGGACCGATGAGGTACTTTTACTAGCTGCGGTAGAGTTAATTTGCACAATATGCATTATTGGTCGCAAACAAATCCTCACTGCATGCGCGAAGTGGATCACCAAAACAGATGGAGTGTAAATTTGTGGTGTGGTGTTTTAGGTGACAGAATTATCGGACCATTTGTTTTTCATGGACACCTAAATGGTGAATCTTATTTAAACTTTTACAAAATGACTTGCCCAATCTTTTAGAAGACATTCCCTTGACGTGAGAGCATCCCTGTGGTATCAACATGATGGATGTCCTTCACACTATTCGAAGAGTCCGTGATTTCTTAAATGTTAGATACCCAAATCGCTGGATGGGAAGGTAGTTTGTTTCCGTGCCACCTAGATCCCCGGATTTAACTGTATTAGATTTCTACTTTGGGAAAGAATAAAAGATATTGTTTACGAAACGAGACCAACCACCGAGAGGACATGATTCACCGAATTGAAATTTGAATAAATTCGATTCCACGAGACGAAATCGAAACAGCTGTTTCCAGTACGAAGAAGAATAATAGCTGTATTTTACAAAACGGCCGTCAATTTGAACATTTATAGCTTTTCACTTGTTTTTAACAGTTGTTCATGATTTTTACCATTCTATTAAAAGTTTCTTAAACAAAATCAATCATTACTTTGATATCGTTGTTATGGCCCGTTGGCCTCTAAACACGCTCCAAATTTTGCAATTTGCTTAGTTTGGACTAGTCCTAAGCCTAGATAGTGTGTGAAGGGAGGCACAGACTATGATAAATGCAGATTCCTCATTACTAATCCAACCTATACACCTTAAGAAACCATAGCAACAATCAATTACTAAATTAAACGGTTAAAATTCTTCTTTTCGCCATAACTCTGGAACAAATAAAGATATCAAATTGCGTTATTTACGTTTTTTGTTACAAATTTAAGCTACTTTACGCTTATGATGTCATAATTGTACCGTATGATTTAATTTTTCTGAATAAAATCAAAAAACTGGTATTATTACAAATTGCGCCCTCTAACAATTTTATTATGAGCTATCGCTACCAATGGATGCGACAGTTAAAAGTACTTACCTTTTTCTTCTAAACAAGCCTAGGTTTACTACAATCGGATAAGTCGTTTAAAAATAACAGCGATTTAAATGATTACACATTCAATAGCTTCCCCACTCTTATTAAGGTCGGTACGCCAATGAGCCTTAGACCAAAATGATGCAGAATTGTCTAAGCTTTCTAACGATGTTACCAAAGATATGCCTTAATGTGGAATTTTCGGAGAAATTTATAATTTTATTTTTAATTTTCAATTGCGCCTTGCGATGAATTACGGAACTTAAAAATAATTTCCAGGATTTTCTCGTGGCGACTTTTATAATGAATTTTTTCTCCACTTTTATGTCCACTAGTTTCTGAAATATGGCCGTGGCCAGCCTTAATGAAACACCCTATATATATATATATATATATATATATATATATATATATATATATATATATTTGACAATACCTTCTATCTGCATATTCTTCAATTTTGCAGGAGGTGGAAAAAAACTGTTATAAATAATATCAAGATATCAATAACGAAAAATATTTAACCTCACAATTATTTGATTTAGGTTTGTATGTACTATGTAATAAAACGTAGATAGGTGAAATTTCTTGCAACTGAAAGTCAGATAGGTGGTATTTCCTTGCAGAGTGGGTAAATTATAAAACTATCTTACGCCAGCATTTCAACTAATTGTGAGAAAGTAAAGATTCTAATGCAGTTTTACAATAAAGTGCACCATAAAATAGTTTGTGAACTGTTATAATCATGAAATCAATTCATTTTCTATGTAAACGCCGACATAATTAGTAATATAACAATTAATGTAACCAATCAGAATGGTAAACTAATAGATTTTAGTGAAATCGAATCATTCACGATACGTTTAGAGTTAAAAAGAATTGGTCTAAAAATTAACCAAGGGCCATCTTTCAAAAATTCATATAAAAGGCATCATCCTTACAGTAGGTCATTGATTAGTAACCAGTCATCACTACGATTAACATCCAGAGAAATTTTTCAACGTCAATTGATCTAAAGGTGCTCAGCAGTAATGGAGATAATTAAGTCGGATATTCACACGTGCTTTCCGTATGGATCTTCTTCCGAAGGAATACGAATATTCATTCGTAAATTTGATTACAGTTACCTATGGTAGTTATAAATTCATAAAAGGGAAGCTTGAGCTTAAAAGGGAAAACAAAGCAAAACCTTGAAATTTAACCAATAATTTCCCCAGCTTCCTTTTCGAAAAAAATTCGTTATGAGTTGGTTGGTCAAAGAGTGGATGAATGCCGAAATCCTGGTGTAACATCATCACTTAAAGGATACGTTTCTTATATAATAAGCAAGACCAAAGTATTAAACCATTATGGACAGTCACCAAAAAAATGAGAAACCGCTCCAGGTGGAATTTGATGAAAACTCATCTACCGTCTGTAACAAACAAAACGCACCCACGTACCACATAAAAACTGATTGAGTTCAATTAACCGCGTTCGGTGTTTGTTAGTTTTTTTTTGTGGTACGTGGGTGTATTTAGTTTGTTACAGGTCCTGTCACAGTTCCAGAGTTTCCAGATTTTTCATTTACCGTCTGCATACCATCAGACCACATATTAATAGACGATTATTGTCAAGTAACTGTCAACATGCGAACGGTTACTATCGTGAACTGGGTGCAACAATAACGTTAAATAAAATTCACTGAAAAGTGCCACATATAACACAGATGCTGCAAAACTTGATATGTTTGAGAGAATCAATAAGAGTGCCGTTGTTACTCTTATGTTTCGTCAATGGGAGATATACGAATTACCTACTTTAAGACAGGCATCTTCGGATTTGACATCAATAAAAACATCCACACAGAAAAACCACGATGGATAATTATGGTGTACCAACAGGGTAAAAGGTATACAAAGTCAGCTAGAGCGCGAAGGTTTGACACATTACCATCAGAAACATTAAAATACACCTGAATTCGGAATATATCCATACGAAGCAATGCATTTCAACTATAGTGCTAATCAATACACCTATCATAATTTTTGAAATTCCAATGTGATTATTATAGAGAAACTGATGTAGATGCGATATTTCAACTCATGTGTAATAGACACCCGATCCAGGTCAAGTAACTCTGGCTTAAAACCAATGAACTTTGGTTCTACTTTTAGATTTGATGTCTCTTATCCATAACTCACCTTTAAAGATCAATGAATTTTGAGGTTTCCGTGAACGGGTTTTATTTTTACATTTTTAAGAATCCTAATGCGAGACCCCTAGAGGTCAATGAACCTTGCAAAGTTCAATAGATCTTGACACTTTTCTGTATTACATTTATGGTGATTGTCTATCTTTCTCTCTCTTACACATGTAAATCCCTATGTGGTCCAGAACCGACATAGCTACACTACTGTAATTTTTCCAACACACACCAAATAACCCGTGAGATTTCTGTAGAACAAACTAAATTTGTCCAAGCTGAAGTATATTTTAATAAAAAGAAAGTGTTTTCTGTGTAGAATATAGGCAGTCCTAATCACAGCTAAAAAGCTTGTAAGGTAAAATATGTTGTTTTATTCAGTTTATTGTCTTTTATTCTATGGGCACCCTACCCATTAATAAGAGTTGTGCAATCCAATAATGCTCTTGTCTCTAGAATAGTCGAAAGATCGGAGTTCTGCCGTTTCTACCGTATTCCTTCGCTTTTAGAACAGTTAGAAAAAATTTCAATCTGGACTATATTTCAAAGTATTTTGAAAAAAAACAGTTCGAAAAATGTTAACACAAGTCACAATGTGGTTTATTATGAAAAATCTGTGAATCTGCCATATTAAAAATGTTTATAGGCAGATTTCGTTACAAATCTTAAATTTTATGAAAGTGTTGGTATATTGATATAATAGGCAAAAACTAGTTTTAAAATTTTATTTTATTGTGGCCATTTTGAATCCACCATATTAATAATATTTATGTATGGTCCATTTGAATTTAGAGTTGTAGGACATTATTTTGTATCCACTATACAGGGTCCGCCTTTGAGAGCTGATCCTATGAGTATCTGCTAAACCAAACTTACTATGATTTTGAAAATTTGGTGACAGGGTAATGATGTTAGGGCTAACTGATCTAAAATATTTTCACGTTCGTATCACTTCCGGTTATACCGGAAGCCGGTACTTAGTCGCTTATTTTAAATGGAACACCCCGTATATTAATACATTTATGGATTCTATGTCGAATTTTAAGGTAAGTTTGTTAAATAAACTAGATACGAAATTTCAGTCGTTTGAAAAAAAACCATTTTTCTAAAAAAAATTGACAGATGCGGTCTTAGTAATAACTCGTTAATTGTTCTGTTCCTGTCAAACAATTTGAATAAAACTTTGAGGTGTTGTAGGCAAAGGTTTATTGCAACAGTTTGCAAAAAATTTGTATTTTTCATAAAAATAAAATTATGAGTGTCTAAACTTGACTATCAAAAAATGCAAGTTACTCAAAAAAATCAAATGGAAACCCCTATTTTTATTACTCGGATCGATTTAACGTCAAAAATTAAGGTAAGTTTGTTTAAAACTTTATTTGCCTAAACATAACAGTTTCATACTTATTATCAAAAAAGTGCCAATTTTAAAATTTGTGATAAAAATGAGCTAAATACTTAAATCTAGTATTCCTTGTTCGCGGTCACCATGGAAACCAAATAATTGAGAATTGAAATAAAGAAAAATATTTGAATAAGTTACTGCAAAAATTATAAAAATTGATAATTTTGTGATTCAAAAGTCATTTTTGCCAAATAGTCATATTTTTCAAATTCGATATGCAACATAAGTGTAAAAATTTAATACTTTATGAGTAAACCGAAAAAAACTACTTTTACTGCGGAGGTAGTAACTACATAGTTATTAGTGCATTCTTACACGATAAAGTCGCTTATTTAGTATTTCTTGCTCGTGATCAAATGTAAATTAATTTACAATAAATGTTCAAAATGTTGCCCGTTAGACGCAAGACATTGTTGAACCCGTCTTATAACGGCTTCATTTGTAGCCCTTTGAATTTCTTGTGGAGAAAGAGAATTGAAGGCATTTTGCACTCTTGCAATGCAATCTTCTTTAGTCGTTAGTGGTGTAGCATAAGCAATATTTTTAATTCGACCCCAAAGGTAAAAATCCATTGGCGTAAAATCAGGTGAGCTAGGTGGCCATGGAAAGGGACCATTATTGGCAAACCAACGATCTTCAAAAATTTCATAAAGTTTCATGGAAACAGCGTTGGTGTTGTGAGGGGGCGCACCGCCTTGTTGGTACCATAAATTTTCCCTTTCTAGATTTAATCGGGGTTGAATTCGAGTGTTTAATATCTCAAGATAATTTTCTCCTAGAAATTAAATTTGTAATCCTAAATCGCAACAATCAACTATTTTAAACCTCTCAAAATTTCGTTGTAAAAATACACGTCAAAGATTTCGTTATTCCGAATAGCACAAAATACGTTAAAATTCCAAATTTCCTGAAAATGGCATTCGCGAATTGGATTGCTATTTTCGTTATTCCAGTAATGCGAGTTTCGGCGATTAAATATGGCATTTTTCGTAAATTTAGATTCGTCCGTCCATATGATATTAGTAAAAAAATTAGGAATTTCTTGTATTTTGAGCAAAATTGTTTCACAAAATTCGATACGTTTCAAGAAATCCGCTTCTTTCAAATGTTGAACTAATTGTAAACAGTATGGTCTAAACTTATGTTTCTTAAGAATTCTTCTGATAGTTGTTGGTGTTAAGCTAATATCTGTTTTCGTGTCGTTTATGGAATTACAAGGATAGGCACGGAAATATCCTAAAGTTATAACTTCATTCTGTTCGTTATCAATAGCAGTTTTTTTGCGAGGCGCAGAGTGTTTAAATGTGCCAAACTGTTCCAAATTTTGAACCACACGTCTTATTGTATCTGATGATGGTCGGGGGCGCTCAGGATGGCGTTCGATAAATGTTCTTACTGTTCGTTTTACAACTCTATGACATTCTCCGTGAATTAAAATTAAATTCAAATAATTTGTATTAGAATATTCAAGTGGAGCCATTTCATCAAGAAAAACACAAACTGTCAACAATTTTATTAAATTATTGACTACAAAAAAAAAAACAAAATAAATAAGCATCTTTATCGTGTAATGATGCGCTGATAAGTGTGTAGGTATTACCTCCGATTTACTCATAAAGTATTAAATTTTTACACTTATGTTGTATATCGAATTTGAAAAAAATGACAGAAAATTTCTATTTGGAAAAAATGACTTTTGAATCACAAAATTATCAATTTTTATAATTTTTTGCAGTAACTTATTCAAATATTTTTCTTTATTTCAATTCCCAATTATTTGGTTTCCATGGTGACCACGAACAAGGAATACTAGATTTAAGTATGTAGCTCATTTTTATCACAAATTTTAAAATTGGGACTTTTTTGATAATAAGTATGAAACTGTTACGTTTAGGCATTTAAAATAAGCGACTAAGTACCGACTTCCGGTATAACCGGAAGTGGTACGAACGTGAAAATATTTTAGATGAGTTAGCCCTAACATCATTACCCTATCGCCAAATTTTCAAAATTATAGTAAGTTTGGTTTAGCAGATACTCATAGGATCAGCTCCCAAAGGCGGACCCTGTATAAGTTTTACCAATAACCTAACAAGGAAAACCTCTTATTTCGATCGGTAAAAATCAAAATTTAGACTATTTGAGTATGGGGTGCTGTTTTAAGTTCATTTACTTACTCAAACTTTTGTTTATATATATATATATATATATATATATATATATATATATATTGAAAAAAAATAATTGTTTTAATACCGAATTAGAGAACAATTCATATCCAACATGACCTTGGTCTTTCCGTGATTCGTTTTTTTTTTGCAGGGAGATTAAAACTATAAACACATTTCCATAACAACCCTTCTTTTTTTTGTTACTATACGTTTTAAAATTTGTTTGACAGGTAATGGTAATTTTATACAGTCTGTAATAAAATTGGGTAGTTTTTAGGTTTTATGAAGAACGCTCGAACACGTCAATTTAGTTTTTCAGTTTCCCACATTTTGATAGAATTCATCTGTTTTTTTTTATTGACATCTGTTAAAAATATGACGTTATCGACATTTTTCTTAAAAAGGACAATATATGCGTGTGATACATCATTTAAAAGTTCTTGTTTCACTCAGTACGTTTCTAGATTTTTGTGCGATTCTGTTGCGCCGTTTCACAATATATGGCGGTCGTTCAATTGTGAAAATTATCTTAAATTTAATCCCAGTAAAAGAAATTGTGAGAAGAAAAGCAAACTATTAAAGATGGTTTTATTATCAATCATAGAACAACTAGTAACATTAAACAAAACAAGAACAAAACAAAGAACAATCAAATAATCATAAAATAAGACTGATGTGTTCGGGATAAAATGCTGAAACTGACGACCTTTGACAACTTGATGGTGTCCAAGTCTAGAAACAAACCCTTCTTAAACATTTCGTATCATTTCTAGTAACATTTTTTATATTTCCGTTCTTATGCGCCACCTTAGACTAACAATATCTCTTGGTTTATTTAAAAAAACGTTGGATTTAAAATAACTCCACAAGAAGAAGTCCAAAGGAGCCATATCAGCTGATCTGGCTGCCAATTGAATGTAAGCCCGTCGACCAATCCATTTTCCTGGAAACATCAAATTGAGATATTCTCGAACGTCTATTGTATAGTGGGTCGGGGCTCCATCTTGTTACAGCCAAATTTCTGGACTGGGAACATCGGTGTTACTGTGGTCAGAATAAACAGTAACTAAAACTGGAAAGGATTCTACTGTACAAATTCAAGTAGGCTTCACCTGTAAGATCTACTTCAAAGAAAAATGATGCTAACACTCGTTTCAATGTCGGCCCATACACTAACTTTGTGATGTGTGTGAGAATGAGCTTCTTGAATTCAATGTGGATACAGTAAAAAGTTATATTTGCGGCGAACACACAAACGAAAACACACTAACACGCTAACGCGAAAACACGCAAACGCGAAAACACGCAAACACGCTAACATGAAAACACGCAAACGCAAAAACACGCAAACGCAAAAACACGCAAACCCGAAAACACACAAACGCAAAAACATACAAACACGCTAACGCAAAAACACACAAACGAAAACACGCTAACGCAAAAACATACAGGCACGAAAACACGATAACGCAAAAACAGGCAAACACAAAAACACATACGAAAATACGCTAACGCTAGAACACACAAACGAAAACACACTAACACGCTAACGCGAAAACACGCAAACACGAAAACACACAAACGAAAACACGCTAACACGAAAACACTAACATGAAAACACGCAAACGCAAAAACACACAAACGCAAAAACACGCAAACGCAAAAACACGAAAACACAAACGCAAAAACATAGACACGCAAACACGCTAACGCAAAAACACACAAACGAAAACACGAAAACACGCAAACGCGAAAACATACAAACACGAAAACACGCAAACGCAAAAACACGAAAACGCGCAAACGCGAAAACATACAAACACGAAAACACGTAAACGCGAAAACATACAAACACGCAAACGCAAACACGCTAACGTAAAACCACGCAAACGCGAAAACATACAAACACGAAAACGCGAAAACATACAAACACGAAAACACGTAAACGCGAAAACATACAAACACGAAAACACGCAAACGCAAAAACACGCAAACACGCTAACGCAAAAACACGCAAACGCGAAAACATACAGGGTGTCCCAACGATAGAGTAAAGTAAGTTTATGCTTAACTAGAATTATTTGTGTAAATATTGTATGGACCATGGGGTAGAGGTAAGAAGTGTGCATTTTTTTAAAATATTGGAAGTTATACAGGGTGTGCCAGAAAAGCAGGACGTGAAAAAGTATGATTTTTTAAATAGAACACCCGTATTTGATTTTAGTTTTAATTCTACGTGACCATACAAACATATTTTGTCATACAAAAGATTGGCTGAAAGTTTTAGTTCTTGAGATATTCGCGTTTAAAGATTATTATGGTCATTTTCGTCGGGTTGATGAATGGGCAATTGTTCCGTTATTTCACAATAAAAAAAATTGATATTTCGTGTGAAAAATGAGTGATATTATACTAACGTTTAGACCGAGTAGTATTTCTAATTTTCTCAACAGGGTGTTTGTTATAACCATTCAAATTTGAAAATTCTCAAATTAAAAAATCAGTTTTTTAATTGCACACCTATATATTTTTATTTCATTTTATTCGGGATTAAAAGATCTATCATTCTTGTCAAATATATCCTATATCTATCTTTGATAGTTTTCGAGGAATTTCGATTTTTCTCACTAGCTACGTTACATACGATACTATAACATTATTGTGGATCGTGGTAGCCATGGAAAACAATTGCGACGAAATAAAACAAACCACCTAAGCGAGAATATTAACAGTTTTATTAATGAGAAACAGTAATTCAATAATTATTCAACATTGCGTCTTAGTAAATGCTCAAATAGACGGCCTTCTGCTGAATACACATATTGAGCCTTTTCTCATGTTCTGTCTCACTTCGGATAACATAAGAGGGTCACTGTGCGACAAGCTTCGAATTCTATTTTCATGTCCTCCTTGTTGTAGGTTTAATAATATACACCGATCTTTTATGTATCCCCATAGGAAAAAATCCAGTGGAGTTAAATCGCATGACCTGGGTGGCCATAATATAAAGCCATTACGTCCTATCCATTTCTCCGGGTATTGCTGGTTCAAGAATTCCTTACGTCCCGATAAAATGTGGAGGTGCACCATCCTGTTGCAACCACATATTTAGTCGTCCTTCTAAATTGATATCCTCAAGTAACACAGGCAATTTTTCACGTAAGAAATGCAAATAGCTGCGGCCCGTTAATGGATCATCAAAAAAATAGGGACCGATGATTTGGTCATTAAGTATACCACACCACACATTTAGTGACCAATGATTTTGGTTTTGAACTTCTCGTAGCCAAAATGGATTATCAATGGCGTAATAGTGCATATTATGCCGATTTACAGCCCCATTACTTTTAAACGTCGCCTCATCGGAAAACATTATGGAGCACAAAAGTTGTTATTTAATTGCAGCCGTTGATTAATGATATTGCAGAATTCAATTCGTCTTGCAAAATCCTCTTCTCGCAATTCTTGATGAAGCTCAATGTGATAGGATGGTACTTATACTTCAGCGTTGTTCGATTCACGTTTGATTTGGAGGTATCACATATCGTCGCTAATGTTCTAGAACTCACTTGGGGATTTTCTTGAATATTTAATAATATTTCAAGTTCTTTTCTTCATTAGCTGCCCTTTTATTAACAACTTTACGTTTGAAGTATTTAACACTACCGCTAGAATCAAATCTATCCATCAAATTTTCCAAGCCAACAGTAGTAGGTATTCGACGTTCAGGATATTTCATTTTGTAGATTCGTTGTGCCAATAAAGGGTTTTTCAGCCTCGCCCAACACGTATATCATATCAATTAATTCATTTGTCGAATAATCCATAATTGATACAAGAATTGATAACAAGTTAAATGCGAAAACGACAAATTTAATATGTGTTTATTTTGACAAGTAGGAAACCTTCGTATCTTAGTAACGCAATTATTATTTTCCATGGCTACCAAGATCCATGCAATGCAATGTTATCGAAAATAAAGTAGCTAGTGTGAAAAATCGAAATTACTCGAAAACTATCAAAGATAGATATAGGATATATTTGACAAAAATGATAGATTTTTAATCCCGAATAAAATGAAATAAAATATATAGGGTGTGCAATTAAAAAACTGATTTTTTAATTTGAGAATTTTCAAATTTGAATGGTTATAACAAACACCCTGTTGAGAAAATTAGAAATACTACTCGGTCTAAACGTTAGTATAATATCACTCATTTTCACACGAAATATCAATTTTTTATTGTGAAATAACGGAACAATTGCCCATTCATCAACCCCACGAAAATGACCATCATAATCTTTAAACGCGAATATCTCAAGAACTAAAACTTTCAGCCAATCTTTTGTATGACAAAATATGTTTGTATGGACACGTAGAATTAAAACTAAAATCAAATACGGGTGTTCTATTTAAAAAAATCATACTTTTTCACGTCCTGCTTTTCTGGCACACCCTGTATAACTTCCAATATTTTAAAAAAATGCACACTTCTTACCTCTACCCCATGGTCCATACAATATTTACACAAATAATTCTAGTTAAGCATAAACTTACTTTACTCTATCGTTGGGACACCCTGTACAAACACGAAAACACGCAAGCGCAAAAACACGCAAACACGCTAACGCAAAAACACGCAAACGGGAAAACATACAAACACGAAAACACGCAAACGCGGAAACATACAAACACGAAAACACGCAAACGCGAAAACATACAAACACAAAAACACGCAAACGTGAAAACATACAAACACGAAAACACGGAAAAGCGAAAACATACAAACACGAAAACACGCAAACGCAAAAACACGAAAACGCGAAAACATACAAACACGAAAACGCGAAAACATACAAACACGAAAACGCGAAAACATACAAACACGAAAACACGCAAACATACAAACACGCAAACGCGAAAACATACAAACACGCAAACGCGAAAACATACAAACACGCCAACGCAAAAAACACGAAAACACGCAAACACGAAAACACGCTAACGCAGAAATACGCAAACACGAAAACACACAAACGAAAGCACGCTAACGCAAAAACACGCAAACGCGAAAACATACAAACACGAAAACACGCAAGCGTGAAAACATACAAACACGAAAACAAGCAAACACGTGTTTTTCTGCAGCTTGATTTCTTGAAAGTCTGGTGAGTCGGTTGCAATAATGCATTTTCCAGATTTTCGGCTCCTGCACCACCCTTGTGAGGTGGTGCTTTAGGAAATGGACGAAGTTCCTCTGGAGTCTTCGCCGTGATAGGTGCACACTTTGGCATTTCTACGTGCGTCTCCTGCTCTTGAATTATGCTTTCATCATGAGGTTCGTACGGTCTGTTTGTTACTTCAGCTGGCAAGAACTCATGGTCTTCAAACACGTCTGCATATACCAGATACTTTGAATGCCGCTGAAATGTTGTTCGGTGTGAAAGCGAATGGAAATGCTTGTCCTACCATTGTCGATACATCGTAAATTGAAATGGGTTTACCGGCATGATAAAGCATCCAGTCCTTGCTGGCCCTATTGTAGTAGCTTTTGAAAGGTCCGAAGGTTGATCTGTCGAGCGGCTGCAGCTTATGGCTCGTGTGTGGGGGAAAAGTGAACAATATGATTCCATTTTTCCTTGCAAGAGTAATGGCAGTCATTGAAAGGTGGCTCTCATGGTTATCCATTATAAGCAACACTTTCTTGCCCACCGATGGCTTCACGATGAAAATAAAATGCTGTAGATATTACACGAACATTTGCAACATTAACGCAGACTATCATGGTTACATTTAGCCCTCTTTGGCCAGAAGTGGCCGCTCCTATTTGCTTCGCCTTAATGTCGCTTAGCACACGAGCGGGCTTGTGAACAATGGAACAACCGGTTTCGTCGAGATTCCACACATTCTGAGTTGTGAGTTTATATCTTGAATAGATATCCCTCAGTTTATCAAAAAAAAAAACTGTCACGATTGCCTTATTGAAACAGGCAGCTTCCTAAGCTGGTGACTTCAGGTTTACGGAAAGATATTCTTCTTTCGTGGGATTTTCTGAAGTGCCTGTACCACTGTCGACCTGCAGCTTCATTAACAATCCACGAGTCGGGCATCGTAATGTTGTTAGCTTTCGCATATTGCAAAGCTAACTTTTTCATTTCTTCGACGTTAACACCATAGTTCCATTGTGCTGCTTTTATAATATATGAAAACAATTCCTCTTGTTGCTCAGTGGTGAATACTTTGTGTCGCATTGTTTGAAGTATATTTGAAGTTTGCTTCTCCAAATAATTTATGTTTTCGACTGTCTAGCGAGCGTGCTTTTAGAAACTCCGCGGGCGCTGGCAACTTGTCGTAATGTTCCTCTTTTAAAAGAATTTCGTTAGTAGCGGCCTCTAACGCTTCTGCATCTGGTTTTAATCTTTTCGTTCCTGTAACACTCCCCATCTGCAATAGAGTCATTAGCAGCGAGACGGATTGTTGGTTTATATCTGGTTATACCTCGGGAAACGTCCCACGGTGAAGCCAAAACAGTGTACCAAGATACAAACATGCACATATCTTACAAAATTTAACCTCAAACTCATAACTGCAGAGATTTTCATAAAAACTGTTTCATATTGGGTACAGAAATCATATAGCAATAATTCGGTGTGAATATATATGAGTAATAGTACTTACTGCGGTGTTCTGCACATCTTCAAAACGTTCGTGAATTTTACTTCACAGTATCAAAAACAGACTCTTACCATTTGTCATCAAGAATGAATTCTGACAATCAAGCGGGTGCGTTCGTTTACTCGCAACACTGCTGTCAACATAATGATGTAGTTCGTAGATTTGCCACTAAAGTTCGAAAATCGTAATAGCAATTGTCCCAAGGTACACGATTTTCCCCTATATCCATGGTAACAATGCCTACTTAATTTTTAAACGTTCGTTTAATTTTAATAAGCAACAAAATTTCGTTTTCATATTTCATTTATAATGAAATAAAATCATTTATCTACCACGTGAGTTATGTATGTTAATAACCTCGGGCAACTTACAATCCCTCAGGACTAACGTCCCTCGAGATTGCAATCCGTTGCCCTCTGTAATTAACACCCGCATATAACTCCCTTGATATACAAATAACTATTAATTGGGATGCTGCAGTATCAATCGTGAAATACGCATGTATGCGTAGTTTCAGCTCGATTATCGAACTAAAATGGTAAACATTAAATATCTGGTGTGGAACACCACACAACCTTCCAACCTACAAAATGGAAATTAAAAGAAATGAAATAATTTTAATAACATTTTTTAGGATCATTATGCAACCTCCTTTATAATAAATTCATTACGAAAATAAGCAACATTGTAAAAACAAGAATCTGTGTCAAACAGATGTTAATAGACCACTAGACAACTTATAGTTATTTATTATATAAGGGTCTTATTAGGCATATAAAACACGCAAGAAAATAAACGCGAGAACGTTAGCTCGAGCGTTTATTTTCTTAAGTGGATACAAAACTTTATCCACAACCGACAATAAATTAGAATGAAATGTACTTAATTATTCTAGTTAATTTAATTTTCTTATTATTTGAATTTATGGGTGGTCATGGATTTATTGCTATAGTGACTGAATATGAAAACGCTACAGTGTCTTATGAATATAAAACACTATGGTTTTATAGTGTTTATAATGCGTTTGTAAGCAGTTGAATTATGACATGATAATGTGTCGGTTGTGGATAAAAAAATTAAAAGGAATCAAATAATTTTAATTATAATTTTTTTGGGGTAACTAAGCAACCTCTCATATGTTAATAAAACGAAAACAGTCAACATTATTAAAACTAAAACAATAATCTATGTCAGAATGACGTTTAAAACTTCATGTCAGTTAGAGATTAATAAACATAAATACATGTTTAAAAAAATTCCAAAGCCGCCCGCTTCTATAATACAGTTTAACCATTTTCATTCATATTTAATTAATTTTTAGACATCTTGCGTTACATTAAGAAACTTTATAAAGAAAAATTGTGTAAAATTAAATTTTCTTTAAAAAATATGTCTACACTTTTTCTTATAAAATTAATCGTTATTCTGATACTGAAAAAATCTGAACTAATACTTAAATTCTACCATAGGAACTTTTTTGCCGCTAAATTATGCGTCGTATCAAACAGTTGCATACAACATAATTAATCGATATATTTAAGGTCTATATCTAGGTATTTTTATATCTGTGAAATACGCAGCTGTTTTAGAAATTTTTGATACAAACAAAAAACTGACCTAATGACCCCCCCCCCCCCCTCCGCCGCTGGATTTCTCCCAAAACCTAATCAACTCCAAGCCCAATGAAAACAAGCTTAGATACAACATTTTTAGTAAGTCGATATTTTCGTTCTGGAGTTATGGTGGATACTAACATACATCCACACATCCAGACATTATGGCCGATCTTGGCCAAAAGTTGTAAAATGAGCTAATAAGTTCATTTAGCGATAGTGAAAAAAATGTCGATTGCATAACCCTCTATACCTACATATGTATACAGTGAGGTTTTTTTTTTTCATTGAACTTAGCAAAGCATATTAACCCTATGTTCAGTTTTAAAAAAACCAAGTCAAAGCATTACAAGAGCCATTTCAACATTATCAATCAACCTTTGATTAAACAATTGTCACCGTCATGAAAAACTTTCAAAACTGATTTCTTTTTACAAAGTTTGCAGCATGTATTTAAAAGATGAAAATATTCAGATTCTATGTTGGTACACCAGCAATATGACTGCGCGATTTGTTTTCTGTAAGTTATCCCGAAAGACCAATACCATCTGTCGTAACTATTCACAGCATAATCAAAAGATTTAATGGTGAAGGTTGTGTAATACAGTCACATAAAGGAAGAATAAAAGCTTGCCCTGTAATGACAGAAGAACGAGAAATAAGAGATATTATGATATGCGGAAGAAAATCCCATTACCCCCTCACAAATAATAGAAAATGAATCTGGTATTTCGAAATCCTCTGTTCTTAAAACTTTTAAAAAGTATAAATACAAACCTTATAACAGTTCTTTCCTCTTGACCACATTAAAAGTACAAATTTTTGTGAAACAATATTTAATTTACTAAATGAAAATGAAAAGATTTTACACAAGAGTTTTCACAGACGAGGCATCGTTTTGTTTAGATGGCACAGTTAATTCACAGAAATATCAGTTTATACCTAGCACTTCTCTCCCCTTTCTTGTTATCATTGTTTCCTTATTCCCACAGGTATTGGTCACGTACAAACCCACATGTTCAAAATTTAACACACACTCAATACAATAGGAGAGTTAATGATTGGGTTGGAATAGTTGGCAGTACTCTTATTGGTCCATTTTTTATTAATGGCAACCTAAATGCTGCCAAATTTTTGCACCATCTGCAAAGCGACATTACCCTACAACTAGAAGCCTTAAATATTGAGAACCCATGGTTTCAAATGGACGGCGCTCCACCATATTCCACAGGTCCTATTACACCTTTCCTTACTGAAACCTTCCAGGATCGCTGGATTGGAAGATTTGGACCCATAGCTTCGCCACCAAGGTATACCCCGATTTATCACTAAATGACTTTTTATCTTAAATCCAAAGTGTACAATAATATAGTAATAGAGAATACAGAAGAGCTAAAAAATTGAATACGTACCGTCTGCAACGAAATGGATCCTGTTTTTTTAAGAAATACTGTTCAAGGATTTTACGATCGTTTAGAATATTACTTGAAGCAAGAAGGAGGTCACTTTGAATATTTGTTAAAATGATTTCATTAAAAGTTTCTCACTAAAGTTGACTAAACGCCAAATACGAAGACACCAAGCTGCGCGAAAAAATCACGTGACCGTGTACTATTCAACCGGAAAATATTAGTTTTTTTAAGAAAAGTAAGTTACGTTTTATAAATTTTTTAGTTAACAACCTCTTAATTATGATGTTTATATTTTATAATTAGGACAATTTAAACCAAAAAAAATATTTATTTAATTGTGAAATATAAGGTTATGTTACTTGTTCATAAATTTACTCGGAAATGTTGTAATTCGCATTTTAATTATTAACCACAGTTCTAAGGGTAAATAATTCGTGTCTAAACAGTTTTATACTGCGATGGTTATAAATAGGTGTAATAGAGGGGGTAGAGTTTTTTTATCGAATTCAAATATTAGATAGTATGCAAGTTCAAATAAAGTTGAATAAGTTATATAATTTGTTATGAGGAAAATATAGTAGGTATACGAATATAAACAGATGGTTTTATACAACAAAACAGGTTTTATGGGGTTTGCACAATGATGTATTCATAAAAGCATTAAGCTATGGCAGTAGCATGTTAAAAAGGTCAACACCATACATATTAGTGTGTTAAAGATAAATAAGAAATTTCACATATAAATCAATATAATAGCAATTAAACACATAACAGATATTGATTACATGAAGTACAATAATCCTAATGTGTAGAACATGTATAATAATTGGTACAATGCATAAAAACTCTGCGAACTATAAAAAGGGTTATGGTACGAACATATTATGTTGATAGATCATAACTAAGTGTTTAAAAAGTGCTTAAGAAGTTAAAGTGCCTTAGAAACATATCTAAGAACATGAACAACACATGTGCAATGTGAAATTAACAATATAAATACAATAAAATATTACACAATTACTCTACACTTATTTCTTCGTTATCATAATCTGATATAAGATCAGATTCATCCGACGAGTCTTCACTCCTACGTATAATCAATTCCTCACAAACGACATCCATAATATGCTCTTTGTTAATGTCTTAAACATGACGGCACACTTCTTGCCAGTGGCTTCTTCAAACTCAAAGGACACTTTTCACGAGTTAGTTTTCAACATCGGCTAATTTAAAAGTTGTGTTTCTTGATGCCACCCAAGCTTTTACAATGGCCCATATTTTTTCTATTGGATTTAGCTCCGGGTGGTATGGAGGTAGTCGACATACAGAGTGACCATGTTTCACAAATATAGCATCGATTGAATATTCCGTGTAGCTCGGCTTATTACATTTTATTAAATCTTACAGCTCCACTTTTGTTTGGGATTCGTCATGTACGGTCCCTCGTTCTTTAACCAAGTTATCATTTCCATTTTTTTACTGCTAAAAGTTGGATGTTTAACTGCTAACGTGTTGTGATAACTTGCATTATCCATAACAATAACTGACTTTTCGGCAAATTCGGTAATAACTGGTGCTCAATCCATCGTTTATACTTAATAAAGTTCATATCGTTGTGATAATCACCTGTTTTTGAGCCCGATTTAAAAACTAAGAGGGCATTATTGATAAATCCCATTTCACCACCAGCATGTACTATTATAAGACGCTGACCTTTACCGATTGGACATTTTAAACCTTCGTTGGAATCATCTACCCAGGAATGTGGCGTTGTATGCGATGCATGTATATACGTTTCATCTGTATACACAATGGGTCGTCCTGCTCTTCGATACTTTGTTATTGCTCGTATATAAGCACAACGTAAAGATCGTATATCGTATCGTTCCATTAAACCTTTACGATTGTCAGTGGTTTTCGTCATTTAAAACCTATTTTATTTAATAATCTTCTTAAAGACGTTTCCTTCCCAGAGAAACCAATGGATTCGTCATCTTTAGTAATATTATAGATAGCATTGATGGTTGGTCGTCGTTTCTCCGTGACATGAAAATTGTGTACAATACGTCGAATGACTTGTTCCCCACAATTATCGACAGATGATCTTGGTGCGGTTTTCATTCTTTTATTAGAAGTCTTGAACGATTCTATTTCACCACGTTGAATTGCACTCCCTTCTCTAATAATTCTAACGACGGTACTTTTTTTAATTGAATACCCTGTATGTTTCCACACTTTTCAAATGATAATTTAATGTTAAACAAAATTTACTAGTACATAAATACTCCAAACATATAAATAAACAACCTACAAGCATAGGAAGGAAAAGCGTGTAGACATTGGCAAGTTATCGAAAAATTAATATACTTTGCTCTGTATAATCAAGATTAATCTAATTTGAACAACAAAAAAAGTATTAAACTAAAAAATAATAACAAAAAAAATAGATCATGTGCCTTTAAGATGGTTCGTCCGTCAATGTTGTTTATGGTATTGCTGATGCTTTCTTGAAGATCACTCTTATTTCCGTAATGATTTTTTATAAATTTGAATTTTTAAAAATCCCCAGAAATAAAAATCCAGAGGTGTGAGGTTTCGCGAACATGGTGGTCATAGTATTGATCCACGTGTACCTACCCAGCGATCTTGATAAAGTTCTGTTATTAAACCAGCAACAGCCTGAGAATTGTGGGATGGTGTACCATTTTGTTGGAAAATACATTGTGAGTGATCAGCTAAATTGAGATAATCTAAAAACTCCTCCATGATACTTCGTAACAATTCTGTGTACCATTCACTTGTAAGAGTACCTTCATAAAATACAGGCCCTACTATTCTTCCCCCAATTAAGCCACACCATACACTTACAGTCAAACGACCTTGGGGATTACCAGAATGGTTACACATAAGATTTTCTCGATTCCAGTAATGCTGGTTTTTTTTGTTAAACATACCACAATATTATGAACAGTTCCCAGACACAGTCCAAGATCGTACTTACACTATTTTATTGAAGTTTCCTGAAACACTTCGAATTATGCCATGACGTTAGTTTCGGCTTCTTCATTAAGTATAAATTGTTTACTCAGAACAGATTTAGCGAATACTTTATTATTTGACCTAAACTTTGGCATAGGATCAATAAATATCTTCGATTAGGCAAGATTCTTCTGGGAAATGACGCACTGTAATGTTCGAGAGAATAATGGGAATTTTTTTACATGCCATTGTTACCATTGTTAAATTGATTTGAATGACAATTGTAATCTTGACAGATACTACGTATCTTTCGTTATTGTCCTAGTTGTCTGTGATAAGTTTAAAACTAATAGAAATAAATCGAGCAACAATCTTTCGTTCACAAGATGATAGATAATAATAAAATGTGTTTCTTTTACTTTTCAATAATCGGCCATTCATTGCCTACATGATATTCATTTCAACTTGAACTGGTACATTTAAATGCTTGTAGTTCGTTTATTCTTAAGTTTAGGTTGTTTATGCATTAATAAATGTTTAACATTAAATGGGTGCCAGCCAATAAACTTTTTTAGATAAAACAAAAACAAAGTTTAGTGTTTAATTTGCACTCTATTGGAAATACGAATCATAATATTATCTCAATTGACGACTCCTCAATTGAATGTACGGAATCTTTACAAATACTTCTGTATATATTCTTGGAGCAGAAAGTTATGTTCAAAATTTAAGTCCAAGTTTATAGAGACCAACAATGTTGCACATACATACATTACTAGAACAGATTACATGCGTTTACCACAACACAGATTAGGCATTACAGGGAATAGTCCACTTTATATGCCAATTAAAATTTACAACCATCTTTCACCCACCTTTAAAAACCATCCCTATCAAATATTTTAAAGACCTTAAGGCAGTACCTTGCAGGGAAACCGTATTATAATATATCTGAATTTTTATATAATCAAATATAGTACTTGTTTGTATTTTCTTAATTAATGAGTTTAACGGTATTTTTTGTTTTTATAACAAATGTGTGTAATTTTTTTGTTAATTATCTTTACATAATAAATGTATTATTATTTATTATTATAAATTATCCCTTCAAATGTGCAGAAATATACAGGGTATTTCATTTAAAAAAATGTTTTAATATATCGAAAACACGGAGTTCAATTGTTTTAAAACTTTTACCAACGTAAATGGAAGAAAAAAGCTGCCACTTGAGCCAACGTCGTGTCTTTAGTAGTAACAAAGTTGGCAATAGTGCCGACTACAATTTGAACACCGTGCATAGATAATTAAAAAACTAAATTCTGCAAAATAGGTTTACAAATGTTAATAATAATTATTGTTCATTTCGAACAGCAAACTTTATATTGTTGTTAAAGTTGTTAAAAGCATTATACAGTGTGTTCGTAAAGTAGCAGATAAATTCAATTAAAATTCGAATGGGAGTATAGTAAGAAAACGCTTGGACCCGTCGATTTTTATTTTCAATTTAGAATTTTTTTATGTAAAAGTGAAATATACAGGATGTGTCAAGAAAAAGGTATGACGTCATCAACACTTTTTTAAAATATCAACCCCCATTTTTTATTGCAGAATTAGAAAGGGTACATCTTTTTACGTCCGACAGAGTAAATATGGACGATGGTTACGTAAGGAGATATAGGATAAAAATTATTGTAAATATTAAAAATGAGAAAATTTCATTGTTATTGCAAGAAAACGTTAAATTGTACATTTCGTTAAAATTATTTGAATTACGTTAGCAATTTGTGGTTAGTTTTTTGGGCGACAACATTTTTATCGTGAGTTTATCTAGTAACTACTTTACCGTTATTTTGTGAAATATGAGGAAAGTAAGCAAATGTGAAAGAATTGAAATCCTGTGCATGCTTGGTTTCGAAGATAGATTGCCCACTCAATCAGAAGTGGTTGCATTGTTTAATGCAACTCATCCTGATCGACTATCGATTAGCCAAAGCATGGTAAGCAAAGTTAATTATAATACCACCATTACAGACAAGGTTAATACTATTAGTGTGGCATGGTCTACTGTGGATAAAGTATTGAAAAGAGAAAAGTTCCATCCCTACAAAACACGCTTACTTCACGAGCTAACGGAAGATGATTTTGATAGGCGAAATGAATTTTATGAACAAACGCAACAATTATGTTATGGTAACGTCAATTTTGTAAAAAGAATAATTTTTTTCGACAAAGCAACATTTGCTTTAAACGGCCATGTGAACAAATTAAGCCAAAATTGTCTGTTTTAAAATATATTTTATTAAAAAAATCATTTGAATATTTCTTGTTAGAAATGATACGGTATCCATTTAGGTACAATTTTTTCTTCAAAATAACCACATCTTCTAAACTACTCTGTATAACATAACCAAACTTTATATTGAAAGAATGACCGAAGTGAGCTGAATCTAAATTTGAAATAACATAGTGTCCCATTTAAAAAAATCTATGTTTGTTTCACCCTGTATAAATGAAAGACCTTATATAACCTAAAATAACTTTAAAATATGCGCCTCTGTTCTTTTTATAACACTTCGAAATTTTGTTCTCCTGTTCCATGATATAAGGGAGGATCGCCCGCGGGACGCAAGTTTGGGACACCCTGTATTAACATCATCCATATGTACCTGGTCGTACGTAAAAATATGAACCCTTTCTAAATCTGTTTCTTGACACAGTCTGTATATTTCACTTTTACGTAAAAAAATTCTAAATTGAAAATAAAAATCGACGGGTCCGAGCATTTTATTCCTAAACTCTCATTAGAATTTTAATTGAATTCATCCGCTACTTTACGAACGCATTGTATACCTGAGTACAAGAACAGTATTTGTACAAAAATAACAAAATTTTTAATAAAAAAATGAAAAATAATCTGTACAGTTTACACCTAACTAAACATACTCAACTCGTTTTGTACGCAATACCCACAAATATTAATTTACTATATATTTCATGCTAATAGTATTTACATTTTATTTATTTGAAAATTTCCTGTTTTCTTGTAAAGTACTAACAATATGAGGAACATGTTTCAATAATTCGTCAGCTTCTAAATTAAAATCATTATCAGCCCATAAATTTCTTAATTCACTCAAGACTACGCCCATGCGACGTCCACTTTCAACACCTGCTTCTTTTAGCATGTTTCCACTAACAGGAAATTTTGGAAGCTCCCAATTTTGGAAGTCTTCTATATATGGGGAATCGTTATATTTTAATACTTCAATAATCCAACTGGTTACTAATGATGTTTTACTTTTAGATTTTGCTAAAAGCTGTTGGTAGGGAAATAATGGTTTTGAGTGAATTTTTGGTTCTCTATGTTCTACAAGAAATGTGGCTAAATCCCGTTCGTATGCTGATAGTTTTAGTCGATTATGTAACTTTAGCACATCATCTTGAGTTTTAAGTAGAGCGGAAAGTAATGTGATAGCATGCAATTTTTTTGATCCACTTCTTTTCCAAACATTTCTTAGTTCTTCTATATCTGGATTTGTAGGTAAACCTAAAAACGTAAAGAAAGAATTAATTACTAAGCCATTTTTTGAACTTACTAATGACAAAAGAAAACATTAATTTATAATATACAGGGTCTCTCTGTGAGACCGTTCATACGAAGTTTATGGGCCAAAACAAAACCTTGAAAATTTAGAATCAGGTATAATTGATTGCGTTCTCTTAAACTAAAATAGTGTCAGACTTCTAGCGCTTCCGGTTATACTGGAAGTCGCCATCTACTTTGATATTTTCAATGGAACACCCTATATATTTTTGCATTTTTAGATGGGAACCATCATTTTGAATCTTTTTATTGCAACTATACCATGCCCATCTATTACGGTTTTTTTAAAATGAAAACTGGTAAAAGTAGTTATTATCAAATGTAAATATCTTGATATGTACGAAGTTAGCGGCTGTGTAATACAAATTGCCAACCCTGTTATATATATATATATATATATATATATATATATATATATATATATATATATATATATATTATATTATATCATACTATATATATCTTTATTTGAAGATAACTTGTTAGATAACTTGATATTAATAAGGACACTTTTGAATATACATTCATTTCGGTTTCGCCAATGAACTAACTTCGATTTTAAATGGAACACCCTGTATATTATGCATTTTAATTCTGCATGATTTTCTGAATAACGATGTCAAAAGTGACATTTCAAACGTAATATTTTTATATAATTTTAGTTCTCCATAAGTGTTAGAAGGTTCCGGTTTATTTTAAATGACCCGTAATTAGAAAATCGAAATCCTCAAGAATACTAAATTCGTGATTTATGAGCTAATAATGTTCATCAAAATGGTTTTGCAAACTATTTTTCAAATGGAACCATATTGGTACCGTGGTACCATTTACTAGTACTATTACTAAGGAACTTATTCATATGTCTTATTAAAATGTGCGATAACAAAATTACAGCTAAAAGAAAATAAGAAAATACAATTTATTTATAATTATCTTGTTATACATAAGGTGGCTTTGGAATACAAAAAATGAACACAAAACATTCCAACAGTTGTTCAAAATGCTGCCCATTAACGTCAATGGACTTCTGAACTTGTATCGCCGTTTCTCGAAGAACGTTCGCCAATTGCTGGGCCGTTATGCTATTATTGCATTGTATTAATTGTATTTTTCTTATCTTCTTTTAGCTGTAATTTTGTTTGTATTTATGGCACATTTTAATAAGACATATGAATAAGTTCCTTAGTATTAATACTACTACATGGTACCACGGTACCAATATCGTTCCATTTCAAAAAAATGAGTTTTGCCCTAAAAACCATTTTGATGGACATTATTTGCTCATAAATGACGTAATTTAATATTTTTGACGGGATTTCGATTTTTCCACCATTACACGGGTCATTTAGAATAAATCGGAACCGTCATGGCACACTTAAATGGAAAACTAAAAATTATATAAGAAGAAATATTGACGTTTGAAATGTCACTTATTTGGCATCGTTGGATTCAGAAAATCATGCAGAATTCAAAAATGCAATAACATACAGGGTGTTCCATTTAAAAATCGAAAGTTAGTGTCACTTCCGGCGAAACCGGAAATGAAAAAAAATTGCTTATTATGTCAAAAACTGTCCCTTATGTATATAGGATATCCCAAGTCAATCAATTATCTTCAAAACGAAAGGAAAATGAATATATATCATATATATATATATATATATATATATATATATATATATATATATATATATATATATATATATATATATATATATATATATATATATATATATATATATATATATATATATATATATATATATATATATATATATATTATATATAAGGGTGATTCAAAAACGCAGGTTTTGAATCGCTCGCCATTTTGTTGTTTGTTGCTTAGCAACATAGTTGTTTATGAAGTTGACATCTGCTAATATTCGGATTTCATTCTGTGTATCAAAATGGAACGCTTTTCTACTGAACAACGTGTGTTAATCGTGAAAACGTTTTATCAAAACGGAGAAAGGTTTGCAGAAACTGTCCGACGACTTCGTGAGATTTTCGGGCGTAATGAAGCTCCGAATGAATCAACAGTGCGCAGACTTATGACAAAGTTTAGATGGCGCCACATGTCACACTTCCGCCGAAACCATGGGGTTATGTCAATAAACCCCGAGACATCCGCGAGTTAAAGAAGAAATTCGACGAGTTATCAACGAAATCGACGTGCAAGTTTGTGAAGCTGTAATCAACAATTTCAGGAAGAGAGTTTTGGCATACCAGCAAAGTAGAGGGGTATATATGCCCGATGTGATTTTCCATTCCTAAATTGGGAAGGTTTGATTAACAGCTTCATGTCTTCTGTAAATGATTTTTTTAAAATCAACTTTGTTTTTTGTTATAATTAAAACCGGCGCGCCTTTTGAATCACCCTTTATATATATATATATATATATATATATATATATATATATATACATCATGCAATCATTATTGCGTCCGTACGTAATTCCTTAATTTGGCGTCTATTCCATATGTTTCTAGCTTTTTTTTTACTATATACATAATTTTTGTACGTTTGACAATCATTCTGGAACCCGTACATTAAAGTACTGCACTAAAAATCATTACGGCGTCTTGCTGCGTTGCATGCCCTCTTAATGTAACAAAGCAATCATTTTGGCATCTCGGATTAGAATATACATAATGTTGTTGTTGCAAACATTTAGGCGTCAATATATTTTATATTAATAGTTTGTGAGCAACCAGTTTGACGTCTTCTTTCATATTATCCAAAAATTGTATGAATGTTTTCACAACTAAACTACACGATCATTTTGGCGTCTTAGTTTAAAATATACACAATGTTCTGGTTGCAAACATATTGGCGTCTACATATTGCAATTAATAGTTTATGTGCAATCAGTTTTAGGTCTGCTTTCATCTAATTCGAAAAATATATGTTCTATCACTAATGAACTAGGCGATCATTTTGACGTCTTAGTTAAAGATATATATATATATATATATATATATATATATATATATATATATATATATATATATATATATATATATTATTATTATCAGCACATGAGCGTCAAGGTCTATTCATATATGTTTAAATAAAATCAATACAATACTTACGTTATTTAAATAGCTTCCAATGTAGAAGAGATACATTTATCAAGTAAGGGTAAAGTACAGGAAAGCAGTAAATAATGGGTGCGTACTAGAATTTTGAGTTTGGTACAATCAGCCTATTTCAACCACTTTAATTACCAGACAAACAATTTGATGAATTTATTTTCTCCACTTTTTTAGTTATTTAAAATTATAATATCTTCATCACCATTCAATCCAAAGAAAGTCCCTGGTTCGAACCTGTTTTAGGCGTGGATGTTTGTTAAGGTGTCGCTAAAAAAGATCGCCGACAATTGGTCACGGGAAAAATTGTCGCGCACATTTGAGCGCGCCTCAAAATATCGCCAGCGAAAAAAGGGCGCCGACGAAAAAAGATCGCGGACAAATGGTGGCACTAAAAAATTTAAATTTTTGTTAACAATTATCTAAATACCAGTCTGGAACACTGCGACGCGGCGTTGATTTCACTCAGTACACTCTAAATTTGAAGGTGAGTGTATAGATCGTTTGGATCGACGACACCAGAGACGACAACCGCAGTTTTCAAGAAATCTTTGGAATTGTTTTGAATCCATAGAGGAAGTCATACCATATACAAATTATTCTGCAGAAGGTTGGCACAATAGTGTCTCCACTATATTAAATGCAGCACATCTAAATTTGTAGAAATTTATCAATTCGTTAAAGAAAGAGGAAAGTTTACATTGTTTGAAAATTGAACACTACATAGCTGGAAACGAACAGCCACTCAAAAAAATTTGTAAAGATACGGCGCAGCGACAGAAAACTATTTGTCAATAATATGCCAATCACCCACATTAGGAGTATTTAAGGGCGGTTGCTTATAACTTCGAGTTACAAATATAAAAAGCAGAAAAGCAAGAACCAACAAAAAAAAATTAAAAAATCATAAAATATAAAAACATAAAAAAAAACTTTTAAACATGGCAGTTATTAACTGCTAGTCCTAAGCCTGGATAAAATGTGGAGGAATGTTTAATAGTTATATTTTTCTACGCGACATTTTCTCACGCGATCATTTGTCCGCGACCTTTTTTCGCTGGCGACCTTTTGATGTGCGTTCAAATGTGCGCGACATTTTTTCGCGCGACCAATTGTCCGCGACCTTTTTTCGTACATTCGTTTTTTAAGTATAGTGAATTAGATGTAGAGCAGCCTTGCATAAAACCCCGCCTTTTGAAAGTCAATAAAAATTTTCAACAGGGAAATGAATTATACAGGTTCAGTGGAAGCATTGTGTGTCGCCCTATTATTAGGAACTAGTAGTGCTGTTTATGGACATGGATGGATGTCGTACTCATTATACTTCTCTGAGTATAACACAAAGTACTCAACTTTAGTTCTAAAAGTACAAATACGCCAGCGACATGGACGTCCTGATAAACGATAAACACACATGCACCCATGCTTGCACATGTACTGATGCACAAGCACAGACGCGCGCATGCGCAGACACGAGGTTAATAATAGAACTGGTTTCTAAACGCCCTAAACGGTACTAATTTAACTTAGTCGCACTAAAAAAAATAATTTTGATAAATAAACGGTCTCATCGTAACAAGTTACTACGTAATTCAAAATTAAGACACTTGTTTCTTAATCTACATTCTGCAGTTCGTTAGAGGTTTACTAAGCAAAATCCAAGGATGAATATACTTCGCGGTAAAACTTGATTAATTTTAAACGGATTTTTTTTATATTTGTACACACACAAATATAGAAGCGAATCCGAAATGCGATTTAAAAAGTCACCCTTTTAAAATAAGGGTAATAATGTCATCTCAACTGTTAATAATAAGTAAATTTTGCATTGGATTATATCATCTGGTAACGTTCGAATCAACTGGGTGTCCCAAGGAAAATTACTAATACAAACAACCGTTGTAGTCATCTACCTATGACAAAACTGTAAAACATATTAACCAATTTGCATTTTTAATTTTTTACATTTATCTGTAAATTTTATTATTTTCTGGGCGTGTACATAGAATGGTGTATTTGAGGTGCATGAGGTAGCTAATCTTGCTTAGAATAAACAGTATGTATCTATGTTAATATATCACTTCAGAATGATTTACAAAATAATGCATGTGTGAGTTCATAATGATGTTAAGTAACATCAATTGTATATCTAGGTAGAATGACGCCAGAAGGCTGTAGACCGTAAATATGAAATTACTTCAAATTAAATAAGAAAGAATATTAGAAATTGGTTTTACAGTGTTGCCATTTAAAGACGTCGAAAAGATTGTAAATGTACAGAATAAATACAATAAATGTATATTTAGAAATAGCGCCGTGACGGCAAAGTGCTGAACTAAGTTTGTATACAATTTTACGAATTACACGATTTTGGCGTCGACAAGTTTTTAAAAAATCTCAACGTAGGAGTATGGAATGGGCCCCATACTCAGAATGAGTATTATAGGATTCTATCAGAATTGTCTTTTGTCAACGGTGCTTCTCTAACACTCATACCAAGAAAATTATTAAGGATTGTAATCTGGCGTCCATATACAGACGCCACTTTGCAAAGTGTAGCCAGATTGATGGTAAATGCCAAATAGATGGACGCAAAAATGATAGAATGATGTATATATATATATATATATATATATATATATATATATATATATATATATATATATATATACATCATGCAATCATTATTGCGTCCGTACGTAATTCCTTAATTTGGCGTCACCTAGAACAAGTCGTATTCTCTGATATTTTATTGAAGTATATAGGTCAGCATTTTTTCTAAGTTCTATGGTCTATTCCATATGTTTCTAGCTTTTTTTTTACTATATACATAATTTTTGTACGTTTGACAATCATTCTGGAACCCGTACATTAAAGTACTGCACTAAAAATCATTACGGCGTCTTGCTGCGTTGCATGCCCTCTTAATGTAACAAAGCAATCATTTTGGCATCTCGGATTAGAATATACATAATGTTGTTGTTGCAAACATTTAGGCGTCAATATATTTTATATTAATAGTTTGTGAGCAACCAGTTTGACGTCTGCTTTCATATTATCCAAAAATTTTATGAATGTTTCATTTTGGCGCCTTAGTTTAAAATATACACAATGTTCTTGTTGCAAACATATTGCAATTAATAGTTTATGTGCAATCAGTTTTAGGTCTGCTTTCATCTAATTCGAAAAATATATGTTCTGTCACCAAAGAACTAGCCGATCATTTTGACGTCTTAGTTAAAGATATACATATTGTTATTATTACAGCATATGAGCGTCGAGGTCTATTCATATATGTTTGAATAAAATCAATACAATACTTATGTTATTTAAATAGCTCCCAATGTAGAAGAGATACATTTATCAAGTAAGGGTAAAGTACAGGAAAGCAGTGAATAATGGGTGCGTACTAGAATTTTGAGTTTGGTACAATCAGCCTATTTCAACCACTTTAATTATCAGACAAACAATTTGATGAATCTATTTTCTCCACTTTTTTAGTAATTTAAAAATTATATCTTCATCACCATTCAATCCAAAGAAAGTCCCTGGTTCGAACCTGTTTTAGGCGTGGATGTTTGTTAAGGTGTCGCTAAAAAAGATCGTCGACAATTGGTCACGCGAAAAATTGTCGCGCACATTTGAGCGCGCCTCAAAATATCGCCAGCGAAAAAAGGGCGCCGACGAAAAAGGATCGCGGACAAATGGTGACACTAAAAAATTTAAATTTTGTTAACAATTATCTAAATACCAGACTGGGACACTGCGACGCGGCGTTGATATCACTCAGTACACTCTAAATTTGAAGGTGAGTGTATAGATCGTTTGGATCGACGACACCAGAGACGACAACCGCAGTTTTCAAGAAATCTTTGGAATTGTTTGGAATTCATAGAGGAAGACATACCATATACAAATTATTCTGCAGAAGGATGACACAATAGTGTCTCCTCTATATTAAATGCAGCACATCTAAATTTGTAGAAATTTATCAATTCGTTAAAGGAAGAGGAAAGTTTACATTGTTTGAAAATTGAACACTACATAGCTGGAAACGAACAGCCACTCAAAAAAAATTTGTAAAGATACGGCGCAGCGACAGAAAACTATTTGTCAATAATATGCCAATCATCCACATTAGGAGTATTTAAGGGCGGTTGCTCATAATTTCGAGTTACAAATATAAAAAGCAGAAAAGCAAGAACCAACAAAAAAAAAATAAAAAAATCATAAAATATGAAAAGATAAAAAAAAAACTTTTAAACATGGCAGTTATTAACTGCCAGTCCTAAGCCTGGATAAAATGTGGAGGAATGTTTAATAGTTATATTTTTCTTTTTTTTATGATTGTGGATCTGAACAGGCTAAATAAGGCCTATCGTGCTAAAGCACTCAGGAACACTTAGGAGGATGGATAGAGGGATAATGAATTGCCAATAGATGCCTATGAACAGCTACCTTAAATTTTCTCATATCATAAGTGAGAGGAAAACAGGAACTAGGGAGATCATTCCAGAGTTTAGAAGCCGTGTAGAAAAATGTGGATTGCGCCCGTTTGGTACGACAAGTGGAGATTTGTACTGCATACTGATGATGTGAATGAGCGAACCGAATGTTTCTCGCAAAGATAGCCGGAGATGGTATCAAAGAATGTAATTCACCAGCACAATAGCCGTTGTAATAATGATAATACAAAGAAAGAACTGAAACCATCCTTCTATGCTCAAGGGACTGTATGTGAGAAGTTAAGGACGGGTCATTTATAAGCCTAATCGCTCTCTTTTGAATACGATCAACGATATCGAGAGCGTATTGGGAAGCACTAACCCAAAGGTGAGAATTATATTCCAGATGAGGCCAAATTTGGGCCTTATACGGCAGAAGGAGTTGTCGAGAGGTAAAGTACTGCTTAGATCTGTACAAAAAGCCTATTTTACGAGCAGCTGTTTTGGTAGCTAACAGAAGATGGTCAACCCATGAGAGATTTGAAGATACAGTCATACCCAACATAGTAATAGAGTCTGAAAACTTAAGAACTGAGCCATTCATACTTACAACAGGAAATGATCGATCTTTTTTGGCAGACATAAGGCAACACTGAGTTTTGTTAGCATTAAATTTAACTAGATTATTGCTTTCCCATTCGAGAATACGTTGAATGTCTTTGTTGATTGAATTTGCCATTTCAGCTTTAATTTCTTGATTTGACATAGAAGGTGGATTATCACTATGAGTAGACTGAGATGAACTACAGTGAAGAGTGCTATCGTCAGCAAAGCAATGGATGGGGTTAGTTGTTGAAGAAATAAGGTCGTTTATGTACAGCAGAAAAAGTGTAGGCGCTGTAACGGATCCCTGTGGTACGCCCGCGTTAATGCTAACTTCTTTTGAAAAAAAGCCATCAACTACGACACGTATTCGTCTTTTATCAAGGAAACTAGAAACCCAGTTGATGAGCGTATCATTTAACCCAAACGAGGTGAGTTTGGCAAGTAAACACTTGTGCCAAACTTGGTCAAATGCCTTTGAGATATCTAAAGCGACTACAACTGTTTCACCGGACTGCTCTACTGTATTGTTCCAAACTTGGGTCACATATGAAAGAAGATCGCCTGTTGAACGACTTTGCCTAAACCCATATTGGTGGTCACTAAGGAGTTTGTTAGTTTCAAGGAACGTGAGCAGTTGCTGATTGATGGCTTTTTCCATGATTTTAGACAAAATGGAAGTGATGGCAATTGGTCTGTAATTTGAGGGATCGGTCTTATCACCTTTTTTGGGAATAGGTTGAACATTTGCTAACTTCCATGATGAAGGGAATTCCCCAGAAGATATAGAGATCGTATAGAGCTTAGATGGGACTGGTACTAGTTCGGGGGAACATTTCTTTAAGACAATAGCTGAGATACCGTCTGGGCCAGTCGCCTTATTGAGATCAAGCCTACTGATGATGGATTCCAAGAGCTTGTACCGAAAATGAATTGGTTTCATAACGTATGAAGAAGAGTTGACTAGGGGCATATCTTTTCCAGAATCATTGAGACACGAGTTTGATGCAAACAAATCCACAAAAACGTTGGCTTTGTCTACAGAATCAGCAACTACCGATCCGTCAATAGATGTCAGGGGGAATGAAGATGTTCGAAAGTTTTTACTAATGACTTTTGCTAAAGACCAAAATTTACGACCGCCTAAAGGAGATGTAGCTAGTTCATTGCATTTTCGTTGTTCGAACAACTTTTTAGTTTTAGTGATGACACTTTTGCAGATATTTCTAGCACCAACGTATTCTACATGACTGCCAACCGATTTATGAGATTTCCATTTACTGTAACATTGATTTTTTAAAGATATTGCATCAGAACAAGCCTTATTGAACCAGGGTTGGGAACGTGAATGACATACACGGTACTGTTTTTTCGGAATGTATAACTCCATTCCCATGAGGATGACTTCAGATACTGAAAGAGCGATGTCCGAAGAAGAGGACAACTTAAAACAATATTCACGCCATGGAAAGGTTGCAAAGAAATCCCGTAAATCACACCATCGAGCTGACTTAAAACACCACAAGGTTCTATCGGTTTTGCGAACAACAGTGGAATTAGGTACAGTAGAAATGATTTTTATTAGGCAATGGTCGGAAAGACCTAAAGGCGAAAGAACGGAAGTTTTATAAACAAGAGGGTTTGATGTAAGAAAGAGATCTAGAAGATGTGGAGTATGGTTAGGGTTATCAGGGATTCTTGTGGGTTCAGAAATCATTTGTGTGAGATCACATGAAATAGCAAATGTTTCTGCACTATGACCAGCGGATTTGTAGTAGATGAAAATTGAAGCCAATTAGAGTTATGAACATTGAAATCGCCTACTAATGAGATATCGCAAGATGGAAACTGAGACAGGATATAGTCAACTTTCATACTAAGGTAATCGAAGAAGTCTTGAAAGTTGCTGTCATTAGGAGACCTATAAATGCAACAGTAGAATTTCAGAAAATTAGGACCAGAATGTTTAAATCAAATCACGTCAAAATTTTTATTTTCTAAGGAAGAAACCCTATTGCAAGCAATTCTGTCCTTGATGTACGCACATACGCCTCCTTTATATCGAAAGTTAGAGTGAAGATGGTATTGAGGAAATTGCAAGTCGGGTGACTCGGAGCTTTCAGAGGAGACTTGTGTTTCAGATAGAAACAATATATCAGGTTGTAATTGTTCAAGATGTTGGTGAATAGCATTAAGATTAGACCTGATACCGCGGATGTTGCAGTAGTGAATCAGAAAGTTGATACTTTCGATGACCGAGGTCGCTTGGGCCCTGCCCTCCCGGACATCCGAGTGGGGCAGGATTTTACGTCCTGAATTTATAACCCTAGAAACCACAGCCATTTTATTTTTTAATTTGGGACTTTTAATCCGATAGGAAGACAGTGACGGCGAGAAGGAAGAATAAGGATGAGAATAGATTAAGGATGATGGAAAAGGTAACCGGCAGCCCTTACCGAGCTCAGAAAATCGGAGACCCAATATTAAGGAGCCCATGCTAAGGGTGGTGGTACCTCCCCGGCTGGCATGGAGTATACATGCCTACGCGACATTTTCTCACGCGATCATTTGTCCGCGACCTTTTTTCGCTGGCGACCTTTTGATGTACGTTCAAATGTGCGCGACATTTTTTCGCGCGACCAATTGTCCGCGACCTTTTTTCGTACATTCGTTTTTTAAGTATAGTGAATTAGATGTAGAGCAGCCTTGCATAAAACCCCGCCTTTTGAAAGTCAATAAAATTTTCAACAGGAAAAGAATGATACAGGTTCAGTGGAAGCATTGTGTGTCGCCCTATTATTAGGAACTAGTAGTGCTGTTTATGGACATGGATGGGTGTCGTACTCATTATACCTCTCTGAGTATAACACAAAGTACTCAACTTTAGTTCTAAAAGTACAAATACGCCAGCGACATGGATGTCCTGATAAACGATAAACACACATGCACCCATTCTTGCACATGTACTGACGCACAAGCACAGACGCGCATGCGCAGACACGAGGTTAATTATAGAACTGGTTTCTAAACGCCCTAAACGGTACTAATTTAACTTGGTCGCACTAAAAAATAATTTTGATAAATAAACGGTCTCATCGTAACAAGTTACTACGTAATTCAAAATTAAACACTTGTTTCTTAATCTACATTCTGCAGTTCGTTAGAGGTTTACTAAGCAAAATCCAAGGATGAATATACTTCGCGTAAAACTTTCGGTTAAACTATCTACCTCTAAGAATTGAAACAAATACTAATTAAAATTAAATCTATGAAGTGTCGATTAAAACTATGAATTTGGTGTACAAAGTTATTTAATTAATTTTAAACGGATTTTTATATTTGTACACACACAAATATAGAAGCGAATCGAAATGCGATTTAAAAAGTCACCCTTTTAAAATAAGGGTAATAATGTCATCTCAACTGTTAATAATAAGTAAATTTTGCATTGGATTACATCATCTGGTAACGTTCGAATCAACTGGGTGTCCCAAGCAAAATTACTAATACAAACAACCGTCGTAGTTATCTACCTATGACAAAACTGTAAAACATATTAACCAATTTGCATTTTAATTTTTACATTTATCTGTAAATTTTATTATTTTCTGGGTGTGTACATAGAATGGTGTATTTGAGGTGCATGAGGTAGCTAATCTTGCTTAGAATAAACAGTATGTATATATGTTAAAATATGACTTCAGAATGATTTACAAAATAATGCATGTGTGAGTTCATAATGATGTTAAGTAACATCAATTGTATATCTAGGTAGAATGACGCCAGAAGGCTGTAGACCGTAAATATGAAATTACTCCAAATTAAATAAGAAAGAATATTAGAAATTGGTTTTACAGTGTTGCCATTTAAAGACGTCTGAAAGATTGTAAATGTACAGAATAAATACAATAAAAGTATATTTAGAAATAGCGCCGTGACGGCAAAGTGCTGAACTAAGTTTGTATACAATTTTACGAATTACACGATTTTGGCGTCGACAAGTTTTTAAAAAATCTCAACGTAGGGGTATGGAATGGGCCCCATACTCAGAATGAGTATTATAGGATCCTATCAGAATTGTCTTTTCTCAACGGTGCTTCTCTAACACTCATACCAACAAAATTATTAAGGATTGTAATCTGGCGTCCATATACAGACGCCACTTTGCAAAGTGTAGCCAGATTGATGGTAAATGCCAAATAGATGGACGCAAAAATGATAGAATGATGTATATATATATATATATATATATATACAGGGTTGGCGAATTTGTATTACACAGCCGCTAACTTCGTAAATATCAAGATATTTACATTTGATAATAACTACTTATAAGTAATTGTTTGTGCTCTTTTCAGCACTCTGATTAAAAACCCTCACATTACAAAAAAACAAAAGAGCAGCGACAAGTAGAGTGATTTTTTAAATAGAACAACTTGAATTTTATTTTATAAATTGAAACCCTATAAAATTCTAAATAAGACAAATGGGAGCTGAGGGGGCGGAGCTGGCGCTCTCATTAAAAAAAAAACAAAAGAGCAGCGACATGTAGAGTGATTTTTTTTAAATGGAACACCCTGAATTTTATTTTATACATTATTCTGTGTTTCAAGTGTGCAATGCATGGCCTACTGCGACAATTTGTTTTGTTTCTAACTTACTTATTTATCACTTCAAAATAAAATTCAGGTTGTTATATTTAAAAAAATCGCTCTACTTGTCGCTGCTCTTTTGTTTTTTTTATGTGAGGGTTTTTAATCAGAGAGTTGAAAAGAGCACAAAAATACTTAGAAGTACTTATTATCAAATGTAAATATCTTGATATTAACGAAGTTAGCGGCTGTGGAATGCAAATTCGCCCACACTGTATACAGAGTGTAACCAGTAAAGTCCCCATCATATGGGATTTTGTTATTAATAGCATTATTCGAAATTTGACTTTGGCATCAATTTCTGCTTCGATCGTAATGAAAATTAACCAAAAAATCATAGCCACGTGATGCGCATTGTCTGTCAAATTTAAATTTTTTTCCAAATAATTCTTAAGTGGGGAGGTATTTCTCAAAATATCGAAAAAAATTATTGGAAAAAGTTTTTCTAAATGCAAATTTTAGCCCACATGCAAAATTTCTGCTGTATAAGATAATTTATATTTTTTGCCCATTTTTTGTAAATTCCAACACTGTTGCAAAATAAGACTCTCGCAACCTACAAAGAACTTCTTAGTTGTGACAATGCTTTATTCCAGACACATTTTCTTTAAAGTAGTGCCATATTAAATGTGTGTTTTTCCACAACACACAGGGCTATAAAAATTTGGTCACATGTGATGCAAAGTTTATTTGTTTCTGACCCTGTATGTGGCAACTTCATAAAATAACTATTTTTGAAAACGTAGTTTGTGTTTAAAAGTAACACAGTAATATTGGGAAAATAGTTTAATTAAAAAGAATCAAATTTTCTAATAAAAATAAATTAAAAAAAAAAACAAGAGCTAGAAAGTTGCTAATTATGACAAATATTCCAGTTTCCAAAACGGATTAGAAGATAGATCTTTAAACATTGGTAAGAAACACAAATATGAAAAGCAATGTGTACTGGATAACATAATTAGAAAACATGCCATTTGAATGCAATTGAAAATGTTTGGGGTATTTACAAGTCTCATTAAGATCAGCGGATAGGTACAGATGGCTATTCTGATATCGCAGTAATCCCTAATGTGGGAAGAGTCGTTGATTAAATGGTGATGAAGGTGAAACTTGGATAAAGACATTATTGCATACAGAAAAAATATCAGAGTGGTAGTTTCGAGAAAAGGTGCTACATATAACTGTAGAACCATTAATAATTTCAGTGATTGATGGAAATTCAGAAGACAGTGATACTGAAGATGATAATATATATATATATATATATATATATATATATATATATATATATATATATATTAAATTAACAATTTCCTTGACTTATTTTTGATTTAATAAATATTTATATTACTTTTATTTAATATTGGTCCAATTTGCAAATGTTTGTACATACTTATTCATTTAATAATGTTATTAATTAGTTTATGAACTTTGTAAAATAAACCGAACAAGTATAACTACATACGTATAGAAAAAATCAAATGATATTCTTGTTACTGTTTTTGCCACTAAATCACAATCAAAATCCTCAAGTATTTATTACGAATTAGATATTACATTATTGAAATCACATTAAATCCTTCCTCTGGTAATCACATTAAGATTTTCAGTTAGGTAAAATATTTTCGCATAATTAAGCAATTACCGAATTATTGCAAACGAAGAGAAAATCACTTATTTTTTCAAAATATTAGTATACAGTAAGAAACTGATTTCGTTAAGACGTTCCATGGAAATTTCATATGTGTAAAGTAAAACACAATTTACTAATGAAATATATTGATTTATAACTCTTCTCCTCTGCAGTTAATGAATTTTTGTGTCCGTGAACACGAGTCTGCAAAACATTTCCTCCAATCTTCCCGCGTTAGGTTTTTCATTTCATTTTTAATTCCATTCACTGCTCTTCAGCCAATGTAAAACGTTAATGCCTAACATCCTTTGTACGCGGAAATAAAAAGAAATCGTTAGGTGCCAGATTTGGAGTAAATAGAAAATAACCCACTACTTTAACATTTTTGGCTTTCAACTCAATCGTTCTAGCAGCATTGTGACACGCAAGATGGTTCTTCCGCCTGGGCGCTTTTCATAAACATTTGGAGAAGTGGAGCCAGTTAAACCGTGGTATATAATCCAGCATTAACAGTACGGCGACCCTCTAATGCTACAGTGGAAACATGTTCAGTAATTCCAAAAAATGTGGCCGCCATCTTCTTATTTCGAACTTTTGACGCGAACAATCTTTGTTGGAGCCGACTCATTCTCAAAGACCCAAACTGCCCACTGTTGCTTTTTTTTCCTGCGTGGATCTACACCATCTCACGCGGCCATCTTTTTGAACTGAAGTCAAATTGTGAGGAATCCAACGCCTTACAATAACATGACGTTCCTCTACAATCATGTTCTAAACAAGACCAATCCTTTTCGGTAACGGCCATTTTCAGCTTAGAAGCTCGAAAACTGTCATTTAAGAAAAATCGATCACAATGAGATTCCTTGCACCACCGTTTTATGGTAGCGCAGATTAATACATACAATTCGTTTTTGAAGCATCAATTTTACGGACTATACTCCCGAATTAATCTACATGTGTAACTCGGTTGGCCAAGTTTAAAAGACAGATATAAAGTAGGTAGTTTACAAAAATCGTAAGAGATTTTAAACAATGTAAATGTTTAGAAAGAAACTTGCCAAGTTGAACATGGCGTTTCGGAGATTTTGTTGTACGAAATGAGATAGTTCGCACAAAGACGCAAACCACAACAAAGCTCGTTTCCAAATAAGTATGGAAACTTGTTCAAATCCAAATTGAATGAGTTTGAACGAGGTTCACACCTGATTTTAAAAAAAATGTTTAGGTTGCGCATTAAAATATTGCTTTCATTTTACACTTTAGTCGAAATATTATCTTTAGCTAATCGCTATCGATTAGTGTAACATGTCCCGCCTAAAAAAACAATTTTCTTTCACACAGACGTTATTTACTAAAATCTAAAGGTTGTCATGTAAATGTCAAAAAACAAAGATTTGTGTAAAATAGATATTTAATCTAATGTTTACAATCTAGCACAAACAAATCAAGATATTAATTTTGAGAATGTCAATAAGTGACCTTCCCTTATTATCTGATTTAATTCACCCTCATATTTGTAAACGTGCTACAACTGAAGATGTTTGCACATGTAAGTTTTCTAAAGATGAACCACTGGAAACTGATCGAAGATTAAAACATTGGAAGGAATGGATGACAAGACGTAAAAAAATGCACGTTAAATTGGCAAACTTATTGCATCGTTCGCCTGGGGCTTTGTTGATGAATAATTCAGAGGAATTGAGATCAGTAAAAGAAAAAAGGGCAATTTTTCAGCATGTGCACCTAGCAAAATATGCAGCAAATAAAATTCCTACTGTCGAAATTGTTGCTGTACCTACTAGCATAATGGACGAGAAAGATGTTTTGCCACGAACGCGGTACGTATAGAACGACTAGTAGAACAAACATGCTATAATTTTTTTATTTTCAAATTAGTGAATAATTAGCTTATCGAGCAGGTCACGTAATCAGAATCGTTACAGCCCGTTCACACGGCTCGGTCCCGGAATTTAATCGAAACTGTATCTTAACTGAATCGGGTTTACACGATGCGGTATACTCTTATTGCGCGAATATGTTTGCTTTGAGGTATTGGTATCGTAGATGCCGTAAGATATAAGTAATTAGGAGATATTGTAGCCTCCTATTACTTTGGGGTCCTTCCCGAATCTTATGGGTCAATTGAGAAGAGATAAAATAAAATGCTAAATTATTTTCCTCTAGTTTTTGACCATTTGCTAAATAGGGTGAAAGAAGACGACCCAAAAAGACACAAATATGAGAAAATGTATAAGTGCTGAGGAAAAATAATATGCTTAAGGTAAGAATTGGTGATAATTTTTACAAAAAGCTTTATTTCATATACAAATACACATATACAAATCAAAAATTGGAAACATCCAGATCCAAAACGTAGAGTTATATTAACTATTAGTAGAAATTTGATTAAAACCATGTTCATAAGACAAGATGTAATTATAAATAATGCTAAGTTTACCAATATCTGATTTTTTATTAAGAGTGTTGCTGTTTTCATTAATGCAGACCATTTCACGAAAAAGACGTTTACTTAAATTATTTTCTTTGCATAATATAGTAACTTCATTAAAATTCATCTCATGGTTTTATTGGATGACATACTCAGCTAAGCTTCATGAAGCAATTTTCCTTCTACAATAACTTTTGTGAGATGTTATTCTCCCTAATAAATTTCTAGATGTTTGCCCTATGTACACCTTAAAACAATCCTTACATAGGATAGAATAAACTACATTTGAACTTTCTAAAGTTGTTAAGGGAGATTTATTTTAGTATATAAGTTACGTAAAGTTTTGATGTTACTTGTGGCTATCTTGGCATTGAGTACCTTGAGAACTATTAATATCTGAGGTATGAGAAAAGGTATATAAGGCAATGAACCATAAGACATACTATTATTGTCATGATGATTAAAATTATTGTTATGTTTGCAATTTTGTTTAGAATTAATACAATGCGGTGTATTGAAAATAAGTTTATTAAGTAAATATCTAGGAAAATAATTTTCTAGTAATATATTTCTAAGTGTATTTTTAAGGTAATTAATATGAGAAAGTTTTATGACTCTTATTTTTTAATGCTAAGACAAGATTGGTTTTCATCTTAAAAAGATGTTGTGAGTGATGAAACGATTGCTAAAAAAGATATTGGTAAACTGAGCATTATTTATAATTACATCTTGTCTTATGAACATGGTTTTAATCAAATTTCTACTAATAGTTAACATAAAAAATTTTTGTCTCTAAAATGTGGTAATCTTTTAGTTAATATTGTCCATTCTTCTAGTAATTTTTGTTAATGTTCTTTTTCCTCTTTGATAACATAACACTTACCGTTGTTAATGTTTTTAATACGTATCTAACCATTTATATTATGTCACATTTGATTTAGTTTTACTATTGACACACTGTCAATTAATTTCAGTTTCTTGCAAATTCCTATTGTTAGTTTTGTTTTAACTTTATTATTTAACTCACGTTAGGTATGTTTCTTATTATTATTTAATTTATAAATAATTTGATTGTAATTATAGCATGTCTTGATAAAGGAATAAAGCATTCCGAAAGCTTGGCACATTAACAAAGGGTTTTTTACTTTTGGCCTTCATAATTGACTACATTCCCTAATAAACTTATCTTATATTCATTATCAGTCAAGATTACCCACTTATATATACATATATATATATATATATATATATATATATATATATATATATATATATATATAAAGCCGTGAATGTTTCGTTGATGTACCACTTGTCTTTTTTCTTTCTGCCTTTTCAATGCTTTCATCCACAAGTCTTGGATGTACGTCCACTCTTTTTAAAATCAGCTTATTTATTCGTATAAAGGTTTTCATTACTCATACCATACGATGGTGTCTCAACAATTAGCAATATTGTACATGAAGTTATTCAAAGTACATGGAATAATCTTTGTAATTAAAACTAATTTCTCGCATTGCCTCGGTGCGGTGGATGGTAAACATATAAGAAGTGAGAAAACCTGATAACAGTGGCTCTATGTATGTTAATTATAAACAATATCTCTCTATTGTTTTATTAGCAGTCACAGATTCAGAATTTCGTTTTATATATGTAATGGAAAAGATTGTGATTCATCAATTTGGAAAGAATCTACATTGTGGTAAAAGTTGACGCAGGGTGCTTTGATATCAACACCCAGATCTTTAGATGATCAAACAAAAATAAATGTACATTTTCTGTTTATTGGCGATGAAGGTTTCAGGTTGCATTATAATTTGTTGAGGCTTTTTGGCGGTACACATTTACACAAGAAAAATAATTTAAAATATTTCATCATCCGTTAGAGGTTAAAATAGAAACAGCAATATGGATACTAAAATCGTGTGCTATTGTTACACAATTTTTTTATAGAAAAGATGGGTTTAATTATGAAAACCCTCATTTGCCAGAAACCTATCTTGTTAATCTACCAAATGCCAGGCGATCCGGGTAAACATACCTATATCCAAAGTTGCTTCGTTTCGGCGCTAGAAAGAGTCAAAGTTTTTCAAATAATTTCGTTTTTTCGAAATAATTTGTAAATGCTTCAACCGATTTTAACTAAATTTGGGAAACAGAGTTGTAACATAAGTTGACATAATTTGACGTAAATGGGAACTATTTTCAATATATAGAAAATGAAAAAAATCTACATGGTGTCAAAAAAAAAGATGAAAATGTTTTAGTTTCAATAAAAAAATTAAATTTTGAATCACAATTATGGATGTTTAACGCAATACATTATTATGATAATTGTTCAAAATGTTGTCCGTTTTTTTGAATGAATTTTGATATAAATCTTCCTCGCTTTCAATAGGGGAGGAGTAAATTTTTTGTTTTCATAGCACCCCATAAAAAGAATGACAGGCTGTCAGATCCGGTGATCTTGCTGGCTATTTTACATCAGCCTCATTACCTCTTCCTATTCAGCGATTTGTATAAATCGTATTTAAATACTGACGCACTTCTAATGAAAACTGTGGCGGAGCACCATCATGCATAAACCAAATATTCTGTCGTTTTCTCTAGTCAAATTCTTTAGTTGCGCGGGTAATGTTTCTTGCAAAAAATTTAAATAATTATTTCCATCAAAGTTACCTATTTGGTATAATAACTGGATCTATAAGGTATTCGTCAATAATTCATGCCCATATATTAAATTTAAATTCATGTTGGTAATGAGTAACTTTTGTTGCATGGGGATTTTCATCAGAGTAAACATATTCATTATGTAAAGCTAGTTACACCGGATCTTGTAAACGTAACCTCGTCGGTAAATAAAGTTTTACTAGGAAAATTTGGAGTTTCTGATATCTGATTTTCAATAAAATTGCAAAACGTTAAGTGTGATTTTGGATCAATAGGTAATAAATCTTGAATTTTTTGAACATGGTATGGATGTTTAAGTTGTTCTTTTAAAACCTCATTAACAACTGATTTTGGAACTGCTAATTCCAGCTCCAGGTGTCTAGCACCTACTTACTTTTGGGTTTTCATCAACTATGTCTAAAATTTGTTCCTCCGTAACTACTGTTCTTGTAGTAGGTATGCTGACGTCTACATTCAAAAGTTCGTGACTTTAAACTACCATTCTCACGAAGACGTCTATCAATGTTTTCAAAAGTTTGGTGATGCAGCACTATATGGTTAGGAAACCTTTCCCTGTAAACCTAACACTCTCGCGACCATTGCATTCACAAAACCCATAAACTAACAACATATCTACTTGTTCGGCATATGAATAAACAAAATTCATGATGACTCAGAGGTAAACCGTAAGAAGAAAAACACTAAATGCTAAACGGAGTTCAGTTTAAATGAAATTAAAGTAATAAACTCTTTTTTACTTGTCAAATTAATCATAGCCAACTTTTAATAAAAACATTATTAGTGTTAAGTTACAATTACTGATGCAAACTTGTAGGAATTTAGAAAATATCTAGTAGAGCGCAATACGCTACATTGGCATTGATTATTTGATTTATTTGCCTTTATTTTAAAGCGGACGAAGGTTCGCCTATAGAGATTCTCTCACTTAATACACTATACACGAACACGCTCGAAATAGGGGCCGACGTATTCGTACTATCGCCACTTCATCGAAAATTAAAATTTAGAATGTAGAGGTATTTACTGTAAATTTTGATTAACCTCCAAGGGGGCGTTACTCTTACAAAGTGGTGATATTGATTTAAGTAAAATAAAAGCGAATATTGTCATAGTTTTCAAATATTTTTGAACTTATCAGAAGTACGAAGACAATTTCCAAAATCCACCCCCAAGTAAGATAAACACTAAGATATTCAATATGGCTGAAATTAGGCTGTTGATAATAATAAATGAACTGTCCCAGAATAACACCGATATCCACACGTATGGCAAACCGGAAAGTCAAAAAGGTGCTACCAACTCAAAATGACCTGTCAACAAATACAATGTGGTATCTAGAAGGCGTCCATAAGGTCATAGTCAATGAAATTGCTTTTATTGCGTACGTATCAAAATGACAGCAAGCAGTTCGTGTTTCCGTTGCGCTACGTATATGTGAAGTCTTTTGCAAAGACTTCAATCAATCTTATCAAAAACGAAGATTTTAAATAGTGTAACTTATTATGGAAGGCAGTACAAAGGTCAAAAATTTATCCAAACGCGAGACGTCCGAAAGCTTCGTCGACGTAAACCAATTGGCCTGATAAACGACCCTTATTTGTGTCAATACAACAATTCTGTCCTTGAAATATCACAAACATTACACAATTGTTTGGTAGCTTCCAGGAAATAATTCATAATCATCTGCATTGCCGAAAAGTTAGCGCTAGATGGATACCCAGATTATGGAACAAAAATAACAAGGTGTTGAAGCCTGTACTGAGCTTTTCAAGCGATATTAAGTTGAAAGTGATGTATTTTTATATTATTTACTCACAGGATAAAAAAAATCAAAGTGGCGCCACTCAAACCTCCCCAAAACCGAAAAAAGGCGAAGGTTATGCTTTCAGTCGGCAAATTAATGGCTGAAAGCATTCATAGATGGCTCATAATTTCAAGAGCATGATGATATTGGCGAATCTGTGCGTGAGTGGCTTAACCCCCAATTAAAAACATTCTATAAAAGTGGCATTATGAAACTCCCAGAATTATCGCAAAAGTAGACTTAGAGGGTGAATACGCGAGAATCGAGAAAAAAAGCATACACTTGTACGTTATCTTTCAATAATTTACGTTAGTTATTTCAATAGACGTTGTCCAAAAAGCAGCATTCAACCTGAGCATTCGTAGAACTGTGAAAACAAAATACAAAATTCAATAAGTTAATGCTTTAACAGACATATTCATACTTTCACTCAAAAAAAAAACATTTTAAATAACAAGAAGGTTTGTGTTCAAATCTAAATGTTGTGAATAACTAATATATTAATATGGCTTTCTATCATTGAATAAAAAACTTAGGAAAAACGACTACAAAAATTTAAACGGCGTCAACAGTTCTATTCTAAAAATTTCTAATATTAGGCCAAACCTTACACATCAGTATACAGTTTGACGCATGTTTTACAATTTGCTATGTATCGAAAGGTTTGTGATGTTGCTAAACGTTCTATTCTTCCTCTTTTTTTCTGTGCTTGCTTAGGTGTGAGTTAAATATGATATATATGATATTAACTAAAATTATTTTTATCCACAGAAGAAAATGTGTGTACTTCTAAGTTATTTTCAAAATAAGCCAGTGTCCAATTTCCATAATGTAAAAAATTTAGCTCCATCACAGCTTATTTAACGTTATCGAAGTTGCAAACCCAACGAAGTAGCTGTCCATTTACAGATGGAGATTTGATAGAACGTTAAATTCACATTATTTTACGCTTCTAATTATACTTCTATTCAATTTTGTCACTAAACTTCTGTTTTTCTATAAATAAACCTCGTATAGACATGTTACATTAAAACATTAAATATTAACATATTATCATAGACAGCTATAAAAACAACAAAGCAAATGGGTAATGTGATTATGTATAACCCACAAAAATATTATAACGTTGTCTCAGTTTGGACGTAATAACACACTTTCTTAAAATCCTACTACATAATAAATGTTTTATACACAAAAAACATCGGTTCGAATGGGAATTCGCAACATAAACAGATATAGCAACGAAAATAAAATTCACAATAATGAAATAATTGAAAGTAAAAAAAAAAAATCCGTAAACATCTACACAAATTTTGCCCACACATGTATAATGTTTTCTATAATTGGTGTAACATCCTCATACGGTCGTTAACCCAAACAGCTGATGAATTATTAGTAGAATGAGGTCAGTAAGCTCCAGTGTAGTTTTTTAATTCCAGCACCTGGAGGTAGGCAATCGCAGACACGTTTAAATGAATCTTAGTTCATCTTAATTGCCAGCTTCTTTTCAGGTGCCACCGTTAAGAGCCTTTTTGGTAGTTCAGCCCCTGGAGGGTAGGCAACCGCAGATACACACACTTCTATATGATGGATCGTGCGCACGCATACTGCCCCAGATTGAGGGCTGTGATTGGAGGGGCAGACCATTCCCCCTGGTTTCTAATTGATGGCGGTCATTTTTGTTTTGTCGGCCATATCGTCCACCATTTTGCAGGCGTGGCTTGTCGACCATACTTATTTTGTCAGCCATCTTATCGACCATGTTTGTTTTGTCGGTAATTTTTGTAATTGTTATGGCGGGAAATTGGAAAAAGTATTCTAATAAGTGGCCGACATACTATCTCATAAGACAGCTATGGGCCGGAACTTGTTCTCAGGTCTTCGCTCTTTGTCATGTCACCCTGATTGTTTGTGACGCCATCTACTACTGTATTTTTAAAACTAATGAAAGTTTTCTGTAACAGAGTTTGATCTCGATCAGATCAATCTCAATCAAATCAATTAACCACATCGTTCGATCAAATCAATCTCAATCAAATACATAAACAGATTTTTAATTAATTATACCACAATTTTAAGTCGTAAAGTAATTTAGAAATAAATTCAAGAAAAAGTAATTAACGGTTGTCCCCAACAATTAATATAAAGCAATTATTTTCTAGATTTCCCCTGAAGTGCTTTGAAAACCCCACTAATTAGCTAATTACATAAAAGGCAAACAGACCTTGAAAATACAATTGTGATGTCTACGTTCCTTTTACAAACACTTGATGAAAGTTTTTTGATTTAAGTTACAGCTTCCAAAAACCAACCTTTATTTCCAAAATAATGGCTTGATTTAACTTACAGCTTTCAAAAACTAACTTTCATTTTAAAAATACTGCTTGTATTTCACTTACAGCTTGCAAAAACCAACTTTCAATTTAAAAATACTAACTTGATTTAAGTTACAGCTTGCAAAAACAATCATTCAATTCAAAAATAATGGCTTGATTTAAATTACAGTTTGCAAAAACCAGCTTTCATTTCAAAAATACTGGTTTGATTAACTTACAGCTTGCAAAAACAAACTTTCAATTAAAAAATAATGGCTTGATTTAAGTTACAGGTTGCAAAAACCAACTTTCAATTCAGAAATACTGGCTCGATTTTAGTTACAGCTTGTAAAAACCAACTTTCATTTCAAAAATACTGACTTGATTTAACTTACGGCTTGCAAAAACCAACTTTCTAAAACACTGGTTTGAATTAACCTACAACTTGCGAAAAGCAACTTTCATTTCAAAAATACCGGTTTGATTTAAGTTACAGCTTGCAAAAACCAACATTCAATTCAAAAATACCTATTTAATAATAAAATTAGAAATTTTACAATTAGCCAAAGTTGGCAACACCGTAACGTGGTTCGAGTATTCTAATTTTGCTCTACCATTGATACCAAAAAATTATAATTTAATAGTTTTGTATTAATTGCGCCTCTTTTTTTTCAAATTTAGGAATACGTATACAACTTGGAAAGAATCCGCTTGCTATAAAAACAAATGTGAACAAGCAAAAAATGAATTAGACATAATTCAACCACATTCACCACATTTAAGTGATGTATGGATTAAAGGAGCAAATATTGTAAGTTCGAGTAATCAAGAAACTAAAAAAATAAGTTTTGGAAAACCTGACGAAAAAATCGAAGTGAATATCGAAGATAATAAACACAAACTACATCTAACACTTAAGGTGAATGATATCGTGTTGACAACAGACGAAAAACAATGCAGAACCAGAAAATTGTATATCATGTATCAATATGATATAGCAATGGATAAAGTTGAAGGTAGGGATTTGGTTATAGAAAATTTAGGTAATGCAGCCATTCACTACTATTGGAAGCCGTGTGAAATTAACCAATTGTTTAAAGATGTCATTGGACCAAAACCAACTAATAAAACATTTTTCTTCAATAAAAATAGGGGTGTGGTTATTCCTGGAGAAAAACGTGAAATTCCCATATGGTTTAAAGCAAAAACACCCGGTGTGTATATAGAAAACTGGGAATTCTGTACAATACCAGACATACTAACCGAGCGCTATAAATTAATAATTATTTTACACGCTTGTGCTGAATACGGAAATTTAGATGAAGCAAAAGAACAATTGACAGTAGAACTTGAGAACGGTATCCGAAATCGACTTATCAAAGAGGCTCTCTCATCGGTTTTGTGTAATATACCATATGACAAATTCAAGCCTACTATATACTCTTACAATAAAAAAGAAGTATTTGAAGCAATCAGCGGACACTATGATCCAATTAATTTACAACCACATTATAAATACAACAAAGACGTTGTAAGAGAACTTCAACAATTTTATAAAATCGTGAGGCGTAGGAATGACCCCAAATTATGGAATTACAATATTTATGACTTAAGAATGTTGACAAACGCTAAACACAGACAAAATGAAAAGGAGCGGCAAGATCAACTCTTTAAAAAATATTCAGGAGCAACTTACAAACTACCAAAATTACCTATTCATAAAAGGGAATTTCCAAGTTCCGATTCAGATCTATTGCGAAAAAATGTTGGTCCATCTAATACTGAAATACGAGATGAACATGATGAGCCAATAGCAGATTTGAATGATGAACTAGAAAAACTAATAGCAAAATTAGAATATTCAGTAACGGAAGAAAGTGTATCCCTAAATTCTTATACACAAGCATTTCTAATATTGGGAAATTGTTTTAATAAAATTGAGATGGATATTGAAACTACAAAAGAAGAAATGAACATAAAAAAAAATGCAACCTATCCTAGATTGAAGGCCACAAACAATTCTTGGGATCGATTTGAAAAACGGCTTCCTGCGTTTTGTAAGCCACCTTTGACAGAAAATACTTTTAATAGTAAACATAAACCAGCAAATGAATCCATTAAGAAAATACCTATAAATGATTGTAAAGCTAGATTTCAAATGTATTATAATCCCACTGGTGCATCTGGACGAGTGGCTTCTAAAGCAGTAATAACACTTGCTAAAAAACTACCAAATGAGGAAGTTTCTTCTATAAATGAAGAATTCGATCCATACCAACATACTGAAATGCTAGAATCGGAAGATTTAGTCAGTGAAAGTATTGAAATTACCAGCGAAAATGTAGAAGAATGTAATGTATCGCCAGCTACTTATTGCCAATATAATTTTAATATTTACGTAATAGTATATACACATCTTAGTGAAGCAATTGGAAACATTGTTGACATGCTAGAACTTCAGTCCATGAAGGGAACCACTTACACAGTAATAAAAGAAATTGAAGAACCAAGTTTTACTAGACGACTAATTGATTTAAAAAATCTTCTACTTCAGGAACACACTGACAATATTAAAGCAAAAGTTATTGTACAGAATTACCGTAAAAATACAAAACTAGACTGGCAAAACATAGAAATGAAAAGAGAACTGAGACATGCAAAATCTGTATCTTCACTCTGGAGTGTTCTACGACCTTATGAATCTAAATCTGCTATAGTCGATCATAAACCTATTAGCTATCCAGTCGATTTGTATAAAGCAGATATTGAAAGAATGGATCAAGACGATGAAGACTTTCCACCACTTGCATCAACTACCTCAACTGAAAATCCTAAAATACAAGATCTTCCAGAATTTCAAGATCAGTTAATTCAAAAATCATATGAAAAAACAGACATAGAGGATGATTTAGAAGCTTATATAGAAAAAATTAAAAGCGAAACATCCATTCACAGTTTAATTGATTATAGATATGATAAGGAAACACAAAAAAATAGTGAGGATTATGCTTCTGATGAAGAACACTTTTACTATTCAGCATCAGATAGTGAGCTTTCAATTAATTCAGAAGACAGTGGTAAAAATGGTTGTAATGAGACTGAATGTACTTAAGACAAAACATTTAAGTAGCATTATTTGTATGTTTCCTTAAACCTTAAAATAAAACAAAGGCAAATTCTTAGCCAATTTTTTTTATGTATGGTGAAAATGTGTACTGGGTGGGCAAGTAAAGGAGGTAAGCGGCTGTATCTCAGGACCTGTCAATGTGACGACAATAGGACAAAAATTATTATTATAAATGCATGAAAAAATGCTGGAAATTATTTTGAACTTCCGTATTTCACTGCTAGAGGGCGCAACTAAAAATTGAATAATAAAATTCAAAATTTCTCCCAAAACTCTTATATAAAGATATAGCTTTACTTCCATCGTTAGAAAGTCTAGACAATTCTCATAATATTGGTTTAAGCTTCATTCGCGTACTGACCATAATAAGAGTGGGAGAAGCTATTGAACGTGTAATCATTAAAATTGCTGTAAATTCTAAACCACTCTTATTCAATTTTAGTAAAATAAAGCTTGTTTGGAAGACAAATGTGGGTATTTTAAATTACCATTCCCATTGTTACACAATAGTTTCTAATAAAAGTCCAAGAGGGCGTAATTTATTATCAATTTTTTCCTTTTGCTCCGAAAATTTAAAACACACGTTATATTTTTGACATCGTATTCGAAAAGTAGATTAAATTTCCAAGAAAAACGTAAAAACCGCAAGTTGATATCTTTGCTCGTTTTAAAGTTATAGTGAAATGAACATTTTTTTAACACTTTAATTGACGAAGTTTGGTTTTGCTGAGCCGAATTGGATAAATGTTTTTATGCTTTTTGTTTAAAATTTTAATTGCAACGATGATTTATTATATCAAAATCAAAAAGTAAATTAAATTTGCCATAAAAATGATTTCTTTTAATATTGTTGATAGTTTTAGAGTTATAGCGAAATTGAAGTTTAATTTTAACCTGTAAAGTTCAAGTAAAATCAAAAATCCCCCGGATAGGAAGCCTATTTCCTTAGCCGGCCACGTCACCCGATTCCACGTGTCTCGACTTCTATTTATGCGTCGCTTGAAGGACATTGTATTCCAAGCTCTACCGACAACGAGGTTTTGGCATGGAAAACAGAATCCGAGATGCAATTCGTCAACTACCAGCTGTGGAAATTGAAGCAGCAGTTTTATACCTACGAACAAGATTGGAAGACCATTTGGAATGTGACGGAAGGTAGTTTGAACATTTATCGCGGCATTAAATTAATATTTTTGGATTTAAAATCGGATTTTTGATTTTATTGGAACTCTACAGGGTGAGCCACGTTGAAGTTAAACTCTAAAACTAACAACAATATTAAAATAAATCTTGTATCATTTTTATGGAAAATTTAATTTATTTACTTTTTGATTTTGATAAATACCATAAAAATTAAGAAATTGAAAATTAAAAACTGAAAATTGACATTAATAAAGAAGTTTATAATTAAGAAACGAAAGCTTGAGCAGCTGAAAAGAAATAATGAAACCCTGAAATTATAGTATATACTAAGTGACAGAAAGAAGAACACCCAGTAATAATGAATATTTTGTAAAAAATTTTTGGGAGTATGTTTGTTTATTTTAAGATAAAAGCGATCAATTTTTTAGCCATAGCTTAAAATCATTTGTAACTACAGTTGTCATTTAAGACGTGTAAAAACATTACAAAAAGCTTCTTTAATTGAATCACGATGCCTCGAATGCGAAGCCGCCAAAATTTTCGGCAGTTAAACGAGTTTGATAGGGGTCGAATTGTGGGCTTACGAGAGGCTGGTTTGTCTATGAGAGATATAGCCGATAGAACGCAACTAAGTATAAACACTGTGACAGTCTGTGTTCGGGCATGGAACCAAGAGGGCCGTACACGAAGAGCGAGAGGTATAGGACGTCCTAGAAGAACCACAGAAACCGAAGATCGCCATTTTACAGTATTGGTCCTACGGGACCGATTCTCGTCTACACGGGCGATTGTGGACCAGTGGTTTGCAGAACATGGTAGGGCGATTGGGATGCAAACTGTTTATCGCCGGATAAGAACCTATGGACTCTTTTCATACCGTCCCCATTTTGTGCTACCACTGACTCCTGGGCACCGACGTGATCGTCTAGCGTAGTGTAGGAATGGGCAAATTGGGACCAAGAATGGAATTTAATTGTCTTCAGTGATGAGTCCAGATTTTGTTTGGGCATGCATGACGGTCATGCAAGGGTAAGAAGATGACGTGGTGAAAGACAAGATCCCCAATTTTCTGTGGAAAGGCATGTGAACCACACAGTTGGAGTTATGGTATGGGGGGGCTATTGTTATTGGAAGTACGTCACGTTTGGTCTTCATTAGAGGCAACATGACCGCTGCGCGCTGCATAAAGGAGATCGTACAATCACATATTGTACCTTATGTTCAGACCATCCCCAACAGCACATTCCAACAAGACAACGCACGACCTCATGTTGTTAGGGCTCCTTTGACTAATTTTGAGGTCAATCAAGTTGCTTTGTTGCCTTGGGAAGAAGATTACTCAATTTACCCCACCCCCAACAAACTCTAGTGACTCTACAGCATTAGTTACAGATAGCATGTGATGAGATACCTCAGGAGGAAATCTATCATCTCATTAGAAGCATGCCCAGACGTGTTAATGAGTGCATGAGACATCGTGGTGGCGCAACACATTATTAAGTTTTTTTGAAAAAGTTAACAGTTTAATTTTTATCAAATTTTGATCGTTTACTAGTCTAACTCGAATATATTTGTATACCAAAAATTGTTCAAATAAATTGATTATTACTAGGTGTTCTTCTTTCTATGCAACCTAGAATATTATGTAATAATAAATGCCTACATCCTCGCAATTAAACTTTAAAGAAAAAGCGTAAAAACCTTATTTTTATATTCTTAACGCCCCCTAGCAATGGCGATAGACATTAAAAATCACTGTTGGTCCTTAATTCGAATAACAACGATCTCTTTAGTATGAGACCAACATTTATTCAATTCGGCCCAGCAAAACCAAACTTCGTCAATTAAAGTGTTAAAAAAATTTTCATTTCACTATAACTTTAAAACGAGCAAAGATATCATCTTGCGGTTTTTACTTTTTTCTTGCAAATTAAATCTATTTTTCAAATTCGATATTAAAAATATACCGTGTGATTTAAATTTTCGAAGTAAAAGAAAAAAACTGATATAACAAATTGCGCCCTCTAGTACTTTTATTAGGAACTATTGTGTAACAATGGGAATGGCAATTTAAAATACCTACATTTATCTTCCAAACAAACTTTATTTTACCAAAACTGATTAAGTGGTATAGAATTTACAGAAATTTTAATGATTACACTTTCAATAGCTTTCCACACTCCTATTATGGTCAGTACGCCAATTAACCTTGAACCAATATTATGTAGAGTTTCTAGACTTTCTAACGATGTAAGCCTTTCCTTACATTGTAATTAAGTATAAAATTATAAATTTCTCCTGAAACTCTTATGTAAAGATATACCTTTATATCTTTACATAGGAGTTTCAGGAGAAATTTATAATTTTATACTTAATTTTTAAGTGTGCCCCCTAGGGGTGAAATGCGAAACTTCAATATAATTTTCAGTATTTTCTCATGACCACATTAATAATAAAAAAAATGTTTCCCATTGTTGTCATATTGACAGTTGTTGAGATACAGCCGCTTACCTCGCTTATTTACCCACCCGGTACGTCTGTTGCTATAGTGTCTGGATCTGTCATCCATGATATGGTTTTTTCAAGCTGCAAAAACTGTGCAACCGCCTTGCATGTTAAACATGTTCTGTAAAACATACTGTATACTATAAGATTCGTTGCAGTTTTTAGATAAAGTGCAAGAGGGAGCTCCTAGCGTGCGACGTAAGTCAGTCAGTGACGATTTTGTACGCTGCATTGCAATACGAAAGAAAGCTCTGTTAATAACTGTCAGCATTATTGTATTCGTGCAGGAAATAAATCAATTCTTTGTTGCTTAATGAGTATTTTTATTTTCATTTACAAATGTATACAGACATATTTTTTAATAATAACGTGGTATTTTAATACCATCTGCGTTCTTGTGAAAATGTATTTAATACAGTGTTCATCTCCTGTTAATACATTTCTCCCATTTTTGTAAAAAATTAGTGTAAAAAAAACTGAAACCTGGAAGTGCAGGTTTTGTGTTTCAGCAACTTAAGCGAAAAACTCTTTAAAAAATATTATAGATATGCGAATTTAAATAACCAAAAGTTGTATTAATTTTAGATTTGCATTAAAAATGGGAAGAGATAAATTTCGTAATTCAGGTAAGTAGCCATGAAGAGAAAAAATGAAATTTTTGTCATTTTTTTTCCCTAAAGGTCTAATGACGGGAAATGACGGGAGGATTGCAGTTTACATTTTGAACCTTTGGACTTCCATAGAAATTTAAAAGATGAGGTACTAAATTTTTCAAGCAGGGAAGCATTAAAGCCAAACAAAGAGTAACAATAATATTTTATTTTGAGCCATACCGTAAATATCAAAGATAAATCCATTGTTACATGAAGATGTACGTGGAAGGCGGAGCTTGTTAGAGGTTGGGCGTTCGGAACTGAGGCTACTGTGAGTATACGGACAACGACTGTGTACTGGTTTCCGAGTTCCATTTCTTAGTATGCATATTACACTACAAATTTGTAAATTCGCAACAGCGCAACCAAAGATAAATCATAACATAAAAATGTGTACCTAAATCTAGAAGCAGTTGGAACAGTGTATAGTATAGACAGTTACACCTCATTTTGGTAAAGCTTAAGGAAATTATCGCGATTGTGTTACAGTTGAAAGAAAAGACACCCTGTACTGTACAGATTTATGGTTTATTAAAATAATTTTAAAAGTGCCGTGATTACCACGAATAAAATTTTTTGTTGTAACGGAACCACCACTAGAATTCCCCTGCAAGAAGTTTACTATTCTAACAACCTAACGGAGGGCGTGTATAATACCAAAGGACTCCCTGTAGCTAGTTTTGTCGATATTGACCGGGTTTATATGATGGATCGGTGTTTACGAAAATGGCACATAGTCTATAAGGGTTAAAAAGGGAGATAAAAGAGCCAATTAACTAGCAATTACGGTCCATTATACATAATTAAAGAGCATAGAGTGCATTTATACTACGACGGGTAAACATTAGTATAAGTAATAAATAAAAGTGGGCAAGTAAAAGATAAATTATTAAAATTAGAGATGGGTTTAGATTAATAAAGTGAAGTTTATAATGTATAAAAAGTTGGAAAAAAGACTAAATTAAATTCCAAGGCACAAACAGTGCGTTCGTCAAGTAGCGGATAAATTCAATTAAAATTCGAATGGGAATTTTTACGGTAAAGTGTCAAGAAAAAGATATGACGTAAACGGAATTTTTATTGCAGAATTAGAAAGGGTACAACTTTTTACGTCCGACAAGGTAAATAAGGTCGATGGTTAAGTAAGGAAGCAGAGTTAATTATAATTATGATACCACCAATACGGACACGGCTAATGATATTAGTGTGGCGCAATCTACTGTGGATAAAGTGTTGAAAAGAGAGAAGTTCCATCCCTACAAGATATGCTTATTTCACGAGCTGCCGGAAGGTGACTTTGATAGGAGAAATGAATTTTGTGAACAAACACAACAATTATGGTACGGTAACGCCAATTTTGTAAAAAGAATAACTTTTTTCGACGAAGCAACATTTTCTTTAAACGGCCATGTCAACAGACAAAGTTGTCGTTATCGGGCAACCGAAAATCCTCATTGGTTCGCGGAATATGACAACCAAAACCCTCAAAAATTGAACGTTTGGCGCGGTATAGTTGACAGCAGAGTTATAGTTTCTTACTTCTTTGATGATACTCTCACTGGTGCGAGATATTCAGACTTTCTTCAAAATCCCCGCTCTAATGACGTTGTATTCGAATTTAGAAGAGCCCGATATGCACCACCGTGGCCTCTTATTTCAACAAGATGGAGCGCCGCCACCTACGCTTTACCTGTTCGCGCTTATTGGGATGAAGTTTTTCCAAATCGTTAGATAGGTAGAAAATGGACAATTGAGTGGCCATCCAGAAAGCCAGATTTAAATCCTTTAGATCACTTCTTGTGGGGATACTCAAAGAGTAAAGTATGCGCAACGCGGCCGGCCAATTTTGAAGATTTAAAAGCACGAATTCGCCAAGAAATTAGAAACATTGTCGCAGATATCATGGACAACGTTCAAAAATCATTTGTTAATCGCCTTGCATATTGTCAGATTATTAACGGTGTTCAATTCGAACATTTAATTTAAATTAGGGGAATCATTTAACAACTAAATAGGCCTAACCCCAAAAAATTGGCTGTGTTTCAAAATATATTTTATTAAAAAAATCATTTGAATATTTCTTATTAGAAATGATGTATCTATTTAGGTACAATATTTTCTTCAAAATAACCACATCTTCTAAACTACCCTGTATAACATAATCAAACCTTATATTAAAACAATGACCGAAGTCAGCTGAATCCATATTTGAAATAACATACAAGGTGTCCCATTAAAAAAAAAATCTGTTTGGATCACCCTGTATAAATGAATCACCCTGTATAACCTAAAATAATTTTAAAATATGCACCTCACTTCTTTCTACTACACTTCAAAATTTTGTTCTCCTATTCCATCAAATAAGGGTGATAATGTCATCATATCTTTTTCTTGACACAAGGGGTACCTTTTACATTAGGGGCCGCTGCCCCAATTTGATATATGTGTTAGATACGTTCACAAGTCGACACGGGAACATGGGGGGGGGGGGGTTAAATTTATTTTTGGCAAATTCCGGCCCGTTTTCGAGAAAAATTGGTTTTTTGTTTGAAAAGGCTGGAAAAATCCGCTTAAAAAATATTTCTATCACCTACTAGGGGTAGCTTTTACATTAGGGGTAGCTGCCCCAATTTGATATATGTATTAGATACGTTGAAAAGTCGAGCGAAGGAGATGGGGGAGGTTAATTTATTTTTGGCAAATTTTGGCCCGTTTTCGAGAAAAATTGATTTTTTGTTTGAAAAGGCTGGAATTTACTAGGGGTAGCTTTCACATTAGGGGTAGCTGCTTCATGCATTACTTTCGTCATGTTTGCCTATAAAAAGTTTACTGAATCATGAATGCACACGCAAAGAAAGCCTTTTATTATAAACTAAGAAATGTCATACGATACCTCTATAAGTCAATAATCTTTGACCTTGACCACTCTATTTTTAGACTTCTAAGAATTGTAATATGATGATGATGATGAATGGCAATTTATATTTTTAGCGAGCTCCAAAAATTTAAATTTCCCGCTAAAAGTTTGACCTTGAAGAGATCCAAAGGCTTACATTTTTTTTTTGAAAAAAATGATAAAAATTATTTGCGGTCAAGAAAGGGTATCAGACTAATCTATTATTAGTAGCGGATGCATCCCACATTATTTCAGAATTTTCTTTAAAAAGAGCAAAGAAAGCAAAATATATTTAAATGTTTCATAATAAGAATGTATTCATAAAAATAGGTATAAATTAGTATAAATATCTATCCAAGTTAATATACGAGGGATGTACAATATTTGTTGTCCCTAGCGTAGATGGCTTTGAAATATGTTGCCCCTAGTAACCGTACTTGTTTTGTTATTTTATTGACAAACTGCCAAATTTGGTTAGTCGAAGTTTAATAGTGTCAATGTTGTACAGGTTGAAAGTAGTGGTTGGACGAAGATTTTGAGGGAAAAAAGTGAGCTCCATGCTGTCATCAAGAAAGGTTTAACACATAAAGAAAATTATAGAGGTATGGTTGGTGTGTTTGGACATTCTAGTAACAAATTGGTCCCGAGCCTTCAAATGCGGCAGAACAACCTGCGAACATGCAAAAGGTGCTGGTTGACCGCATTCTGCGTATACTAAAAAAAAACATTGATCTTGTAAATGACATGATCACAGAAGATTGTCGACTGACAACAAGACGTGTAGCGGAGATAACAGGCCTTTCAAATGGTACAATTGGATTGGAACTATAATAAATGACTATTTAGAGCTTCATAAGGAAGCAAGGTGGATACCCCGAATGTTGACGCCCGAAGACGCGTTTGAGGGTCTTCTTCAATAGCCAATTTAGCCTTGTTTGACCGTAATCCTAAATATTTCCTCGATCGCTATGTTACGGTCGATGAAACTTGGGTTCATCACTTCGTTCCCGTGTACAAAGAACAAAGTATGGAGTGGCGTCATCCAGGATCTCCCCCTCTACGTAAATTTCGTGTACAGGCAAGATAATTTTTTGGAACGTGGCCACACAATCACTGTTCAATATTATGCAGTATTAGTTACCAAAGTTCGTTATTGCATTAAAGAAAAAAGAAGAGACAACGTCCTAGTTCATAAGAGCCTTATTTCTATGAATGCAATTCTTGACGCTGGGTTTGAAGATATGGAGCATCCACCCCACTCCCAGTGATTTTTATTTATTTCCAAAACTAAAAGAGAGTCTTCAGGGAACAAAATTTGAGAGCGATGACGCAGTTACGGTAGCAGTGCAAGACTTCTTCTGTGATCAAGACACCGAGTTTTTCAAGAAAGGTGTTGCTATGCTTGAACATAGTTGGAATAAGTGTGTTCACGGTCAAGGGGATTATGTTGAAAAATAATGCTAGGGACATTAAATACTGTACATCCTTCGTATCATTTCAAAGTCCAACTCTTTTTATGCATCCATTAATAAGTATAACTATCTATTCATGTTAATTTATGACATATTTTTCCGAAATACAATTTACTTTTTTTCACATTTCCTATGTTTTATTTATTTTAAAGAAATTACCGTTAATCAGAGGTTCGGGGACGGGAAAATTATTTTCGTACACGGGCGGCAGTTTCCGTTTCACTGCATGAAACATTCACTTTGTATTGATTTTCGTCAAATATATAACAAAATTTTAATCTTTGGTTCATCAGTCTCTGGAATTAGAGCCACTTAGTAGATCACCACACCATACTACGTAGAAGAGTACTGCAGTAAGAAGAAACACTGACAATATTTTAAATTATTGAAAGGATTTTATCAAATAAGAAAATCTATGATATTATATTATTTATAACATAAATATGTCCTAATTTGTTTTATACAATGATTCCACTTACGGGTGTTTTTACACAAACTACAGCAGCCAAATATAGCAAACGTAGACAATAAAATCGCGCGAAGTGTAATTACACGTTCCAATTTACTTCTTTATAGTGGCAACATGGCATGGTCCTCGCTTCAATAAAAAAACGTTCCTTACTACGTACTACATGATTCCTTTAAGATTTGACGCTTTTGGGGTTTGGTTTTGTAAGGTGACGGTTGCAGGTGGACGTTTGAGTGTACCTTGAAGGTACGTCTTCCATCAATCAATGTTTAATGTGTTTTATAGTTTTGTTACTGGAGAGTTACGTTGGTTTTGGGGTTTTCTTTGAGACGCCTAGTATGTACATATGTACGACACCAGTTTACATCATTCAATGTAAATGCAATAATAAAATAAGTCCCAGGAAAGGTGAACTGTGTAAATTGTGTTAAACTCTCACAAATTATCGTTCGAGACATACGTAGCCACCCTAAACTGACTGGATGACATTTTTCTTATGTAGTGAAAGAATTATTATTAACAGTTAATATAAAATTTTTGTTCTATTTAAAAAGTGTGATTGTTTGCATTGAATTTTGGAATTAAGCTCAGACGACAACGTCCAAATTTTGTGCTAAAGCGCTCATAATGAATAAAAAAAAGTTTACATCGTTTGCATCTTTCCGCTATGTGGGTTTAAAAGAGTTCGGCACCGCCTTCTTGGCGCGGATAACAGCCAAATTGTTGAAGTGTTGGACAATGAAATAATTATTCATGTTTTCTATTAATTTCCTGGGGAAATAAATGCATTAATTCATTTGCTTAAAACTAATAATGATACTTGGAAGATAGAAAATGAATAATTATTGAAATAAACGGAAATGTGTAAGTATTTAGCAAGTGAGCATGCCAAAGATGGAATATGCCCATGTCCATGGATATCTTGGTCCAATTCAACAAGAATCAGGCTAAGTCACTCGTTTTGTTTTCTAGGGCTTGACCGGACATGCGAATAGAATTGAGGTTTGATGATTTTTTTAGAAAAGTTGACATGTCTGGGTTCTGGAAGGAGTCAAATACAACCTGAATAGCTGTGAATTAGAATGTTGGTGGACAATAGTGGGTCGTTTGTGTGATGGAGAAATAATGTAGTTATCGTGCCCTGAAAGACTGCCGCACTAATTTTAAATATGTCAAAGCATATCGTTTTTGGGGTTGACCATAGGCTGGAAGCTGGATAAGAAATAATGTGTACAAAACGTTATCGAAGTATATGTTTAGGGCAACAACGCAAGATACTCCGGGAAAGTCGATAGAACTATTTCAAATATGGGTCACATAGGTAAGAATCTTTGGATCCACTTTATCGAAAGCCATACTGCCTGTCATTCAATAGCGAAATGTTCTTGAGCTAAGAGTTAATGCACTTTTTCATCATCATAATATTCAAAGCAGAGATCGAGATCTGTAGTTAGCGTTTTGGATTCTTTTTCGAGTATCGATAGCACCCTAACGAATTTTCAATGACGTGGTAGTATACTGTTATCGTACGTAGTTTGAAATAAACTGGTACGAATAGGGGATAATTTAAGAGCACACGTTTTAAAGAGTTTTAAACTATTATGTTGGTAATTTAATAGCGCCGATAGTTTGGTTATGATATTTTGAAAAAAGCGAAAAGGAGCATTAAAACAAATTGCTGTAATTTATGTAAATTTTTTAAATCAGTGTAAATAAGGCAACTTTTTACGCGAATTTTAAATAAAACGTTTCAAATTTCTGAAACCATAATCAAGTGTACATTTTTATGGACCCATGTTGGATTTTAACTAAAGTTCAAAAAGGGAAGTATTCTAGCTCTTCAACGATATATCAACAAATCGAATGTTAGTTTATTTCGAAAATTAAACTAAGCACAAACTGATTGGTAAAATTAAACTCAAAACCATTTAGATTGAATAAAAAAAAAGTAATAAAGTTATACACTGTTTAAAGCTTGCATAAAAAAGCTAATAGGCTATGATCTGAGAGAAATAATAAACGGTAGAAACTTTCTCGAACGAGTAAAAGTTGGATATGCTGGTGCTCTACATTCAAATTCAATAAAATGTCTATGCAGCCATTAACGGTTATTTTAAAGATTCCGGAAAAACGTCAACCTGACAAAAAAAGTATTTCCTGTATATCAGCTCTAGACATCAACTTGATTGAACATGAATCGCAATAGGACCATCCAAAAATATTTAAAAAATCCTCCTAGAGAGCTTAACCTCTCAAAGTCAACCGTAGATTTACAAATATCCCACGTGTGTGCGTGTGCGCGTGTTTGTTCGTGTGCTTGTGTGTGTAGGTTGTAACGGGAGCGTTGGAAAATTTCAAATTTCGCGCGAAGCTCCATTACATTAAATAGTTGTATTATTATTTTTCTAGATAAAAAAATAGTTATTGGTTATTTGTGTGTAAATGTAATTAATGTTAAGATGAAAAGCTTGAGTTTATTTCTATAAGTTATCTATATATTTAACTAGAAAGCATTTAAATAAACGCGACAGTTGCGGAAGCGTAAAATGATTTGTAGAGGGAGAGGCGCTGTCATAAAGACGGGGAGTTTTTAAAGAGTCGCTTTAAGTAAGCGGTCAGAGTTGGTTGAAAATCGCCAAACAGGGTGATTCGTTCCCGAGGCACGAATTACAAAGAAATAGTCAAGTTACCCTAAATTTAGAAATAAACCTTCCTTATTAAGATAATGAAAGGTTAAAGTAAATAATTAAATGTAAATAGTATCAAGTTGGTGATAATAAAAAAGATTGCGCAATAATTTAAAATCGGGTTTTATGCGCTACAAAAGAGTTCCAAGAATGTGTTTAAATATTGAACGATTAAATGTAAAAATAAGACAATCGATCCAGTGTATTAGATCGATATATAAAGCAAAGTAGCTGGAAAACATTGACAATTAAAAAGACGGCCGTTGGTAGTTCGCTGGCAATTCGTCGCGTACGCTTTTTACAGTTAAATTGAATAATTACAGTAATAATTGACTATTATAAATATGTCAAGCAATTATTTACAAAAATCATAAAAGTGTTGGAAAGAACATTGCAATAGATGTAATCCACAAAAAGATATCGTGGAGGCAAAGAGAACAAGGCGTCCGAAGTCCAGAATACTGAAAGGGTAACGAAACGACCCAAGGGAGGTCTCTGAGCATCGCCCTAGAAACGTAAAACTACGACATCAGCTTTCAACGAAGCAACAGATAAGTACGATTTCTAATAGTGTAAATGAAGAAACGTTTGTGTGTTTTATTGTCTCTGAATTTGAATATCAAAATTGAAGAAAAAACATTCCATTCAATTTTGATAAAGGGTTTTTGTTGCATGTTAGTATTAAAATATTACTTATAATTAAAGGTTTGATTGTTATATGTCATTGTAAACAAAACATTTCTGCACTGCGAATTTCAGTAATTAAATAAGTATAACGTTTGATTTATTTTTATTATTAAAAAATATTAATATTAAAAGCTTCTATAAATATTGAATATATAAATGCGTAAGGAAGTAACCTCAATAGAAACCCAAGTAAATAAGAAAAACAAACTGAGTATAATTATGGTAATTGATAACGGTAATCATTTCTTTTTACACTTGAGCTAGCTGGCTCATTTTGATAAGGCAGGAATCCGATGAAACGTAAATATTAAAGTTCATTTAAACACACTGAAATTCAATAGCAAGCGAATTAAAATTAAAGTAGTAGATATCTTTATAAATCAAACTCATTCAGCTTAAATTAAAAAGCAACCAATTCACCTTTTTACAAGAACAATATAAATTTTATATTACAGACACGCGCACACGCACACACACACACACAAAGACACGCACACACGCGCACACCCACACGCCCACACACCGCACACAACGCACGCGGACACATTACTCAATAAATTAAAAAATATTAACACTTTCAAACTTCCACCTCGTAGCTAAATATTACGTTATAAGAGCTACGCGCTGAATCTATCTATCGAGAACACACAAGTTTTGTGCACTTAGTGGCACATCAAAGTGTATAAAACATAATACACAAAAGAAGTTGCGTACATAAGAAAACAGAAAAACAAATGTCTAAAGCATAAAGTAATTCTCATGAATATGTTTAGTGCATTTTGATGCGCATACAAAATTTATAAAAACTTTATAACCAGAACTCTAACACGCAATTGTTTGTTTAAGTCACTAATCTGTTACATTTTAAACTTTAAAATATGACTTTTGTTAGTTTTGCTTAAACTTAAAATTCAAAAAACTTGTTGATAAAACACAAGAGAAAGCTTCTTTGTTTTATTTAATAGAAACGTCAATAAACCCTTAGCTTTAATAATTTCACCACACTAAAGTTTCTTTGTAAAACTCAAATCCTTCAAAAGCTAATCATATTATTCTACTACCTCAATAAAAAAGTAACAAATCAACTACGTCTATAATTTTCAACCTTTCAATTTAACTTGTACTGCCAACATTTAATCCACCTTAATTTTAATTTTACACGGACCAAATATGCGTCACGCAATGTTTTAACCCTTTCGGTCATGGCGCCTACAATTGTAGACTTTATATTTTCACGTAGTTTATGGTAGTTGTAATAAGAATTTGGACATATAGTCAAGTTGTGCACGTTTGTAGACCTTTAGTCAGTTGTGCTAGAATGGTTGCGGCGCTACTAACGTTCTGCACGTGGTGACGGAATATACTGACTTCCATAAAAATTGCTACACCTAGAATTTGTTGAACGATTTTATTGAAATTTTCGTCAACGATATCTTTCATTAGAACAAACAAACGATTAAAATTTGAATAAAATCTAGCTAGTAGTTTTTTTTTTGTTTTTTCCTTTGCACTTAGTAACAATAAATTTGAAGAAATAAACCAATCAGTGTGTAATTAACCGTCAATTTTGGAAATTGTTTGTTCACAATTTCGTTCTAAACTTGGGAACAATGCCAAGAGTACGTCAACATCAACATTTTTCCCAATTGACTGATTTTGAACGTGGCCGTATGATTAGCATGAGAGAGGCCGGACTTTCGCTAAGAAAAATTGCTCGTCGTGTAAACCGAAACGTTACAACGGTATTGAGAGGTTGGTCCAAATGGTCTGAGGAAGGCAACAACGTCGCCCTGGATCTGGACGTCCCCGCAGGACTACAGATCGCGAAGAACGTCGCTTAAGGCTTATGTCCACAAGAGACAGATTTTCAATAACTCGATCGATTGCAAATGATTGGATGATTGGATGAGAGGTGTAGGACCCAGAATGTCAATGTCATCTGTTTATCGCCGGATAAAGTCTTATGGGCTGCGTTCATATCGTCCAATTTTATGTCTTCCTCTTACACCACTTCACCGTCTACGCATACTAGAATGGAGCAACGAAAGAGCCAATTGGGCGCAAGAATGGCATCGAATTGTGTTTAGTGAAAAGTCCCGATTTTGCTTGTGGGCCCACGAAGGCCGTAGGAGGGTCAGAAGGGTGCGCGGAGAACGTAAAAATCCAACATTTTTTGTGGAACACAACACAGGCCTCATACAAGGAGTGATGATATGGGGTGCAATATGTTACAGTAGCAGACCACCCTTGGTCTTCATTGATGGCAACTTGAACGTCGCTGGTTATATTGCCAATGTGCTAAAACCGTAGCGCTTCCATATCTTCAGGGGCTGGAAAATCCCATTTTCCAACAGGATAATGCGCGCCCTCATACGGCAAGGGCTACAACACGTTTTCTTGGAAGAAGCTAACATTGCCGTCCTCCCATGCCTTGCTCGGTCGCCTGATTTGTCGCCCATTGAACATGTATGGGATGAGGTCGGTAGGCGACTGGGTAATTTACCACACCCTCCAGATAAATTACACGATCTCAGGTTACGGATTCAAGAAGCTTGGGTTGATATACTACAGCCAGCTATAGATCACTTGATTGATAGCATGCCACGCCGTCTAAATAAGTGCATTACAAATCGTGGCGGAGCAACTCATTATTGAAAAAAACATTGTTAGTTTTTGTTCTTTTGTTTTCAAATTTTAATCGTTTGTTTGTTCTAATGAAAGACGTCGTTGACGAAAATTTCAATAAATTCTAGGTGTTGCAATTTTTATGGAAGTCATTATATAATAAGTGCTACAATGGCGTCAACAAATGGAAGTGAATTATACGTACATTTTCCTCTTTTTCGTCAAATTAAAGTAACTGTAGTTTTTTTATTCTAATTATTACACTGGATATGTGCACATGTGTACATTTTACTTATAAAATGTTTGTTTTTCGATTTCACTTCAGTAAGTAAGAAAAAAGTTTACAGTGCTTCTCTTACGAACGAGCAATTATTGGATGAGTTGGAAAAAGGTCTCTCAGAAATTGAGTATTTAGCAGAAAGTGAAAATGAAGAAGAGGACAATGAAGTTTCAACTATAAGCAGGAGAATAGGTGATTCACTTACCTGATCCCGCAGTATACAGTGAAGAAAAACAACTCGAAGGTGCCGCTGGAGCGAATGAAGAAGTTATTTCTGATACAGAAGAATGGCCAAAATGAGTATGAATTTACAAAACGAGATAAAATTCAGTGGATGAAAAAGGTGCACTATTTGAAAAGAGACTAACCTTTGAAAGTGTGAAACTCTGTCGATCCTATGTTAGATCAAGATGAATATCCAGTAAAATATTTCTCAAAGTATATTCCTGACAGTTTGTTACAACAATTTGTAACTTTTACAAATATTTATATGAATCAGAATGAAAATGTGAACTTTACTCCTACTAATCAGTTTTTGTGTAAAGTATAGATGGCGCTTGCAGCAACCTATATGTTACATTCTTGTTGTCATATTTTTTGGTATGTGAAAAATTTGACATAATGAGTAACTTTTTAAAAATTTTATAATAATAGCTTTATAAAAAGTATACCTGTCGTAAGTAGCTAAACTGCACCATTTCCAAGAAAAATGTATTTAAAATTAGTACTACAGATTCTATTACTCTCGGGAACATTCAATATAGTGTATTCGACTGCAATATTAACAAGCAAAAAATGAGTGCCAATGACGTACACCAACAAATAAATTTATGAAGCGACATGAATATAATTTATATTAAATATATTTATTTTAGAAATGTTGTTTATTACCGCCACTGTTCTTTTCTTTTTCTTCAAGATATTTTGGTTTCATATTTTTTGTATTACATTAGACCAGTTGGATAGCATCTTTATCATACCTAATATTCGTATCTACGAACTTCTAATATATGTGATCCACTTACCTGTATGTACAAGATTTGTTTGTCACAGTTACTTATTTTAACTTAACAAAAATTCAGTAAAAGGTATCATATTTATAATTACTCCCTGTAAATTATGTAAATTCTATTTCCTTTGTTAAAAAGAGATTAATTTTGTGCTCGAATTTGTTTTGCTAGCAGACAAACTACAGTAAAATCCATTTAGTGGGCTGCTGTCAATTAGTGTTACTTTAACTCTAATGTCTGTACTTTCTTGAATTTATCTCACAGCAAAATTTTTTTTTTACAATGTCTCGACAACTTATTTTCTAATAGTGAAATGACCGATATGGTGGCAATTTATACTCAACAATATTTTAATGAACGCGTTGCAGCAAGTATCTATGCCAAAACTTATCCAAAACGTAAACAACCTGACCGAAAAACATTTTCAAGATTATTTGCAAGATTGTGTACGTCATAACGGGCGACGTATTGAGCGCACTGTTCAACAAGAAGAACAATTATTAATTACTGTTGAGGATGACGCAACAAAAAGTATTCGCCGATTATCATTAAATGTTGGATTTTCCCGTACTGTAAGATCTATGTTATACATATGCAGTAGCAGTGGGAGTTAGTACAGGGAGGGTAATGGGGCATTGCCCTACCAGAAATTAAGGAATTTTAATGGATATTACTACTGACGAAGATAACTTTAAGTGTTATCGAAACGTTTAGATTGTATAATTTAAAATACACCATCAAAAAAACCCAAAAAGATAAATATTTTATTATGTGTGATAATGGTGAAAGTTTACATTTTCATATTTCAGTCCTTTATTTTATTGTTCTATCAGACAATTTGAAAAATTAAGGAAACGTAAAGTACAATTATTATCGTCGTTCACTTTTTTATGCCAAAGTTTATCTATATTAAAAAAAATTTTAATAACAAACAAGCTAATAATATTTACAGAAAAACTGAAAATGCTCTTCTGCGTGATCAAATACATATTACTAGGAAGTTATTTAGATAACACTGATCGAAATCTTTTATATTTACATTTAGAAATTTCATCTATATTGAATAAAGAAGATTTGGATAAAATTGATTCTATAACGTTTAAATCTATGGAAACAAATTTTGACAGCTCATGTCAACGTCAAAAAGAAAAATTTTATAAATTATACAAACAACAAAATAATAGACCATCTATTCATTATAAAAAAAACCGTTATAAACCTTTCTAATACTGTTGTTTCAGATTACGCTATTGAAGCGCTTTCTAAAGGAGGAAATTTTGCGATAACCTTTTGAAGATATAATTTCCAATATCGAAAACTCTATTAAATCATTACCTTTTGATGCTGCTAATGAAGTTAGATATAACACCGTTAACATATTACGTACAACAAAACCTCCAAAGAGCAACTTTTCCTTTCGTCAACGACGTGCTTTACTTGATCTTAAACGCAATGAAAGTATAATATTAAAATCAGATAAAGGTAGTGCAATTGTTATATTAAATGTGAACGATTATAACGTTAAAATAGAACAATTGTTGGAACTTATCGTGAAATACCAAAAGATTCAACAAAAAAGCTTCTTTTAAAAACTAAAGAACTGATTAAACTACCATCTATTCCTGAAGAAATAAAAAAGAAACTAACTAACTCAGAAGCTATTTCACCAAAACTATATGGTTTACCAAAAATTCATAAACCTAATATTCCTTTAAGGCCTATTGTTAGTGCAATTGGTTCTCCTACATATAGTCTTGCAAAACATCTTACACTTTTATTACAACGTCATAAAGGAAAAACACCCCATTACATTAAAAATTATGCCGACTTTGTTGAAAAAATGCAGTTTCAAAATTGAAGAGGGTGATATAATGGTCAGTTTTCATGTTGTTTCACTTTTTACAAAAGTGTCTCTGAAAACTATTGAATACATTGATAATCTTTTTCCAAAGGACATGACCATTCTTGTCAGCACTGCCTTACTACAACCTATTTTCAGTGGAATAGTAAATTATATGAACAGATTGATGGTGTAGCAATGCATAGTCCCCTTAGTCCGGCTATAGCTAATTTTTACATAGAAAAATTTGAAACAGAAGCGTACAAAAATACACCTAAAAAACCTTCAGTTTGGTATAGATATGTAGATGACACATTTGTTATTTGGAGACATGGAGAAGAGGCACTGCATGACTTTTGGTTTTTATAAATGGTATACATCCTAGTATTCAGTTTACCATGGAAAAAGAAACTAATGGAAGTTTACCATTTCTTAACATATTAATATCTAAAAATAATAATTCACTATCTTTTAAAGTTTACAGAAAGTCTACACACACTGATAGATACCTTCATAAATTATCCAACCACCATCCACGTCAAAAAATTGGTGTAAGTAAATCTTTAGTAGATCGAGCAAAACGAATTTTATACCCTGAAGTTTTGAAGGATGAATACAAATATTTAACAAAATCCTTACAAGATAATGGATATTCACTTACAGATATTAATAATGTTATTACACCTTCTAGACTTAACCTTAAAGAGAAACCAGTTCTTAATGTTGGTACTGCTTTTTTTTCCTTTCATAGCTAATGTTACAGATAGAATTGAAAAAATCCTAATTAAATATGGCATTAGGACTATTTTTAAACCCACAAAAAAATTAAAGAACATTTAAGATCACCTAAAGATGTGTCAAACCCATTATCATCGTCCGGAATGTATAAGTGATTTTGTTCATGTGGAAAAGTATACATTGGAACCACAAAACGTAGCTTTGATACAAGACGTAAAGAACATATCAGATTTTGTAGATTAGGTCAACCACAAAAGTCTGCTGTGGCAGACCATACCTTGAATAACCTAAATCATGACATCCAATTTGACAATATGGAAATATTATCAAGACGTTTACAACGTGAAGCTATTGAAATATATAATATATAATCACTTTAAAATACAAGAAGAAAATCTCCGTTTAAATAGGTATTGGCATCTTATAATTAAAAAAAGGCATAATGATACGTCTTAATTTAGACTTTTGGTATGTCTAGGTTTTTGCTGTTTTTCCTAGACCTTGAAGCAAATGCTTTACCAATTATATGTTAAATTACCACAGCACTATAATTAAAGATAATTGGTTAAAGTTGTAACAACCCATTTTGAGTTGTATTAAAATATACCGTAATTTAGGTCTTTCGTTCATTCAGTTGTAAATATAAGAAAAAAATTTAATTATTTTTGCATTATAGCTATGAGGTACGCAACTTAATTTGCATTTTGGTGTAACTCAAGCGCATATCTTCTTAAGGGTATATACTTCTTAAAGGTTCATACTCCCACTTTATTACTTATCCTGCTCAACATGTTCGCGCAATGCGTCATCGTTGACTTAATTCTTTGCGCAAATCTTTTCGCGCACGGCTACATCATCTGACATCGTCTAATTTCAAAGCATCCATTTTTTTTACTTCCTGATGAATGTTGTGTTGTTAGGAAGCTTTTTTTTAGGGTTTCCACCTAAATTTTGTGAAAGTGCCATTGATTTGATGGTAAGATATTTTAACGTATTATACTTAAAATTAAAACATTTGCTCTTTTCAGGCACTTTCTTTTCTTTTATTTTTACTTTGATTTACACTTTTATTACAATTACTTTTCTACTTTAATTACAATTGATTTTACGATTGCAATTTTTGCATTCAAAAATGCAATAAACGGATTATTCAATTTCAAGAAGACAAATTTATAAGAAATAAAATTCCAGTTTGGGTGTGGTTGACAACATAAAAGCATTGTTATTGCAATATATTGCGCAACATTGACACAAGGATTACGTCACCTTGGTTTCCATTTCTGCATTATTTTTTATAATACCAGGGGTGTTCAAGAAGATGTATTATATTTTGTAACAGGTATTTAATGTTTAATGATTTTTTAGTAATTTAAGGCTGTATATTTCATTTAACCCTATCATTTTAACTGTTAACAAACATAGTCTGTATATTTTTTTATTTTTCACATTTTGATAAAATTTTTAGTGTAGAGCTCGGTTTAGTTATTCCGAGCATAATTAAAAAATAACTTGGCGTCCGAGGTCTTTTTTTTATTAGAGTTAAATTGCATTTTTATTATTTATGTACAGTGGAAATAATCGAGCAGAATTTGTGGTAATTAAGCAAATCAAAAGAATGAACCACCCTACGTTACTCTTCCGATTGAGTCAAAGGCATTATTTTTGGTGAATGGTTTGTATCTCCAGTTAGTTTAACGATTTGTTTTTGGAGAACAATTTACACTCATTTCTTTATTATATTATTTGAAATTTTTACCATTTACACCACTTACATTATAAAGTTAACATTAAAATTAAAAAATTACAAAAAACGTATTGCATTATGCTTTTCATTGTTAATAACACTTGCACTTATTGACAAAGATATTTCTTTATTAGATTTAACTGGATTATTTTATCTGATGTCATGTTTATATGTGTGAATGCTTCTATCATTTTGAAATTGAAGGTTTTCACATTACACTTACATCATATCTTGATTAAATTTTGTTAAATGTGTTTTCTGGCTGACTTTTTCATTGTTAGCTTTCGCCGTTAGAGAGTGTTCTGATTTGTCATCTTTAAGACAGTTTAACAGTATTTAATTTTTAATGACCTAGTTACTCTTTACTAAAATTTAATTCTATAGCTGATGTTTATGTTTTAATTTTTTAACTTTGACAAAATTGTTTACAACATCTTTAATAATTGTAATAGAAATTACTACTGACGAACATAACTGTAAGTGTTATCGAAACGTTTAGATTGTATAATTTAAAATACACCATTAAAAAAACCCAAAAAAGATAAGTATTTAAAAAAATTATTATAATTTGCTTTAGTTAATTATTTATTAAGCTGCCACTATAGTGAATAATTACTTGTTATTAACTTACAGAATTTATTCATAATATGCGTTTAGGAATGTTACCTAAATGATATTTGCGTTTGATACCGTTGAATAGGGCAGATTACACAGTGTCCGCAAAGTTTAGCATCTGAAAAAGACAAATCTATATGCTCCGTCTTTATTCTATTATAAGAAAACTATAATCTCCCACCATCTTAAGCAGAGCAAACGCTGTTAATGCCTTTGATAAAATACACATCTGTTACCCGTATCCCTTTCATATCTTGTTTATGAAGTGAGTTAAACCGTGATTGACATTGGATGTTTGATGTGAAACGTAAGATTATTTAAATTAAGCGGTTACGTTTGTAGTGTTTGAAAACAAATAATTTAAAATGAATACTATTTCAAAAAGATTATTATGAATTTTATTAAATACATAAATAAAAAGTTTACCTAGAGTAGGATTTAAACCTACGATAATTTATAGTTACATATTTACCTTTGAACTTATTCGTTCATAACAAAACTTATAATAAATGAATACTATTTCAGTAGACGAAATAATTAAATTGGCGAAAATGCATTAACTAATGACTTTGAAATTACATAAAAAAATTCTGTCCCACCTACACCAAAATTTTCTCAAAAATTATATAAAACGCTATATGGTTGTGTGGTTGTGAGGTACGGAATGCATCTTTGTTATACATGTTTAATTATTAATTCACCTCACAATCATTCAGCTTGGATAAAAACAGAGGAATTACAGATTTAAGACATTTGGGTGACAAAGTGAAAAAACATCAATTAAGTGAAAGACATAAGCATAATTGTGTGGAACTTTCCATGCTCGGAAAAGTTAACATTATGACTCAATTGGACAGTACATATCGTATTAATATTCAATTATACAATGACAATGTAAAGAAAAATAGGTACGTAACAAATTGATTGACGCAATAAAACTTTGTGGCAAGTTTGAACTTGCATTATGAGGACAAAATGAAAGTGAAGGATCCGTTACTCAGGGTATATTTCGAGGTTTAATTAATTTCATGGCCGAACTTGACATAACTTTAAAGGAGCATATAGAAAAATCGAAAAATCAAGTTTTTATGGGATTATGCAAAACGATCCATAATGAATTATTGGATTCCATTTACAAAGTTTGTTTAAATTTAATTTAATAAGAAATTGCTGAATCTGATTATATAGCAATTCAATCCGACGAAACCACAGATCGTGCTACATTGTCACAAATGGTTTTAATAATTCGCTATGAATTAAAAGGTCGTATCTATGATTTATGGGGTTTATTATTCCAGAAAGTCATTCAGTTGATGGAATAAGCAAAATTATTTTAAATGAAATTAATAAGACACCTGAGAAATTAATAGCTCAAAGTTATGACGGTGCTGCGGTGATGAGTGGCAAACATTCCAGTGTGCAATCTAAAATGAAAGAAGTTTATAAGAATGCACATTATATTCATTGTTACGCTCACCAATTAAATTTAGTCGTGGAACGCGAAGCAAATCAAAATAAGCAGGTTCACATCTTTTTTTGTAATCTCGTAGGCTTCTCGTCATTTTTTTCAAGATCTTTTAAACGTACAGCTATGTTAGGTAAGGTAGTTAAAAGACGTTTACCAAAAAATAGTGCTACTAGGTGGAACTTTAAATCACGAAGTGTAATAACTGTTTCTCTGTATCGAAATGTCATTATTGCATGCCTAGAAGAAATAATTGATGAAACCAACGACCATTCAACTGTTGGAAAAGCTATTGATGATAAAAATTTATTAAATGATCCCAATTTCAATTATTGGTTAAATTTTTTTAAACAAAGTTATGCCACATAGTGAGATCTTATTTAACCAGTTACAAAAACGCGAAATAGACGCGATTAAAATGCAGCTGTACAAAAATCTGTTTAAGGATCTATTCAACTTACACGAAATTTAATCAGTGATAACGAATTTAACATGATTAGTGAATCTACAGTTCAAAATCCAAATAAAAGATCCTGTTTTGAGGATGGTAATGGAACCGTGGCTAAAGAAGTCTGTGATATCATTTCTCATAACATTACTCACCGCTTTGCTTTTACTGAATACCTATCTGTAGCAACTTTATTTCAACCTGGCTTGTTTGCAAAACATAAATTTAAATTTCCAAAAAACGAACTTCGAACTGCAGCTTCAATGTTTAAGGTAGATGCTGATGCATTAAAACATGAATTAGTTGTTATATATAGTAGACCAGATTTTGAGAAAGCAGGGGGAGCTTTAGTGTTATTACAGTGCTTTTATAACAATAATTTATTAAGTGTTTTCCCACAATCTGTAAAATTGTTAAAAATAATTTGCACAATCCCCTTAACTACTGCTGAAAGTGAAAGAAGTTTTTCTACATTAAAAAGAATAAAAACATTTACAAAAAACACCATGAAAAATGACAGTCTAGGTGCTTTTAGGTATGTGGTCCATCGAAAAACAATTGTTAGAAGAAACACCAAATTTTAACGAACTTATCATCGACTGTTTGGCACAAACAAAAGATAGAAGAATCGATCTCGTATATAAAAAATATAATTTGGGTAACTTTTCAAATTTTTATTTCTGCCCCTCCAAAACAAAATTCCACTATTCGCCACTGTGCAGGAGCTTTATCCCTTTCATTATAGAGTCCTAAATTTACTGCCCGGTGATTTTTTGACCAGAACAAATTTTTGTGAATTTATACTGCGTAAGAACAGATAAAATCCAACATTTGTCGGTAGAATATTATTTACATAAGAAGCAACATTTACTAGGAGAGGAGTTATAAACAGAAAAAATAGTCATATATAGGCTGACGAAAATCCACACGCCACTTTGGAGCGATATTTCCAGCATGAATTTAAAATTAACATCTGGTGCGAAATAATTAATAACAATCTTGTTGATCCTTTTGAACTGCCAACAAATCTAACTGGCGATAATTACTTAAACTTTCTTAGAGAGAACTTGATTGATTGTCAGTGAATATTCGTCATAATATGTGGTATTTACAAGATGTTGCCCGGCTCATTACACTGTGGTTGTACAGAATTATTTAAATAATATATTTCCCCATCGTTGGTTTGGACGAGGAAGTGAACGTCCGTGGTCTGATTTGAATCCAATGGATTTTTATTTTTGGGGACACATAAAAGCTCTTGTCTATTCCACCGCAGTTAATACAAGAGCTGAACTGTGGCAACGAATTAACGAAGCTACAAATAGTATTAAAAACCAGCATCTATCATTTCATAAAATAAGCAGAAACTTCCTCAAAAGATGCCAGAAATGTATTGAAGTTAACGGTCAACATTTTGAAAATAAACTTTAGTGTAATGTTTTGATGTAATGGATTTTGTTGTTTATTTTGGTTCAATTTTCTTGTTAGTCTGTTAACCATTATATTCTGTTTTAAATTTGGTTAATTTTTTTTATGGTGTGTACATTTGTGTACATAATTTTTTTGGAGGAGCTATAAGTTAATTTATATGAAAACAAACATTTTTAATAGAAATTCTGTAGCACTAATTTTAAATACATTTTTCTTGGAAATGGTGCAGTTTAGCGACTTGCGACAAGTATACCTTTTATAAAGCTACTATTATGAAATTTTTAAAAAGTTACTCATTATGTAAAATTTTTGACATACCAAAAAAATATGACCAGAATGTAACACATAGGTTGCTGCAAGCGCCCTCTATACTTTACACAAAAACTGATTTCACAGACATTGGCAGCTAATGCAAAACCTATAAAAACCAAATTTCAATTAAGTAACTCAAAAAATAAATGAGTTAGCGTAAAAAAATAGAAAACAAAATAAATCTTTAAAGACTCGTATGTCATTAAGGGAGCAACTTGGTACTAGGTAAGTTGACTTAAATCAGTATACTTTAATCCAGAAAAGGTGCCCCTGCAGTATGGCCATTTCTTTTTAGGACATCCTGTATAACTGTGTACTCAACATATGTAAGCAGTTAGAGATTGAAACCAATATTTGTGTAAATGAACAAATTGTTCCTTTTCAAGGACACTCAAATATCAAATAATATGTAAGAGGCAAACCACATCCCTGGGGCATCAAGCTCTATTTATTGTGTGGTGTCAGTGGCTCACTATACGTTTTCATAATCTATCAGCGGAAAATGACAGAGTTAGAGATCAATAACCAAAAAAAAATTGGGCATGGTACTAGTGCAGTTCTGAAGTTGGTGGGCCGTTTGAAAAATGGTGACCCACATAAACTATGTTTTGACAATTTTTTTTCAAATTATAACCTCTTGGAAATTTTTAATCAGAGGTCGATATTTGCAGCATACACTATCAGAGTAAATCAATTCAGTAATCCGCCTGTAACGAGGGATAAAGGATTGAAGAAACAATCAAGAGGAACATAGATCGTAAAATGGGTAAACAACAGAACAGTTACTTTGTTCTCTGACTATGTTGGAATTTGAAAAACTGACAAGGTCAAAAGATGGGACAAAGTGGGAAAGGAATTTATTCAGCTTAATAGGCCAGAGATTGCCAAGAAATACCAGTCAATGGGAGGAGTCGACAAGATGGACTTTCTTGTTGCAATTTACAGAACAAGAATTTCGATTGAGGAAATGACCCTACATTTGATTTTCCACGCCGTCGAAATTCCCTTTGTCTACTGGTAGATTGAGTATCTACAGGATATGCAACACAAGGGAATTCTCAGAAAAAAATACCATGGATTTGTTGCATTTCAGAATGAGGTTGGGCGAATCCCTTATACAAACAGGTACTGTTTGTATAAGCTGGTCCTTCTAAAAAAAGGCACAAAACGGCTGAGCGGCAGCCGATAAAAGAGATCAGAAATGACAATGTAGGTCATTTACCAATACATGTGCCTGGTATTCAGCAACGTTATAAACATTGTAATTGTGAAAAAGGCAAAAATGTAAAATCACGTAGGAAACGCGTAAAATGTAATGTCCATTTAAAATAACTGCTTTTTGTCATTTCACACGTAACTCCATATTCTCGTGTATTAAATAAAAATGTCTAATTTTGTAGACACCGAATTAATTTTTTAAACATATAATGTTACAAAAACTTTCTCTGATTTTGTTCCTATACCTCCTGCCACAAACTATCGCTAAAATTAAATCGTGACTGAAAGGATTAAGTATTTTTTTTTCTTTGCTAAAATAAATCTCTAAAATTCTATGTTTATTCAATTTTCTCTCAAGTAATTAAATTTTTACATGCAACGTATGCACTAAATGTTTGTAGACATACAGACTAGAGAACACTAACAAACATAGCTACCTACCTATATTAGGACCAATCCCCATATCTAAGACAACCAAGATAAGGTCACCAGCAAAATTTCCTTCTAAAATTTGTTTAAGTTCTACCCAAATTCTTTCTCCTGATATTTGTTCTAATCCGTGAACGTTATTTCTAATTGCTTCCAGTGTACCACTCTCGTGTGCGTTAGGTTCCTTTGATATTCTTCCATAAAATCTAAAAAAATTACGATTTATAGAACATATTTAGACAAAATATCAGTCAAAACTTAAAAACTATGTATAACAATGTTAAATAAAAAATAAACATCGCGGGATCTTGGATGCGGAAGTCCGTTAAAATAAAAAGAAAGCTTGTAGGGCATCGATCGGAAGGTGGGAGGAGAGTCAAATTTGTGTGTGGGTGCGTGCGTGCGTGGTGTGTGTGGATGTATGTTAGTATCCACCTACGTAATAAAATTTTTGTATTTAAGCTTGTTTTCATTTCGCTTCGAGCTGATTAGATTTTGAGAGAAACGCAGAGGCCAAGAGGGTGGTTTATTAGAGTCACATTTTGGTTTTTATCAAATATTTCTAAAACAGCTGCATATTTGAAAGATATAAAAATACCAAATATAGACCTTAAACATATCGATTAATTATGTTCTACGCAATTTTTTGATACGACGCATAATTTAGCGGCAAAAAAAATTCCTACTGTAGAATTTAAGTGTTAGTCCATTTTTTTCAATATTTTCTTTATAAAGCTTCTTAATATAACGCAAGGTAAGTCTAAAATTAATTAAATATGAATGAAATGGTTAAACTGTATTATTGATATATTATAGAAGCGGGTGGCTTTGGAATTTTTTTTTTAAGTTAACACGTCTACTAATATCTATAACTGATATGAAGTTTTAAACGCCATTCTGACATAGATTATTGTTTTTGTTTTTACAATGTTTTCGTTATGAACGTATAAACAAAGAGGTGGCATAGTTATCCTAAAAAAATTATAATTAAAATTGAAAATTATTATTAATTTTATTAAATACATAAATAAAAAGTTTACCTCGAGTAGGATTTGAACTTACGACCCGTACTTTGCTAGAGTACCGCGCTACCAACGAAGTACAAGCCAAAAAAAAAAACAATAAAATATAATTAAAATTATTTCATTTCTTGTAATTTCCATTTTGAAGGTCGTGTGTTGCTTCACACAAGATATTTTTTTATTGTGCTAGATCCGTGACAAGTATTAATTTTTCTAAGTTTAAATAGTATTACTATTAAGTGCTGTTTTTGTCAGTTCATGGTTTACGCTTACGTAGCGGTAGCAATTAGGCATACTTACATACCCTAACTCTGAAAAACCAAACCTTTGTATTTCAATTAACGTAATCTTAAATCAATATTGTTTAAAACATACACTGCCGAGTAAAAAATTTAGGTCACTTTAACTAACTCAAGAAATTACAAATAATTTTAAAAATAAAATGCATCAGCTTATGTCTCCATATTGTAAATTTACCTACTGCATTTTCGTAGCTTTTAAATAAGGAATCAGAACACAATTTATGTTTTTTATGATTTATTCTAGAAAAAGGGTAACTATACATTTTAAATGAAGATCGACTATTGTTGTTGGCAACCAAATAAATGAATAACACTTAACATTATTGAAAAATCGATGATAATTAATAACGTGTATTACCCGCTCTTGCATTAACGACTGCTTGCATTCGACGAGGCATACTCTGAATTAAATTAAGGATTACATTCTGATCCATGTTATTCCACTCCTGCAATAGTAAATTTCTCAGCTCCTGGGCAGTTCTTGGGGCTGGTGTATGCCTTCGAATACGTCGCCCTAACTCATCCCAGACATGTTCGATGGGATTCATACCAGGACTGCATGCTGTCCAATCAAACCGCGTAATTCCTACTCCATCTAGATATTCACAGACAATCCTGGCAGTGTGTGGTCTTGCATTATCATGCATGAAAATGCCTTGCTCGCCCATACTGACTATAAAAGGCATAACATGATCTTCCAGGACCTCCGTTATGTATCTGTGAGCTGTTAGAGAGCCATTCTCTACGAAAACCAACTCTGTACGTGCTTCTGGAGTGATACCTGCCAAAACCATAACAGACCCACCCCCAAATTTACGTCTAACCTCAATACAAACGGAGGAGTATCTTTCGCCGAGTCTTCTCCATACTCGTCGACGTCCGTCTGGTCCATTGAGGCAAAAACGCGACTCATCTGTAAAGAGTACCTTGCTCCAGTCATCATCGTTCCATGCCAAATGATTTCGAGCAAAATCCAATCTTGCTATTCGATGCTGGCGGTTCAATGTTGGCCCTGTAGCCATCCTTCTGCAAGACAATCTATTAGCACGAAGCCTTCTTCTAACTGTCTATTCGCTAACATTGACACCTCTAACCTCTTGAAGCTGATTTCGCAGCAAAACCGCAGATGTTCTATTGCACAAGCTTGACATCAACAAAAACCGATCATCTCTTTGACTCGTGACTATTTTTCTCCCAGAACCGGGTCTTCTGGTTATAAGACCATCCTCCTTATAGCGCTGGTACATATTTTGCACAGCACACGGGCTCTTACCAACAATTCTGGAGGTTTCACGTTGTTCTCCACCATCTTCTATCAACGCTATAATTCAATAGGATCTAGAGGCATTATGGCCTGGTAAATAAACAGTAAGAACAGTAAACCGTCACTACCCACAATAAACCATATAACGAATAAGTTTTAGAGAAAACAAAATTAACATAAGCAACGAAATGTGAATGTTTACTTCGGACTATTTTTTGTTGTTTAACAAACGTTGCGAATGCGGTGACAGAATGTGACAGACGCCAACAATATAACTTTCACCGCGTACTATACGTATGACTCCTTGATTGGTTTTATTTTTAAAATTATTTGTGATTTCTTAAGTTATTTAAAGTGACCTAAATCTTTTGCTCCGCAGTGTATTTGAAATATTAAGTTATTATTAGTTTTCTTTTCTGATTATTTTGAGAAAGAAGGATTACATGATAGTAAATTTTATAAGGGTAATAGTAATAAATATAAATAGGCGATATTTTTCAACTTGGTATGCAACAAATTATAAGTTGTATAGTTTTGCATTAAATTACCAACACATTATTTAATTATTCAATATATCGTTCTAAATGCGAGATCGATTACGTTCGATATTTATCTCTATCACATATTTTATGATTGAGCCTTGTTAGACTGTTACTATATATATATATATATATATATATATATATATATATATATATATTTGCGTGCCGCAAACGACGTTTTCAGAATCCACTCCTTCCCCATCCTCTCTTCCACATATCAATTTGGTGCGAGTCGGTAGAGCCCTCTCGGAGATTTGGCTATCCCGGTGCCGGCGAAAATGAGTATTTTCGGGTTCCCCCATATTTGACGACATGCTAGTCACCTCAATTTTTGATTAGTGTCATTCATTAAGAGACCTGATTACTGTATCCAGTTTTTCCACCGCCTAAACGTTCTTGTTACAGGTACTTTGTAACGGGAGCTTTCGAAAAAATTTTGCGCTAAATTATACGAGATTAGATATTTATATATTATTTTTTGGATAAAGAAACGGTTATTGTTTATTTGTATTTGAATGTAATTAATATTAAGATGAAAAGCTTGAGCTTACTTTAATAAGTTATCTATATATTCAATGTGAAAATATTTAAAATACGCAGTATTGCGAGTGCATTAATGTGTTGGGAAGGAATGACACTGTTATAATAATGATATTCAGTTTTTAAGGCAGTCGCTTACAGGAAGCGAACACAGGGAGGCGCAATAAGTAATCGAACATAAAGGATCGCATAAAAAATAAGCGATCAGAAATCGCAGTGTAAGTGACAGTGTATAGTCACGCTGCCCTATAAAGTGTTAAAATTACAAATAAGAATTAACTAACGGTGATAGGGAAGAAGTAAAAAATGACCTTTCTTATTAAAATAATAAAAAGTGACGTAATAAGTGAAGATAACGCGTGTTGTATATCTCAGAACCGTAATAAATTGTGTTTAAATAGTGAACAATAAATATAATAGACGGTAATCGACCCAAATTGGGAAATCGAAGCATAACGGACAATAAATCGAATTTATTGAGGTGTAAAAAAGGAGCCTTCGCTGTTTGTAAAGAGGCTGCATTTTGTTGCGCAGGCTAGTTAAATCTGAACGACAGAGTAAAAAACTATATAGTGGAAATATATCGAACAATTATTTATTAAAATCATTACTTAAAGAAAATTAGACGCGTATTCAACTACACAAGGGTATAAGAAAAGATAAGGAAAACAATAAAAGCACGGTGCCAGGGTGCCGGCAAGTGACCTCATCTGAAGAGTAATTTTTAACCTACCTGAGGCCCCCTTTACCGGACAAAGAAACGCCAGCATTACATTATCAGTTGCAACGAAAATAAGCAAGAACCTTTTTGTTTGTGTTAATAAATAAAACTTTTTTGTGTTTGATTTCTCGAAACTTTGTCTTTGGCGTATTTCCGATAAACTCTCTTGGTATATTTATCTCTTAAAGGTACGTCACAAACTGACGTCATACATTTGATTATCACTATTAAACGAGAACAATCTGTTTAATTCTGATAAGAATTTTATTTGTTATATGTTAGTTTTAAGAAGGTTATTGTAGATTTAAGTTTGATTTTTATATAAAATTTTTGTAAACAATGCGTTGATGCATTACCGTTCAGATTTGGAATTTAATTAAATGAGTATAACGTTTGATTTACTTTTATTGCCAAAGATTATTAATATCACCAGCTTACACAATTATTGAATATATAAATGCAGAAAGAGATCAACTCAATAGGAATCAAGATAAATAAATAAAACGAAATGAATATAATTTTGGGCAATGATAACAGAAATCGTTTCTTTATCTGAACTTGAGTTAGCCGGTGCAACGAAGTAATAAAGGAGTTAGTAAACATAAATCTTAAAATTCATTTACGCAAACCGAAATTAATTAGTAAGCAAAGTAAAAATTAACTAGTAAATGATATCTTTATAAATTGAACCCATTCAGTTTTAATAAAACGTAATAAAAAATAATCATCTCAGGTACTAAATTTTCTTTAATAATGTTGATATTATAAAAAGGTTTAAAAGAACTCGAATCGTATTCTTTGGAGCGGGTTAAACAAACAAAAGTAGTATCTAAGGGTACTACGCCCGTTGCAACTTGCAAGTTTGTTTTCCAATTTGAATCGATATTTGCATAACCATTTGTATTGTGTAATTAACACTTTCCCTTCATAAATGTGTTTGTATATTAAATTTGTATCTTAGGTAAAATCAAGTGCATTTTTTTCTGCTTATAGCTCTGTAAGGTCGACGCCACCCATATATTTATTATAGAACTGTAGCATCTCTGGGCAAGAAAATTATTGCTTTTCTCCAGTTTTCCTGATACGTTTACTTGGACCGCAGTATTATTGAAACAATCGATAATTGTTAAACCATCTTCTCTGATGGTCACTACAGCTGGATATGGTAGGGACCAGAAAAGATCTATAGATGAAAGAATCGATCGGTCCTGATAGTACTCGCTAGCTTGGAAACCACCTTTGAACCTAATGGAGTTCCTGTTTGATTATCTTTTTTCCCTGCATAAATATTTCGTGCAAATAGAATTTTGTAGCCTTTCAGGTGTAGCACAACATCTGCAGGTCCAGGACCCATCCATAATTATATAATTACGTCAACAGGCAAGAGAGTTATCTGAGTATTTAAACGAGATGTGAACCGACGTAATTAGGCATTTCAACATTTAGTCAACTGACTAAAACTAAAAACTAATACCTAACAAGGCCCCTTTTATTATGTACATATGGGAATCACTTAAAACCATAAATTATTAGAACCTAGTAACAAGGAGGTCATATTCCTTGAACTCTACTAATTCCCAAGTTGTAAACAAAATATTAAAAGGTGCATACTGCTACATTTGGTTTAAATATGAATTACTCTAACACCTAGCACTATTTAAATTCGCCTTTATTCAAACTTTGTATTTACCATTCTGTTCAACCTAATCTTGATTTAGATGAGAAAGACACTATTCATTTTATTCGTTTTTTCACATAGGTAGCTAATAATTAAAATATTTTTGGGGCATTAAATTCTATTTTATTCAATATAAATGATAAACACACGATTTAATATCCAAATGATAAGTATTTTAATTATGTGTGATAATCGTGAAAGTTTATTTTTTCATATAGGTATTCTATAGTTTATCACTCACATTATATATTTTTTTTGTAATAGGTTGTACACTTTCCTTGTAAGTGATACTGATTGTGGTAAATAAACTTCTATTATTAAGATAGATCTAATGGTTAAGTTTCCTCGATTAAAATAAACACCAATAGTTCGAGCAAGATCTGTCAAAATGATTGATTGATTGAAAATTTGAGTTGTATTGAATTCTTCCTCTGGTTTAGTTTTGAATTGTTTATACCGTACATGAATAAACTATATACAAGGTGTCCGTAAAGTATGAAGTATTCTATATATCTCGGTAAATATTTATTCTATCAAGAGATGTCTAAAATAAAACTTGTCTAGTATTTAATTCTTTATTACATGAAGATATTTAGTTAGTGGTTTCTTAAAAAACAAAGGAGCAGCGAATATCACTATAATGTTTTTAAATTAATATTGTACTCATTTAATAGAGATGATTTTTCTCTTTTCAATGATATAAAGTTTTAATACTTTACTCAACTAGTTTTTGAGAAAAAAAGCGAAAAAGGAATGTTAACATAATAACTGAACCAATCTGAAATGACTCTAACAAGTTTAGTTTAAGTTAATATTAATTAATCTTGACACAACAAAAAAAAAAGGAAACTACAATAAATGTTCAAATTGAGCTGTGATAAATTCTACGTTGAAATTCATCAATCGCATCTGAAACAGCTTCACGTGTACGAATGCGATTTTTTAAGCTCTTAATATCTCCCGGCCTATTTACGTAAACCTTACTTTTAAGGTCACCTTAAAGGAAGAAACACAACGCACTTAAATCTGGTGACCGAACTGCCCATTCGACTGAACCTCTTCTGCCTATCCAACGATTTGGAAAGGTATCATTAAGGTACTGGCGGACATTATCCCCAACATGTGGAGGGGCCCCGTCGTGCTGGAACCATATTCCGTCGTGGTGTGTATCCGGATCTTCTTCCTTTGGGTATAAAGCAGCTAATGCAAGAACTACCTCAAATCGTAGAAAATTTAGATAAACCTCGGCCGTTAAATTACACTCAAAAAAATAAGGTCCGAAAATCTAGTTTCCCATTATTCCTGCACACACATTAACTTTCTGCTGGTAATGAGTGTGCCCTTCTAGATACCACTTAGCATTTGCTGAAGACCAGTATCGTGTGTTTTGCTTATTAACTGTCCCGTTTAAGCAAAACGTTGCCTCGTCAGAAACAGAATATTTTTGAAAATTTGCATTGGCTTCAAGTTGGAGGATTATTTCTTCCAAAATTCCAACCTGCGATCCAAGTCGTCTGCAAATAACTCCTAAACTACACACGCTTTATATGGGTGCCACTTTTCCTTTTTTAGGAGACTGTGTACAGTGGATTTGCTTGTATTACACGCCAACACCACATTTTCACTTCTTTCATTATTTAAAGCTGTGTAGCTCTGCCCGTTTTTGGTAAATATTTAACACATCGACTGCCGTAATATATAAACAAAATTGCCACTGTGGCCGAACGTCTTTTTCTTTCTTATTTTTATACGATTGTAGCGCCGCGTGTACCTAAAGTTCGGTCTCAAAACGGACCTGTTTGAACGCGTTCGATATGCGCCGCACATGCAGTTAGTAGTCTTGTTCGTAAATTATTGATGCAAGCCCATCCAAGTGAATTAGTGCCTGTACTAGAGTTCTAAATAGTTATTTTCGTAACTAGTAGGCTGTTTACACATTTCTTGGTGCGACGCCGTTCTTTTTTGCCCCAGGCGTAGCAGAGGGATAAAATATAAGTCTGAGCACCAAAAATACGACAGTGTACGTGTTGCGAACAAAATTTTTTGTAACCGTTTACATAAAATTAGAAAAAAATTAAATTTTGAAATATTTGATGACATATGTCTAATTAAATACGTAAATAAAAAAGTGTATATATTTAGTTATATACCACTTTTTTGTTTATGTATTAAAAGTAACGATTACGCAAAATTAATTACGAACAGGAACAAAAGCGGTTGCAACAGTTGAAACAGGTATTGTAAAAAAAATAAATAATGAATGCTATAATCATTATTCTGTCCGACGAAGATGACATATTAGCCTTTTTGCTGAATCATCAGACGAATACGTCCCTGGTAGTGATGATGAAACTGATGTATCCAACGCCCCTAAAAAAAGCATCTCAAAATATACAACACAAATATAAATGACGCACATGATCCCAAACCAAGTTGTTCAAATAACGATTTGGTGACGCAAACAATTGAAGAAGTCGTGATGGATTATGAAAATGTCACAAGTGGTGACGAAGAAATGTCGGCAGGGGATGTCAGTCTTGCTCGGCATAACGGAACAGGATTGGACGTGAAGAATTTTACTTTTACCGAACCAAGTCCAGGTGTAAATGTACAATTGTACCAAGATTACTGTATGAAATCTCCACTAGATTTCTTTGAACCACTTTTCGACCAACGGATCCTTACTTTGATGGTTACTGAAGCTAATAAGTATGCACAATTTAAGGCTAAATAAAATGCACCAAAAGCTAGGATTCAAGATTGGCAAGATACAGATATTGATGAAATGAAGAAATTTGTCAGTGTACTAATCTGGATGGGTCTTGTTCAATACCCAAGTACTGAATCATATTGGTCCAATCTATCAGAATCCCATAAAATCTATAATGTCCAGAAACCGCTTTCAGTTATTGCTGAAAATGTGGCATTTCAGCAATAATGAAATTGTGTCAGGCGATAGGCTACAGAAAATATCTCCTCTCAAAATTTTCAACGCCACTATACGCCAAAGGAATGTGTCTGTATTGATGGACACTACTTCCGTTTCGAGGGCGCCTGTCTTTCCGGCAATTTATAAAAACAAACGCCATAAATTTGGCATAGAATTATATAAACTATGCGTTGAGAAAGGATATATCTACAGTTTAATAGTATATTGCGGAGAAGATAAGATCAAGGGGGAATCTTCGTCCAAGAATGTGATGCTTACACTTGCAAATAGTTTGCTCAACAGTGAACGCACAATTACTACACAAGTATGCATTTTGTTCACGTTTTACTTGAGAAAAACACACATTTAGTAGGGACTCTCCGCTCCGATAGAAAATTGAATCTCAAAGATATCATTGGCAAAAAAACTAAAGAAAGGTGAGATAATTGCAGCTGAAAGTGACACCGGTGTGGTCATTCAGAAATGAAAGGATAAGTGAGACGTTTTGGCTACAAAACACACAGCCGATTTACTAAAAATTACTTATGGCCGCAAAGAAACAGAAAAACCAGTTGCAGTTATCGACGACAATAAACATAAAGCTTATATTGATTTGTCCGATCAAATTAAAGCTTATTGCACATCCTTACGCAAAGGTGTAAAATGGTACCGTAAACTAGCCATCGAACTTCTTTGTGATAGCGCATTGGTGAATGCATTTATTTTGCACCAAGAAGGGGCAAATGAAAAGATGTCAATTTAAAGAGCAAGTAACACCGGAGCTTTTGCAAATATCAAATCAACATGACGATTCCGCTTCTGACTCTCAACATATTTTAGAAGATGTTGGTGGCAGCAATAATAATAGACGTCGATGTGTGATTTGTTACGAAAAACTTTAAAATGAATTTGGATGAACGTATGACCAAAATAAGACATCTCATTCCAAGCTGAAGTGTAACTAGTGTAATAACCATTACTGCCTGGGGTGTTTTTTTTAAGGCCACAAATATACGAAATAGTTTATTTATCTCATATATACTCCATATAATTAAGATATTTTATATACTATTGTTTCATTTTATTAATAAGCTTTTCATTTTTCACGTTTTGTTTCAATGAATAAAAAATTATACTTTGTTTTCCATTATTATCCATTTGAAAAATCTGGAACAGTGGCAGGATCTGTAACAAACAAAAAACACCCCATATATATATATATATATATATATATATATATATATATATATATATATATATATATATATATATCATGCAATCATTATTGCGTCCGTACGTAATTCCTTAATTTGGCGTCACCTAGAACAAGACGTATTCTCTGATATTTTATTGAAGTATATAGGTCAGCATTTTTTTCTAAGTTCTATGGTCTATTCCATATGTTTCTAGCTTTTTTTTTTACTATATACATAATTTTTGTACGTTTGACAATCATTCTGGAACCCGTACATTAAAGTACTGCACTAAAAATCATTACGGCATCTTGCTGCGTTGCATGCCCTCTTAATGTAACAAAGCAATCATTTTGGCATCTCGGATTAGAATATACATAATGTTGTTGTTGCAAACATTTAGGCGTCAATATATTTTATATTAATAGTTTGTGATAAACCAGTTTGACGTCTGCTTTCATATTATCCAAAAATTTTATGAATGTTTCATTTTGGCGTCTTAGTTTAAAATATACACAATGTTCTTGTTGCAAACATATTGGCGTCTACATATTGCAATTAATAGTTTATGTGCAATCAGTTTTAGGTCTGCTTGCATCTAATTCGAAAAATATATGTTCTATCACCAAAGAACTAGTCGATCATTTTGACGTCTTAGTTAAAGATATACATATTGTTATTATTACAGCATATGAGCGTCAAGGTCTATTCATATATGTTCAAATAAAATCAATACAATACTTATGTTATTTAAATAGCTCCCAATGTAGAAGAGATACATTTATCAAGTAAGGGTAAAGTACAGGAAAGCAGTGAATAATGGATGTTTGTTAAGCTGTCGCTAAAAAAGATCGCCGACAATTGGTCACGCGAAAAGTTGTCGCGCACATTTGAGCGCGCCTCAAAATATCGCCAGCGAAAAAAGGGCGCCGACGAAAAAAGATCGCGGACAAATGGTGGCACTAAAAAATTTAAATTTTTGTTAACAATTATCTAAATACCAGACTGGAACACTGCGACGCGGCGTTGATTTCACTCAGTACACTCTAAATTTGAAGGTGAGTGTATAGATCGTTTGGATCGACGACAACCGCAGTTTTCAAGAAATCTTTGGAATTGTTTTGAATTCATAGAGGAAGTCATACCATATACAAATTATTCTGCAGAAGGATGGCACAATAGTGTTCCTATATATTAAATGCAGCACATCTAAATTTGTAGAAATTTATCAATTCGTTAAAGAAAGAGGAAAGTTTACATTGTTTGAAAATTGAACACACTACATAGCTGGAAACGAACAGCCACTCAAAAAAATTTGTAAAGATACGGCGCAGCGACAGAAAACTATTTGTCAATAATATGCCAATCATCCACATTAAGAGTATTTAAGGGCGGTTGCTCATAACTTCGAGGTACAAATATAAAAAGCAGAAAAGCAAGAACCAACAAAAAAAAAATAAAAAAATCATAAAATATGAAAACATAAAAAAAAACTTTTAAACATGGCAGTTATTAACTGCCAGTCCTAAGCCTGGATAAAATGTGGAGGAATGTTTAATAGTTATATTTTTCTACGCGACGTTTTCTCACGCGATCATTTGTCCGCGACCTTTTTTCGCTGGCGACCTTTTGATGTGCGTTCAAATGTGCGCGACATTTTTTCGCGCGACCAATTGTCCGCGACCTTTTTTCGTACATTCGTTTTTTAAGTATAGTGAATTAGATGTAGAGCAGCCTTGCATAAAACCCCGCCTTTTGAAAGTCAATAAAATTTTCAACAGGGAAAAGAATGATACAGGTTCAGTGGAAGCATTGTGTGTCGCCCTATTATTAGGAACTAGTAGTGCTGTTTATGGACATGGATGGGTGTCGTACTCATTATACCTCTCTGAGTATAACACAAAGTACTCAACTTTAGTTCTAAAAGTACAAATACGCCAGCGACATGGACGTCCTGATAAACGATAAACACACATGCACCCATGCTTGCACATGTACTGACGCACAAGCACAGACGCGCGCATGCGCAGACACGAGGTTAATAATAGAACTGGTTTCTAAACGCCCTAAACGGTACTAATTTAACTTGGTCGCACTAAAAAAAATAATTTTGATAAATAAACGGTCTCATCGTAACAAGTTACTACGTAATTCAAAATTAAGACACTTGTTTCTTAATCTACATTCTGCAGTTCGTTAGAGGTTTACTAAGCAAAATCCAAGGATGAATATACTTCGCCGTAAAACTTTCGGTTAAACTATCTACCTCTAAGAATTGAAACAAATACTAATTCAAAATTAAATCTATGAAGTGTCGATTAAAACTATGAATTTGGTGTACAAAGTTATTTAATTAATTTTAAACGGATTTTTTTTATATTTGTACACACACAAATATAGAAGCGAATCCGAAATGCGATTTAAAAAGTCACCCTTTTAAAATAAGGGTAATAATGTCATCTCAACTGTTAATAATAAGTAAATTTTGCATTGGATTATATCATCTGGTAACGTTCGAATCAACTGGGTGTCCCAAGCAAAATTACTAATACAAACAACCGTCGTAGTTATCTACCTATGACAAAACTGTAAAACATATTAACCAATTTGCATTTTAATTTTTACATTTATCTGTAAATTTTATTATTTTCTGGGTGTGTACATAGAATGGTGTATTTGAGGTGCATGAGGTAGCTAATCTTGCTTAGAATAAACAGTATGTATATATGTTAATATATGACTTCAGAATGATTTACAAAATAATGCATGTGTGAGTTCATAATGATGTTAAGTAATATCAATTGTATATCTAGGTAGAATGACGCCAGAAGGCTGTAGACCGTAAATATGAAATTACTTCAAATTAAATAAGAAAGAATATTAGAAATCGGTTTTACAGTGTTGCCATTTAAAGACGTCTGAAAGATTGTAAATGTACAGAATAAATACAATAAAAGTATATTTAGAAATAGCGCCGTGACGGCAAAGTGCTGAACTAAGTTTGTATACAATTTTACGAATTACACGATTTTGGCGTCGACAAGTTTTTAAAAAATCTCAACGTAGGAGTATGGAATGGGCCCCATACTGAGAATGAATATTATAGGATTCTATCAGAATTGTCTTTTGTCAACGGTGCTTCTCTAACACTCATACCAAGAAAATTATTAAGGATTGTAATCTGGCGTCCATATACAGACGCCACTTTGCAAAGTGTAGCCAGATTGATGCTAAATGCCAAATAGATGGACGCAAAAATGATAGAATGATGTATATATATATATATATATATATATATATATATATATATATATATACATATATATATATATATAAATATATATATATATATATATATATATATATATATATATATATATATATATATATATATGTGTAGGGTGTCCTGTAAAGAATGGGCCTTTGTTGTAACCACATTTAGGCCAACTTACTGCTTCCTTAAAAAGTTACGACCTTTCAAAGATGCATTTTTTATTTCACTCTTTTTCGATAGCTGTCGCATTTGTAAAGATATCTTGTCTAAACTTGGTACAAGGGAGTTTTTCGGATAGACAAACATGAATATCTATTTACTTTCAAACGTAAAAGATCGAGGGCGCCACCTTTAGATATCTTGTCTAAATTTGGTACAAGGGAGTTTTTCGGGTAGACAAACATGAATATCTATTTACTTTCAAACATAGATATAGGGCGCCATCACACCTTACTCATGTTTCTGGTTTCTGCTGAATTTTATTTGTGGTTAAAGATTTTGAAAGACTTGTTAACATTTCTGAAAGATTATTTTATTTTCCTTAAAAAAGGGTGCCGGGTGGCCAGATAAGAATGCAAAGTGCTGTTTCTCGAAAACTATTCGTCGTAGAGAGTTGCGGTAAAAAATGTTATTACTAAAGTGGCAAAAAAGGACCGTGGAAAATATTTTCAAAACTTTTAAAGTGAATTTTTACTGAAATCCATCTAGTAAATGTACCAAAAAATTATATGCTTTTTAAAGCTCAGCTTTATTCGAGTAATTTTTCTTTAACGTATCTATTAAAATAAAGTGGTAGGGAGCGATTCAATCATTTTTTAAATAAAGTTCTAATTCCTAAACGACGTAACTGATTTTAATAAACTTAGTCTCGTTGGAAATAGCATTTATTGCTCCATCAAATCCATCTTACCTGTAATATGTCTAATTGTTAGTGATGCCGCTATAGCGCGTTTTTTGATATAATATCAGAAAATTGCAAAATTCTCTAAAAAATTAAATGCAACAATGACTTTTTTTTCATAAAAATGAAATGAAATCATCCCTAAATAGGTTAGTGAAAACCGAATATCGATATATTATTCATATCCTAAAATATCGAAGAAATAAAATCTAGTTATTATAAAATTTGAAAGTCGATATTACACCGGTATTTATTCTTATTTATTTGTCTGTTTTCAAGATTCAATGTTTTATAGTTTATTAGTTATTTGTAAATATGCAAGTGAAATATGTACATTCTGCACAGTTCACTTTTGCATTTTCCTCTAAAGCAGAACCATATATAATAAGAGTACCTTTTTTAAAGAAAATAAAATGACCTTTCAGAAATAAGTCTTTGAAAATCTTTAGCCACAAAAAAACAACGGAAACCAAAAAATGAGCAAAATGTTCGTGGCGCCCTCTATCTTTTACGTTGAAAGTAAGTAGATATTCAAGTTTGTCTACCCGAAAAACTCCTCTGTACCAAGTTTAAACAAGATATTTTTAAAAATACGACAGCCGCCGAAAAAAAGTGAAATACAAAATGCATGTTTGAAAAGTCATAAGTCATAACTCTTTGAGGAATCAGAATTGGAATAAGGTAAGTTGGTCTCAATGGGGTATTTTGACCCAAGGAAACTATATCTGAACTATGGCCCATTCTTTACGGGACACCCTGTACATATACCATCAAAGCAACGAAGCGTAATTCGCTGATGATATACATATATATATATATATATATATATATATATATATATATATATATATATATATTAGAAATTTTCTTTAGTTCGTCCCAGTCGACCGCTGATGATGATAACTTAGCTATTGAAACGCATTTGGTGTTTTTTATTTTTGTGTGGTACGTGGGTGTATTTTGTTTGTTATTATTATCCAATGTTTTAATTTGAAGCCATCAGGAATCACTGCTGGGTCACAATATTACTGGCCAAAAACACAAATAGATTCTTCCAGCAGCGCTTTTTTAATACCGCACAACTTATATGAGGTTAGAACGCAAACGTTGGCACACGCGGCTGTGAATGAAAACTATGACTGAGACGTAATTACAATACAGTGAGACGCAGAGCCCGTACCTTGAAATTTGAGCCAAATTTTACTTACAGTTTGTGATGTACCACAAGTGGTGCATCTGTACCTATTTTATTTTATAAATTAGAAGGCGGATTGAACTGAAAGCATCTAGTAAATATGGGCGGCTGTTGTATATTTTGATAGAAAATAAGGTGTACATACTGATTAACTGTATTTCCTTTCAGAAAATGTTTATAATGTTATTATCTTAATGAATGGTAAAATAATTATAATATTATTATAAATTGATTCCAAAACAGAACGTTCTCTTACAAACTGAAGTAAATAATAATTGAAATGATTATATGATTTGTATTACAATACCATGGTAAGAGTAATTATTTCGTCTAATATAAATTAATATCAATGATAATTTGAAAGTTAATGTTACATCACAATGTTGTTATTTAATGTAGAGAGGTCTCTTGATTGCATTATTGATATATTTTATTTTGACATTTCACACCTATAATGTAGCATATTTTAAGATGGATGATCCCTTGTAAATGTAGTGGAGGCGTAAAATCGGAACTCGGGTAAAACTGGCATAATGCTGTCCTAGGGGTGATAACCGTAGCAAAACTAAAGCATGTTCTCGTTGGAATACTGTGTGTGCCTGTTATGAAATATGTTACCTTTTGGTTCGTTAATTGTAAATGCAGATCCTTAACATGTTGTGATGTTTTTCTTATACTACAGAAGCTAACTGCATTATAACTTAATGATCACCATTTATGAGATACAGGCCTGCATTAAATTACTACTACTACATTGATTGAGTTATTAAGGTTTGAGTAGGATGATAGCAATAATCTTGCAATAACAGTAGAATTTAAATACATATTGATCTAGGTACCTATAATTAATACTGATTCTTTATTTATGTTGTTATTCTTGTTTTCTTTAATAGCTCTTTCCTCAATCCGCAATAAAGATAGCAGAAGTACATTGCACTTGCATATAAATTTATATACTGTGTTTTATTGTGTTACCTTTATTCTTGCATTCGAGTTGTGCAGTCACTAGACTCGCCTGGGTACATTACAAGTTGATTGGGTAATGTGAAATTCGGGGCACAAATTATTAAACAAATTGAAAACTTCTGTCTGCGTCCTCCTTTCTCCATATCCCAGCATCATTAAAATTTCAGTATGTTGCCTTTGGGATAAATTATCTTTTCTGTTTACTTCAAAAGCATATTTCACTCGTAAATGGATGTTAACCAATGTAAATAAGTAACTTTTTACTTCAGGTGCACATACTACCTTGGCGTAATCAATTGTTTCAACAATTAAAAGTAATCATAGGTGTCTAGATTAATGACTAGTAACATACACTTAACATCACTCTACCATCACTTTATTGCTTTTTTCTCAAAAACTAGTTCAGTAAAAGTATTAAAGTTTTATATCATTGAAAAGAGAAAAAACATCTTGATCAAATGAGTACAATATAAAGGTACCCTGACATTTAAAAAAAATTGTAGTGATATTCGCTGTTCCTTTGTTTTTTAAGAAACCACTAACTAAATCTCTTCCTGTAATGAAGAACTAAATACTAGACAACTTTTATTTCAGACATTTTTGAGAAAATAAATGTTTACCGAGATAGAATATTCGATACTTGTGGACACCCTGTATAATCACTTGTCCTCTATAAAAAAAAATTAATCACAAGTATTATTTATTATTTTATTTTGCCACCATAATGTTCTTTATACGCCTCCAAATGCGGGCGTAATGTGGTCTTTATAGCACGGAAATGTCATTGATGCTAAGCAGCATGATTGACAGCAAACACATGACATGATATATAATAGCAATATCACAGTATCTTAGTAACAACAAATTAGCCTACTGTCGACTTTATTTCACTGCATTTGCATTTAAAAACTTGCTGAAAATACTGAATCTTTTTAATATTTTGTTCCAGTTTCATGGTGCAAAATAAAATAAGACATTGTATGTACCACGGGAATAATTGTAGATTATGGCTCTCAGGAATATAAAAGCCCTCCGCTTCGCGTCGGGCTTTTAACATTCCCTCGAGCCATAATCTTCTGATTATGCCCTTAATACATAAATATCTATTAAATATGTATCGACATGTATGCTTGTATCATAAAGTAAAATGCTTGTACCGTTGTTACTAATCATTCAGTTTGAGAATCACCAAACAATTTAATATCTTGTCAATTTTTTCTACCTAAAATTATTCAATTTATGAATAAACTTGAAAAATATGTATTATTGTTTACATACATAAAAGGTTATGTTTTTTTTTTTATATTATATTTATAATTAAGTAAACCATTTCTGAATTTATTACAATTCACTAGCACAAATGAATGATTTAATGAGATTAATAATTAATAAGATAACTGGGTATAATGGTTAATTTTCCTAGTTTAAAATTTAAAAATCATTCAACAATGTTCTGACATTTTATGGAAATTGAAGCGACATCTATTTTCTCTCTGGTAGAGACGTCTATCGATGAGAATATTAACTAGATGATAATTTTACTGTTTCAATAGCGGCTTAGGGCGTTTAAATCTTCCTGTAATTTCAGAATGATTCATACTCAACTTACTTTAAACCAAACTATATTAGCTATAAAACATGTGGATAAGTACAATTATTAACCTCAATGTTATAAAAAAAGGTGTGGTCTTGCAAGAGTTAACATAAATTATACTGTAGCGACGTCAGCGTAAAACTGAGTGCTCTTTGTAATATGATTAACAAAAAAAATATGGCTACCATATTAACAAAATGTAACTTTTTTATTGATAGCTAAAACCTGCAAACTGTAAAAGCAAATAAATATACACATACATAGTAGATAATATCGAATCAGTGAAACAAAAAAATAATAGTGGATTTTATTAATACATGAAAAGTTGCTTTATGCCAAGGAACACGACGATGTTGCGTTAACGGTAAATAAAAGCTTTTGTTGATAAGCAATTGCAAGAGGTCTCAGCAAATTCAATTCATTCATATACTTTGCATGTATACCTACCTAAAGTATCTTAATATTCTGAGATAATCCTCTTGAATTCGAGTGCTTGCGTCCCCAACAAATGTAACTCTACGCTTTTGTAGATCTTCAAATCCATAAAAATAGTCATGCACAGAGCCATCTAGACCTAAAAATATAATATCACTATATCAAAATACTTATAAAAGGATATTAATAAAATTCATCAGCAAGCAGAATTCTATTTCTTAAAACCTATGGACAATTATTATCTTAATGATGGGTTTTATGGGTCACGACATATGCAATTGTCAGTGTTTGGAATCGAACCTTTGCCTAAATGGCAAATCGATTTAGATCAATTTATATTCTTTAACCTTACTTTGTGGAATTCCACAATTAATAGGACCAAGGTAAGTGCACCAGTGGTTGACACTGGTGCACTGGTTTATAGTATTGATAAATTTTAATATTTCACTGCAAACAACTGCGTTAGAGTATTGTTCATATATTTATAAACGATGTAATGTAATGTGCAAAGTTTTGGGAAATGTTTATAAACAGTGAGAAAATTGCAGTGGATGACAGGTTAAAAATTCAAATGTTCCAGTGATTGACACTCTCTTGTACCAGTAATTGAAAGTAAAAAAGACTTTAGAGGAACGAAAAATATAATATCAAATGAAATTACAATTTATAATTACTTAAGAATGACAATATGCTTTATATTTGTTCATTTCAGGCGCAGAGTATATACTCTATTATTTTTTGGCAGTGGTTAATCTATGGATTATTATTTTGCGCCGACCACTTCCGATCCATCAACCACTTGAAGTCATTGATTGTACCAAAATTTCGGATTGACTAAGTTCAAGGACCTGGCCGGCCATTTTTAAAACTATTATGGCCGTTTTAGTTTCTTAACCAGAATTTCTATGGAATCTAGCAATTGTTTCGTAGCTGGAAATCCAACTGCAGCAACAGCAAACAGCCATTTCACTAATAATTCTTCTTCATTAGCAGTGACAAAAGTTTCGGGCCCCATACGAGTATGTATGTCATGTTGCATAATAGTGTAATCCTTGGGACATTAAACTTTTTTAAAACTATTATGGCCGTTTTAGTTTCTTAATCAGAATTTCTACGGAATCTAGCAATTGTTTCGTAGCTGGAAATCCAGCTGCAGCAACAGCAAACAGCCATTTCACTAATAATTCTTCATTAGCAGTGAGAATAGTTTCGAGCCCCATAAGAGTATGTATGTCATGTTGCATAATAGTGTAATCCTTGGGACATTAAACTGTCTACTTGGAGACGCAACTGATAATCACCTACTCACAGCATCCAGTGCATTTTGCATACCTTTAGTTGTATATTTTCTTCTAATTTTTTTACTGGTTTCCAATCTAACTATAAAATATGTACCTATAATTGACAGCATACTGTACCAGTAATTGACAGGATGTCAACAATTGGTTTTAGTATCACAACAATCAAATCTGGTAGGTATCACAAGCAACCCAATTTAAGTACAATTAAGAAGAAAACGGATCAATTACAAAAAATACGAGATGTTCCTATGGTTGACAGTCCCTGTCAATCACAGGAACCACTCAACAAAAATTGTTCCAGTAATTGACATGCATCAAAGTTAACCTCTTAATTGGATAACGTATTTTTTTTTTCAAAAATTAGTGATCTACTACTCTTAGGATGTGCTTAACTATTGTAGTTAAACTTTGAATCTTAAAGACCAGAAAATACCTGATGAAATCTTCGTATTATGTGCTTAAAGCTAACCTTAACAAAACCGTTATTTCTTGCAGATGATGAACTGGTATGCAAAACTATTTTAAATATTTCGGTTGGATTGTGCCATCTTCTGTAGGTAGTAGATATAGTACCCATTGACAGTATTATATATGAAATTGGGGCAGGAAAAAATTGTATTCTTAATATTTAGTTTTTTATAGTTACACGTCAACCAGTGGTTACCTGTCAATAACTGGTACCCTTACCTTAATTTCTCAAATATAAATCCACAATGTTTTATATAAACATTTTGTTCTCAACACTTTTGAATACAACATGTATCATATCAAGAGAAAATATATATGTAAAAATAACAAGTAGTTATGGTAACATATCATTAAGGTCAAACAACAAACGATGTAAATTATAATAGAGTATTTAAAATTTCTGTTAAAGGTTAATCTAAGATAAACCTGTTTGTTGATTAAAGGTTTATGTTTATGTTTATAAATTTCGAATGCTTCCAAAACATCTAATTTGTCTTATTTATTACAAAAAAATTTAATATTGTTTAATGTGTTCTTTGTATCTAAGTGTTTGTCCAGTATAAACAGAATTACAGGATGTGCAGTTCAATTTATAAATACCCTTCTTCCTTAGTTGAATCTTTCGCATTAAACAAAGATTTAAGAACATCGATATTAGTTTTGAAAGCTACTTTGTACTTCTTGTTCTTTTGTAATATGTGAGCTACTTTTTCTAATATTTTTGCAAAATATAAAATTTATATGTATTCATTTTCTTTCTGTTCTGTGTTAACTGGGTAAATGTTTTTGATTTGTTCTTGATTTTTAACTAAAGTGTTGATTATATTTGAAACGTAACCATTTTCTTGTGCAATTTATTTTCATTGATATTTCTTTATTGAAATTTGTTTGGTTTAATGGTAATGACATTGCCCTATGTACTAATGATCTATATGCAGCTAGCTTATGCATTTTGTAGTGACATGAATCTAGAATTGTAATGTCCGTATGTGTAAGTTTTCTGAATACGCCCGTATCCAGAAAAAGTTGAGCATTCAACATGATAAATATGCACGGATTCGATTATAAGGAGACTGTGGTGAGACTATATGGAATACCACGGCTACATTAGTTCGAGATCAATATTTTGCCGACTAATGGACAACTTAAAATTGTTACGCGAAGTAAACCCTAGCGTTACAACTGTTTAAATACACAATACAATATTATTGCATTATAATTTAAAAAAGTTAGAAAGATAGGTTGCTGTGGTGTGGTACAGATATAATTTTTACTATTACATCCATGCCCACATGCACCCTTTCTAACTTTTCTCCTAAGCATCAGTCATGAACACGGTTTCCGCGCATAAAAACATTGGCATAAATTATTTTATTTTAATTTTACATAAAATTTAACCCGTTTAAAGATGTGAATTGAGTCATCTGGAGTATTATAAAGTTAAAATAGTAACTCTAAAAAAAGCGATAATTGTAGAACGGTATGTATTGCTGACAAACTGGTTACGCCACATTTCGCCTCAAAACAACGCGAATGATCCACATTTTGTGAAGTTAGTAGTACATCTAAAAAATGCGATACTTTTGGAAGGTATGTATTGCTGACACTAATTACGGCAGAACCCCGGCACAAGAAACGTGCATGTTTCCGTTTTGTGCACCGGCGACTCCATAAACCGTGGTTCAAACTCAACACCTAAAAATGATTAGTAAAAAAACTCATCGTAAAGATGGAAACTTCCATTCTTAAGGCCAAGAAATTGTGCTCAGTTGCAACAAAAATTAAAACATCAAATTAGAAGTTATTGTTTATTCCTTGTGTTTTGAAGTTTCATTCCCTATATTTTCATCTTGTATATAACTCATAGTATGATTTCGTGAAACCGATTAATCTTGATCAAACTGCAGCTCAGATTCACTCGAAAATACGAGGCATGCTTTTTAAGTAAGTACCGTACTGATTCAGTAGATCACACACTACTATTACTGAAACTGAACAGATATGATGTTATAGGCATTGCACTAGACCTATACAAATCATACCTCAGCGATTGAAATCAAATAGTACAAGTTAAACACTCTTATAGTAATCTATACCTAGTTACACAAGGAATTCTTCAAGGTTTCATTCTAAGGCCATTACTGTATATAATATATTCAAAAGACCTTCTCACATACGTAGCACATAAAAATGTTAATGTCGTAGCTTATGCTGACAACACAAGTTTCTGATATTAGGTAAGGATGTCATGAAATTCAAAAGGATATTGCTACGGTCCATAATAAAATGATATTGTGGAGTATAGATAATAAAATTAAACTAAACCAAGCTAAAACTATTTCACTTCAATTTGGTAAATGAAGCAGCCCTGAAATCGATGCTATTGAGAAACTTAATTTAAATTTACCTTCTAGGGCGACAATGCTAGGAATCACTCTTGAAGCAACATTGAGTTGGAAGAAACATATTAATAATATTTGCAATAAAGTGAGGTCAAGTTGTTAAGCACTAACATACTTATCAAATTACTGCAGCTTTAACGTTTATCATGCAAACTTTCATTCACACCTAAGACACGACATAATTAATGAGGAAATAGCTCTGATGTACAAAGAGTATATATACTGCAGAAGTGTGACATAAGAATATTAGCAAAATTGCAACATAACGAACCCTGTCGCTCAGCTTGTTAGAAATTTAAAAATGTTAATGGTCACCTCAACCTTTACATACGAAATTTCCTGCTTCATGTACAAAACTAAAAATATATTCACTAAAAATCAAGTGGAACATAAATATAATACTAGGCATAAACAATTTGATACCTGACGGACACTATACAACTTTTTACCAAAAAACCTCTTTTTATACAGGGTGTCAAATCTTTAATATATTAAATGATGACGTAAAACACTCACCAAGTATTTCTATTTTTAAGAAATAAGTAAAAACACTTTTACTAGGTGTCAACTCGTATACCCTAAGTGATTTCTTTAACAACTATGTGTACCTAATTTAAATGTTTGTTAAATTTGTTAGATGTATAGTAAGTAACCCATGTCATTACTTTCAGTGTACAATATTTGTTTGCAACAAAAATTTGCATTACTGCGAAGCAACAAGCGTGAATGCATCCTTAGCTAGTATTATTGAAGCAAAGGGTCTATGCACAAAATATATTTTACTTTACTATTGCATAAGTTTAATAATAAAAGCTGTGTTAAAAATTAATCTTGTGTATCAATTATATTATAATAACTGTATATTTAATTTCAATAAATAATTCATTTTTTATATTTATTTGTTGGGCGTTATAGTTTGATTCAAAGAAAGTTGGGTATGACTCATTCTTAAAATTACACGAACTAAGATTTAGGCGACGTAAGTCTTCGTTAAATCAGCAAAATATCGCTTAATTAATGTTTATCGGCAGATATCTCCGCATAAATTTCCATAAAATGATAAAGAAAATTGAAAATTATTGAATGTTTATTATATTTTAAACTAGAAAAACTATCCATTATATCCGTTTACTTTATTGATAAGAGTCAAAAATATTTTGCTGCGACAGTGAATTGTTATAATTTAGGGCATGGTTTGATTATAATTACACACCATCATAATACATAACCTATACAGGGTTTTCCACGGTAGGCGTTCGTTAGAAGTTTATGTGGTTAGAAACAATTTAGAAATCTGAATTTTTGGACTTAAGGGTTATTTAAGATTCTCTTTCATTCTAAAATATTTTCAAGGTCATGTTACTTCCGGTTATACCGGAAGTAGCCGCTAACTTCCTTATTTTAAATGGAGCACCCTGTATATTATTTTATTTTTGGATAAGTCTTATAAGGGTTTTCTATACCTTTTTTCAACTGTTTCTTAGATATCTTGATTTTTTCAAAAATTTTGAAAGATGTAACCCTGTTTTCAACACTGCTTGTCTTACTTATTTTTGACTGATGGAAAGTGCTTCTGGAGTAGACAGAAGCATAAGAACTATACTTTTGAAATACTCATTGACAATTGATTTATTGCATACATGGTGTTCAAAATTTGATGAACTATTAAACAATTTTCAAAGTTGAAAAACTTTGTTAATTCAAATGTGACACCCTGTATATTATTGGATGAATAGATGCAGCATTTAGTTATGCATCGTTTGGCTATAACATTACCTATACCTATTATCAACAATTTTCTTGTTAATTAATATTTTCTACTTTAATGTGATTTTTGACAGAAACTGAAATGTTTTTCAAAAATAAAATGAACTTAATTCAAACTACACAAATTCTATTTTATTAAAACAATGAAATAAAACAAGAAGATAACAAAATTGAGAGCATAATAACAAATGAAAAACATAAAACAATTATTTGAACATAACTAGAAGAAAAGTGATAAAAAAGATAAAATGAATCATTACAAATGTTCCACATGACCGCCAATTTGATTTAAGCATTTTATAACTCTATCAAATACTCCTTGCGAAATAGATCGCCGAATTTCGTGTGGACACATACTATTGAATGCATTGTGAACACAATTTAGCAATTCCTCTCTAGTTTGAACTGGCCTAGAGTACACTAATTATTTTATACGACCCTAGAGGTAAAAGTCCAGGGGCGTCAAATCGGGTGATCTCGGTGGCCAGTTCCAAGGTCCTTGTGGGCCAATCCACCGATCTTCAAACATCAATGTCATCTGTTGGTGTACAGCTATAGTGGAATGTGCGGGAGCACCATCCAGCTGATACCAACTGTTTGCCCTGTCACATGCAGGTAGAGTATTTAGAAAATCCATAACAAATCCACGGAGAATTTCAAGATATCTCGCCCCATTCAAATTTTCATCGTACACTTGATATGCCACTCTATTATCCATAACTAAACAAAAAACGTTAAAACTAGATTGGAACTGGCGATTACGTTCTCTTGTTACATGAGGATTATCTTGTGCCCAGTAGTGACTATTTCGGCGATTGAAAATTCCTTCTCTACTGAATTTTGATTCATCGGTCCAAATAATGTTGTGAAGAAATCTCGGATATTCGGTCATTTGTACAAGAATAAATTCACAAAAGTTAACTCGTCGTGCCTGCTCACCAAGATGTAATCCTTGCACAGTTATTACCGAAAAAGGATGCATTTTATACTTCTTTAATATTCTGTGGATTGATGTTTGTGAAATATCCAAATCCAGTGCAGCTGCTGTAATTGAAGTTCGTGGATAAGCGTGAAAATAAGCTAACACGTTCACCTCGTTAACTTCATTATCTATTACTGGCTTTAAATGCGTTCGAGTTGCCCTTATACTTCCAGTTGCAATAAAGCGAGCTTCAATTCTTGCAAATTTTCCAGGTGTCATTAATGGTAGGTGTGGATACCGTTCGTTAAACAACCTGCATGTTCGCCTAACAATTCGTCCACATTCACCATGCGTGTAAAACAAATTTAATAAATCATTGTTAGAATATTCTTGAATACATTCCATTATAAACAGTACTTAAAAAAAATACTTAAAAAATTACAAAATCACTTAAATTGTACTGATTTGACATTAAATCAACAACAATGTTTTAATGCGTGTCAAAATCAAGGCTCACTAGATTGCAGTTTTGGAATTTTATCGGCTTTTATAAAAAATACGGAGTTATACGAGTTATAAAATGCTTAAATCAAATTGGCGGTCATGTGGAACATTTGTAATGATTCATTTTATCTTTTTTATCACTTTTCTTCTAGTTATGTTCAAATAATTGTTTTACGTTTTTCATTCGTTATTATGCTCTCAATTTTGTTATCTTCTTGTTTTATTTCATTGTTTCAATAAAATAGAATTTGTGTAGTTTGAATTGAGTTCATTTTATTTTTGAAAAACATTTCAGTTTCTGTCAAAAATCACATTAAAGTAGAAAATATTAATTAACAAGAAAATTGTCGATAATAGGTATAGGTAATGTTATAGCCAAACGATGCATAACTAAATGCTGCATCTATTCATCCAATAATATACAGGGTGTCACATTTGAATTAACAAAGTTTTTCAACTTTGAAAATTGTTTAATAGTTCATCAAATTTTGAACACCATGTATGCAATAAATCAATTATCAATGAGTATTTCAAAAGTATAGTTCTTATGCTTCTGTCTACTTCAGAAGCACTTTCCATCAGTCAAAAATAAGTTAGACAAGCAGTGTTGAAAATAGCGTTACATCTTTCAAAATTTTTGAAAAAATCAAGATATCTAAGAAACAGTTGAAAAAAGGTATAGGAAACCCTTATAAGACATCCTAAAATTTTGTCAAGAATCCAAAAATAAAATAATATATAGAGTGTTCCATTTAAAATAAGAAAGTTAGTGGCGACTTCCGGTATAACCGGAAGTAACATGACCTTGAAAATATTTTAGAATGAAAGAGAATCTTAAATAACCCTAAAGTCCAAAAATTCAGATTTCTAAATTTTTTCTAACCACATAAACTTCTAACGAACGCCTACCGTGGAAAACCCTGTATATTTGTAAGTAAACAAATACTTTTTTTGTTTATTATAAATTAAATCATTTCAGGTGGAAAAATTGATAAAAGTTGCAATTAGTTTGTTATTCTCAAGATTTATAACAACCCTTCTAGAAGCATAATTATTGCTTTGTAATCGACATAATTCTTGTAGATACTTTACGATAACATAAATATTGATACATTTGTGATTATTTCATTCTTGTAGAAGGAAGTATGTACCGTGTAATGTAGTTGGAAGTTCCACGAAATTATAGATGTTTAATAATTTAATTTAGCACATAATTTAAATAGATTCAGTCCACCTATTGTAGAGTTATCAATATGTTATGTACCAAACTAAAATATGATAACTAGCATTGTCCATTACAATTAAAGATGGTTCTTTTAAGTTTGTAATTAAATTATTTTCAAACCATTTTGTAAACAACTCCGCACACATATCTCCATGATAGCACTTTGTGACTTTGTAGAAAACAAAAGTGAAGCATCGGAAATAAATCCATCTTCATTACCTGCATGAACAACTATAAGTCTAAAAATTACAGTTATTTTATTAGGAATTATAATGTAATAACTAAATTACACCAAACCATTTTTCTTTCACCCAACCAGCGTCTTTAGGGCGATCCTCAACTGAAAATCTGTGTTTCATCTAAGAATATAGGATTGTATAATTTTTCTTCTTTAATTTTGTAATATTCTCTTAAGAATCGTACACGATTGGCAGCAATATGTGATTGTTCCAGTAAACCTCTCCTACCAGCATCTACCTTAGATGAAAAGCCAATGGAATGAAAGAGACGTCTTAAGCTTGATCTGCTGATATCAAAAACTTGACTATTGTCATTTTCAATACATTTCATAAATTTTGCCCTTTACAGCATCCTTCACATAGTCATCAACTTCGGTGGACTTAGATTTCGTGCGTATTTAGCTGGTGACTGTGGAGGTTTATTTTCTTTGTGGGCTCTGTAACCCTTTTTTTTATAGCACTAATTGTATTTATACTAACACCACATGTTTCAGACGTGCGCTAAAAGTAGTCCTTTCCAAGTATCATATTTTACACAATAATGTACTACATACCTGCATAAATGGAACGAGTACCCTTGATTGTCACGTTCTCGTTCAAATAATTAAGCACGTTCATAAGTAAGAGTTGCGGTTGAGATTTAAGGTACTTATTACGTAGCATATCTAAAATTTTGAAATTTTATCTAAATTATGTAAAAATGTTACCAAATTACCGATAATTCGCTGTACACATTGTAGATAGTTTTGAAAAAAACTGTTTTTTTTATAAAAAGTAAAGCGAAAACGCATAAACAATAATTTAAAAAAATGACAGGAGTGACAGCTGCTGCTTCTTAATCATGATACATTTTATTGCGCTAATATGAATTGTACAGCAGATTTATGTGTTTATGGCTATCCTTCTCTAATACATGTAGTTGAAAGAGATAAAAATATGGTTTTATTATAGTTGTACATCGAGAGTCATACCCAACTTTATTTGAATCAAACTTTACCTGTGCTTATTTGATATCAGTTAATTGAAATGTGAATGATTCAAAATTTTAAATTTGTGTTATTTCATTGGTTGATGGGATTAGGTTGACATACATATGCAATAATCTACTGTAATTATTCATAAGTAATTTAAAACACCATGGCAACTACTTAGCTTGATCAAAAAATTAGTCATTATTAACTTTGTCAGTTGGTGTCTATCATGCAAAAAAATGTTAGAAGCATCACAAATATTTGGGGTTTACTGGTCTCAGATAAATCGGAGTTGCCACTTTGCTCCATCTCCAAACTTTTGCGTACGAGTAAAGCAATACTATTCTGGACTTACAAAGTATTTCAATTTGTCTGTTCTCCATATGATGAACTTACTATATAACTACACACACAAACTGAAATATTACACTGGAAACGAATCAACAAACATTCTTCAGAGGTTTGAAATGGTTTTCAACGTAATATATCTTTTGAAATAACGAAAATGCTATTTATTTGGCATAATAGACATTAGTGCATCTTTCGTTCCATAACACATTCCTTGGATTCTAACTGGTTTAATAGGTATTGTTTTCTTAGTTATTTAAAAGTCGTTTTGATACAACCTCTGAAAAGTTTGTGAAGGCCATATTATGTAAAGTATAATTACTATTAAAACCATTTAAAAATTGAAGTACTTATATACATACTATTAAAACAAATTTACAGTTAACTTAAAAACACCTTTCTCAATCTTACAATAAGTAAATATTCAAAATATAAAAATAATTACCTAGAAACATGGAATTTATAGTAAGATCTCGTCTATGTGCATCTAATAACCAGTCTGTCGTAAATTGTACTTCAGCATGTCTGCCATCTGTTAATACATCAACACGTAGTGTAGTAATTTCAAAATTTTCTTTATCATTTATTCTTGGTGTTATTGTTCCATGTTTTTCACCTTTTGTATTAATCATACGAATATTTTCTGAGTTAAACATTTCTTTCATTTGGTCAGGTGTAGCAGTTGTAGCAAAATCTAAATCTTTAGGTTTTTTCCCCATTAATAAATCTCTGTTAAAAATTCCCCATTTAAAAACAAATATTATTGGGTTAGGTCATACCGCACTGCACCCCCTGCAACACGTAATTCATAACCATACTCTTTAAAAAGAGAAACTAAGGTTGTTAACTCATCTGTGAATATTGATTTATACTCTGGGGAATCTAGCTGCATAATCACTGGATTTTTTCTACAATTTATTTCAACCATTTTCCTCAGTTGTTGAATCGCCTTAGGGTAGTTTATAAAATCTAATAATTGATAAAGTGAGTTAGAGAAAATATTTAAAATTGATAATTTTACCACTTTTATATAATTTTGGAACTTGTATTAATAAACGTTTAAAACCAAACATAACTTTCAATATTTTTCATTTTTTAGGTTAACTTTTAAATTTAAAATGATACTATTTTTGGGCTCGTGGTGCTTGAACGCGGATAAAACATGCGTCCATACTGTAAGCAACATTGCTAAATAGATAAAGTTAACAAATAAGTGGTGAGGAATAACACACGATCTTCCACCGTGCATGTAGAAACTAAAAGAAATGGAATAATTTTAATAATAATTTTTTTAGGATAATTATGCAAGCTCTTTTTAATACGTTCATAACAAAACTAGGCAACATTGTAAAAACAAAAAACAATAATCTATGTGAGATGAACGTCTGAAATTCATGTCAGATGGAACTTAACAGATACATAGATGCTAACTTATCAAAAATTTCAAAACCTCCCGCTTTTAAAAAATACCGATAATTACTATCCAAGCATTTTCAATTCTAGTTAATTAACTTCTAGACTTAATGAAATATTATGTAAAATTAAATTTTCTTTACAAATTATGTCTACACATTTTTTACGTACAATATTAATCGTTATTCAGATATTGCAAAAATTAAACTAACACTTACCTAGGTATATTTGTCGCTAAATTATGCGTCGTACCACAAAATAGTTTAGAACATAATTAATCGGTATGTTTAAGGTCTATATATTGGTATTTTTATATATTTGAAATACACAGCCGTTTCAGAAATATTTATATAACACACACACACACACTCGCGCGCGCACGCACACACACACGCGAGCGCGCACTTGCACGCGCGCTTGCACTCGCACGCGCACGCACACACACCTACACACACATCCACACCCACATCCACATCCACACCCACACACACACACACACACACACACACACACACATGCACGCATGCACACACAAGCATACACACACGCACACATAATGATTTTTTTCTCTCTAACCATCTAACTTATAAACAAAAGTTTGAGTAAATGAATGTAAAATTGAACCCAATTCTCAAAGTGCAAATTTGTATAAAAAATCTGGAACACTGATATTTGTATGTTTAACAATTGAAATAAGAGGGTTTCCTTTTCAGGGTACTGATAAAACTTATATAGGGATACAAAATTATATCTTATCATTCCAAATCCAAATGGATCATAAAGAAATATTTTTTATATGCGGATTCAAAATGGTTACTAATAAAATAAAATCTTAAGGGTAGCCTATTATGACAATATAATCATACTTTCATAAAAAAAAATATTATTAATGTTATTAAATCCATAAATAAAAGTATATATATATATATATATATATATATATATATATATATATATATATATATATATATAGAGAGAGAGAGAGAGAGAGAGAGAAAGAAATTTTTACATGTTAAATGTTATTGCTGTCAGTTTATTTATGTCAGTTCTTATGTTGTGATCCATTCTGTCGAGTTAGTTTTGGGAGTTCTATTATAATTCATTATCCAAAATGAAAGTTTACGGCAAAGAAGAAAGAATCGATATGATTTTTATTATTGGAGAATGTCTACAAAACTGTTTATTGGCGTCACGAGTTTACGCTCAGAGATTTCCTAATAGAAATCATCCGAGCAAATATGTTTTTGAAAGACTTTTGGCTCATTTTAGGCAATGTGGAAATGTTGAGTATAAAAAGCCGACCAGAACGAAACCTGTGACACTGCATTTGATGTTATTGCCTCCGTAATAGAAAATCCCCATATAGGGCAAAACCAAATAGCCCAGAATATTAACGTTAGTCAAGCTAGCGTTTCTAGATTTCTTAATAAACATAAATACCATGATTATAAAATCCAACGTCACCAAGAACTTTCGGTAAATGATTTTGATAATCGAGTTACATTTTGTATGTGGGTGTTGGATAAAATCGCAGAAAATGAAAACTTTTCTAATCTAGTTCTGTTCAGCGATGAATGCACATTTCACAATAATGGCTACGTCAACAGGCATAACTTCCATTATTATTCAGACTGCAATCCGCATCAATTTAGAACAGTTGATAATCAACACAGGTAGTCAGTTAATGTTTGGGGCGGAATAATGGGCGAATATTTAATTGGTCTTCATATTTTTTAATGGGCATTTAAATGGAAGATTATTTTTAGAATTTTTATCAAATGAACTTCCAATTTTATTAGAAGATATCCCCTTAAACAAGAGGGCGAACATGTGGTTGCAAATGGATGGCGCTCCCGCACATTATCATCGTGATGTACGAGATTTTCTAAATACTCATTTCCACAATCGTTGGATAGGAAGAAATGGCCCCCAGTGTTGGCCTCCACGATCACCAGAACTTACTTCACCGGATTTCTTTCTATGGGGATATGTGAAAGGGATTGTTTATAATACACTCCCAACTACACCAGATAACATGAAGGAACGTATCAGAGAAGCTTTCCAAAGTATCCAACCAGAAATGTTATCCAATGTTGGTAAAAGTTTCGAAAAGCGAATACAAATGTGTTTGGAATCAGACCGTCGTCACTTTGAACATTTATCTTAAATAGTAAACTGCTATTTTTTGCATTTTCATCATATTTTCATTTATCTTTATTTTTCTAATAAATTTAAAAAAAAATCATAATCAAAAGTTTTATTATTTTTAAATTTTTAAAACTGACAGCAATAAAATTTTACCTGTAAAAATTTCATGGTTGACTTGATAGATGTTAAAATAGTTAAAATCGGTGTACTTTCACTAAATGTGAGTTTTTCATGAGAACTGTATTATTTAGCTATAGGGAAGTGTAATATCGTTTGATAGAGAATAATATTCTACAACTGACGTTGATATAAAATACAGGGGGTTCCATTTGAAATAACCAAGTTATTGCAATTTAAATACTGACAATGTAAGGTCAACATTTTTGAACACCTTGTATAAGATAATCAATTTTTCACAAATGCATCATGAAACTTATTCAATTAGTTGAACAGTACCCAAATTTAGTACAGAAGCGCTCATGAAAAATTTAACTACAAACGTGTCGAAATTATTACTACATTTCACAAAATACAATATATCTTAAAAGCCTTTAGGTTTAATAGAGGTAAACCGTAATGAAACTCACTTTTATTTTGAGCGTATAAATCGAAAAAGTAAGAATATACAGGGTGTCTCGTTTAAAAAAAAATTTGACATGTATCGGGTTTTTGGGACAACCTGTATATTGTGACTATAATTTTAAAATGTACCTCTTATAGATATGTATTCACTCAAAAAATAAAACTTTCTTAAAACTAAGATATATAGCCACAATCTTCCGTGTCGTATAACGTGAATAACCCTGTATATATAAAACTTTCATAAAATGTATGACTTTCCACATCATGCAATATGACCACTTTTTTCAACGAAATCTGTCCGTAAATAAATATTTTTAGTATGGCAGTTCCATAGATTTTTCGGAATAAACTACTTTATGACTTATGCTTACATTTTTTGAACGGTGTTCTTTACGAAATACTTTGAAATATAGTCCAGGTCGAAATTTTTGTAAACAGTTGTAGAAGCAGGGTAATACGGTAGAAAGATACATTCGTTTTGTTCTGACCAAATTAGGGAAATAACCAGGTTTTCTGAGAAAAGCATTTTATTTGCGACTCGTGTGTTTTATAACACTTGTGACAATTAACTCTTACGACATTTGTGTCATGTGACCCCTAGAACACTTGTGATCGGTGACATGACGCTGGTGAGATGTGACATGGACAATTATGACAGTTGAGACACTTGTAGCTAGCAGAACACCGACGTTTCAATTATCTTAGAGACAAGAGTATCATTGCAATGCAAACTCATATTACTGGGTAGGGTACCCATAGGATAAAAACAAATAAGAAAGAATGAACGTATTTTACCTTACGCAGACTAAGTTACACAGGGAAAACTTGATAACGAATACTCAACCACTGTTTTTTCATTAAAATATACTTCGGGGTGGGCAAATTTGGTTTTTCTATCACCGGTTGTGTTGTGCGTTTTACATATGTAAGAGAGAAACCGAGATAGGGAATTACAATAAGTATGAGAGAATGTGTGGAGGTCAAAATTCATTGACACGTTGAAGTTCAAAGTTTATAGATCTCTAGGGGTATCATATTACAATTCTCAGAAATCTAAAAACATAATCAGTTCGTGGAAACGAGAGTGAGTTTGAGTCCAAAGTTCATTGACCTCTTCAAAGTTCTTTAAATTTTTAGACGTATTACCTCCTCAAGATTAAAAGTCAAAATTTATTGACCTGCTAGGTCTGTAAAAATGTTGTACATGATTTGAACGCAGCGTACTAAAATAACCTATTTCCATCAGTTTCTTCATAATAACCACATAGGAATTTCAAAATATATTGATTAGCACTCAAATTTAAATGCATTGCTTCATATGGCTAATATTCCGAATTCAGATCTGCTTTAAAGTTCCTGATGCTAATGTAATCAAAACTTTTACTCTAGCTGACTGTATACCGTTTACCCTTCTAGAATGCAAGGATTACCTATCGTAGCTTTTCTGACTGTATGAAAATTTTTATTGGTCATATGTCCGAAGTTGCTGCCTTAAAGTAGGTAATTCGTATATCTCCCATTGATGAAACGAAACAGTAACAATGGTAGTCTTGGTTCCCTCAAACATATCAAGTTTTGCAGCATCACTAATCGTTACATGTGACACTTTCCAGTGAATGTTACTTAAAGTTGTTCCATCATCCTCACCATAGTAGCAGTTTGAATCGCTTCTAGATCGAATTAAAATCAACTCTTAACGCATATTGTCAATTACAGGACGATGATCCTCTATTAAGACAAATATGTTGTTTAATTGTATACAGGCGGTAGATGATTTTTTATCAAATTCTACCTTGAGTGGTTCCTCATTTTTGGTTTAATGCTTTTCTCTTGCTTGTTATACAGAAAAGGTATCCTTTAAGTGCTAATGTTACACCAAGATTTCGGCATACACCCGCTCTTTGACCACCCAACACAAAACAAATGTTTTCGAAAAGGAAGCTGGGAAAATTAGTGGTTAAATCATAAGATTTTTGTCGTCTTCCTTTTTAAACTCACATTTCCCTTCTACGTATAGACAACTATCACAGGTAGCTGTAATCAGATCATCACTTTGAATTAATGTGCGTATTTCTACGGAATGTCCATACTTTGAAGATCTATACGAAAGGTAAGTATGAATATCCGATTTAATTACGATATCATCCAAATGTGTGTTTTGAAAGATGTTTAGAGACTTCGCCATCGCCATTATCGCTGAACACATTCAGGTCAATTAACGTTAAAAAATATTTCTCTCGAAATGCGTCTTATATATGAATTTTTGAACAATGGCCTTTGAGTAATATTTATCCACGCTCTTTTAACTCTAAACGTATCGTGAACGATTCGCTTTCACCAAATTCTATTAGTTTACTTGATTGATTAAATTATTTGTTATATTACTAATTATTTGGATGTTTACTTTTAATCACTCGATATTGCTTGGAGTTTTATCTAAAGGATAACCAGGTAGAACCGAAACGTCGATTTCGTATACAATTTTACCAGGTTTTTCGATAGAAGAATATTGATTTCCCTCGATAATATCATTGGTCTAGGTTAATGAACTTTGGTTGTATTTTTAGATTTGTAAGAATTGACAACTTCCGGTTTACTGGGTCAGTGACCCTGTAGAGGACAATAATACTTGGGGTCTCCAGGAACCAGTTCTATTTTTACATTTTAGGCTTCCGGGTTCTAGAGGTTAATGAACTTTCAGTTTGTAGAGGTCCATGAGCTTTGGGGTTTCCTCCTCTTGGTCATAAGAATTTTAATGACACCTCTAGAGATCAGTAAACTTTAACTTTTGTCATGTGTATTTGAACGCCCTTTATATATGTACGTATTTTTTAATTTTTATTCTTTTTTTGCTAGTTACTCAATTTACGCTAACGAAACTTCTTTTTTTGTGTTCATCAAGGTACAATAGATTGTTTGATTTCTGAAGTTGCAGTGGTTTTCGAATTAAACTTTCGTATTGCCATTTAGATTTGATTTCTGAAATTAGCAATTATATATTTTGTGGAATGAGTAATTGGATATAGGAAATTTTAAGTTAAATCTCAATTAGTTTTCCTGTAAATTTTTATAAAAGGATTCGTTAAAATAAAATGTAGTTGTAGATCAGAAAAGTTCGCATTTAAATTGTAGGATGGGATCATTCCTTGGTTTGCCTGTTTAAGCAGGGGCTGTTGATGTTAATTTTTCTTATCGCGTTTAGTTTAGTTTGGTTGAGAAAGCTGGTGTAATATTATGGAGAGGGGGTTTGAGCGGTGAATTTTGCACGGGGATTCTTGATCTGACTTTCGTGAGTAAAGGATGTGAAGTTGTGAGTTGGGGGCGTGCCTTTTTTTCGAATACCTGGAGGACCGAACCTTTCGGAGAAGTTGGTTGCAACTAAAGCACCAATTTGGTGGATATTTGTGTAGACGTTCACCCCTCCTGGTTATTTCTTTTGAAGTTACGGACCGTGTGGTCAATTAACGAACATTTCACAAAGGGATGTGTTTTATAGTGCATCTTGGTGGTGATTTTCGAGACGCGCTAAAGCGGATTTATATTTTCGAATAAAACCATTGTGAAGACACAACATTTTGTCCCCCCTCCCTTCCATAATAGATCAGCTGCAACAAACGAAAGTCTCACAGTAAATAATTTGTAAATAGACATTTTTCGTTTTAATATTTAAAAGACTTGTAAATAGAGCTACTGAATTAATGGAACATTAAGCAGATAGTGTGTAAATATATCTCGTGTGTAAAATCGATTGTATTGTACGATATTGTGATTGCTTTAACATAACTTTGTTTGTAAATTTGGTGATATTATTTGTTGATGAGCGAATAAATGCAGTCGTTTTTTTTGGTGTTATTTTTGCTGTAATTGATGGTCTCATGTTAATATCATTTTAAAAGTTGACGAACTGCTTTTATTTGCGCTATCTTTAGTATTTTGTTTTTTATTATTTAATTAAATGTACTGCAAATATATGTATATGAAAATTTCGCTTGGTAAAATTGATTTTGAGTGACCATTTGGTTACGTAATGTTTTGAATTTTAACCATATTTTGGTAATTCCATTTCCCTAATTTAAGATTAAAATCTGGTAAGCTTACAAGGTTGACCTATTTGTGCTCCTATATTCTAGAACTTAAGATTTTAATTGAACCGTAAGCAGTGTAAATATATCTATCTTGTGTGTTTTCTGATACACGATTATTCAGGTAGAATAGATGAACAATTAATTGAATTTTATAGTGTTACTTGTGATCTTCTCCCGACCAGTGAAAACAATACTTTACGAAGAGTAGTAATTTTATCTTTCAAACTAAAGAATTAATTGAGAGCTAAATTTTGATTTCAATTTTGTTGATTCCTTTTAAAAGTAACCATTGGTAATTTTTACACTTGAATCATTCAGTGTCATACAGTTTTTTTTCGTTTTGAGTTTTATTAAATATTTAAATTTTAATTAATAAGATTTAAGCGTAACATTTAACGTTCATTGTTTTTTATTGTGTTTGAGTTATTTTGTTCACAAGCGTTGGGTGTAATGTAACGTAATATAAAGTTGAAGAAGTCAATGAAACCCAACAGTTGATTTGCGCACACGCTGCTTTAGTATTTGAGCGTGTGGATATTTTAAGATTTGTTCTAGAGCTAAAGTTTCGAAGCATCTTCGACGTGCACCTGGTGGTAGCCAACGTAATGTAAGTGAGATTTTTTGACTGTTGAAGGGTGATTTATCTACATGTGCCCAGGTGTATTCTTACCGATTTCGTGTTAATAACAGTCTCGCGCCCTTTACTTGACTTTATTTTAATTACGACGTACCCTTATTTGCGACTTTCGACAATACGACTAACCACCTTCAGTATTTTTTTAAATTCAAAAACACGCCTACGCCCTCTGTCCCACCGAGCTAGTCCTGCGCACTCTAATTATCTGTTACCTGCCGTTTTAGTTTCATTTTCGATCGTAACACTTTGACGAGCTCTATCAACTACGCAACACTGAGAAATATAACTACACCGCATGACCTTGAGGCATAGCAACACTGCAGAGTGGGTCACAACTGGAAAGCTATACTAATAATTAGTAATACACTATGTGTACCTGCCACCGCCCGTTGATCATAACTGCCATATCTGCAGAACACAATGAAAAACACCTACTGTGCGTTACTACATTCTTCCTTTGCAAGTTTCTGCAGCATTTTTGTTAAACATGCAGCATAATATATCACTTCTGCTTACTATCGAGGAGGCAAGTCACACTCGATTTAAACTTAAACTGTAGGTGCTTCCCTAGTTTCGATGTATTATAATTTTTATACACATTGAAGGATCACAGTCAAGTTTTGTGTATGTCATGTAAGCCCGAAATTCACTATGGTTTCGTCCATACTTAATATAACAGTTGCATAACCCTTATCTGATTTTAATATTAGTATATTTTCATTACGTTTAAGATTAAATAAAATACGGCGTTGAGGAAAAGATAAGTTGCACTTTCGAAGTTTTGCTATATATAATATGTTAACAGTTTTAAATCTAACTTCATTCTCGGCATCAAAAGGTAACGATTTAATAGAGGACTCAATATTGCTAGACATAACCATACAGAAAAACCAGTTCTTAATGTTGGTACTGCTTATCTTTCTTTTATAACTAATGTTCCAGATAGAATTGAAAAAATCCTAATTAATCATGGCATTAGGACTGTTTTTAAACCTACAAGAAAAATTAAAGAACATTCAAGGTCACCTAAAGGTGTTTCAAACCCCTGTCATCTTCCGGAGTGTATAAGTTATCTTGTTCATGTGGAAAAGTATACATTGAAAGCACAAAACATAGCTTTGATATAAGACGTAAACAACATGTGAGATTTTGTAGATTGGGTCAACCAAAGAAGTCTGCGGTAGCCGACCATGCATTAAATAATTTAAATTATGACATTCAATTTGATAATATACAAATATTGTCAAGACAAACTCATTATTATGTTCGTTTACAACGTGAAGATATTGAGATATACAGACATCCTGATAATTTTAACAGACAAAAGAAAATCTCCGTTTAAATAAGTTTTGGCATCTTATAATTAAAAATGGTATGTCTAGATTTTTTGATGTTTTTTCCTAGACCTTGAAGTAAATGCTTTACTAATTATATGTTAAATTACCACAGCACTATAATTTGACATAATTAGTTGAAATTAAAATTGAAAATAAAAATTACATAAAACGTACTACATTATGTTTTTCATTGTGAAATAACACTTGCATTGATTGACACAAGCTATTTCTTTGTTAGATTTCAGTGAATTATTTTAATTGATGTCAAGTTTCTATTTGTGAATAATTTTATCAATTTCAAATTAAAGGTTTTCACAACTTTACACATACATCATAACTTGATTAATTTTTGTTCTTTGGATATGACATTTTTCACTGTTAGCCTTCGACCATTAGGGAGTGTTCTGATTTGTCATCCTCAAGGCAGTTTAACAATATTTAATTTATTAATGATCTAGTTATTATTTACTAAAAGTGTATTCTATAGTTGGCTCTATACGTTTATCAAACTGTTATATTAGTAGCAGACTTATGTTTGCGTTTTCAATTTTTCAAATTTCACAAAATTGTTTAACAATTTTGAAAGCTAATATTAGTACTGATAAAGATAACGGTAAGTGTTATCGAAACGTTTAGGTTGTTTAACTTAAACACACAAATACACCACATAAAAACCCAAAAAAGATAAGTATTTTGATATGTGTAATAATGGTGAAAGCTTATATTTTCATATTTTATATATTTTATGTTAAAAGGTTACTAACAATGGTATAGAGCAAAAATTTACATATTCATTTTTAAATTACCTAGTATATAGAGAAACGAGTTTTTAATTTACCTCTATTGAAAGAGGTGTACCATTTGTGTATGCCCCAAATCGTTATTTTCTTCATTTTTTGTGTTAAGAGAGTTCACTAACAAACGTGTAAGCATGAACAAAAATATGCATACCTTCCATTTTTAAATCACGTAATTTTGTATACTGGTGCCTTATAAATTCTAATTGGTCACTATTCAATATAATTCCAAACAAGAACCCAAGTCAAAACTAATTGCACAAAAGTTGGGCCCTACTAAATGGTGACGATTTCTTAGTAAATTCGAGGTTACCGATTCATTTAAAATGTTTTATAACCATATCGCGAAGCACCAGTTTTCTAGTGGAGATAAGTCCAAAACATCTCCATTATCAAACTTTACGATGTATGGGTTTTAGTAAAATAAAAGTTTTCGAGTTATATTTATATCAACTAAATTTTAAACACAACCTATTAGAGGAACTATGCTATTATTAATGTCCAAGGTACATTGTTCCGCGTTGAGTTAACAATCAGAGTAGTGTCCAATGTTGAAAGTTGGCGAGTTATACATAATCGGCGTTCTGTATACAGCGAAATTTTCGACGTAAAGGGCACAGGTGGTGCATTGTCCCTATTCAATTTTTGCAACAGTCGGCGTTGTATCCCACGTACATTTTTCGGCGATGTCGGCACTTTCGACGATCTGGACCATCCAGAAGCATCGGCATTTTCAACGCATTGACGTTACACAATCAGTATGTGTGTAACGAACTCAAGATGACCAAATAAAATTGACAATATTTTTTTAATTACAAAACATAAATTAATATTGCATCAAATATATTTTCGAGTCATCAGTATAGGTACTTATGGCATAGTATCTTCATTGAATGTTTTATTAGTTTTGATATATAAACAGGAACATTAAGTCCTCTAAACCTAAAGAGCACCTTAGATAAGAGAAAACTTTCATGTAAAACTTCATACATCTTTAATACATTTGTTATTATAGGAGTAAAGTTTCGAAGAACAGGCCACATACTGTATACTTTAGATGATACATTTAGGTTCTTAGCATTATCAATTCACTGACACTGAAACACAAAGTCAAATAGTAGAATCTGGAAGAAAAGGCAGATAGTAGTATATAGTGGGTGTGTGAAGACATTTCTTATACATATTAAGGCGTTGCTGTTGAGGAATGATCAGCTCTTACCGATTCGAAATGTTGTCAACCAAATCTAGATATCACTTATTAGGAATAAGTGATAGAAGTAGAAGGAGTAGAAGATTTTTTTGGAATAAGGAAATTAAGCTTATCGTCATAATCGTGTATCGGACACCAGAGGATAATAACCCTTCAACCACAAAGGCTTTGTACCTTATTGACGCATACTAAACAGTACTGATCCAGGTGAAGACGACGTCTAAAGTACAGTAAGACATTCTTTCTCTGTAGTAGAATAATTGCTGACTCAACACCTCCAAATTCCTTAGCATTTTCTGGATACTGATGAGTAAGGAACTTTTGATTATATGGAACCAATATTATGCAAAACATCAAACATTTTTACACGTAAATAAATTTGTTATTAAGAATTCAGTTTCGAAGAATAGGCTACGTATAGTATGCGTTAGATGATAAATTTAGGTCCGTAGCACTAGCATGCTATCAGTTCACTGCAACTGAAACAAAAAGTCAAAGAGTAGAACCCAGAAGAAACAGTGGACAGTAGTAGTGAAATAAAATGCAGATGTGTCGTAAAATTTTTTACAAATATAAAGACGCTGCTCTTAAGGAACTGTTCAGGAAGAGTAATAGAAATAGTAGGAGAGTTTTTTGGAATAAGGCATCAGAATCGTGTATCGGAACCAGATGATATTAATTCTTGGACCGCATAGACTTTGTAACTTACTTACCCATACTAAACATTGCTGATCCATAATCACGGTGAATTTTATACCCTGCAGGTAAGAGCAAAAGTTCTCAACAGTTAACGTACAGCAAGGCAGCCTTTCTCTGTAGTAAAATAATTGCCCTTAGCTTTAAAGAGAACAATCAACATAACTGACAATTTTTTCCACCTTCTAAAGTTTGCTGACTCAACACCGCACCTAAGCTAAATTTGAAAGCATTGGTCTGTGATGAGTCGAGAAAAGTTAGGACAATAAGCACCAATAATATTTATTTTTAGGTAGTAAACGCTTTTTTACAAGCAGAACAATCAGTCCACTTACGACTTGGAGAATTAAGAAGTTGGAAACAAAGCTGAAATATGAAAATGTAAACTTTCACCATTAACACTCATAATACAATACTTATCTTTTTGGGGATTTTTAATGGTGTATTTAAATTTTTCAACTTTGACAAAATTGTTTACTACATCTTTAACAATGTTTAACAAACATTACTACTGACGAAGAAAACTGTAAGTGTTATCGAAACGTTTAGATTGTATAATTTAAATACATCATTAAAAATCCCAAAAAAGATAAGTATTTTATTATTGGAAACAAAGCGTTTATAGAAGTGGAAAATTGATTAATCGATAAACTTCTAAAAAAGAAACCGGAATATGAAGAATAATAGGCATTTTCTCTGGATTCACATGGAAACCCACTCGATTTACGACATACCCAAACAGCGCAATTCGTGGTGACAAAACTAACATTTATCATTGCGAATGGTCATTCCAGCATCAGATAGTCGATGTAAAACTTTTTTACGCACTTCGTTATATAATTTGAAAGTTAAAGTAACAATACTAATATCGTCTAAATAAGTAAAACATGAAGGTTAGACTAATTACATTAATTCGACATTAATCTTACAGGAAAGACGTTACAGAACAGATAATTGAAATGAATTTTAATTACTACACGTCGCAAACAATTTCATAAAATCTTTTTTCATTTTCGGTATAGTGTGTGGTCACTTAAGTGTGCAACATATGGGATTTTTTTTTATTAATCGGGTATTATTAATTAAATTATTATTAATTAAAAGTTATGCCCGAATACCAAAGCGTGGTCCTCTAATTAATTTTTTTTTTTTTTTTTTTTGAAAAAGGTTAGTAATTTGGCTTTTTTTTTTTGCATTTTACCAAAACATGTTGATAAATTAATCAAAATGAAATCAATCTGGCACAATTTTATTGAAACTCAAGCCTATTTGAAAAATTAAATTAGATTTTTAATATTTTAGGCAATCACTAACTTCATGTTTGTTGCAACGATATTAAACATAAGTTTAAAATTTCGAAAAAAAAATCTTAACATGGTAAAAAATCAGAAAATCATAATACGCATATTCAAAAACTCTAATCCAAAGTGGAAAAGCTTTATTTTAAATGCTTATTATAAACACTATACAAATTAATGGATGAGATTTGATTCTACTAAATTGATCGACGATATCCATGATTATTTTAAAACAAATGATTTTAGTAAACATTTTGACATTTTAATGACATTAAGTGTTCATTATTATTTGATTATTAAGTTTATTTGATTTCAAAATATGCCTCCGCCAAGACAGTTAACGTTAACGGAAAAAGCAGAATTAGTTTTAATATGTGGAGATAACTACAAATCAGTGCGTGAAGCAGCAGACATTTTCAACCAAAGGCATCCTGATAATAATCCAATCCATTATTCCACAGTAACCAGAATTTTAATGAAATTTAAACAGACAGGGTCTTTAAATTATAATTACAAGAAACAACGCACCAAAACAGTTTGTAATGAAGAAAATCAGTTACAAGTTCTTCAGGCAGTTGTTGAAAACCCTAGAAAATCCACCAATGAAATTGATAAATATACGGGCGTAAAAAGAACCAGTGTCAAGAATAGTTTAAAAAATAACAAGTTCCATGCCTATAAGCCAATGTTTATTTGCACATTTCAAGAGCGGGACTATGATTTGCGTTTTGACTTCTCCATGTGGATTCAAGGAAAAATAGAAGAAGAACCTAACTTCCACAAACACATTCTTTTTGGGGATGAATCCACATTTACCACAAATGGTGTTGTCTCGTCCCAAAATTGTAGGTGGTGGTCGGATGAGAATCCAAATTTTGTCATTGACAGTAAGAACCAATATTATCAAAAAACAAACGTATGGTGCGGTATTATCAACGAAAAGTTAATAGGACCATTTTTTTTTCGTCAAAACCTCACGGGGGATACCTACTTACAATTTTTACAAAACGAACTAACGGACTTTTTTGATAACATGAGCTTAGAGGAACGACGTAAACTTTGGTTTGTACATGATGGATGTCCCGCGCATTCGGCTAGAATGGTTTCTGATTGGTTAAATGAAGAATTTGGTGACAAATGGTTAGGGGCGAAATACCGATCCACGTTGGCCTCCTCGTTCGCCAGATCTTACCCCATTAGACTTTTTTTATGGGGAAATTTAAAACAAAAAGTTTATAAAGATAGACCATTTAATAATCTCGAGGAGTTGGACAACTCTATCCGATTTCATTGCGAAATATTCCGGAAAGAGCATTGCGATCTACCCTAAATGAATTTTATGATCGGACAATTAGATGTATTGAACGACAAGGTGAGCATACGGAGACTCGTCCATAGTTGTGTTGTGTACATATTATTTAATTTTTTTTCTTAATAATTTTTGTTCGTTTATTTTGATTTTGTAAATCATTTAAAATAAAGCTTTTGCACTTTGGATTAGAGTTTTTGAATATGCGTATTATGATTACTGATTTTTTACCATGTTAAGATTTTTTTTTTTCGAAATTTTAAACTTATGTTTAATATCGTTGCAACAAACATGAAGTTAAGTGATTGCCTAAAATATTAAAAATCTAATTTAATTTTTCATATAGGCTCGAGTTTTAATAAAATTGTGCCAGATTGATTTCATTTTGATTAAGTTATCAACATGATTTGGTAAAATGCACAAAAATAGCCAAATTACTAACCTTTTTAAAAAAAAAAAAAAATTAATTAGAGGACCACGCTTTGGTATTCGGGCATAACTTTTAATTCTAAATAACATTTCATTATTACATTTTGCCGAATTTTTTGAAATAAAAGTACTTTACTCTTGTGAAATTTTTATATTTTTACCTACCGTGTATACCGTTTGACTTGAAACCATTCTACGTGCACCTAAAATGGTTATCAAACATGCACCAACTTTATACGAACACCTGTATTTTGGACGAGCGATTAATACAAAAAATTCCCATACGTTGCACACTTAAGTGACCACACTGTTTAAGGAAACCATCAATTACAGGACTGGATGTGTTTCCTGTGTCAAGCTAGTGGTAACGAGTGGTAAAAAACATTCAGGAAAAAACAAACCACTTTTTAATGAGGACTATAGTCTGTAAAAATAAAGATTTTCTATTTCGGCTTAGCGCTTTATTACTCTGAGACATTGGGAATATACAGTCGTTTCTTTCTAACGTTTGGGTTTCAATAGAAACGTACGCGACTTAAGTGAAAGCGTAAATTACCTGCTCAATGACTTAAGACCGCTCGCGAGAGGTAAACACAATGGAATTTTAATTCTATTCCAGAAAACGTTTTGAACGATTTTTAATTTTAACTATGTTGCAAAGTTTTTTTTGTGTGTGGATGCAGAGGTTTATTACTTGATATAATTAATTTATTTTGAAATGTGCAACAACGAAATCATTATTTGGTAATTAAAAAGGAATTGATATGCATAAACCAGTTTTTATTGTTTACTAATAGTGACATTAATTGTACATGCAGAACATAACGTACATTCAAATATTATATAGGAATGCACTTATACCTAATGGGATAATTAGTAGAAAGTGATGAAAGTGGTAATCAATTCCTCATTATTTAATCTATTATAATAGGTGGCTATTTGCGTATTTAGACCCCAAAATAATACATTGCCTCAAAATCTTTTTAAAAAACGAACTTCGAATACCGCCGTAACGAAAGTATAAAAAAAATCTGGCCTTATCAAAAAGATAAAATTTGATAATTTCGAAATTTAATATCTGGAAAAGTATTTGAGATACTGGAATGTTGAATTCAGTACCCAACTGAGATCGTTGAAAACGTTTGGTAACTTCTGGAATAGGACTACATTTCCATTGTCTCAGAGTAATAAAGCGCTAAGCCGAAATAGAAAATCTTTATTTTTACAGACTATAGCTAATAACATTGTGGTTGCCAAACTTTACATATGCAAAGCATTATTTGATACGACACCATATTTAAATGCAGCAAAATTTTATCAAGTAAATTGGACTACACGGAATCCGTTCTTCGAAATTCCACCCTAACAAATTTATTTGTGACACAAAATGCATAAAGTTTTACCGTTGACTGAAAACTTGGGGTTGGTCTTGAACTTGAACTTGGGGTTGGTCCAGGCGTAGGTCTTGGATTTGGGGGCTGGGGCTGGGTTACGGCTTCTTTTCGGGGAGCCTTTTTCAACCCTAATTATGGTTCTTTTGGTAATATTAAGAGCAGTACAACCCCTGGAGGTTAGGCAATTGCACGTGTTCTGACTGAAAAAGATTTTTATCCACGACTATTGTATAATGTATCTATTATACGTCTGTTTGCTCGACCTCAATAATACCCATTAATCACGGCTGTAGTTAATGAGTCATTAATCACTGCTGCCAGATGCTTCCTTGATTTAGCTATAATATTATATTGTTTTGATACAAACAATCGGTTTTTAAAATTTTATCATGTAAACCACTAAATATTTTCAAATCAGTTCTGTACATACAAAAAAATTAAAAAAGTGAATTTTCCTAGACCAGATTCGAACGCGAGACCCGCGGTTGGAAGGCAAGGAGCATCTACACTGAGACATCAGCGACATCGAATCTGCGTGTCGTATATTTGTTTCTTAACATACCATGTTCTTCGAAACATTTTATAAATCGAACTAGCTTTCAAAACAAAACAAATTTGACTCAAACCTGTTGACATTATTGTTTGTGTGCGTAGATTTCTCAGTGTTTTGATATTTTGTGTTAAATTGTGTTAAAAAACGAACTAAAAATGGATATAGAAAATGAAAATGACAATTTTTTAACACCACCAGAAATTAGAGAAGCTGCCTCATTAAATTTATTGCCGGAAAAGTCAAGGAAAGTATATAATATGGCCTATGAATATTTTTTGAACTGGCAAAAGAAAAAGAAAACCACTTCATTTTCTGAATCGACTTTATTAGTATACTTTACTGAATTATCCGCAAAATATAAATCTTCAACACTATGGACCTATGCTTAAAAGTACGATCACCTTACATCAAAGTATAAATTTAGAAGATTATAAAAAATTACGAGCATTACTAAAAAGAAAATCAGAAAATTTTCAGCCTAAAAAAGCTAAAACTTTTTCTAGCGAAGATATCAATAACTTTTTAACTAAAGCATCTGATGATAAATACCTAGCAACAAAGGTAAGATATTAAGTAAATCTTTCACATAGTTATTTCATTACATTCTATAATTTAAGGTTGCTTTAATAATGGGAGTAATGGGTGCATGCAAAAGTAATGAGTTGCATGAAATGAAAATAACCCATTTACAAGATCTTGGATCAGCTTTTTTGGTTAATGTGCCAAATACCAAGACAAAAATTTGCCGAAAATTTACTGTTACGGATAACTTTTACAAAATATGCAAGACATATATGTCTTCGACCAAGTCATATAAACAGTGACATCCTTTTTAAATTACCAAAATGGTAAATGTACAACTGAGAGAATTGGGATAAACAAATGTACAAAAATGGGAAAGGATATCGCTGCTTTTCTCAAATTACCGAATCCAGAACAATATTCTGGGCACAGTTTCCGCAGATCTTCTGCAACAATACTGGTTGACGCAGGCGGGGGTATTACTGCTCTCAAAAGACACGGTGGATGGAAGTCCACCGCCGTAGCAGAAGGCTACATAGACGAATCTGTCAAAAATAAAACCGATACGGCCAACAAAATATCATCTTCAATTCAACCAAAAGTAAACCAAACGAATCAATGTACATATAATTCAAACGTTTTAAGTCACCAAAACATTAGTTTTGATGTTAATTCTATCCCTGCGATTAACTTGACTAATCGTTCAAATATTACAATTATTAATAACTATAAATAAATAGCATCATCTTGTAAGATTAATAGTGTTTCTAAAAATATGTATGTAATGTAACAAAATTTTCCAACAAAAAAAACTTCAACAAAAGTATTTAGTAGTCGTGGATAAAGTATAGTATTCTACTCGCGTATAATGGCTATTATTCTCTGTGGTAAACTTCACCTCGTGAATAATAGCCATCATTATACGCTCGTTGAATAATATACTATTATTAAAGTAAGCATAATATTTAATTCATAAGATAATACATTTCAGTATAATAGCTATAGATATTTAAACTATCATTTAAAATATCATTAATAGCTTTAGCAAACATATCAGGTGACTCTTGTGTATCCTCTTCACATTCTTCTCTATTCCATGATGGATTTGAAACTGAGGATGACCAATATTCTTCTTCTGTGACGTTTGAACGTGCTGATGGAGTTTGATGAATGTGTGAAATCCCTGATCATGACGCGAGGACTGTCTCGATAAGAATTCCAATCGTTTTGTCTCATAACAGTTTGAATTTATTCCTGGCACATAATTGCATCACACAAAGTCATCTGCTTTAGCTGTACAGCGACGTGTTTACCAAGTATATCGAATTCATTATCAGTCTCATTTTCAAGCTTATCAATTACTGTGCTTATAGATGAAATATTGTCATTCGCTATTTTCCGTTTGCGATTCTGAGGAGTACGAAAGACATTTGTTTTCTTTGAAAGTATTGAAGTAGACGGATTAGCAGTTTCTGTGTTTTCTACATGCATCACTTCTGCCTGAGTATTAACATTTCCGATATCAGCAGATGCGGATGTCGATCCGTTTGGGTTTTCTGATACTTTTTCTATCGTTTCATTTTCAACTTCATCACGTTGTTGTAAATTCTAAAAAAGAAATAGAACTTTATTAAATTACTAGATTTGATGGAAATTTGTATTAAAATTATACCAATTTGTGAAAAAAAAATGTTATGACCTAATTGCAATTTTGTTACAGGTGCCACAAACAGAAGAGTGGAAAATAATTCAAAAGGAATACTACTTTCGATGGGATTTTCCTAACTGTTTCGGTGCAATGGACGGAAAACATATTCTTATACGAAATGCTCCTCATAGTGGGTCGGAGTATTTCAGTTACAAAGGCACATACAGCGTAATTTTGCTTGCATGTGTTGATGCTAACTATTGTTTTCGTTACTTTAACGAAAACGAAATGGACGAGCAAATGATGCTGCCGTTTTTGCAAATCATCATTGAATGCAGTGTTAGAAGATGTTGAAAATGGATTAAATTTTCCAAAAGGTGGAGTATTAGTAACTTTTTTTGATCAACTAAAAATTTGTTCAAATATATTGAAACAGAGGTTCTCAGACAGATTTCATTCAACTTTTGTTGATCAACTATAATCGGTTAACTAAACTTGACTCGTGAGAACGCACCTTAAGTATTTTACTATGCCGTCTTAGTAATACGCATACTGGCTGCACGACATCAACACAAAAAATATAATTTCAATTATTTTATTTATGTTTAACATAAAGGCCTTTCTGTCTACTAAATGCGGACCGTAACAGCACTTAAGCTAACTTTAATCGTTAAGCGAGGTATGTACCCAGAATTTAAAGAATAACTGAGTTTAAGCTAAGTTTCATTCTTAAACTCTACCTAAACCTAAATCATTCTTGTACCTGTCTTTTAAGTGTATTGCCCACTTTCAGCTTTAAGTGTGTTTAGTGCAGCACCAGTTTTACAAATAGTTTCGTCAAACACGATCCGAATTTGAAATGTTGGGACAGGTTGATAAAAATATTGTTAAAGTCGAACCTGAAGCAGAAACACAAATTAATTTATTTCTTACTCAGAAACATGTTATATTGAATAAAGATTTAATCAAAGAAGAAATCGACAATTCTAATAGCATTAAAATTAAGACCGAATTGGAAGAATATGCAGATCAGAAAGAGAAAGAAGCCTATTTACTAAATAACACTGTGAGTGGTTCAACAGAAGTAAGTTATTTAATGAAATATATGTGTGACCAATGTAACTATTCAACAAAAGCAAAACAAAATTTAGGGCACCATGTTGCGAAGCACAATTTAATTATTAAATACAAATGTGATCAATGCTGTTACTCAACAAATGTGAAACAATATTTCAAAAGCCACCTTGTAAAGCACAACTCAAGCGGTACTAAATATAAATGTGGTCAATGTGTTTTTGTAACTAAATATAGACGATCTCTTCTTAAACACAGTGAATTGCATAATGCAAGTCTTCATTACAGATGTGATCAATGTGAGTATTCAACAAAAGTGAAACAAAATTTAAGGCAACACTTTGCAAAGCATAATTCAAGTATTAAATACAATTGTGACAAGTGTGTTTTCATAACTAAGTATAAAAATGCTCTTCATAAACATAGTGAATTGCATAATACAAGTGTTTATTACAAATGTGATCAATGCGATTATTCTACAAAAGTAAAACGTATTTTAAGGCAACATGTTTCACAACACAATTCAAGTATTGAATACAAATGTCATCAATGTGATTATTTCACAAAAGTGAAACAATATTTAAAGTATCATGTTGCAAAGCACAATCCAAGTATTGAATACAAATGTGACAAATGTGTTTTTGTTACAAAATATAAAAGTGCTCTTCGTGCACATAGTAAATTGCATAATACAAGTGTTTATTACAAATGTGATCATTGCAATTATTCAACAAACATGAAACAAAATTTAAGGTATCATGTTGTAAAGCATAATTCAAGTATTGAATACAATTGTGACAATTGTGTTTTTATAACAAAATATAAAAGTGCTCTTCTGAAACATACTAAATTGCATAATATGTGTTTATTATAATTGTGATTATTCAACAAAAGTGAAAAACAAATTAAGGAATCACCTTTACAATATACTCCAGGTTGTGTTAGATATCAACGTGTTCAATAAATCCTTAGAAAATTCAGAACGACACTCGTAGTATCGCAAATGGTTTGTCTTTACTAGACAGCTGTCAAAGTCTCATCTATCAATGGTCCATTTTTATTGTCGATTGAAGCAACAAACTCTAAATTTAAGAAACTTGTGTTTATTTAAAAAAAGTGGGTAGTGAGAAGTGATAGTAACTACCCTCGAAATGATATGGATTTTGTCCCCAGTGACTTTTTTATTTTCAAACTTAAAAAAATTACCCGGTGGACAACAGTTTACATCGATCGAGGAAAGTCATCATCCAAGCAGATTTCTATTTTGAGGACCTTCCCACATCCTTTTTTTGAATGGCTTAAAAAATTTGGAGAAACGCTTGGAAAAGTGTATAGAGCTAGAAACAGATTATGTTGAAAAATAAAGAAATCTACCCAAAACACTTTGTTTTTCTACCGTTTTACGTTCCAACCTACATACATATATGTATAGGTTATGCAATCGACTTTTTTTCACTATCGCTAAATTGACTTATTTGCTCATTTTACAAGGCTTGGCCAAGTTTCGTCAAGATCGGCCATGATGTCTCTCTCTGTGTGCATGTGTGTGTTAGAAGGTTATGCAATCGACTTTTTTTACTATCGCTAAATCCATGTATTAGCTTATTAGATCGACCGTGATGTGTGTCTGTCTGTCTGCCTGCCTGCGAGCGCGCGCGCGTGTGTGTGTGTGGGTGCGTGCGTGCGTGTGTGTATGGATGTATGTTAGTATCCATGATAACTCCAGAACGAATACCTACGTACTTAAAATTTTGTATTTAAGCTTGTTTTCATTTCGCTTGGTGCTGATTGGATTTTGGAAGAAATCCAGCGGCTAAGAGAGGGGTTTATTAGGGGCAGTTTTTGGTTTGTATTAAATATTTCTAAAACACCTGCATGTTTCAAAAAATATAAAAGTACCTAGATATAGACCTTAAAAATATCGATTAATTATATTCTATGCAATTTTTTGATACGACGCATAATTTAGCGGGCAAAAATTCCTAAGGTAGATTTAAGTGTTAGTTCAAATTTTTTCAATATCTGAATAACGATTAATTTTATAAGAAAAAGTGTAGGCATATTTTTTAAAGAAAATTTAGTTTTACATAACTTTGCTTTATAAGGTTTCTTAATATAACACAAGGGAAGTCTAAAAATTAATTAAATATGAATGTAAATGGTTAAACTGTATTATTGATGTATTACTAGAAGCGGGCGGCTTTGGAATTTTTTTTAAGTTAACACGTATTCATGTCTATTCACATCTATCTGACATAAAGTTTTAAACTCTGACATAGATTATTGTTTTTGGCAAATTTTGAGAATTAATGGCTCAAATGTTGTCAAATTATATATGATAGTGAGGCCGAAATATAGATTGCTTTTAGTACACAAAATTTTCGATTGGTGGCGCTTGTGAAAAGACGGTTTTTTCGTATATATTTTAGTTTTTGTTGACATTTCAGTTGCTAATATTCCACGGGCCAGTGATTTATTTAGGGTTAATCATCCTTCCGTTTTCATATATATATATATATATATATATATATATATATATATATATATATATATATATATATATATATATATATATATATATATATGAAAACGGAAGGATGATTAACCCTAAATAAAAAGCCCTTATTACCAAAACTCAATTTATTTTAAAATAAAAATAATTCACAATTTTATACTGCGTTTTATAGGCGTATTCCAGGACCGACCGCAAGCTCTGCTCCCTGCGTCGCTTAACCGCCATCGTCCGCCCTGACACGCATGTCACCTACCAACCGAGTGTGGGGCCAAAAGTGGGGACAGCATAGAACATTGTTTACACGGCCTTCCTGCTTTCGGAGCGTTCTCGCAACGCTTGTCTTGGATTGCTGGATTATCTGGAAATAATATTGTACAGCAGATATTTTGTTATGGCAATGACTATTTATATTGTACATACGTAGCACAGGTTTTTCAGTTAACTTACATATAATTAATTGTCTTGCATTTTCACATTCTTGAGTCCATCTAAAATCACAATTTTTGATCAATAAGGCTGTTATGGGAGAGGTTATTTGAGAAAATCCTTTGATAAATCGCCGAAAATAACCAGCAAGTCTTATAAATTGACGTACACATTTTACATAGAAAGTAGGTGGAGTTTGCGTCAAAGCAGTCACTTTCTTTGGATTAGGGCGTACTGTTCCTTCATTCAACACAACACCGAGGTATTCTGTTTCAAACTTAAAAAATAGACATTTTTCATAATTTAACGAGAATCCGGGACTTGACAAAGCGTCTAATACTTCGTCCAAATTTTAAAATCCTTCTTCGATTGTCCTTAAGGGCACCAAAACGTCGTCAATGTAAACAAGTGCCTTGGTTCCTTTTAAATCACCTAAAGCTTCGTCTATCGCCCGTTGATAAATAGAAGCCGAATTAATGAAGTCGAAACGCATGCGATGAAATACGTATTGATCATCGGGAGTTATAAATGACGTGATGTGCTAGGAATCTTCCTCAATTTCCATTTGGTCTATCTTTATAAAATGTCAAAAGTTTTTCCACTTGTAATTTTACATTGTCTTCTAATCCAACCTGATTAATTTTTACTTCACTGGATGGTTTAAAAGTAGTAAACACTTGACGTATATTGAGCAGGTCATGGTTTATTAAATTAAGTCCGTCGGCACATTTTTCAACACGTACAAAAAGTCTACTCATTACATTCCAGTCAATAATAACATCAATATCGCCTGGAATAGCATTATCACAAACCACGGTAAAGCTTATTTCTAATGTAACGTTCGGTAAAAGAACTATTAAATCACATAATCTAATAATATAAACAACTTGAGTTCCTAATCCAAAAAAAACACGTAGGTTTGTATCCGAAGGTTTTATTAAACCGTTTAATGTTTTTACTACAGATTGTTTAATAATTGATATGCCAGCACCGCTATCAATAAGATACGTGAACGACAGAGCTTCGTTGCGATATAATAACGTGGCGATCGGTGTTTTGTTTAGATGGCGTCATTTCATTATTACAAAATCTTTTTAGGCTTTCCGTGTTTATACCAGCAAGTAGTTTCTTTATGTCCCATTTTTTTACAATAACTATATTTGGCGCATCGTCTTTTTCATATGGAGCCTCCTTGTCCGTTTCCGATTTTTGTAAAATGTGTCACGTGTCTTGCTGATGGCCTGGGCATCTACAATTACAACACGTACCTTTAAACGTTCTCTCGAGTCGGCCGGCGTCGCGTTCTAAAAAGTGTCGTTCATGTTTCCATTTAGGCACTTTTACAGCACCCGTGTGTTGCGACATTCTTGATCATCTTCCGGCACGACGAGCATCAAATTCACTGAGTAGTTTCATTAAATCTCGCTCTGATGGTGGCTTTTGAATGTATAAAGCAGAACATGCATGAACATGCATGATCCAGTCCATATTCGACCATACTAAGAATTTTATTCCACGACAATTTATCATGGAACCTGTGTATGCTACGCAATTTTTGGTTGCCATACTCACATAGTGATGATTCACAATCATGACTGCTTAGTGTCGCTGCTTTATATGCCCTAACGCCAGGTGTTTCTTGGTCGGGAAATGCCACAATAAGATCAGCACAAAAAGTATCCCAGTTTCGACAAAGCGGACGCCAGTCACAACAATAGCGGTCCCACGATTTTTTAATGCTTCGCTAGCTTTTGCGATCATTAAGTTATCACTAATGTCGATTTTGCATTTCCTTTCGTCGCTCTTCGATCGAGTATGCGTTGTGATCAGGGTCATAACTGGTTGAGTTAAACGAAGTTTGCATTGGCGCCGAACTGGACGCCTATGCATTTTAGCATCTGATCTTGCAAGACTGGGTGTTGTCGTATGACATGGCGAGGTCACCATTTTGGTTAATTTGGCAAGCTGTTGTTGCGATTTCACTACTAAACATTAATTAATGTTTCCTGTCATTGTAGTTTACGGCGCTTTGGAACCTAATTGTCACCATCGTTTTCCGTGTCGACGGCAACTTCATCATCACTACACTCGCGAGTTTCACATGCAGGATGTTCGTCCGACATTTTCCACCTTACTATTTACTGTTTTTTTTTACTTTTATACGCACTGTGCGTGTAGTAATCCCACTTCTGATGAAATCGGGAGGGATGATTAACCCTAAATAAAAAACCCTTATTACCAAAACTCAATTTATTTTAAAATAAAAATAATTCACAATTCGTCCGTCCTACACATATGTGTGACCTTCTACCAGCCGAGTGGGGCCAAAAGTGGGGACAGCATAGAACATTGTTAGCATCATATATATATATATATATATATATATATATATATATATATATATATATATATAGGTGTTGTCTCGCGTTCTTTCTCCCCCATATTTCATTTTGGTAAATTGACGAAGTTTCGGTAGAATCGCATCTTCCATTTTCAAGTCACTTTACTTCCGCTTCATGTGATTCTGGTGATTTTATATATATATATATATATATATATATATATATATATATATATATTATATCAGCGGGATTGCTCCATAACTCCCTTACTATTACAAATACGAAAAAATGCCTTATATAAAAGTTGTCCACAGTCATAAACTACACGTTTTAAACTTATTTTCAGGAATGGCGGACTTCCGGTTATACCGGAAACTCATGCCAACTTCGTTATTTTAAATAGAACAACCTATATATTATTACATTTTTGAATTCCTCGTTGAATTTAAAGGTCACTTTAATAACCATACTATGGGTTTACGTCGTATTGCTTCTGAGTTATTTGACATTTTGTAGAAAAAATGACTTTTGCAGTGCCTCCGCAAACTTTCAATATCTCAAAGACGGATACAGGTAGAGAGATGTGACTTTCGTTTTTTACTTCCGAAAAGGGTACCGCATCATTCTCATTCATTGGCAAAAATCTTGCTTTTAGAATTCAATAGTTTCTATCGCTCCGAAAATAATTTTTTTCAAATATGGATAACTTGATTTTTTTAAATGGAAGCACCCATATTCTCTTACATCAGCGGATAGGAAATTAAATTTCCTTTCCATTGATGTAACATTATCGATATTTTGGAGTGATAGTTTTCGAGATATTCACATTTTTATCTAATTTCAGTTTTTATTGCGCATTGCCGCGGTGCTTTGGAAAGCGTTTGTCAATTGTTTTAAACAACTGATAAGAAACGTCAGTTTCTCGAGCTTCTGTTGTGCTTTGCTGTCTTGTGTATCGGTTTAAGTGTTTCTACAAGACATTTTCATTAAAACGTCCGACGCAGAGTTGATCGACATGACTTTCATTCTTGGATAATGCCAAAGAAATGCGTTATTGGCGTCAAGGATTTATGCGGTACGGTATCCTGAACGAAGACGTCCCCGAGAAACAGCCATACAGCAAAGAACCAGGGGTGGGCTGGCCCGCCGGCCTACGGGCCGATGCGCCTTCTCAATATTGCACCCTCGTCCAAAAAATATTCGTTAAAATTCAAAGGATGTGCCGAGACACATTTCTAGAAAGCGAGAGGAAAACTTTAGAGTAAGAATTTCAGTAGTGAATAGCAAAACATAAAGTCGGTTGTGTGACCTGAAGTCGACACTGTCGACAAGCGAGAGCAAACAGCAAAGCAGCACCTCTCTCTCGTACGTGTACTACCGAGTAGACTGCACTTTACAGTATCAGATTCTTTGGTGTCATTATCGGTGTCGTCTGTCGTAAACCGTAGTCACGAAAACGTAAAACTTTAAGTGTGAGCCTGAGCTGTGAATTATTGTGTCTCTGTTATTTTAAACTTAATTTGAGTCAAACGCTTCAATTTATTTGGATATTCATTACACAGGATACATGCACGTAAGTAGAATCACTACTTTTATAAATTTAAATTAGATTTTGTGTATTTATCCGTCGACTTCATCATTACATTGTAGAAGTTAAATAGTATTAGCAGTAAACCGACACCTTGCGTCGCCATCTTGGATTTTGTGACGTCACCTCTGGGGCACTTTAACTTTCACTTTTTTATATGCCCACGTGGGGATCGCATTTTTTTCACCTGAGAATAAAAAGATTTAATCTGTTATAAATTAGATCACGTTTTTTAATCAGAGATTGCATAATTATTACATTTATTTTAATCCCATCTAAAGATTGTGATCTAATTTATTTATGCATTGGTGGTTGTATTCTAATAAGGTCCTAGTCTTGTACGACGGGAATCTGTTCTCGGGCTTCTTAATATGTATATTATTATTAAACAGTTATACAAGTTCATTATGAATGAAAAGTAGCAGTCAGCCGTCGACCTGGCGTTAATTAATGTGTTTACAAATATTTTAAAAATTTGCTGCTGCAACAAAACATTAAGGTCTAAATATTAGATGAAATAATAATAATTTCTACCCTGATGCAATAGCGCTTTTTTTTATATGCCCACACGTGGGGATCGTATTTTGGTCTATTTTGTAAAGCTAATAAACAACTGGATTATTTTTTGATATTAAAGAAGCTAATCAAGATAAAGATAAGATATACAATTGATTTTTAAATGCTCTGTTAAATTATATATATATATATATATATATATATATATATATATATATATATATATATATATATATATATATGATGATAATAAAAGTTAATGGGTATTGCGTAATCAGTTAATTATTTTGTTGTTATACAAAAGTGAATGTACGATTTCGCAATTGGACGTAAACAATAATAATAAACACCGTACATATAGAGATGCAATGTAATTGCGAAGCTGTTATAATTAAATTAAATTACTATATGTGTATGTTTCTTTGAAGTAAAGTAATTACGTCCGAAATATATCCTGGTTTATTGAATTTGAAGGTAACTTTTAAGGGTTGAAGAATTATGCGTCGAATAATTTTCTTGAATTCGAGCATATTTTACGACGGATGGATTCAGTTAACTACGGCCGGTTGTAAACAGAATTAAAGTGAGAGTTTTTATTGAAATGAAATTTCATTGAGGATCAGATTTATTGAGTAACGTAACGTAACAATAGAATTATTGTTTTTGATCAAATTAGTAAATGATTGATTTTGCGGCACCCAATTATTTTAGATAAGCGTGTAAGTATACTTGAAGCCTTTCAGGTTAGCGAAGATCTGCTGGTCCCAGGACCACCGCGATTACGTTCAGGTAAGCGAGTTATTAGGGTATTTTGAGCGAGCTGTGAACTGACGTAATTAGGTATTTCAACCACTATTGCGACATTTCAAATATTCTGGCGCCCTTTTCCGGTTTTATGTCGATTTCAACCTCTATTTTGACTGAATGATAGACGGTGGGAAAGTTTTTCGGGCCGGATGACTCAAGTTTTTACTTGGGTTTTGATTGATTTAAGGTGAACGGGTTTATAATTAACACTTTTCAGAAATATATTGAATTTAAGTTTATATTCATCAATGTCGTAAGATAGTTTTCGGATTTGTATGAATATAAGATTTGATTATCATATACAAACATTGGCAACTGTAACGGATGCATGAGAAATTCAAATTTCGCGCTAAGTTATATGATATTTCATTGTTATATGTTATTATATAGATCGAGAAATGATTGTTTGTTATTTATATATATAAATGTATTTAATATTGAGAAGAAAAGCTTGAATTTACTTCAATAAGGTATATAATTAATTAGAAAATATTTAAAGTAGACGCGGCAATTTTCAAATGCATGAATGCGTTGAGAAGGAAGGGAAGACGCGATCAAAATGACGGGCAGTTATAAGTAAGTTACAAATTACATAAACATTAAGGAATCAAATTGAATATAATTTTGGTGCAGAATATCAATAATCATTTATTTTAATAATCGAGCTGGATCATTCCGATAAAAAGGAATTTGCTGAAACAAATATTAAAGTTCATTTATTCAAACAGAAACCCAATAGCAAGTAAAGTAATTTAAATTAATGGATGATATCTTTACAAATTGAAAATATCAAAATTAAATTGAAAGGTAACCATTTTAAGTTATCACAAGAACAATATAAATTTTAATTAGAGGATTTTGAAATTATTAAAATAAAACAAAGAACCTTAAATTTCATTATTTGTGGCGAGTATAAACAAACCAAAAGAATAGGTCCATGTTTTAGCCCGTTACAAATGGCGCCCAACCTGGTATATGTTTAGCGCCCAACAGCAGGACCATAATAGCACCCTAAAAGAATTTCATGCTCTACGAAATTAATTTAGAGTAACAAATTAACGTAAAAATATTCGCCAGGAGCGTAACGTAAACCTTTCTGAAAAAGGAAAATTTATTTTACTGTATAATTTTTATGGAATTAAGGTCAGGTTTTAAAAAACCAGATAGGAAGTTATCGGAAATAACTAAAACAAAGAAGATGGCAAACACAAAGGAAAGCCAATATTTTATTTTCAGCCAAGAAAGCCTAGATATAATCAACATTTCAGAAGAAGATAAATCACCAAAAATAGACATGTTGACATTTGCGGGGATTAATGAGATCAATAGAAAAAAATGGGAGCAAACTTAAAAAACAAAAATGGAAGAGAATAAGCAAGAGATAAAAAAAGCCATCCAAAAGAAAATAGAGGCGAGCTAAGAAGGATTAAAAGCTGTCCTAAGAAAAGAAGTGAAAGAACAAGTAGATCGAATGGAAGAAAATTTACAGAGAGGCCAAGAATAAACAATTGATAAGTGTAATAAACGAATAGGACAAAAACATGAATGCGAAAGAAAACTTATAATACAAGAAAAGACAATTAACGAATTACATCAACAAGCGGATTATCAATTCAAGAAGAGAGATCAATAATTTAAAATATTTGAAATAGTTGCGGAACAAAAGTTAAACATCTTGGGTTACAACGTAGAAACACGCACAAAAGAAGTAGAAGAAATAAAAGAAAAAATTCAAGGAGAAATTTTAGCTACAATAATTTATAAAAACGAAGGCCAACCAACACAAAAGCCAAGAGAGTTTGATGGGAATATAAAAAACGTACATCCAGTGAACTTTATGAGGACCGTTGAAGCACATTTAGAGAATTTCCACATGGGAAATCAAAGGAAAGGATGATAGGATTATTAGAAGGGAATGCAAGGTCATGGGCTAAATTACATCGTGAAAAGTTGCCCAACCTAGAAGAAACGAAAGAGGATTTTTTTGAACAATTTTAGTCTGAAATACGATCAAAACTATACACACTAATGGCCGTATTCACCGTATGTAATTAAGCCGAGTTTAGGATTTAAGCGCGCTTAATTCATATATTTTATATGCACCGAAACCGTTGTGGCATTTAAGCTCGCTTAAATGTAAGCTCTCGTTGTTGACGGCTTAACGCATTAAGCCAAGCTTATGTGGAAAATATAACCTCAATTTCGGGAGAGATGTGCATAAACAAGAGTGGGTTATTTGTAATATTTGTTTTATTTACATCGCATTTGTGTGTTAATATGGAAGTGGAGGATGAAATGATACTTGAAGATGATGTTGATGTATTGGACATAATTGAGTGTGGATTTCCACGTCATATTACATCAGGCCTAATTATATTGAAGAGATGGATGATCTGAGCTTCTATCCTAGGTTTAGAATTTAGATTGACTAAACCAACAACGATCTCGCTATTGGAAATGATAGAAGTCAATTTGGAATTTGACAATGATTGGTAACGAAACAGCAATTTAGTCAACCTTTCATTCTGTTTAAATTTATAATTTTTCAAATTTTAGTAACAATAGTGTGTCGCCCATAAACCAACTTCTAACAGCACTGCCGTTTTATGCAAGTAGTGCACATCCATTGAATATTGGTGATTTAATGCATATGGACCAAAGCACTGTTTCTAGAATTGTGAAAAAAGTGTACGAAGTACTAGCTAGCCTGCACAACCAATTCATAAAAATGCCAGCTATCCCAGAAGAACTACTATCGGATCAAAATAATTTTTATCGTGTGGCACGATTTCTTTGTGTTATTGGGTGTATTGATGGCACTCACATTAAAATTCGATCACCAGGTGAGAGTGATATTATGCATATAACATAAACTGTGACAATACAATGTAATTTTGAATTTTGAAAGTAATAAGGGAACATGTACAGGTGAAGATGGAGAAGTTTATAGAAATCGAAAATCATATTTCTCTATTAATGTTCAGTTGATATGTAATAGCGAGCTGATAATAAAAAATATTGTGGCGAGATGGTCTGGGTGAGCCCACGACTACAATTTTTAATAACAGTCGTTTAAGAACTAGATTTGAGGCTGGTGAATTTGGGAATGGATTTATTCTTGGTGAGTATGAATATGATATATGGGCTCATTTAAATTTCATATTTGTTTTAGGTGACAGTGGATATGCACTAAAATCATATTTATTAACTCCATTTGCCAATCCTCGTACACAAGCAAAGCAACTGTTTAATGAATCCCATGCCCGCACCAGGAACTGCATAGAACGGACGAATGGCATATTAAAGAGAAGGTTTCCTGCATTATGTTATGGACTGCGATGTAAAGTTGACACTCCTTTAACTGTGATTGTTGCCACAGCAGTATTGCATAATATTGCTTTAACAATGCATGAAAGACATCCCGCCACCTCCTGTAGGTATGAATGCAGAAGAACTGGATTACCTGATACAGCAGGGACAAAATTCCTGCAATAAATGTACAGCAAAATTTTCACTATGACGTGCGAAATGACCTTGTACATAACTACTTTTCACATTTGTAAAAAAATTGTGATTGCAGGAAAATAGTATTATGTATAAAAGTTATTCAAGTTGTAAAAATATAAACAAATTTCCACAAATGTGATTTATTAATTTCTACTTCTGCCTTCAGTTACCTATAATGTGTTTATTACCACAAGATGGGTAGGGAAAGTAAAGTAGTAATAGGCACAATTAATACACTTACACACGGTATGCTCTTGCACATCTACTATGTAGGTGTATTGTAATACTATATAGGTACATTATTATATAAACAATTTAATTGTCAACATTCTTTTGTTTTGACAGTAGCTCATTCTGAAGGAGTTGAATCTCTAAATTAAGTTTTTTTGTAATTAATGCATTTGTAGTTTGTGCATGGGCAAGTTCAATATCAAGAAGTTGTAGTCTTTTATCCAGCAGCAGATCATATTTCTTTGCAGTATTGGATGACGTCAATGATTTTATAATTGTTGTTGGTCTTCTTCGACTAATGCTTTTTTTTGGTGTCTACAAAAAAATAGAGCATTTAATTACAAAATTTGCAACGGTCAATGGTGGGAGACCAACAACCTACCTTATCGTCTTTGCTCACATCTTTGTCTGTCACTGATGCAGCAAACCCTAATGCAGGATTAATAGGAGTTTGGAACTGTTTTGGGGTATATTTATTCCAATCCTTTGAAGTACTAGGAATACCATTATCTGGTCTTTTCAATGTTATTTCCAGTATTGTGCCTCTCTTCTGGAGTCTCATTTTTCTTTAAAAAAAAATGCATTCACTAACTACAACTTTAACATATGTTAAACAATCTCAAAAACAATAATATATTACCAATGAGTATATAATATAATTATATACTCTTTGATATTACTTAATCATGCATGGTGTCATTCGCAGCATAATGCCTCACATAAAATTTATTTTACTAATAGCTGATCTGTATGCGCATGTACTCCATCTTACAAGACAGATAGCGGTAAATAGAAAAAGATTGAAACTTACAGATAATGGTTCTCTCTTCTCGCCCTCATTACTTTCATAAGCGTACTCGAATACTACATCTTGGTGTTGTTCATTGGTATTGCTAGCAATAAGCGATTCATCAGCGTCATCGTCAAATGGATTATTGAACCCTAACACTGTCTTCTTATTGAGGATCGATATTAATAGATCATCAGTGTCGTGTTTTTTAATTTTTGCGGGAGGACCCCCACATGTTAGCATATACTTTTTCGTAACTCTTTCTTGCGGTTTTCATAGCACTTCCTTAAACAGGTAGCATTTCTGTAAGTGCTACTAGTCGACGATGCATTAAACTCCTCTTCTACTCCCTGCCAAGCTTTGAGTTTTTCGGACGTTAACGCTCGAACAGTCTTTTTATCTTCCACGATGCACCTACAACTACCTATAGAAGAAAAACAGATAGTAAAAGCATTAACCAGACATTTTCCGACTCAATTGGAAAACATGTTAATTGGTTCAGGCGCAAGAACGATCGATCAGTTGATAAATCGATCCAGTGTAATAAATCAATATATAAAGAATAATAACTAGGAAGTATTGATACTTAAAGTAGTAGCATTGCTTTTTGTAGTTTGCTGGATATTTGTAATTTGCTGGTGGTTTGTAGTGATAAATGGACAATTTATAGTGAAAAGTAAAACCGATTAATGGATCCAGAAAATATTAATCGAATGTATGGGCGGAAATTGGAGTTGTATTAATCCGCAACAAACGTCTAAAGAAGATATTGGGGGAACAAAGGAATGCGGTTCCAGGGCTGACAGAAGAGCAACGATACCATCCCATTTGTAGACTCAGAAAGTGACAAGTAAGATTTCTTAACTGTGTAATAAAAACAACGTCTTTGTGTTTTATTTTTCTTTGAATTTGGGTTTGTATATCAACACTGAACGGAAAACACTCCATTCACTGTTGATAAAAATTATTTGTGCATGTTAACTATTAAGAATACTAAATATAATAATAGTATTGTTTTTATATATTATTGTAACAAAGCATTTGTGCACTTTTTTCCGAGTTTTAGTTTAATTAAACATATGTAACGTTTGATTTATTTTCATTATTAACCATTACGAATATTAAAAGTTTATGCAAATACGGAATATATAATGCTGAAGGAAGTAAGCTCAATAAAGTTACAAATTACATAAACATTAAGAGATCAAATTGAATCATTTATTTTAATAATCGAACTTGAGCATTCCGATAAAAAGTAATTTGCTGAAACAAATATTAAAGTTCATTTACTCAAACAGAAACCTAATAGCAAGTGAAGTAATTTAAACTAATGAATGATATCTTTACAAATTGAAACGATCAAAATTAAAAGCTAACCATTTTAAGTTCTCACAAGAACAATATAAATTTTTATTAGAGGATTTTGAAATTATTAAAATAAAACAAAAAACCCTAAACTTCACTATTTGTGGCGAGTGTAAACAGATCAAAGGAATAGGTCCATGTTTACGCCCGTTAGAAATGGCGCACAACCCGATATATGTTTAGACACACAAAATGTCACCCAATGTTGGAGCCACCGCAAAATGGCGAACAACGTAAGAGCCACCTAATAACGTACAATGCTTTACACATTTATGGAATCGAGAAGTATACGATAAAGAAGAGGCCCTAAAGTGGATCCTCAACGTGCGCCAGTAGTTACTGTTAATATCTTTAATAATTTGATATAACTTTGACACATTGGGATATATAATTTTTGAATAAGCTAATTGCTCATTATATAACCTAATGCTTTCTAAAGTAGCTAAGAGAATGTTATGATGTAGTGTCAAAAGCTTTGCTAGAATCCAATGATACAAAAAAAAACTATTTCATGGTCGTACGCATGAATTCCAGGGGACGTAAACTATGCTGGTACCAATGTGAGAATGAATTCGATTAGAATAGATTTGTTTTTACTAACTCTTTTAGGTTCAGTTATCACTTATTTAAACCTAAATAAAGTTGAATTAAGATATTGTATGCCAGGATAACGTCGTGATATATCAATATTAAAGTCACCACAAATTAAATAATTGCTAGTGTTAATGATTGTAGTTAGTGAAGTTTGTAGTATGTCAGAAAACTTATACTTCACAGTCGCAGACTACAAACTAGGGATACGTTATTAAATTTAATAGACAACCGGATATTAATATGTCCCATTCTCATTTACTAAGCACTATTAATATTTTACTATTAGAAAACAAAGTAAATAATATACAATCATTCTTCTATAATAGGTAGGTACGGGAACGATTTGTTCTAAAATATTCAAGATAAACGTGTTTCCTTTTGAAAGTTAGGATTCCTCTGTATTGTTCGTTGTTTCAAGGGTAAAACTTAAGCTTACCTTGAAAATATATGAAAAACTCATTCAATCCTATCCATAATCTGATCACAGCAATAACCAGGCACATGTTTCTCAGTGATGAGGCCGTGTTTGCCGTTGTCGTCGTTAACCTAAAAGTTTTTTAAATTCTGTTTGTTAACTGAGTCGGCGGTAAAATGTAGCTGCACAGGGGTGGCTTTACGTACGTAACGTTTTTCAGTGTCTTTTAACGTTAATGTAAACGTTTTTGAACCCTGTTTAAAAATTAATGTACCAAAAAGAAATTCAAATTTACGACTAAACTGCAAAACGAGTAGCTTTTTATTTAAAAACTTTGTGGTGACGACAGTAGAGTGAAATATCAGCGTTGTCAAAATTGTTTCTCAGAATTTTCAATTGCACATGGTAGCTGATCCGATATTAAAGATCATTTTAAGTGAGCAAAGCAAAATGTCTGGTGTAGCTGCTATAGCTACCAACCACTTCATCCATTAAAACATTTTTTAAAAACGATGATGTATTCGTCACGCTAAAAGAAGTCACATTTGCCTTTCACACAGCAGTACATGATTTGTGTTTCAAAACTTCTGATTGTACGTCAAAATCGATTTCAAAATGTCTTGAACTAAAGTTCTGAGCTGCAAGAACTAAATGCGAAACAATTATTTTAAACATCGTGGTACCTTTACAGCTAAACGAGCTACACGAAGACTTAGGCCAGGCGCTTTTCGTAAGTGTCATCAACCACACTTCAAATAGAAAAGAAGTAAAATTAGCACCCGTGGCGGCGAGATACCATTGGAAGGTGTTTGCATAAAACTTCCGTACGCGGTGAGATATCTGAAATAATTACAGAAAATGTAATTTGAACACTGCGTCGCCATGTTATTGACAAAAAGGTAGCAGCACTTTGTGGTGATAACTGTAATACAAACCTTAGAGGAGTTAACTGCAAAGCGGCTTAAAAAAGAACATAGTTGTATAGAATGTAGCGCACGTATAATTCACAACACACTGCAAACTGCCGTTGATAGTGTGCCGATTGAAATTGAAGGTCTGGTTGTGAAAATGTTTTTTACAGTTCGGGTTACTTACCCAGCTAAAAGAATTCTGTGAATTCGTTGACATTGAATATAAAAAAGTTACTTCAGCACTGAAGTACAAGATTTTTGTCTTTGTTACCAGCTGTGGAAAGAATTTTAAACATTTTTGAAAGACTAGAAGCATATTTTCTTAGTCAAGAAAACTGTCCGCATGTGTTAAAGATGTGCTCGTGAAAAAAACTCAATCAAATTTGTTCTAGGTTTACATTAATCTTCCTCAGTGAGGAAAAGGAGAGAGAGAAATTTCTGTTAAATTAGATTCAAAATTATTAGTTTTTATACTCTCCAGTCTAAGTGACAAATGTAGTGGTTGTTTATGGTAAATTTTTAGCCGTCCATAATGCAATAGTCCCAACAAAAAAATCTATTTAATTCTGTATTTTACTTCGGCTTTTAAAAGTTCATAGTTAATGAAATGGTAAGCTAAACGTTGCTCATTTTTATTTTTCCATTCGCAAAATATCGGGCGTTTTTGGAAATAAAATTCAAAATTATGTTTTGTCATTAGAAGCCCTTTTAAAGTTCTTATAGTAAGGCTAGTTTTTTCGCTGGTCCAAATTTTATTTATATCAGAAAAATCCTTTCTATGGCGGCGTTGGATCCCGGTAAATATATGCACATTTCAACAATTTTTGATATGTTGTGTGGCATATCATCACCTTTGAAGTGGTTAAAAAGCTCGATCCATTGTTTGTCAATAGAAACAGAAACTCTTTTCTACTGTTTTATTTTTAGACCGGTTGTATATTTTTTTGATGCACACAATTTCATCAAAAAGTTCCAAATCATCTATATATCAGGGTGTTTATTTTGAACACAGGTTCTTTTTTTAGTAATGCCCAATGAAAGGCTTGCGAATCTTCAAAGTGTTGTTTCCATTTACCAAAATAAGCTTTACAAGCAGTAGTAGTATAAAACATGGTCACTGATGTTTCAAATTGAGTTACGAATAGGTCTTCTCCTTCATTTACCAAACACTAGTATAGTGTTAACTTGATTTGGTTTTTAAAACTATTAAGAATCAATGTAGGACATTTTTCTTGCGAGAAAAAGTAACTGTAACGGTTTGAACATTTTCAATACAGTTATAAAGAATATTGGCAGCATAGTTCACCCCAACTAAAGGTCTTACCGAACTTTATGAAAGACGTTATTTTGGCCACGTCTTGATGCTCCTCCAAAATTACAATTTGTGTTGTCGGCGCACATTGCCATTACTTACGTTGTTAATTCGTATTTGTCAACCGTTTTAATAATATATTTGAATATAATGTCTGAAGTTTCACTTGGAAGATCTTGATCTTCCGAAAGTTTTACTTGAGTGCCCTTGTCTTTTATAAAATATGCTACGAGTATAGGAAAAAATTGTACGCTCTCCTGATTTGAACAAAATCGGTACAGATTGTTACAAAATTGACCGCTCCAAGATCAATTTGTATGAAGCTTAATGATTGAATCTTTTTGTAAAACGTTACACACAATACTTTCAGATTTGGTTCTAGCAAATGCACATCTTTATTGGAAGCAACTTTTTATTAGCTTACTAGTGCACTCATAGAACGAAAGGACTGATTGTGGATCATGTTGTGGTATGACCAAGCAGTTAGCCTTTGTTCTTCATTTCCAATTGTGTCCTTACGAAAAAAAGATGACGCTTTGCTACCACTAGAAGCAGTAATATCTACCTTTTTATGCGCAAATGTCAATATGTGTTGAACAATATTCGCCTTTCCACCATGTGAAAGTGAAAACTGTGCACAATATTTTAAACACTTTTCATCACTGAGGTCATTTTTTAATAGATGGATATTCACTTTCCAAATCTATTAAATGCAAAGTTCCTTTTAGGCATTTTCTGATTTTCTACGGTCCTAGTTATACACTACAATATAACGATTGTTAATTTAAAAACACTATATTTATTTACACGTACCGGTGTATTTATTTTGCACACATACAAGACATCGTTATAAGCTAATTCTTTTCGCGCTAAACTTGATACTTTAATACTGCTTCGTAAACGGGATCGTGCGCTACTTATTTAAGTCAACAAAAGTGCTAAATAACTCTCGAAAATTGTAGAATTTGTGCTGTCATCTTATTGCGTTTTATCTGAAGGTGACAGTGGATATGCACTAAAATCATATTTATTAACTCCATTTGCCAATCCTCGTACACAAGCAAAGCAACTGTTTAATGAATCCCATGCCCGGGAACTGCATAGACGGACGAATGGCATATTAAAGAAAGGTTTCCTGCATTATGTTATGGACTGCGATGTAAAGTTGACACTCCTTTAACTGTGATTGTTGCCACAGCAGTATTGCATAATATTGCTTTAACAATGCATGAAAGACATCCCCACCTCCTGTAGGTATGAATGCAGAAGAACTGGATTACCTGATCCAGCAGGGACAAAATTCCTGCAATAAATGTACAGCAAAATTTTCACTATGACGCGAAATGACCTTGTACATAACTACTTTTCACATTTGTAAAAAATTGTGATTGCAGGAAAATAGTATTATGTATAAAAGTTATTCAAGTTGTAAAAATATAAACAAATTTCCACAAATGTGATTTATTAATTTCTACTTCTGCCTTCAGTTACCTATAATGTGTTTATTACCACAAGATAGGTAGGGAAAGTAAAGTAGTAAACACAATTAATACACTTACACCGGTATGCTCTTGCACATCTACTATGTAGGTGTATTGTAATACTATATAGGTACATTATTATATAAACAATTTAATTGTCAACATTCTTTTGTTTTGACAGTAGCTCATTCTGAAGGAGTTGAATCTCTAAATTAAGTTTTTTTGTAATTAATGCATTTGTAGTTTGTGCATGGGCAAGTTCAATATCAAGAAGTTGTAGTCTTTTATCCAGCAGCAGATCATATTTCTTTGCAGTATTGGATGACGTCAATGATTTTATAATTGTTGTTGGTCTTCTTCGACTAATGCTTTTTTTTGGTGTCTACAAAAAAATAGAGCATTTAATTACAAAATTTGCAACGGTCAATGGTGGGAGACCAACAACCTACCTTATCGTCTTTGCTCACATCTTTGTCTGTTACTGATACAGCAAACCCTAATGCAGGATTAATAGGAGTTTGGAACTGTTTTGGGGTATATTTATTCCAATCCTTTGAAGTACTAGGAATACCATTATCTGGTCTTTTCAATGTTATTTCCAGTATTGTGCCTCTCTTCTGGAGTCTCATTTTTCTTTAAAAAAAAATGCATTCACTAACTACAACTTTAACATATGTTAAACAATCTCAAAAACAATAATATATTACCAATGAGTATATAATATAATTATATACTCTTTGATAATAATCATGCATGGTGTCATTCAGCATAATGCCTCACATAAAATTTATTTTACTAATAGCTGATCTGTATCATGTACTCCATCTTACAAGACAGATAGCGGTAAATAGAAAAAGATTGAAACTTACAGATAATGGTTCTCTCTTCTCGCCCTCATTACTTTCATAAGCGTCAATACTACATCTTGGTGTTGTTCATTGGTATTGCTAGCAATAAGCGATTCATCAGCGTCATCGTCAAATGGATTATTGAACCCTAACACTGTCTTCTTATTGAGGATCGATATTAATAGATCATCAGTGTCGTGTTTTTAATTTTTGGAGGACCCCACATTATAAAAATTAAGAAAAATAATACTTTGTTAAATAAAGTTCCTACACTCAAGCGAGAAGTACTATTGGTATGACAACTTTGTTTTAAATAAAACATTTTTCAATATTCACCTACCTACCTAGTTTATGGTTTTTGTTAACTGTAGATTCTGTCCCGGTTTAGCGTTGCGTGATTATGGTAAGCCCAGATCTGATTATAGTATTCCTTATTACAAGCCAGGTAAAACAGTTTTTACTGGCGTTAGAATGAGGATGACTGGCGAGCAGTTAGGCGAACCTGTCACATCCTTGAGTCAGTAAAAACGATTACCTGACGAGTCTTGTATAATATGTTATTTGTTTTTCATTTGTAAATAAACCGAAAACTCATAACGAAACAAAATTTTCTCTTTCATTTCCAAAAATGTCTCGTTACCTTTGAAATCATTACTCTAACAACGGCATTTATCGTTTATTTTACTATTTATTATTTTGCTAATACAATGTTAGCAAGGTACGGTCACAGATTAATTGTTCTTATTCATAATTAGTTTGTAACATACCGTTTTTTAACCATTTAAAGGTTGAAAAGTGAATGTTTCCACGGGTTTACTTTAAGCGGTCAGTAATAACAAAAAAGGAGACCCAACCTGTTGGGGAGCTACTATCGATTTACACTATCAATACCAAATTGCCAATTTGAATAAATGGTCAAGAGTATGCAACCATCTTTTCTCACGTGCGTGAGTGAACTCAAGCAATAGGTGGAAACAAACACGTTTTCTTTAAAAAGAATGTTTAACAAGTGAATTATTGATAACAAGCAACGACAAAACCAATAGAAAAACAGTAAGCATAACATTTATGGCTTCTCATTAAAGTAAAAATTAAAAGTCGCATTGTCACGTCCTTCAATATTAAACGAGAAGCCGTGATGGATGTGTTCCATATTTTATTGGTTTGAACTGTATAATGTTGCTTGTTCTTTAATTGTTAATAAAAACGTATACAAACCTCGCCAAAATGCCATTCCCTGTCTCGAGAACTAGTTCTCGAGACTACTTCTTTCGACAGAAATGAAACACTTTCCGCCTCGGTGTATAATATGCTGTTTAACCTGTGGTACGGTCGTCTCTAACTTGTAAAAATCAACAAACAACTTTCGTCTAACCTGTAAATTTCTTTATTCACAATTAAAGAACAAGCAACATTAAGTATACAGTTCAAATCAACAAATTTTGGAACACATCCATCACGGCTTCTTGCTCAATATTGAAAGTCGTGATAATCCGACTTTTAATTTTTACTTTAATGAGAAGCCATAAATGTTATGCTTACCATTTTTCTATTGGTTATGTCGTTACTTGTTATCAATAATTCACTTATTAAATATACTTATTAAAGAAAACGTGTTGTTTGTTTCCACCTATTGCTTGCGTTCACTCACCATCTACGCACGTGAGAAAAAATGGTTGCATACTCTTCACCCTTTATTAAAATTGGCAAGTTGTCAATTTGACATTGATAGTTTAAATCGATAGTAGCTCCCCACAGTTTGGAAAGTGGTCCACTACTGACCGCTTCATCTCATTACCGTCTCCTTTCTCCGTTTTTACTGACCGCTTAAAGTAAACCCGTAGAAGTATTCACTTTTCAACCTTTAAAAAAACGGTATGTTACAAACTAATTGTGAACAGTGGCGAAACTAGGGGGGGTGCAAGATGTGCCAGGCACACCCCAGGCAAGCCGTGACACACCCCAGAAAAACGGAGCACTTCCCCATTTTTCATTCTTATCTTAAATTCCATCTAACAACTTAATTCGTTAAATCTTAAACCATTGCGATAAACAAACGAATAGTAATAGTGACATAGTGATAAGTACAATTATTAATTATTATTTATTATGTAAGGACATTAGAATATTCGTCATTCGAGCATAAGTTGTATCGGTGAAATAATATTTGTTTAGCTAAGCGGCGCGGCGGCGGTAGACTGCTGACTGTGACTGTGCTGCTCTTGGAATTGTTTTGGTTCATGATACTGATATGCGTTGAGTGTTGATGCATAAACGATAGCATGTATAGTTCCTCTTTCACGATGTAGTAAACCCAGCAAGCATAAAGACGCCGCAAAGATTATTAGATTAGATTAGTTTACATACAGTTTACATTAACATTCTAAAAGATAACTTTTTATAAAGGAAGCGAGACTTGAAACTTAAAAATAGTGTAACATACCGGAAATGGTGACTCATTATTCCGAACAATCTAGATGTATGAATCATAATTACGATGCGTCGGCAGACGCAGACAGCAGCTTACGTAAATTATTAGTCATCGAACTTCTAGAAGATTCGAGAAGGGTTGCTTGCATCATCGGTACCTATATAAGCAACGCTGCGACGCACGATGAATTCATGGGGTTAGTACTTGTTATAGTTATGTTTAATGTTTTATGTAATATTATTATTATTATTATTATTATGAGCCAAGTGCCAATATAACCTGTATTCGGTGTTCCATGTTCTGAGTCTTCTGTGCTGACAGCACAGTGCTGTGTGAAATAAAACATCAAATCAAACAAATAGCCATTGCCAAGGCCAACTGCCACAAACAACTAAGGGCTAAGGTAATTTTACTTATTTGTATGTTTGTTTTAGAGTATTATAAGATGTTAAAATTTTGATGGGTGAAAAAAAAAGGAAAGATTGCATCACAAGTTTCAGCTAATAATAATAATAATAGTTTACAGTTAAAACTGCAAAGGGATTTTGATTTGTACTTTCTTTCACGCCTTTTGCTTGTTTCCCCATCAGTGTCCGAGCAGTTAGCTTCGGTGTTTATAAATTTGTTTTTATTTGCGTTGCAGATTGCAGATTGTGGGCGGTTTGAACATGAAGAAATTCAAAGACATACGATCGTTTTTCAAATCTGCCACAAATCAACCCGACAAAGATGAGACTGAGACAAGGCAAACGTCTACTCCAGTATGTGACTCAACAACAAATATTGAGATAGCTTGTGATTTAACACAATCTTCAACTTGAAATATAGAAAATGTTGGTGGAGGTATACGAGAAGATGTAAATAAAGCCGCTGAAGAAGGGCAAGGTAGCAAAACATCCGATGTTTTTACATCTGCAGAAACAAATCAAAGAGGACGAAATGATCCAGAAGATCAAGATCTGGGAACTCTTGATAGTGGTCCTTCGCAACCAAGGGGCCCAAGGGTTGTTTTTCCAAAAAGTTCATTTGGAGATAGACGGAGATCGTTTTCGTCTCAATTCTTTAATACTTATCAGTGGCTTGAATATAGTGTGAAGCTAGATAAAGCGTTCTGCTTTGTCTGCAGACATTTTCGGCATTCTGCAAATATTCGAGATCAAAATGAAAAGTTTTCGATTAATGGGTTCAGTAATTGGAGGAAACTAAGTGAGTCGCTGAAAAAACATGACACCTCTTTGGCTCACAGTGACTGTATGCAAATGTTTGTAGGCTACAAGCATTCCTTGAAGGCCGGAGATGTTCATAAGAAGCTAACCATACAACATGAAGAAATGATAATACAGAACAGAGATTATATGATAAAATTAATCGACATGATTCTATACTTGACACGTCAAGGGCTGCCACTCCGAGGACACCGAGAAGACGCAACATCTACTAACCGAGGAAATTTTCTGGAGTTGGGTGAACTTATGGCAAAACATGACACGAATTTTTCGATGCATCTATACAGACATATCAGTTATTGCAGTTCCAAAATATAAAATGAAATAATAAGCATCGCATCTCAACTTGTTATTGAACAGATTGTAGAAGAAGTGCGGCAATGTGGTTTTTTTTCGATAATGGTTGATGAAGCTAGGTGCTACAAACAAGAACAATTGTCCGTGGCAATCAGATATACTGTAGGCTTGGAAGTTGAGGAACGTTTTCTTGGTTTCGTAGATTGTTATTCTTCTAGAGATGCCGAGAGTTTAAAAATACTTATTAAAAAGTATCTAAGTAAATGCAGTTTGTTGAATAACGCCATATTAATTGGCCAATCTTATGATGGAGCCAGTGTTATGTCTGGGAAACAACAAGGACTGCAAGCCAAAATAAGGGAGGATCATCCACAAGCCATTTACTTTCATTGCTTGGCACACAGGATGAACTTGGTAATTGTCGACAGTTGTGCTAAGGTGTCTACTGCAGCTGCATTTTTCAACATTCTGGAGGCAATATACGTCCACTTTTCTCAACCCGGTCATCACTCTCATCTCATAAACGCCCGTGATGCTCTAGGTATAAAGTCGGGGGGCGAAATGGGGAGTCTTAGCAGTACCAGGTGGAGTTGCCGATATGAAAATTGCAAATCCCTTTTGAAAAATTTCCAAGCAATTCGAAATGCTCTGGATGAGGACATTGAACAAGGGCGAGACAAAAATTCTGTAGAAGCACTTGGAATACAGGCATCAATGATAAAGCCACAATTTATCGTTTGTTTGTTCGTCTTCCATTCAGTGTTAATGGTCGCAAATGTACTGAGTAAATATTTTCAGAGATTAGATGCCACACTAGGTCAGGCTAGTGATATCATAGATAGCACTATAAGTAGCTTTGAAGAGAAGAGGAACAAATTTGAGGACCTGTGGAGTGAAATAGAAAAATTCTCAGGAGAACAAGACATTTGTTTGGAGCCTTTAAGGATTTCAAAAAAAAGGAAGCAACCACAAAGGCTTAATGAATATCTATCTGACTCAACCCTAGGTAAATCATCTCTGATCGACATACCTGCAGAAACTAAGCTCCCGAATACTGGAAAGTCAACATTTACTACCAAGTCATGGGCAACGTGATTGGCAATATGAAAAAACGATTTGAAAATCTTCCCCTTGCAAGATCGATTGATTCCTTTATGAAGCTAGATTTGGATCCATCATTTGAGTTCGTCGCCAATTATCAGAGGGCATTCAATATCGAAATCTCAACACTTCAAGCTGAAGTTTTAGTGATACGAAATTTATTCAAAAATAAAAATCTTGAAATCACGTTGGAAAATCTAAAAGTTCAAGTGAAGGGGGATCTGACTCCAAATCTTTACAAATTACTACAAATTGCTGTAGGCCTTCCAATAAGTTCAGCTGGTTGCGAAAGAAGTTTCTCCGCTATGAGGCGGATAAAAACATGGCTGAGAACCACAATGGTACAAGATAGATTTTCAAATTTATCACTTCTCTGTATCGAAAATGCTTTAGTTAAGCAGAAATTGTCGGCTGAACAAGTTCTCTCTGTTTTTATAAAAACAGATAGAAAACTAAAATTAGTTTGAAGTTTTTTTTATTCATACTTATATGTTATATTTCCTAAATAAAATGTGAAAACAAGAAAGTCTTTTACTTAAAATAGGTATATGACAAACCATGATGATGAAAACCAAAACTGTTTAAAATTGAGAGTGAAAACAAGATTGACGTAGTTTTCATGCGCATACATCTATAAAAAAGTGGTGTGTACGCCCCAACAAAATTTTTATACGCACCCCTCCCCAAAAAGAGCCCGTGGGGCCTGGTCCCCCAGAAAGATTTTGTAGTTTCGCCACTGATTGTGAATAAATTTCTTATATAGTAGCTAACTTATTAAGATTGATTTTCAACGGCAATAAACTGACTTGATAAATTGACATTTACAAATAAGTCACAAATTAATATTTTAACGTCGTGTATCGTTTATTTTTATCCCAATATCGTTTTGTATCTATTTGTTTCCGGAGGTAGATGAAAATTCTAAACATAAAGTCAATTCCAGTTTCACATTGTTATCGTTATTTAATTTTATAAATGTCTTATTATTACGTACTTATGATCATTTTTAAAGTACATTTGATGCAATTATGATAATTTTTAAGTTATTTGAAAAGGCATAGTGCTTTATATTTCATATTTTTAACATTTCGTCCGTAAACAAAACTAATTGGGATAAAAACTAAAGTATCAGTTTGCTATTGCAAAAATTTAAGTGATGGAATTTTTTAAAAACGGGAATGTGTGATCATCCATACGCATGCTCATTATCTGCCAGCGAATACTTTGCTCTGTTTCCACCACCCTTCCTTTGACAGTTACATCTGTCAACTTCATGTGAAATTAATGCTTAATTGTAGTGTCGGTGTTATTTTTTACTGTTGTTAAACTCTATCTACTTCATTCTTCTCTATTTTCTTTACAACAAAGTGAGTTAAATTATATATTTCTATTTACTTTTTTACGATTACATTAATTGTATTTAACAATTTAGAGCATACTATTTATTTATTTCCGATTTTAACGAGTACCTTTTCATATTTTTATACACTGAAAGTTTTTAAATGTTTATTACACCGGATATTTTCATTATAAACCTGAATCAGTGCGCGTCTTTGCTGTCCTCTAATTATTGATTTTTCTAACCCTTCACTGCTATATTGTTTTATTTTATTAAACGTTAATACGGAAGATTTTGGAATTTTTTTTAGATAATTTTATAAGAAATGTTTCCGTATTGTTTTCCTTAGTCTTGTGAGAAATTCATCCCCATTGTTTTATGTCAAAGCTTTAATTCCCAGGGCATTTGCATACAATAGCTATTAGAAAAATATGGTACTGTATGACGTTTTTACCTTTAAGCAGCTCTTTTTTTTAATTTCAGTTGTGCAGGTTTTTCTAAAATATATGTTGCAAGGTCTTACTGGATTTTAGATAATTAAAAAAAAAAAAATATTTTATTTATCATTATAAATTAAAAATAATTTAAATTTAGCGCATTATACATTATTTTACATGTGTATAACTTGTGTAAGTTGTGAGATAAATTGAAAATGTAGTGTTTACAGGTGGTTTGTAGTATTAATCGTATTAATGCCATTGTAACTATAGATTCATTACTTACAGAAAATTGGAAATTCAACCACATCATATGTTTATCTTAGTAATCTGGGTTTTTCCCACTAAATTTATTTTTGAATACAATCTTTTAGCAAATCGTTTACTTTAGAGGTCTATTTATTATGTACCATGATAATCGACTGTGTAGTTTGTAATTGTTCACATTTGATTATTAGCAAGCTATAGATGACTATATCATGTATTTATTTATATCATTTATTATAATATGAGGATGTTTTTGTTGATAAATATTACAGGTATTACTGCGATAACGGTTTCTTTCTAAATTATGTTTAGAAATTTCTGTTAAATGTTTTTCATTGTCGCCTAAAAAGATTTTTGGCCACAGTTTGATCATTTTATAGAAATCATAAATGTAGACACGTTGCACATATGCAATTTGACAATGTTTTCAATAGTGAGTGTTTTAGTTTTTGTTGTTATCGTTAAATTGGTTCCTTGTGGACACAATTTGTTTTAAACAAAATGTTCATGTCGTTGGCCTGAAAATTTTGAAACATTGATTTTTTATTAATTTACAATAATTGAAATAATTAGTTACCATTTTTTATAATTCCATGGCAACTTTTTTAATGGAGGTATAGTAGTCCTAGTATAATATTGACTATTGCATATGTATGTGAACTTAACCCCATCAACCACTGAAATAACACAAATTTCAAATGTTGAGCTAATCACGTTTCAATTAACTAATAAACATACTTATTAAAATTAAATATACAGTAATTATAATATACCTGATGACAAGATTAATTTTTTACACAGTTTTCATTATTAAACTTATGCAGTATTATGCAAGTCACTATGCACTTAATATATTACTGTTGAATATTTGTTTTTATGTATATATTTTTAATATTAACAAAAATATTGAATTTTGTCTGAGTAATAATTTTAATTTAAATAGTTGGAAATAAGGGCAACACAATAGGGATTTCATAATTTGCCTAAAAAATTTCAATCATTTTGAGCATTCATATATGCTTTAAAAACGTCTTCATTCAGCACACACTTGATTCAAAAAACATTCAAGTGCATTTAGAAATTGAAAAATTTCCATTAGTACCCCATATTTACATAAACCTGGCCTCCGAAGCCCGTGTACAACTAGTTTCTATGAAACCTGTTTTAAGGGTGATAGTATCATTTGTCAAGCACTGCTGCGCGGAATTGTACGTGTCTGTGTAAGTTGAAACCTACATTACTGCTGGATGTATTTTTTTTTATGATTGTGGACCTGAACAGGTTAAATTTGGCCTATCGTGCTAAAGCACTCAGGAACACTTAGGAGGATGGATAGAGGGATAATCAATTGCCAATAGATGCCTATGAACAGCTACTTTAAATTTTCTCGAATCGCGGAAAAAATACCCCATGAAAAAATACCCCGGAAAACATACCCCGCGAAAAAATTCCCCAGGTAAAAATACCCCACTGAAAAAATACTCCCGGAAAAAATACCCCGCAAAATAACCAAACGGTAATTCGAAAATTTTGCATTACCAATGGTATCAGTTTATGAAACAGTGCAAATGCGTTTAAAAGGTCTCTGTGAGGATTATGTATTAGGTACCAGAAACCTAGAAAATTTTTTAAGTGCCATTAGTCATAATATAAGATCTGTAGAAACTTTGTAAATAATATTGTACATATTACAATGTATAATACCTATAACATTAAATAATAAAAATTTTATCTTAATTTTTTTAATCTGCTTGTAAACGTTAGTTCTCTTATTCAAAATATCTTCTGTGTTTTTGACGTTTCGTGGGAGCTTGTTTTAATCAAATTATTATGAACAACACATAAAGAAGCTGCGTCTTTGTTTGCGTTTTTATGTGGTGCTATGACAGTTACTTTTATTGTTTGTGTTATTCTCACCACGTCAAATACCTTTTATCATTAAATCATTATATTTACTCGACATATGTATGGAAAAAGGAAATATTAACGAATTTGAATTTAAATGTTTGAGACACTCGTAAATGGGTCTGAGTTTGCGGGGTATTTTTTCCGAGTGTATTTTTTCAGTGGGGTATTTTTTCCTGGGGAATTTTTTCATGAGGTTTGTTTTCCGAGGTAATTTTTCATGGGGTATTTTTTCCGCCGCCGCCCAATTTTCTCATATCATAAGTGAGAGGAAAGCAGGAACTAGGGAGATCATTCCAGAGTTTAGAAGCCGTGTAGAAAAATGTGGATTGCCCCCGTTTGGTACAAGTGGAGATTTGTACTGCATACTGATGATGTGAATGAGCGAACCGAGTGTTTCTCGCAAAGATAGCCCGAGATGGTATCAAAGAATATAATTCAGCAGCACAATAGCCGTTGTAATAACGATAATACAAAGAAAGAACTGAAACCATCCTTCTATGCTCAAGGGACTGTATGTGAGAAGTTAAGGCCGGGTCATTTATAAGCCTAATCGCTCTCTTTTGAATACGATCAACGATATCGAGAGCGTATTGGGGAGCACTAATCCAGAGGTGAGAATTATATTCCAGATGAGGCCGAATTTGAGCCTTATACAGCAGAAGGAGTTGTCGAGAGGTAAACTACTGCTTAGATCTGTACAAAAAGCCTATTTTACGAGCAGCTGTTTTGGTAGCTGATAGAAGATGGTCAACCCATGAGAGATTTGAAGATACAGTAATACCCAACAGAGTAATAGAGCCTGAAAACTTAAGAACTGAGCCATTCATACTTACAACAGGAAATGGTCGATCTTTTTTGGCGGACACAAGGCAACACTGGGTTTTGTTAGCATTAAATTTAACTAGATTATTGCTTCCCCTTTCGAGAATACGTTGAATGTCTTTGTTGTATAAATGTAGGCGCAGCTGATTTTCATTCAGTTGTAATAAAAGTTGCATTCAGTGACTTGTGAAACACATATGTTAATGGCGTCAAAAAAGGTCAAAGCGTGAGATTTTGTGACATTGTCTATGAAGGAACATTGTCGCAGTGGGCAGCTGAAAGTGAAAATCGGCTTTCTGAAGAAAGTGTCAGACAGAAAATGATGACGAGTATTCTGGATCTAGTTCTGATGATGTTGACGATAATTCAGAGGATGATGTTTACGATATTAGTAATTCTTTAACGAGTGGTTACATTGCTGCAAGTGGTATAGATTGGAGTGCGCCAGATGACTAATAAGAAAACATGGCTGCAACACCAAACGAAGCGTTTCAGTTATTTGTAACTTCAGTTATTGTACAAGAAATTGTGAACTGTATTAATTTAGAGGGAAGACGTGTTTACGGAGCAAAAGGAAAACCGTGGAAAGATGTAACTGTTGATGAATTTCTTACTTATTCATGCGGGAGTTGACAGAAGCTCGGATGTTCCTACGAGAGAACTATTTTGTAGTGAATTCGCCAATCCTATGTACCGAGCCACAATGTCCATATTTCGCTTTGAAGAAATACGAAGATTTGTCAGATTTGACGACAAGAGAACCCGGAATGCTCGTTTGGAAACCGATAAGTTAGCATTGCTGTCCTGCGTTTCGGATTTATTCATTCAACAAAGCAATACCTGCGTCCTACCGGATACTAAAGTAACTATTGATGAAGAACTCGTTGGGTTTAGAGGTAGATGCAGATTCGTTCAATATATGCCAAGTAAACCGGCAAAATATTGACTTAAAATATTTTGGATGTGTGAATCTAAGTCTGGTTATGTTCTGGATAGTTTAGTTTATGTTGGTTGCTAGCCCGGAGAACCTCCACTTAAATACCTGGGGCTTGAAGTAGTACAAACTCTTGTGCGTGGCATTCATAATTCTGGTCTCAATCTCATGATAGACAACTTCTTCACTAGCGTTCCGCTAGCAATTTATCTGTTGGATAAAAGTATTACTGTTGTGGGTACACTACGCCAGAATAAGTGTGACATTCCAAAAGAAATGAAAGCCTCAAAAGATCGTGTAGTCTGCTCTTCATTGTTTTGCTTTCGAAATAACGTATCCATGGTAAATTACGCACGTAAAAATAAAAAAGGCGTAATTTTACTAAGCACCATCCACCACGACGGATCATCAACGTTGGCACTCGTTACAATAAAACAAAGGGCGGTGTTAACGTCATGGATCAAATTGTGTCGACACCCCTGTAACTTTTGAACGGGTCATTACATTTTGTTCAAGTTTTGATGGGTTATATTAGAGACAGTTTGGGATCTTTTTTACATAAAAAAAAACAATATGCCCGACTTCCGATTTCACCGGAAATGGCACAAAAGCTGAAAATTTTATACGGCTTCAAATACATACAGTTCATGTGCCAAACGTTAACTCGAACGCCATGTTACTTTGACAGAGTCAGCTTCAGGAGCTTGTGTTAATAAAAATTAGAAAATTAAAAATTACTGTTTTATTTAGGAACTAAGGATATTGCTATGTATATCGCTTTACTAGTACTTGCAAGAGCTATTTAATATACAGGGTGGCCCATGTATGTTTCTATTGGGAACTGCGAATTTTAGTTAAAAAACTGTAATTTTTAAATTTTATGGTTAACAAACTTCACAAAAACTAATTATTAGGAAAAATAATATTGTGAGTATAATTGTACGTCAATTATGTATCTATGATTTATATGACGTCATAAAGATCTAAAATTAAAAAAATATAAAAAAAAAAAAAATTAAATTGACGCCTGAGTTGACATTTGACAGACGAACTGTATGTATTTGAAGCCCTAGAATCCAAATATGTAAAGATATATAGGGTGTTTCATTTAAATTTTACCGGAAGTCGGCCATATTGCTTTTTTTGTAAAAAAATCCCAAACTGGCACTAATATAAACCAAAATTTGAACAAAATCTAAAGACCCGTTCAAAAGTTCAGGGGTGGCCCCTATTTGATTTACACCCAATATATATATATATATATATATATATATATATATATATATATATATATATATATATAGTCTTTACGAAGGAACTAAGTGATACCACATGTGCAGAGAAGATCTGCTAACCCTAACCTACGGCGTAATGTCCGGGAATGTCTAAGCATATTTATTAATATCTTTGATCCGCCAACCGTTCAAACAAGTGCAACGATTAAGAGAAAGAGATGCTCAGTGTGCCCGCAAATATTGATCGTAAAAGCACAATGGTATGGATTAGTTTTAAAAATAATATCTGTAATGAGCATAGTAGTAGAATGTGCACTAAATGGTTCTCTAATCCCTAAAAGAATGTTCACTTTCACATAACGGGTCTCAGAAGCCCGGATTATGTAAATGCCGATATTTTATTGGTTAAGTATCCTAGGGTTAAGTGATTTCTTTCATTAAAATATATTCAAGTCTCTTGACACTTTACATTTTCTGTAAAACTAATTTGTATTTTTATTTTCGATGTTAAAAACTAACGAACGTCTGCTTATGTTAATTTCCGTTTTGTACCGGCAGATATGTAAATTAAACACTTTTAATGAATTCACACGCTGAAAAGAAATCGTGTTAAGGCTTAACTATGATTCCGATACATAATAAGTAGACCCAGTGGCGAATGCTTAACTACCGCGCGCGTTTCCCATGCGTGCGTATGTGGATATGAAGTTATCAAGTTGCCTACTAACTTCCATGCAGATTCCTAAATTTAAAATCTCGTTTAAGATTATTCAATTTACCAATATTTACAAATAGAGTTATAACTATAAACCAGTGTGAACGGAACGGCCAGTTCTAGTGGCCAGTTTTCCCGATTATTATCGAAGTCACAGTAACGAACCAATGAAGTAATTTGTGGTTCGCACATGTAACGCATAATAGTGTTACGATCAGATTAAATTTTACCTACTCTCACACCATTTAAAACAATAACAAAATTAAAACAATTACTCTCTAAAATACCGCAAGAAACCCCCCCCCCCCCCCCATGCCTAACTGAGCATAGTATCAAGTTGGTATTTTCAGATTATATTACTATCTAAATAATAATAAAGATAAAAAAATAATTTGTGATGGAGCTGTCGTCTAAGGGGGCGAAAATTGAGACCAACCCCTGATGGCATTGTCGTATAAGAAGGCGAAAGTGAGACCACCCATTCTACCGTAAGTACATAATATGAAATATGCGAATATAATACCTTATTAGACATTATTAATTAATTTATTATTTAATTACAGACTCAATTATGTAATTATTATCACGGAAATATTGATTGTTTATCCTCCTTGCGACGAGGATCAAACGTGTGTGTGAATATGTTTATTATTTGATGATCGCATTATGGCTGTAATGAGGAAATTCTAACTTTATTTGCCGTTTTTGAAGATTTATTTCTTGTTTTTACATCACAATGCCCGGGTGCTGCGTGCCTCGGTGTAAAAACAGGACAGAAAAGGGATTTCGACTATTTAGGTTACCATCCGGTTAGCATATAACCTAAACAATATTTATCAAGTCCACTACATTATCTGTTTCTTTTAAGAGGAAAAAATGCAGAAAGAGGGAATTTCTGGATCCAATGCATTGGGAGGACCGATATAAATCTTTCGTCCATGATTTGTGAAGTAATTATTCTAATTATTGTATGCAATTATTTGAAACATCACCTGGGTAGGTCCATTTTTCTGAGGAACAATTTGAGAGAAAACGAATAGATGATCGAAGACTGTTACGCGCGGAGGCCTTCCAGATTTGCTAACAGCAACCATTGACGCTACAAATAGTCAGTAAGCAGGAAGAGATGTAGCTTGTACAGAAAATGCATCAGATGAAAAGCAAAGTAACGTTGGTATACAAGAATTAAATTCCGATTGTACTGATAAAAGTATGTGTATAGAAATCAAGATCTGATGTAATGACTACTACACTATTTGTAGATGAAAATGAGATATTGGAGAATTTGTCACCGAGTATTTGTGAATCAGAAATAAATACATTGCTTGAAGAGCCTGCACATGAAGGAAATGTAAATGTTTATATCAGCAAGTTAAAGCTTGCTTTAAGGAGATCAGTTAATAGATGTAGTGTATGTAAGAGACGTTGTGAGGAGCAAGATGAAAGGCTCAAAAAGATTTTCAATGAAGATCAGTTAATGTTTGTGAAAACAGGATCACATCGTGGAACAAAATGGTCAGAAGCCTTAAAGTTATACTTAGCCTGTGGTAAAAAAGGCTATGAAGAATTGAGAAAACACAACCTTCCTTATCAAAGTATACGCACAATACAACATCGTATTAGGAACTTGAAATTTGGAGCTGGTATGCAGGATGACATATTTAAGCTTATGCAACCGAAAGTTGGTAGTGGTTGCGCTACCATGTATATGTTCATTTTGTTTAAGATTGCAAGTTTCCAACCAGAGGAAAAGGAAGCCAATCTACTGATTGATGAGATGGTAATTAAACCTGGACTGCAATACGACCGTTCTCTTCGACTGACAGTGGGCCAACCTACTCTGAAAACATCTGGAAGTTATGACAAGCATGCCACACATGCACTTGTATTTATGCTGGCTGGAGTATCCACCAGATGGAAACAGACAGTGGCTTATGATTTTACGGGAAACTCATGTTGTTCAAGTGAAGTGCTTGACCTTAATCAAAACGTCATGAAATCGATTTGACAATTCGTGCTCTCATATCGGACATGGGGCCACAAAACAGAGGCGTCTGGCGATTATTAAACATAAACACCCATAAGCATAGTACAATCAAGAATTCCATTCGACATCCATGATGATACTGGATGCAGTACATGTATTTAAAAATGTTGCTGGTTCAGTGACGAGTGGCCATCATTTTTACCTTGATGAAAGAACTGTTGATGCATACAAACTGCCCAGTAATGAAATATCCATAGTGACCATAAGCGGTCGACCGCCGATGATGATAGTGTAGCTATCGAAACGAGTTCGGTGTTTATTAATTTTGTGTGGTACGTGGGTGTGTTTTGTTTGTTACAGATCCTGCCACAGTTCCAGTGTTCCAGATTTTTCAAAGGAACAACCTGTATATTTTTACATGTTTGGATTCGACGGTTTCAAATACATACAGTTCATCTGCCAAATATCTACTCGAATGCCATTTTACTTTGACAGAGTCGGCTTCAGGAGCATGTTGTGTTAATAAAAATAATAGTACTTGAAAGAGACATTTAATATACTGGGTGGCGCATGTATGTTTCTATTGGGACCAGTGAGTTTTAGTTAAAAAACCGTAATTTTGAAATTTTATTGTTAACAAAGTGCACAAAAATTAATTATTAGGAAAAATAATATTGTGGGGTAATTGTACGTCAATTATCTATAATTTAGATGACGTCATAATGATCTAAAATTAAAAAAAATATTTAAAAAAATAAAATTAAAATGCCGCCGGAGTTAACCTTTGACAGATAAACTGTATGTATTTGAAGCCCTAGAATTCAAATATGTAAAAATATACAGGGTGTTCCATTTAAATTTTCAGCTTTTGCGTCATTTCCGGTGAGATCGAAAGTTGGCCATATTGTTTTTTATGTAAAATATCCCAAACTGGCACTAATATAACTCACCAAAATTTGAATAAAATCTAACAACCCGTTCATAAGTTACAGGGGTGGCCCCTATTTGATTTACACCCGGTATACGCATGTAACAGTGATATAATTTATCTGAACGCAACAAATTTCACAATGAATTGCGACATCTACTTAAGTCATTAATATATTTTAAAGGTGCGGCTGTTGAACCAGATTTACAGAAAATTAAAACACCACCATCTATAGTATCAGATCTGCGATAAAGGGACTTTACTGACTATGATTACAATTTGAAAGACTCCAGTTGATCACCATTGATAATCCGGTGTTCACTAACACAGATGAGGTCGTAGTCTTTATCACAGATAAATGCTCCGCGTGCGCTTAGTTTATTCACCAATGATTGAATATTAATGTGAAAAAAAAAACGATTGGCACATGTTCCCGTAGGCCAGCTTGCGGAATCCATAATTTTGTCTAAGCATGTCAAATTAACGCACACTATGAGGAAGTTTGAACTCACGTTTATCACACGAAACATTGGGAAACTTGCGTTGAAGGTAACTCAGGAGACCCTTTTCCGTAGTGGAAGGATCCAACCTACATACATGTATGTACGCTCTCGAAACAGCAGCTTTTATGGTGCAAGAGAAATCTTGATCATTAGTACCCACAACGGGAGCATTAGTCTTTCTTTTTTACGAACAGTTTTCTATGCATTAGAAATGACATCTGTATTGACTGCTTCCTGTTACAAAACACTCGGGTAAGTAGAAATGCTGTTACTAACAACAGACTCTGTGGAATCTTTAAGTGGCGGTTTTTGCATACTGGTCGTTTTTATTTCCATGTTCATCTCGTATTTTTCTCCCATTTTATCACATTTTTATCCTATTTTTTCTATTTTTATACTCTTGTTTTCCAATTTGCATTTGCAATGTATCTAAGGTCGTTTGGTCCTAAAATTTAAGGATCTGTTGAAATATGCTTAGCACGTAAGGTCCTTTTTGACACGTTTGTGTCTCAACAATTGCAGTCCTCTTTGGAAGGGCGCAATTCTTGAAATTACCCCAACACCTAAGAAATTTTAGTAGGTTATATAGCTTCAGCACTTACTATTTTTTTTATCTTTAATATTAATTCGATAGTAATATAATCTGATAATATCAACTTGATACTATGCGCTGCGCGGTTTTCAAGATCGAGGTTAAGGGGTTATTTGAATTTTCACCCTCTTAGATGGCCGTTCAATTATATTTTATTTTTGTATCTTCATTATTAATTATATACTGATATAATCTGAAAATGTCAACTTGATACTATGTGCGGTGTTCGAGATAGGCATGGGGAGTGTCTTGCGACTTCTATCCTCTAACAAACTTGAAAAGTAATTGTTTTGATTTTGTTATTGTTTGAAATGGTGCAAGGGTACCTAAAATTTAATCTGATAGTGACACTGTTATGCATTACATATACGACTTACAAATTACTTCATTAGTACCTACGTTACTGTGACTTATGTAATCATCGGGAAAACTGGCCGCTAGAACTGGACGCTCTGTTCACACCGGTGAGCTGTAAAGGAAAAATGTTTTTGTTGTGAAGCTAAACGCAAAAATTAAACAAAAAAAATTTACCCATAAACTACGGGTTTAAATAAATCTAAACTAAAATTTTTAATTAAAACTAAGTAAGATAGGTTTAATGATAACACGAAATAGTAATTTATATTGCAAGACAAGAGCGGAAAGCGCGTTATGCCACGACGAAGGTTAATACTGCGCAAGGCCTCAGGATATGGTTTTAAAGCCTTTAAAAACATGTTTTTCGTCACAAAAATTATGTTGGTGCTACTATTATCGTAAATATAACCTTAAGAAAAATATTTTTAAATGCATATGAGCAGATACTATAATTATTTTATAATAGGAATTGATTTATAAAGTCTGTATCGTGCTAGATTTGAAGTTTGTACTTTTCGGCTCTAGATCCTTTTGATTTTTTTAGAGCACAGTATACTTAATCAATAACCTCATTTGCATTGTTTTAACACGAGTTCCTATAAATTTTTTGACAATTTTCAAAATAACTCACTTGCAGTTAATTTTATGATACACAGACTTTATATCATTTTGATATAATCGAGTTCCAACAAAACAATTGGGTTATTCCATTTAAAAAAAAATTGAGTAATGCTTGTTTGAAAATATGATTTCAGCTTAAATTATGGGTCACCCTGTATGGTATTGAGTTTCTTTAAGTTAAGATTTAAATAGGTTATTCTTTACTGAAGGCTGTACTAAAAGCGCACATTCCAAAAATTTTGTCATTTTGCAAAAAACCCAGTATTTAGGTGAGCGCTTTTTACTCTAACCTCAAAACTTTTATCAACTTTGTCAATAAACCTAATATCAATGAAAAGTACATTTATAGAGGAATCCAAAAATGTAATAATATACAGGGTGTGCCATTTAAAAACCTTACAATTTGTTTTTTAGATCACCCTGTATATTTTAAAATATTTTTTTACAGTATCTCAGTTTGCGTCATTAACGATTTGCTGTAATTTTTGTGAGATATTTGACCTACCACCATAGAAGAACGTAATACTAAATGGACACCCTAAGATCAATGAAAAGTACGTTTATAAAGGAATCCAAAAATGTAATAATATACAGGGTGTGCTATTTAAAAACCTTACAATCTGTTGCCACGTTTTTTAGATCACCCTGTATATTTTAAAACAATTGTTTACAGTACCCCAGTTTGCGTCATTAACGATTTGCAGTAATTTTTGTGAGATATTTGACCTACCACCATAGAAGAACGTAATACTAAATGGACACCCTATACAGTGCGTTCAATATAATCGGACGCACTCAATAACTCTTTTGTATTGCGTTTCACAAGAAACTGTTTAAATAGTTTTTTATTCATTTACAAATACTCTATTAAGTGCTTGGTTTAGATAATTTTTTTAGCGCACATAATTTTATTTTTTTAAATCACCTTATATATATTTTTGCATTTTGCATTGCCTATTTTTTTCTCAATACATACGTATAAAATTCTTATAGGGTTTTATAAAACAAAATTAGAGAAAAATGCTATCGAAAGTTTTTCAATTTTATTATATTATTAGAAAAATTTAACAAAATCAGTTATAATTAGCGAATAAATTGTTCAAAGTTGCCACCATTCTGTTCTAGACATGCTTCTAATCGTCGCCTGAGTTCATGGTTAGTTGCTTTTTTGATTTGCTGCGTAGTTAAATTAACACATGCAGCTGTAATTTTATTCTTTAAGTCTATAACATTTAAAGGCGGATCGGCATACACCACTGTTTTTAAATGACCCCACAAGAAAAAGTCCAACGGTGTAAGATCCGGTGATCTCGCAGGCCATTCTACCGGGCCGTTAGTTTCTATCTATCGTTCATTGAACGTTTGATTAAGATATTCTTTTACTATCAACGCGTTGTGAGCTGGAGCTCCATCTTGCTGGAAATACAATTGTTGTCGCAGAAGCAGAGGAAACTCATCGAACATTGTTGGTAGCACGTTATCTAAAAATTCAAGATACCTATTGGCGTTTAGATTACCATCATAGAAATAAGGCCCTAGTAACTGGTTACCAATTAAACCGCACCAAACATTAGTACCCCATACGGTTTGATGGTTAGTTTCCATTGACCAATAAGGATTTTCGTCAGACCAATAACGATTGTTTTGTTTATTAATAACTCCATTATTTGTAAACTTGGATTCATCTGTCCATAAAATATGATCTAAAAATAATGGATTGTGATCACATTGCTCAACTATCCATGCAATCAAAGTTAATCTCCGATCAGAGTCTTGAGGCTGCAAGTGTTGAACCAAATCGACTTTATAAGGCAGCATTTTGAATTTTTTTAATGCCCTGTGAATTGAGCCAACTGATACACCTACTTCTTGCGCTACATGTCTAATAGATGACCGTGGATTTACTCTAAAATAACCCAATATTTGTACTTCAATATCTTCGGTCCAAACATTTCTTTGTTGTTCTAAATTCTGATAATTTACTCCTGGTAATGTTCCACGCATTCTAAGCGATTGTTCAATTTTTCGTATGTAACTTTCGGAAGGATGATATCTATTGGGATATCTTTGTGCGTATAATTCTACCGCTCGTCGAGAATTACGTTTACATTCACCGAAAATTAACAACAGGTCAACTTTTTCACTGTTATTCATTTTAAACAATTATTTCGATTGGAATCAAATTAAACTTTTATCTGATTGTCAATTGCAATAAACGAAAAAACAATTGCGATGCGATTTTGTTGACGTACGCTGCCTACGGTTTTGTTTGATTCTTCTAATCGTATAATAAAATTGAAAAACTTTCGATGGCATTTTTTTTTATAAAACCCTATAAGAATTTTATACGTATGTATTGAGAAAAAAAATAAGCAATGCAAAAATGCAAAAATATATATACAGTGTGATTTAAAAAAATAGAATTATGTGCGCTTCCGGTCAAACCGGAAGCTTAAAAAATTATCTAAACCAAGCACTTAATAGAGTATTTGTAAATGAATAAAAAACTATTTAAACACTTTCTTGTGAAACGCAATACAAAAGAGTTATTGAGTGCGTCCGATTATATTGAACGCACTGTATATATATATATATATATATATATATATATTTATTTATATTTATTTAAACAGGTCCAAACGGCATTCGAACATCCACTAGGCAAATATAGATAAACAGTACGTAAAATCGTGTAGTATTCCGAGACACCACCTTGTCTTAACTCGAGTAAAAGTACGCTAACAAAAGGTGGTGCACTGGTACAAAGCAGGGAAAAATACGTGAACGTACCTTTTGCATCCTCCTCCTTTTCAGAAATAAATAAAACTAGGGCACAAACAAATCTTATCACCACAAAAATTGAAATGCTAAGTTTCTCAATTAAGATTTGATTTATCTTCATTTCAAACAAACAAATCTGAATCTTCAATCTGAATTATCAAACATAAATTTAATCGGTACCCTTTTAGCATTTGTATACTGTTCTTTTGCAAATAAGCAAACACATAAAAGAAACCCAAAAATTAATTTTACAATGGCCAATTTAAATGGTCTATATGCATCATACATGAAATGCAAATTCACCTTAAATTAAATACACAAATTTTAGCTAGTTCATTTTTTATACTACAACAAGCGCTTTCGAGAGAAAAAGAGGCGGCACACGCGCATTTGGATTAATCAAAATCCTAACAATAATAAAAACACCGCATCAGAATAATTTCGTAATTGTGTCGGAAACGAATGTTGCAATAAACAAATAGGTCAATCTAAAGAAACCACAACGGGTAACGCGTACGTTTACTGTGCAACATGTCCATCAGTTTGCAATCAATGTTTATATTTAATAGCAAATTTTAAAATAAAGCACTGAATCGTTTTAACGTGTACACAAATATAGAATACTCAAAGGCTGCGTGGTTGCTTCCTCCAAGTCTCTCGTGAGGACGATCGCCTAAGTACGCTGTGTGAAACAGTTTCCACCAACCTATTTCGTTCCACAAATAAAAGTCAATTTCTATATTTTAAGTACTCGAAAAGTTTAAATCACAACTGACGGCGTGATACTTTTATCGTTGCCAGAGGTTTACAATTTCTTTGATAGAGAAGGTAAATGTACCTATTATGGGCCATTTAAGGGTATTTAGCCTAATCACCTGTTGTTATCTACACACCAATTATGAACATACATATTTGTTACGTTCCCTTTGTGGACCACCCAATTATAGACCATCAGATATTAGGGTAGTTTAGTATTTAAGTAGCATGTATATACTTAATACTCTCAGTAATAAATTAGGAAAGGTTTGATAATTATTTATTAATGAGTTTTACATATTTGGTGAAAATAAACAGTTCCTTAGGCAAATGACACCAACGTAACACAACAAACATCAATGTAGCTAATAAAAATTACTTTTCACTCACTCCTATTTTTTTTAAGAAAAATATGTGACCTTTCTTTCAATTATTTTAATGTCAGGAGGTGGAAGAACAGTAATAATTTGATTTAAGTTAACCAGAGATTCGTCACCTTCTTGAGCAATAATTTTTTTGCGAACATCCATGTCACATGACTTAAATCCCATCACTTTTACTTCTTTTTCTTCTTTATTAATATTTTGTACACAGCAGAGGTACACATAATTGGATGCATTTCTTTTACCCCCAACAAATTGGGTCAGAACAAAGTCTCCTTCTTTAATGTCATCTATTTCTGTAACCATATTATCAGAATCGCTCTCCCCACTTTGTTCTTCTTGCCAGTCAGATTCTACAGACTCTTGCATACTATAATGACTATCTTCCGATGACGTTGATTCAGTTGAAACTGACCTGGCTGGTCTCTTTCTCAACTCTTTAGCTTTTTTTTTCTCTTCTCTTTTCCTCAGTTTCCTCTCCTTTTCTGCTCCCTCAAATCTTTTTTTCTCAGCCTTTTTTTCAAAATATTGAAACATTTGTGGAGATGTGACAACTGATGGGGTTTTTTCCTTTATTCGTTTCTTCACAGTTCTCAATTCCTCAGGCCAAAAGAGAACTCGCTTGAATGGCGATGGTACTAGCACATTTTTACTTTTGGATGGGCTTTGGATAGTAGAGCTTGTAGAGGGACACTGCGCAAAATTTTCTGAAGGTGTATTTTCTTTGTCATAACTGCTTGTGGGGCTTGGATTTTGTCAGGAGTAACCTGTCTTACTTCTATGTTTGGTTCCTCATCTGGTCCATTATAAAGAGGGTTTTGAACTTCCAATGCCTCGTCTCATGTAGTTACTAGCTGCATTTGGTCTAGTGATTCCTGAAATAGAAGAATAATTTTACATAGTTTAGGGTTTAATATAAGTGACCTAATTTCTACTTACTGGATTGACAGAATCTTCAAGACTAATCTCATTTGTAGTATTATGCCACAATTCATATAGAGATGTGTCTTCCTGTGGTTCGATCCATCGGTCTGTGGTTGCCTTGAATAACTCCAATTTTTCAGGACCAATTCGCATCTCAAGAATATTAAGGAATGTTCGTGGCTCTGATGACTTGTTGTTACTTGAAACAGCCTTAGGAATGGTTACTGCTTCTATTCCTGGAACCATCACTTTTGCTGGTTCCCAAGGTACCAAACCACAGGCAGTAAAACCATTTCGAATTGTATCAGGCTTAACAATATCCAGTATCTGTTGCAAAACTATTGGAAAGTCATGTTTTTCCACCTGTTTTCCATTATTCTCGATGTGCCATTCTGCGACTTTTTGACGCCAAGATGCCTTTAATGTGTGAAAAACAGCCACATCCATGGGCTGGAGTAAATTCTTCTTCTTTGTTATGCAGAACCGACTTAGTGCTAAAGAAATATGTGAGGCGTGACCGTCAAGAAAAAAGACCACAGGTCTTGGTATATTTTGTTTTGTTAACCAGGGCTCAAATATATTTGTCATATATTCAAAGAAGGTTTCTTGGGTCATCCATCCATTTTCTGACCGCCCAATAGCCCAATCAGGTGGCATGGCCCTTCCTATGGACGAAGGAATACGCATATATCTGTACACAATCATTGGAGGTGCAAGCTCACCATTAGAATTAGCTGTGAGCAAAACCGTGAGATTTTGTTTCTCGTCTCCGCCTGCTGCAGTGTAAACTGTTTTACTTCCCTTTTCGGCCAGTACTTTTCCCGGTTTAGGGTTCAAGAAAAATGCAGTCTCGTCTGCGTTGAAAACTCTACGTGCATCTGTGAATACTTCCTCCAAATTGTTTTCTTTTATATAGCTCCCAACCTCCTTAAACCACCCATCAATCTGTTGTTGTGTGACACACCGCCTTTGCACAGTTAAGTTCTGGCTGGTCCGTTTGCTTATGCTTGGATGGCGTTGCATAAACCCTTCATACCATTTTCTTCCGGGCATAGTACCATTTGGAAAACGAACATTAAATTCCTGGGCTAACTTTTCGACACTAAGCATAAAGGTCTCCTTAGACACTGGAAATCCGGCCTTAGCTAAGGATTTTATCCACGTTACAATATGTCTTTCTTGTTCGGAATTAAATTTTGTCGGTGGTCCTGGTTTCATTTTTACATCAACCTGAGTCTTGAATTTTCGCATTAGAGTAACTCTCGGAATGCCATACATTTTAGCTGCAGCTCTATAATGCATTCCACGAGCAACTTCTTGAAGCGCACTTTTTAGTGCTTCATCACTGTATTGGATTCGCTTTGATTTCTCCATTCTAAAAGTTTAAAAAAAAATGTTCAAAAATTCTGACCCAATAATGGACCATTAAGTGCTCTAATTATGAACCATATGGTCCAAAACTGGTTACAACAACTGAATCACTACCAAACCTAGATTAACTTCAATTATATTTTATAAGAGCATAATAAACACAGCTGTTTGATTTAGAACTGCTCATCCTAATGTGGACCATAGTGTTCATAATTGGTGCATGCAATGATACAGGATACCTATTTTGGACCATGTTTACAAAGTTAAAAAAAACCATGACACCGTTGCTTTTTGCACATAACAGTAGGAATATTTATAATGTAGATATCACAAAATACTCAGAATCCGAAAAAAATGGGAATAGACATGTGTAAACAAGAATTCAGTGGCACTTACCTGCTAATTTTCAGACAAAATTTGAAATTAAATCAACTTAATCCAGCACCATAAGATATACAAACCACTCACAACACAAAAAATGGCGACACTGAAAGCGTCTAACCGGTGTTTCGCGCGCTTACGGAATGTAACAGTGTTGCCAGCTCTGCGAAAGCATAATAAATTGTTGGATTACTTTGTAACTAGGAAATTAATTTGGGTGGTTCATAATTGGTGGATGGACCATAATAGGTACGTTTACCTTACCTGTGTGTGCGTGTGCGCGCGCGCGCGTGTGTGTGTATGTATGGAATTTCCTTAGACCGCTAGGCAAAGTAATTAGAGTAACTTCGAAATTTGTTTCTCATTGTAAACTTATATTTTGGAAAGAATGATTCTCCTTTATTTGTGCAACTGTGGTAATTTCTGAATTATTCGAAAATATTTTACCTAAGCTGAAAATATAAATGTGATTAATAAAGTATTTAACGTGATTTCATTAATGAAATTAGAGTATAATTAGTAAGTATATCTAATTCCTAATAAATGTTAGAGGAATTGAATTCTGATTTAGCGACGTATGCCCTTTTATCCTTTCAATTTGTTTGAAAATGTTTAAACGAACTTTGCCAGGAGCTAATATTTAACTCATACGAGTATTTTGGCCAGAGAAAGATCATTTTGGACCTTTGTGTAATATTGAAGCAGCACAAGGAAGAGCAGCAGAAGCTTTAAAGATCAGTGTGGCTACATTAAAGAAGGTAATTGAATGCAAGTAAACGGAAAACTTTCGCGAAGTAACAAGTTTAAAACAGACGGTATTAGCTAAAGATCTATAACATACGGTACGATATATAATTTATTCTAAGCGGTTTGAGAAGAAAATGATTTCACTAAAAGCATTTGAAGGTTGTATCCGCAAGGGTGCATTTTTTAAAAAGATGTGCATAATATGTTTTTGTCATAACCTGTACTAGTTGTACTCCTAGATGAAACGTAGGTGTTAGCTAGATGATAACAAACACGGTTTTGGCAAGACGATACACAAAAAATACCAATTATTCTTAGAATGGTAAAAGGTTTATAATCTTATACGCCTGAAATACAGGTGGTTTTATTAAGAATATCAGTTTAATATTCGCTTGGAAAATCGCATCCCGACAAGATCCACGCTAGAATTTTACCATTTTATTTAATTTTACCAATCTTCTTTGTGTAAAAAAGCAGAGCTACAAAAGTGGTTAACAAACTATTCCATTTTTCAAGACGGATCTGAAGATATATCTTTTACGAGGATCATTATTAAAGTTTGCGGAATCAGGTACTTTTTGCAATGGTAAAGTTCTGTGATTGTCATAATCGTAAAATTTGACATTTTATACCATTAGTACAACTGACAGTTTTGTTATAAACAGAGCAGTTTCATTTTAAAAGTAGTTAGGTAGGTTTGTCAAAAATGGTTATTTCGAATCGTGATTTTTTATGACTTTCGATACGGTTTAAAGCAATGTGTGGAAGTTGTTGTTTGGTAATGAAGCGAAGCACTGTCCAAAACCATGCTCTACGAGTGGTTTACAGAATTCAAACGTGGAAGATCTACTTTTGATGACGATTTTCGCGAGGGTCGACCATGCACCTTCTGTTATCGCAAAGAATATTGATACTGTGCCTTAAATGAATTTATCAGGTCGATATGCAACATACAGCGAAATACGGGCATTCTTGGGCATTGTGGTGAAACATACATACCATTTTGAAGCAACATTTAAATGTCAGGAAGTTTTGTAGTCGTTGGATTCCTCACAATCTGACAGGAGCTAAAAAAAGCACGCAAAGAAATGCTTAAAAAAATTTGACCGTGGTCGTTCAAAGTAACAGGTGACGTAACATCGAAATCGAAAGTGGTGCGCTCGCGAAGCGTTTCAAAGAAAATTGCTTGTTTTTTCAAAAAAACCGGTCATGTTACAACTGTAGCATTAGGGGGATCGAAGAACAGTTACTGTTGATTGGTAAACTTCAATTTGTCTCCACCAGGTGATCGGTGAAATTAGAAAAAACAATATAAATAAGCGAATCGTTCTGCATCATGATAATGCAAGTGCGCACACAGCACGGCAAACTACAAAATGTTTTACTAGTCAAAATATCAAATTAATGACTGATTGGCCATATCCGCCTGATCCAAATTAAAATGCGTGGTGAGCGTTTTTCATCACCTGAAGACGCCGTTGAAGCTTTTAAAGTACTTGTTTTGGAGGGACCTCGCTCATATTGGTTTTTTCGAATGCAAAAATATATAGATCTTGAGGGAGAATATTTTGAAAAACAATAACATTTTTTACATAACATAATGTGTGCATTTTTTACATTTTCCACGAACTTTAGCAATCACCCTCGTACACCTTGCCACGCAACACGAACCTGAAAGCAATATGGTGAACAACCAAATGAGAGTACACGGCCACTTCATACTTAGATTAGTCTATAGTATAGTGCTATTACGTTCAGCGGATAGGTGATGTGAAACTTTGAAAAAAGGCAATATTGCATACCGAAAAAATAATATGCGCGTAAAGGTCTAGAGGGAAAGTGCTAGATGTAACGATAGAATCATTAATAATTTCGGCGAATTTCGATGGCAGGGATGCTGAAGACGAATAGTTTTATACCCATCTTGCATTAACAGCTTTTTCGTCTTGTTTTTCATTTAATAAATAGTTAAGTACATTAATTTTATTTAATGCTAGTTGTTCCTATATGCAAATATATTTTTTTACTTTTTTTTTCGTTCTACTAATGTTCTTAATTAGTTCATTATTAGTTTATGTAGCTATGGAAAATAAACCCAAGAAATATGCGTATACATCTATAGAAAAATTAAATCAGAATTCAATACATATACCGTTTATTAGGTGTTACATATACCTAGTAATTGTATTCTAATTACATTATAGAAATCTTGTTAAACCTTTTCTCTAAGAATCACATTTCCACTTGCATTTTAGGATAGGTATTTTCGCATAATTAAGAAATTACCGAATTTTTACAAACATAGGGAGGATCACCATTATTCTTTCCAATATATAATTTGACCATAAGAAGATAATTTCATAATTACTCTAATTACTTTCTCTAGCGGTCATTGCAAATTTCATATATGTACTCGTACTATAGATAGAGACGTCCATGAGCGACAGGAAGACATTAATGATGATTATGAATCACTTGTTTTCACATATATGATTGAAATCACATTAAAGCCTTTCTCTTTTAAACACAATGACGTCTGGGTTTGGCCTACTGTCTTATGGTTTTAAGTGGGCGTTTTAAATGATGCGTCAAACATGCATTACCCTACTGTTATCTCTTTTTGGCCAAACCCGTTTGAAATGGACATAACGCAGAGTGTTTACCGTCCGCGATCAGGAAAGCACTTACTTTCTAACCCAAACACCATGTCTTACAACGACAAATATACAGAGTATTTCAGCAAGACCTAATCATTAGAAGTATCTGGAGTACCACGGACTATAAAAATCTGAAAAAGTTACTCAAATCTTTACTGACCTGATCTGCATTTGAAAATAGTTTCAACTTTGTGACACTTCCGGTTATACTGGATGTAGCTACCAACTTGCTATTTTTTTGGCGATTTTTGAACTTCTCGTTTAATTTTAAAGCCACTTTATGCCAACTATCTTATGTCTAAAATCTACCTTTTCCGAGTTATTCAAAAAAATTAAAAAAAAATTTTGACAGCTGCGGACTTTTATACGTAAGACACTTCAGATACTTCTTATGATTAAGTCTCGCTGAAACACCCTGTATATAACCTGTAGCAGTATTAATGTAAGTGCTGATTCGGTTTTTAAAAACTTATCTATTTTGCCGACTTCAGCGAAATATTCTACTGTAAGTTTAGAACACTCTGTATTTAAAATAGCGGCTTACATCAAAGTAGACATACACTTTACAGATTTGTTAAATATTTCACAGTTGAATGGAGGTTTTTCAATCGATATAAGCACTTACATGTATTGGAATTTGATCTCAACTCTAATAATATACGAGATTAATTAAATGAATTATCTTTTTGTTAAATCAATGTAGCGGAAAATGATTAGATATTCAGAGCGTTTAATTACTTCGCAAAAACAAAATATTTGTTTAGTGACAAACTCGTAAAACATCCTGTTTTCGACGCAAAATTCGTTTCAAAACCCAGAAAAAACAAGGTATGCCTTAGGTCCATTTGTGGGAATTTTGTGTAATGGGACGTTTAGCCACGCGAAACAAAATTTCTTTTGTTAATTTGACAACTTGCACGAAATATATGGCAACTCAAATAACAGGTACTTCTACAGAATGTTTTACTTTTTAGGCATTGGTTACCTATTGAATTCATATAAAAGTATGCAAATATGATCACAAAATTACAAATTCAAATATTTCTATGTATTTCCCAAATACTATACATGTATATATATATATATATATATATATATATATATATATATATAACAACGTGAACCAAAAAAACGTGTCCCTGCTTCAAGTGAAGTGAATTGAATTGAAGACGAAAAGTCGGATAAAATTTTTCTCTAAAATGTATGGCTACCAAGTGACAGGCCCTCAAAGTTGAATTTTGAAAATCGTTTTTCGCAAATAACTCGAAAACCTTTAGGAATTTCAAAATACTATCACCAATAAAAATTATTTCTTTGTCGATGAGGATTTTTCTGGTTTGATTGGATTGTCTATGAATGGACTGGAAGTATTACTTTTCACATTGCTCCCGTATACTTTCTATGCCAACTTTTTGTGTGTGGTTATTCAATTTTCTGCAAATTTGGTCCTCTTGGTTGAAGTTGATAAAGTGAACGGTTCACGAGTTTTTGCAATTTCATCAATCACGGTCAATTAAATACTACCGCACCAAAATTTAGTAAGTGGGCAGTGAGCTAAAAGTCATAGTTGTCATATTGTGATTTTTGATCAGTTTTCATTCAATTTCTTTATCCATAATGAATAATAATCGGTATTCCAACTGCGAAATGGCAGATATGCACATAATGTATGGCAGAGCTTTTGGGAATTGTGCTGAAGCTGTTCGTTTATATACCCAGGCATTTTCAAATCGGCGGATACCGAATAAAAAGACGTTTGCCAACATTGACCGGCGTCTTCGTGAAAGTGGTACATATTATTAATTTATAAAAATTCTATTCATATCGGGTTCTCATAGGTTGTTGAAGCTACCAAAAATTGACAGTGGTAGGAGGTGAACTGCAAGAACACCAGTTTTAGAACAAAGCGTGTTGGATGCAATTGACGCTGATCCCACAACAAGCTCTCGTCAATTGGCAAGAGAAAATAATTCAAATCAGTCAACGATATGTAGAATTATTAAAACGGGACTCTTGCGATCTTTCCATTATCGAAAGATACAAGCTTCGACCATTAATGATTTTCAAGCAAGAGTGAACTTTTCATGTTGGTTTCTAGAAAAATTCAATAATGACCGAAATTATCCATCGATTGTCTTATTCACTGATGAGGCAGGTTTCGCCAGACACGGAACTTTTAACTTCCATAACAATAATGACTACGATTATCAAAATCTACGCGTTTTCATTGAAACCAATCATCAACAGCAATTTAGTGTGAATGTATGGGCTGGTATTATTGACAATAATTTAATTGGTCCATTCTTGTTGCCACAACGTTTAAATGGTAACTTATACACCAATTTTTTGGATAATGATTTACCCGAGTTACTAAAAGATGTCTGGATGTTAGGGGTCGGATGTGTTTTATGCATGATTTTGCACTAGCTGCTAGGCGGTTATTGAATCGAACTTTAAATGCAAACTGGATTGGAGCACCGGTTCGTTCGCCTGCACGTTCAGCGGATCTAAACCCTATGGATTTTTTTTCTGGGGTCGTTTAAAAGGCATGGTGTATTTGGTGCCAATTACAAACGTCCAACATCTCCAGCAACGAATTTTTGATTGCTCTAATTTAATAAGAGATTATCCGCAATTATTTTTCAACGTACGTCAGTCAATCATGAAAAGAATTCGTAAATGTTTCGCAGTCAACGGTGAACAATTTGAACATTTAATCAACTAATTTGTTTGTTAATTAATACTTTGTTTAACTTAATAAACTTTTTGGCAACTATGACGTTTAGTCCACGGCCCACTTACTAAATTTTGGTGCGGTAGTATTTAATTGACCGTGATTGATGAAATTGCAAATAACTCGTAAACCATTCACTTTATCAACTTCAACCAAGAGGGCCAAATTTGCAGAAAATTGAACATTCATAGGCAATCCAATCAAACCAGAAAAATCCTTGTCAACAAAGTAATAATTTTCGTTGGGGATAGTATTTTGAAATTCCTAAAGGTTTGCGAGAAACGATTTTCAAAATTCAACTTTGAGGGCATCAAACTTTAAAAGCCACCGAAGTTATTATCATAAATTTATACTGGGTGTATAAAAACTCAGTTACTATTTTGACCAACATTAAAGCCAATTAACTCCTTATTTTAAATGGAACACCCCGTATTTATCATCATATTTTTATTCTAATTTTAATTCCCTACAAAACTGTATTAGGGTTCCCTATACCTATCACTTACAGATTTTTTGTAATTTAGGATTTTCTATTCCAATACTAATTTCATGCAATTTGTTCTCGAAAAGCAGGCTTTGGCGGTCTTATTGTCACATAAAATAAACGAATTTATTGAAAAGTCATAGTTCGTGTTAAAGTTAAATCATTTTAGCTAATCAACGTTGAGAATAAGTTTTATTAGGTGAGTACCTACTATTTAAAACGGCTTGCTGTTCTCGAATTGAAAAGTGCGACTTGATCTTTGTAATTGGGGAATGCAATGATAATTGCTTGCTAGCATCTAGGGTTTACGCACAAATGTATCCTGATAGGCTGTGTTTGTTCAATAAAACAATGCTTTTGTTATTTACCCAGTTATTAACGTCTTTCAGTCATTGTTAAGCTGTGTTTGTTCAATAAAACAATGTTTTTGTTATTTACCCTGTTATTAACGTCTTTCAGTCATTGTCAAGCTGTGTTTGTTCAATAAAACAATGTTTTTGCTATTTACCCAGCTACTAACGTTTTTCAGTCATTGTTAAGGAAAGCCTAGTCAAACGGTTGGATTATCTCGAGCAATAAATGCTTTTCATCAAAACCTGCTCATAAAAAATCGACTAAAAAATGACATAAAATTAATGATTAAATTAGAAAATCCTAAATTACAAAAAATCTGTAAGAGATAGGTATAGGGAACCCTAAACAGTTTTGTAGGGAATTAAAATTAGAATAAAAATATGATGATAAATACGGGATATTCCATTTAAAATAAGGAAGTTAATTGGCTTTAATGTTGGTCAAAATAGTAACTGAGTTTTTATACACCCAGTATAAATTCGTGATAATAACTTCGGTGGATTTTAAAGTTTGATGCTTTCAGTAAATAATGAAAAACATTTGAAAAAAAATCCTCGAGTACGTAAAACAGAAAGTTCTTGTGAATTTCGATCTACATTCTCACAAATAATGAAATATCTCGACAACAGGTATATGTACATGGACTATAACAGTAAGTGACCTTTATTTAGTCCACAGAATCGAAATATGCCATCATATATAGGGTGTTCCATTTAAATTTTCATAACTTTGATGCGTAAAATTTTTATGGACCACCCTGCATATTCGAAAATAATTTTAAAACGTGCTCCTAATGAACTTACACGATAATTAAAAAAAAAGGTTTCAAAAATATTTTACCCTTTTTGGTATACAAACCGACGGAGCTTAGATGCCTCATCCTGTATATATATATATATATATATATATATATATATATATATATATATATATATATATATATATATATATATATATATACTGTAGAAGTGAGCGTTCCCTATGTAAAAGTTTAGGTTCAGATGACTACCACTGGTCATTGATCGTCCGAGATACGGACGCTCAATTACTTCTTCATTTTATTTCAAATTATGATACTACATGCCACCTAGTAATCTAAAAAGTAAAAGTTGCACGGACATCTACTTGCCTGTTCAATGATAAGTGTATAAGTTTTAATGCACGGAATTGCGAATTGATGGCAGCACAATTGCTTGGTGTATACTTTTATGTATACTTTTTTTTTCATGTGTAGGATTATTTGGCGTCCGCTACAACTGGCAGCGCTGCACTTTGTTACATTGAAAATAAAAACATTTCAAGTTTCACGACATATATTATATAAACATGCACTGGATGCATTGCAATAAAATATTATAAATAATTAATAATCTAATTATCTAAATTTTTAATACCTCCGTTTTTACGTGAAACGCAAAATTTCGGTTACCGTCGGAAATTTCACACTGATAAATTGTTTGAGACCTCAATAGGTATTAAAGATAATTTTCTAAAATCTCATTACGGGACACACCAAAGCATTACACAGATTATTACACTATATTTAATTAAAACATGATACTTTATTGTGGAGTAAACGAGGGGGAAATCAATTGTATTATGTGTTTACTGAGGTTTTTGTTCAAAATGGTTATTCTTGTTACATCAGCAACTCTTTTGTTAAACAAATTTTAGAACCTATATTTACCTTTATTTTCAATAGTTTTACATTCCATTCAATAGTTTAAGCACATTTAAAAAGCATGTCAAAATGCCGAAACTTGCTTTAACTTTTATTTAATCTGCTATCCTCGTTCAGTGTACAACGGTGAAAGTAAAATTGGTGTTGTTGCTTTTGACCAATTTTACTGATTGGAAAATATAATTGAAGATTTCAAGTTAAACTGAAATTAGGAATCAACTTAAACAAGTAAAAGAGAGACCAAAGTCGAGTAAAGCAAATGTATGCCTTTCTACGTTAAATTAATCTTTCTAGCTGTATGTGTAGCAAGCTTTATGAAGGGAATTTGTTGTGCCCAGCATGACTTTCTCATGCTTGGTCATATTGCATTAGTAAATAGTACGTAAGGTAAGGAAATAACGGATACTTACACACATTATGATGCTAGAACTTGTTATGTGTTGGCATAGGTCAGTCAAAAAATGGCAATTTTTAACGTTTTCATATTCTCACTTATATGAAATGTACAAAGGAAATCTTATTTCTTTACTTATAATCACCTATTCAGTTTACAAACTGAAACGTACATTATTTTAACATATAAGAAAGCCATTATGTTAAGACTAATATATTTGCACGTGCTTTATATATTTTCATTCAAAATATTTATACATTTTACGAAGCATTTTATATAAATGTACACGTATAGTCATTACAGGGAAATGAGAACGTATTGAGAAGCTTTAAAGTTTATTCATCATATATTATTGAGAACATGTGTAATAAGTAAAATCAAGAATTTGTATTTGGATAAGAAAGTTGTGTACCAACATGTGTTAAATTATCTTTAACAAAGCAGTCTACACTTTTTTTTCTATAAATTTAATCGTTTTTACCAATTTTTAACCAAAATTTGATAGAACCATGGTATTTTAGTAGAAAGTCTAAATATGAAGTTTAATTAAAATCCGATGCGTATTTTTTAAGTGATCCAGGCCAGAAACTCACGCGCGAAGGGCACTACAATAAAAAATAATTAATTTTCGGTTTGATATTAAAACGGTTCCTTTATTGAATTAAGTACCTCTTACTATTTCAAAAAAGTTGGTCTCTGTCGTCAGCAGAAGAGTCCTCCTCTAATGAGTAAGCTTTGGTTAAAAATTAGGTGCTTTTCCTGTTTACCACCAAACTGTTTCAGAATTAGGTATTCTTACCATTTCAAGTAAGTTGGAATGTAAACGTCAGCACCTCATGAGTAAACTATGGTTTCCATTAATAGACGTTTAATACTTGGCCAAAGTATGGTACAATTTGTCAATTGATTGCTAAATTCTGAAAAATGCGTCAGACTAAATACACTTTACGTTAAGATTTTAAAAAATATGACCCAAGTTTGGCAAAATTTGTCTCTTCTGTTTATTATCACATACGTAAAGGTTTCTCAGAACTGTTTTTGGCTTATTCACTTCTTTACAACATTAACTCGCTTATCTTCATTAGTACTCCACAACAATGATATACCAGACAATGGTAATAGATGGGTTTATGGCTAACCAAGAATCCCAAATTAAGGTTACGCTGGTTTCCTAATAACTGAAAACCTTCAAATCCGTTGAAAACAGGCCATCGATTTTTTCAGGAAAACAATACTTACGTTCATTCGCACACAAGAAAGAAAAATATAGTTTGATATCTTCCAAGCTTGTTAGCTGCATTTGGGCAAGAATGTAAGAGCCAGTAATAGCCAGTTTCGCCATATTTATTATGTTTTTGAAACGAAGTATTGTAAAAAAGTACCTGCGGCAAATAAGGCCCGGCAGCTAATACGCCTCAGCAGCCATGATTGAAAACATACGCTTCTTTCTCAAAATCCGGCAACATCAAGTTGCTTCTAACTACTTGTCCAAGGCCACAGGCTATGACAATAGTGCGGCATCTGAACACCATTTACATTTGTTCCACTATTACAATTTACTTAAAATATTTACATAAATAATTCGTTTGTTTCAAAACAATAAACTCTAGTACATGATATCTTGTGTTATACACTGTATGCACTGTATTTTGCTGTGAAAACAATAACAAACAGGTAAGAGGCGCACGAAGTTTTTAATTTTTGTATAACTAGGAAGCATTTCGGCAAATAAAGCCCACTAACTTTCGCCTAATAAGGCCCATTAAACGGTGGGCCTTATTAAACAACGTTGTAAAACATTTTTTTTAGTTCCCCAACAACAATGCCACCAAAAGTGATGAAGCGAGCAAATTGGACTGCAGGAGGTAATAAATTGTCTCAAATAGAAGCTACTCAACGTTATAATATAGATAGGAGAGCTGTTGGAAACCACCGAAAATCTGGCGCTCTAGATAAAAAAAATTGGACAATCCAGCATATTAACTTCCAATCAAATAAAACAATTTTCTGAAAGAATCGTTTGTCTGCGCAAAATCGGAATGCCACCAACACCATTGTTGGTACGTCGCTCTGCATACAAATTCTGTATTAATGCTGCCAAAAGGGTCGCTGGTAGGGACTGGCTCTATGATTTTTTGAAGCGCAATCCCAATTTCTTAACACGCAACGCACAACTGATGAACCCAGCACGTGACCAAAAATTAAATAAATTTATAGTGGATGAGTTGTTTTAGAAATTCGCGAAAATTTTTTAAGAAATAAATCTCCATCAAAATCCACAGAACCTTTTCAATATGGACGAAAAGGGATGTATCAACAGCAAGTTATTGGCCAAAAAGGTACCAAGATCGTCCACTTACTTGCTCTTGAGCACGCAGTTTTTGATGGGCTGCTAGTTTTCGATGGAGCGGCTTGTCACTTGGATATATCCATCGGTGAGGTTGCAGTTGATTTGATATAAAACTGTTTTGCTTGCCTTCTAACACCACGCACGAACTCTAACTCTTAGACGAAGCGGTTTATCGGTCCTTTGAACATCACTGGGACCAAGAAGTCCTCAGGTTTTGGGAAGCAAATTCATACCGTCGCTTGAACAAATCTCGCTTTGGCTAAATTCTTTCTAAAGTTTGGCCCAATTCCATAACACCCTCGAGCGACAGTCTTATATCCACTTGATCGTACTGTAATATCTGATTCAGCTTTCGCCCCCTGATTACCAACGGAACGACCTGGCGCTATGCAAATTGATCAGAATAACGCTAATAATGAAAACGATATTCAGCTTAATAACTGTAACAATCAGCCTAATAACGTTAATGATGTGTAATCCAACGATCCTGATTCAGACGACTCTGCAGATAACATTCTCCATAGTATGAGAAAGAAGATTATCCAGCAAGAAGTTCCTGATAGGATCAAAATCTCTTCTGAAACACCTGTCAAAATTAATAGTACGACACAGACAGAAGCAGAAACTGCATGTCTCGATAAGTCTTTTAAAGAATTGCTCCATACGCCTGAACTGTTTAAATTGAAAGGCTCTGTTGGTAACCAAAGACCTGTTCTGTTCAACAACTTCTAAATGCAAGGCTATACTGTCCAAAAAAGGAATAAAGAAACCACCATTAGCCTCATCATCGAATGTGTTAGCGAGAAAACGCCTAAGGGTAACCTCCCATAAAGTGATTCTTGGTATTACTTTATGTGTAACAACCAGAACAATTATCTACGCGGAGCTTTGTTATTTGTGGCACTTGGTGCCACGAAATATGTATTGGTTTCACAAAAGACGATAAAGATGACTTTATCTGTGTACTTGTGATTAAGGAAGTTTTGTTTTTTTTTGGGACGAATTTGATGTACGATTTTTCTTGTGGGCTTTATTAAGCGAATGTTAAGGTAATAAAGCGTATTCGAAACTTTTTTTTGGAAACATATTAAAAGTTTCCCTTACATTTTAAACTTCGAATGTACTGTTAGTTTAATTTACGATAGTTTTTTTGGTAAAGTATCTTTTGCTTAAATGGGCCTTATTTGCCGCAGGTACGTTATATATTGTAGCATTGGGTAGGTCACATACCCAAACCAATATTGAAGTATAAAGACCTAAAAACAAATTTTAAAATATGTATTGATATGTCCTTGCATATTAAAAACTATTACTTGATTTAAGGCAAGGAATTGTATAACTATTGCTACCAATACTAATACAATACAATAATACAAAATACTAATAAATCAATTTTGTGCTGAAGAAGTCTTACGATTTTTTAAAAACCAATCAAAGTACATTGTATTATATGCTTTAATTTATTACTGTAAGAAATACACTCGGCTAACTTTCGGCTTTAATTTAAATATTATTTTTCTTCTTAGCATTAGGTATTTGATCACGAATTGCACAGTAAGGGCAATGCTTCTAAATACGATATGATAATAAATTGGTTCTACTCTCTGATAATATTGAAAGTTAAGCGATGCAATGACAACGATTAAAATGATTACAGTGTAATGTGCAAAACAAATTTGAAAATGGTCTTGATATTTTTAGAATATTGACCACATGTAAATTCGTTGAAAACTTCACATCAAGTTTTTTTTATTGTGTACAAAAATTTGTGTAAAGTATTTATCAGTTAACATTACAAATATAACTGGACGTTAATACATTTTAATACCTAGCTATCAGTAACATTTTTCTAGAATTTATATTAATATATGATTTTGGCAAGAAACATCCTACAGAAGATCATTAATTTTAATACAAAAGTAAATGTATAGAATCAAAAGTAACATTATGGATAATACCATAACTAAAGGTTATTTGTTCTAAAATTAGATAAATATGTGGCAACACAGCAGGGACGCCCACTGATACCATTAACTAAATATACAGAGTTCACGTGTCCTGTAAGATATAAAAGTATTCACTAGACGCCAACTAAACCTACACATGGCTCAGAAGCTACCTTGTACTATAAACGTAAACAGTGTGTAACCCGGTGTATACCTGTGGCCGCCAACTAAGAATGTTTGTGGACCGGATGCCATCTTGAGGAGTGTAAATATATATATATATATATATATATATATATATATATATATATATATATATATATACCGTATGTCCTGTTTTGAGAGTTATGAGTTAAATTTTCAATTTTGTTTTTTTTTTATGATTGTGGACCTGAACAGGCTAAATTTGGCCTATCGTGCTAAAGCACTCAGGAACACTTAGGAGGATTGATAGAGGGATAGTGAATTGCCAATGCATGCTTATGAACAGCTACCTTAAATTTTCTCATATCATAAGTGAGAGGAAAGCAGGAACTAGGGAGATCGTTCCAGAGTTTAGAAGCCGTGTAGAAAAATGTGGATTGCGCCCGTTTGGTACGACAAGTGGAGATTTGTACTGCATACTGATGATGTGAATAAGCGAACCGAGTGTTTCTCGCAAATATAGCTCGAGTTGGTATCAACGAATATAATGCAGCAGCACAATAGCCGTTGTAATAACGATAATACAAAGAAAGAACTGAAACCATCCTTCTATGCTCAAGGGACTGTATGTGAGAAGTTAAGGACGGGTCATATATAAGCCTAATTAATCGCTCTGCATATTCTATCTCTATTATAAGCTTTAGAGAAAAATTTTATTAACAAAAATTGTTCAGTATTTCGGTCTCAACATGTTTTGACCAATTTTGTAAGAAATCCCAATTTGCTTTAAAAAAAAAAGGCATTTACTAGTTATCGCAAAAAATCATGTCATGAAAAAACTAAAATTTATTTTCATATTTAAGATTGAAGAGAAACTAAGTTAAATTATCTAAATTAAATTTTCAAATAAATTCCCATTATTAGATAAACAAAAACCTAACCTATCGTAGAAATTTCTATTTACATTTGCAATAGTTCGCGGATGAATATTGTTACAAATATCAATTATTTATGATAATGCCTTACAATATTCATCCGCGAACTATTGTATTCGGTTTTTGCTTAGCTAATAATGGAAATTTATTTGTAAATTTAATTTAGATAATTTAACTTAGTTTTCTCCTTTTAATTTAGATGTAAAATTGAAAATATGAAAATAAATTTTAGTTTTTTCATGACGTGTGATTTTTTGTTTAAATGCGATAACTAGTGCTTTTTTTTTAAACAAATTGGGATTTTTTTTACAAAATTGGTCAAAACATGTTGAGACCGAAATACTGAACAATTTTTGTTAATAAAATTTTTCTCTAAATCTTATAATATGCAATTGAAAATTTGACATGGGAAATTCATACGTGCGTATCGAAACAGGACATACGATATATATATATATATATATATATATATATATATATATATATATATATATATATATATATATATATATATATAAGTAGAATCCGGTACCTTCCGCCATCTTGGATTTTGACGTCACAAGGCCGGCCACGTGGGAGACCGTATTTTTCACCCTTATTTTTATGGTTTCAACCCCTTGATGGAATTTTCATCCCTAATTATGGTCTTTTTTGACTGCAATTTTTTTGTCGGCCTTATTTTATGGTTTCTTTTCGGAGGCCTTTTTCAGCCCTTGATGAAATTTTCAACCCTTTTTGTTGTACTAAGAGCCTTTTTGACAGCCATGCCTCTTTTTGTACTTGCTCACGTGAGGGGTGTATTTAGGGTTTGGTCTTGGGGTTGGTCTTGGATTTGGGGGCTGGGGCTGGGTGACGGCTTCTTTTCGGGGGCCCTTTTTCAACCCTAATTAAGGTCCTTTTGGTAATATTAAGAGCAGTATAACCCCTGGAGGTTAGGCAATTGCACGTGTTCTGATTGAAAAAGATTTTTATTTAAGCTGTGTTTATTAATATTATAATATGTATTATGACCGATTTTTATTTTATCAAATGAGATTGCATAATTGTATTTCTTTTAATTCCTATCTACAGATTGTGATCTTTTACCTATACGAAAATTTATTTATACATTGGGATTGTATTACAATAATTAAATTTCACTGTCATTTTAAATTAATCTCAACACGCAATGCAAAAAATTATTTAAAGCTAATTACTCGACACAGTAATCAGAATATTGTTTTTCTAAACGAATATTAAAACTGGTTGCTTACCTTTGAAATATCTTTAATCACCATCCTCTCGTTAAAATTGTTGTATATACACAGGTCCTCGGTATCCAAACACTTAATATTTTTAAAAAAGATATGTTGTTTGCACTAGCTGTAATTAAATCTGTGTAACTAAATAAATAAATTAAGGTTATAACTACCGTTTTCTGCTGCACGTATACGCACACTAATACTACTTTCTATGTTTTGACTTATGCTTAATTGATATAAAACTGGTTATCGAGTAAAAGTAATTTTTGGAATGTAAATAAAATATTATATGCTGTACATACACACAAAATTGTTTTATAGAAAACGAATTCATTATAAAATCCTCATTAAAATATAACATAGAGTTAATTACAGTTGGTGTAATTATATAATACCAATATTGAGTAGCATACTTTGTTTAACAATAAAAGCTAAAAATTATCAATTTTTATAAAACGATTAAAAGAAAGAAAAAACAGTAGGTATTACGTAACGCTTAATTAAAAAGTAAAATATAACGGTGTCGCAGATCACTTGGTATTTAAACGAAGATGATGACAGAGACGCTTCAGTACCGTTTAACGATCCAAGATGGAGGGTCAGTTTACGCACCCCTTTTCGGCAATAGTAGCGGGGCCATCTGGTTGTGGGAAATCGTATTTCATTGTAGATTTTCTAAAAAATATCGAAACTGCCTGCGATACAGCTTTTGAAAAAAATATCTGGTTTTACAGCGAGTGGCAGCCGTTGTTCAAAGATCTCTCTGTGGAATTTCAAAAGGGTTTACCTGATATAGAGCAGTATGACGGCGAAAAACCGGTCTTAATAATAATTGATGATCTAATGCGCGAAACTAATGGTTCAGTGGTTGATATTGTTACATAGGGCTGTCATCATAAAAACCTAAGTGCGTTTTTCTTAACTCAAAACATATTTCATCAAGGACGAGGACAGCGGGATATTTCTCTCAATGCACACTACATAATTTTGTTTAAAAACCCACGTGATAAGAGCTCAGATTCAGCATTTAGCAAGACAGATTTCACCGGACAACCCGAAATTTTTAGAGGCAGCGTACCAAGATGCCACTTCAAACCCACATGGATATTTATTATTCGATTTAAAACAGAATACACCGGATGTGCTGCGATATAGAACAAACATATTCGGGTCTCAAGGTATTTGCCAGGTATATATAGCGAAAAAAGGGTTTTAGCCTCACAGTCATATATGATGGTTGACGTTTTAAGCGAAAACACCGATATCCTGCGTGCATTAGCCAGATTAAGTAAAAGTCAACGTGACGCTTTATTGAAATGTCTGGATAGCGCAGCCAGGTGGAATGTATTTGCGAGTGTGCATATAACATTTTAAGAGGTCGTGTACCTCTGTCAGCTGATCAGAAGTAGCGACTCTCAGCATAAGCAGATTTTAAGACTCTTGGCACGGAGAGGTGAATCTATAAAAAAGAAGACACAGTTTCTTGTACAGAAAGGCGGTGCATTTCTACCACTCTTGTTAGAACCATTACTCGGTGGAATTCTGAGTAATCTATTTCAATAACCATGGACAAGAAGAACATGAAGATGATTATTCTACCGCTGGACTTTATACAGCGATTACAGGCACCAGATGTCACACAAAGCAACATTTTGACGCAGCTAGGTAACGATATGGATAAAGTTTTAAAAACCAAAATGACTGATTATGACAAATGGCAGCAATAGAATCAAGTTCTTCAAAGATATTTGCACTTTTCCAATCAATTACCTCAACCCGCTAGCATAACAATCAGGGGCGATGCTGATGATGATATTAGAGAATCACCGCAACGCAAAGGTTTGGCGGACGACGAAATAGTATCAACACTTCCACCTTCATATAAGAGAAAAGGCGAGGCTTTCCTGCGTATACTGAATACGAGCAGTGATGTATTTTGGGATAAATGGGGTACTGTCACAATAAAAGGAGTGATCATACCACATTCCAACATTATCGATCTGGTTCACGAGACGTTAAGAAAGCGAAAAACTACAAACCCACACGGTTGGCGCCAGTTTGCGACGTACATTAAAGACGTTATGTTACTGTATCACCCTACGTTCAACGGACCCTCATAGGTGAGAATTACGATGCTGATAGTGAATCGCGGGAAACACCGAGAAGAATCTCTCAAAGAAGGGGAATTTCACTAGATTGGGATTCGTGGCGGACATAATATGGATGCTGTATACTATGACCCCTCTCATCCGGCGGGGTTTGCGGGTATAACACCTTTAGCTAATGTTGTAAAAGATAAAAAATATGGTGAAGTGAAAAATTGGATGCAAGCGCAAGAAGCTTATACGATGCATAAACCTATCAGAAAAAAGTTTCCACGAAATAAATATATTGTGAGTAACCTTTACAAATTGTGGCAAGCGGATTTTTGTGATATGCGAAATTTAAGTAAACACAATAGTGGATACAACTACATACTAACGGTGATTGATATGTTTAGCACGAGGGCCTGGAGAGCACTTAAAACGAGGACAGCTGCATCTGTAATTGAAGCATTCGCGGATATTTTTAAGGAAAGTGATAATACTCCGGCAAATCTACAGACGGATAAAGGCAAAGAGTTTGTGGCGAGCAGTGTACATAACTTTTTCGAGAAACAAAATATCATTTCTATGTAACAAATAACCCTGATGTAAAAGCATCTGTAATTGAAAGATTTAATAAAACATTGAAAACAAGGATGTGGCGTTATTTCACTTACAAAAATTCCTACAGGTATATCGATGTACTCCAAAAACTGGTGACTGCTTACAACAATAGCCCTCATTCAAGTATAAAGATGCCCCCTGCGGCTGTAAACGATGAAAACATTTTGGAAGTGTGGAATAACCTGTACGCGAAAGGTTTAGGCACTGCACGTCATCCTAAATATAAGGTCGGTCAGCGTGTCAGAGTCGCCAGAACTAAGTACACCTTTGAAAAGGGATATGAAACGAATTGGAGCGAGGAAATTTTTACAATTAGTGCAGTGATAAAAAGAAGACCACCAGTTTACCGGATAATCGATCTTAATAACGATCCTGTTGAAGGTACTTTTTACGAAGAAGAATTGCAAGTTGTTACGGTCGATAAAGACACTATTCAAAATCGAGAAGGGTCTAGCAGAGAAGGGTAGCGTACTATATAAACAATATCTGGTCTAGTGGCGTGGATACAGCAACAAATTTAATAGCTGGGTACTAGCATCGCCGTTGAGCAATATATAAAGATGGAGTTTTATCTTACCTTATTGAGTAATAGCTCTATGACGTATTTTCCTGACAATATGACTTCAAGTTTTATTACGCAGCTACCAAAACGAATATGATTAACAGGATCATGGGTTGTAGGCATATCGGAAATTCAGTACCCTTGTTCTTTTGCCTCTGTAAGTGCGACGGACATTTTAATATATTATAGAATTGAGCTACCTGAAGGGAACGTGCTAGAGGCGATATTAAAAAAATCTGCAGAGTATTTTCTATGCGAGAAAATCATTTATATTGAGGATGGCTGGTATGTGGTACGTTTCGCTTCGGGAAATTATGCCGACATAGAAGAAATTACCAGCGAACTAAATAACCATGTGCTAATAAGTAAATTGCTGACAATCAAATACCATAATCTAACTAAACGCGTCACTACGAAATTAAAAACCTCGCTCTCAGTATTCGGGTTCTCACTTACAATTCGGTTATCGGCCGTATCAGAACATAGGTATGGAGCCAATACCTCCGCACCCCGCTAATATATTTATAGGTTTACCGACTCAGATGTTTGTTTATTGCGACATCGTTGAACCGCAAATTGTGGGTGATGTTTTATCTCCACTTATGCGTATAATAAATATTACTTATGGCTTACGGAAGCCATAAAGATGTGGTTTTTTCGCCTGCACACTACATACCGGTGATGACACGGGAATTTGAAAACATCGAGATTAATATAAAAACAGATACGGGTGCAGCAATGCCATTCGAGTTTGGGATGTCGTGCCTGAAGCTACACTTTAAGAAAGTACAATAATGGTTTGCTCTTATCAGCAATATTACATGAATCAGGCCGGTCACGGCATTGGATCAATCTACAGAGGTGCGCCGTATCAACGTGGTCACGGAATAGGAAGTTGGTTAGGTGGTATATTTAGAAGTATAATACCGTTATTTAAGTGTGGTGCAAAGGCTGTCGGGAAAGAAGCTCTCAGTACGGGTGCCAATATTCTTGGTGACGTGATAGAGGATCGACCTATTAAGGGTTCGTTTCAAGAAAGATTTCACGAGGCAGGTAGAAATCTTAAGCGTAAAGCCGACGAGAAAATCGATAAAATGATGGAGGGTTCGGGGTATAAAAGAGTACGCCTGTCTGATAATACTAGCGACGATATATTTTCAAGATAATGACTTTTCTACATACTCAATCCTGTGAATACGTCAAGTCCGAATTGGATTTGTTCGCTTTACCGTCGAGGCAGACAAGTATAGAGAGTGGTGAGTGAATATTTTACAAACCCTTATCAGCTCTGAGTGATGATGCCCCAATAGAGTTTGTAGTACCCGGAAATGAAAACGATTACATAGATTTAAGCCAGACTATGTTGTACATCACAGCTAAAGTTCTAAAGCAAGACGATACAGCACTTACTGATGCAGATGTTGTAACACCGGTAAACAATTGGATGCATTCGCTTTTCTCACAAGTGGAGGTTTACTTAAATCAGAAGATGGTGTCACAACCAAACAACACTTACGCCTACCGCTCTTATATCGAAGCGTTGCTAAATTATGAAAATGAGGCCAAGAGTTCGCATTTGGTTGTACCTTATGGCACAATGACACAGCCGGTTAGATGAATACACTGGAAAACGGAAATAACGGTTTCTCAAAACGTCATGCACTTGCGGCGACCAGCACTCAGATTGAGATGATTGGTCACGTGCACTCGGATTTGTTTAATCAAGAAAAGTTTCTCATAAGCGGTGTTGAGCTAAAGACCAAATTTGTACGATCAAGAGATACTTGTAGTCTAATGGCTGCACGCGCATCAACTTACAAGACGTGAATTATGGACGCTACCTTGCTGGTGAGACGTATGCGAATCAATCCGACTATTCTAATTGCACACGCTAAAGCTTTAGAAACAACTGCAGCAAAATACCTGTTATTAGGACCGACGTAAAAGTGTTAACTATACCTGCGGGCATACAGCGAAAATCATTGGATAATGTTTTCCTGGGTCAGTTACCTAAACGATGCATCGTAGGCTTTGTAGCAAATAAAGCCGTCAACGGTGATTATGCCTCAAATCCGTTCAATTATCATCACAGCAATATAAAGTACATGTCGTTATATAATGACGGCCAACAAATTCCTCGAAGGCCTTACAGCCGGACTTTACAGCTAATGGTTTATTTGTAAGGGCGTATCACACCTCATTCTCTGGCACTGGTATTCATTTTTTGAATGAGGGTAACGATATATCGAGAAGCGATTACCCCAACGGATACTGTTTAATGGCCTTTGACCTAACACCTGACTTGTCTGCAAACGCTAGCATTCACTGGAATTAGTTAGAAATGGCTCGCTTCGGCTGGAAGTCTGCTTTGGTGAAGAGCTCGCTGAAATTGTTAATTGATTGATGTATGCAGAATTCGATAAGGTGATCGAGATCGATAAACATCGTCGTCGATTTTAGCTGTTAAAAAGGAGTAACTCTAGATCTCAAGCTTCAGTATCCAGCAGCAGCACGTGAAAGAAGATGGATGCATGCTTGGACGTACAAGGGTTTAGTGGTGTTAACAACTAATTCATACCGAAAGAGATTGCCGTGATTACAGATCATGGATGTTTATCGCGGATACTGATAAAACCACCTCGAGGTTACTTTATATCAAGATCCATGGCACAACAGATAAAGTTTTTGGAGGATAATTATCACGGACTAAGATGGTGGTCAGGTCTCGTACACTACAACAATTTCCGTGAGGAGCTGATGAGAGTGTTGCGACCATTTAACAAAATTTACGTTAATGGTAGTGAAAAACAACATTTTTTAAGGTTTCTTAACAAACCGATAATAAACCTTGACGAGAGTGGTTGTCCGTCGCTTAAAAAATTGGAAAAGGAAGCAAAAGCATATAGCTGTTTAAACCATAACATCACTGAACCTGTGTGTGCGCTAGAAAACGTCTTACTATTGCAAGACTAGGCGCATACCAATTCCAAAGATGTATGCGGTACAAGTGTTGAGATGCTTGAAATCGATCCCCAGCCACAAGAAGAATGTGTTTCGGTTTGTATGTGCTTCTAATCAACTACCGACGCACGCACCTAGACCGTGTGCAATTATCGTAAACACGGATCCTGCAAACAAACCAGGTCAGCATTGGACCGCTATCTATATTGACGAGAATGGTAATGGGGAATATTTTGATTCCTTTGGACGAGCACCACAAGGATATCATTTACGTTTCCTAGAGAAAAATTCCAGATGCTTCCTATACAATAAAACAATACTACAAGATTACCATTCGAATGTGTGTGGACTTTATACGTTAATGTTCCTATATTTTAGATTACATAATTTACCTATGTTTGATTTTGTAAACAAGTTTTTCACTGTATCTTTAATCTTAAATGACGAGATAGTCAAATTATTGTACAATTTTTGTTTTCCTACTATTCTAGTCTGATAAATAAAAAAGAGATTTTATTACTTTGTTTTTTAATTAAGCGTTACGTAATATGTACTGTCATTTCTTTCTTTTAATCGTTTTATAAAATTTATGATTTTTAGTATTTATTATTAAATAAAGTATGCTACTCATTATTGGTATTATATAATTACACCAACTGTAATTAACTCTATGTTATATTTTAATGAAGGTTTTATCATGAATTCGTTTTCTATAAAACAATTTTGTGTGTATGTACAGCATATATTTTATTTACATTCCAAAAATTACTTTTACTCGATAACCAGTTTTATATCAATTAAGCATAAGTCAAAACATAGAAAGTGGTATTAGTGTGCCTATACGTGCAGCAGAAAACGATAGTTATAACCTTAATTTATTTATTTAGTTGCACAGATTTAATTACAGCTAGTGCAAACAACATATCTTTTTTAAAACTATTAAGTGTTTGGATACCGAGGACCTGTGTATATACAACAGTTTTAACGAAAGGATGGTGATTAAAGATATTTCAAAGGTAAGCAACCAGTTTTAATATTCGTTTAGAAAAACAATATTCTGATTACTGTGCCGTGTAATTAACTTTAAATAATGTTTTGCATTGCGTGTTGAGATTAATTTAAAATGATAGTGAAATTTAATTATTATAATACAACCCCAATGTATAAATAAATTTTCGTATCGGTAAAAGATCACAATCTGTAGATAGGAATGAAAAGAAATACAATTATGCAATCTCATTTGATAAAATCAAAATGGGTCCTAATACATATTAATAAACACAGCTTAAATAATAGTATATTATTCAACGATCGTTTAATGATGGTTATTATTCACGAGGTGAAGTTTACGGCCACGAGCCGCAGGCGAGTGGCTTAAATCACCGAGAGAATAATAGTCATTATACGCGAGTAGAATACTTTACTTTATCCACGACTACTAAATTTTTTTGTTGGAAAATTTTCTTACATTACATACATATTTTTAGAAACACTATTTTATTCTAACAAATATTTCATACAATACATTATTGTTCATTTATACACAGTACATAGTTATCGAAAATTATAATAATCGTATAATATCTCATAATAATTAACACAAAAATCTATGTATTTAGCTTAACAAATATCACGTATCTAATCTTACAAGATGATGCTATTTATTTATAGTTATTAATAATTGTAATATTTGAACAATTGGTCAAGTTAATCGAACATTGATTCGTTTGGTTTACTTTTGCTTGAATTGAAGAAGATATTTTGTTGGCCGTATCGGTTTTATTTTTGATGGATTCGTCTATGTAGCGTTCTGCTACGGCGGTGGACTTCCATCCACCGTGTCATTTGAGAGCAGTAATATCCCTGCCCGCGTCAACCAGTATTGTTGCAGAAGATCTGCGGAAACTGTGCCCAGAATATTGTTCTGATTCGGTAATTTGAGGAAAGCCGCGATATCCTTTCCCATTTTTGTACATTTGTTTATCCCAATTCTCTGAGTTGTACATTTACCATTTTGGTAATTTAAAAAGAATGTGTCACTGGTTACATTACTTTGTCGAAGACTTATATATGTCTTGCATATTTTGTAAAAGTTATCCGTAACAGTAAATTTTCGGCAAATTTTTGTCTTGGTATTTGGCACATTAACCAAAAAAGCTGATCCAAGATCTTGTAATTGGGTTATTTTCATTTCATACAACTCATTACTTCTGCATGCACCCATTACTCCCATTATTAAAACAACCTTAAATTACAGAATGTAATGAAATAACTATGTGAAAGATTTACTTAATATCTTACCTTTGTTGCTAGGTATTTATCATCAGATGCTTTAGTTAAAAAGTTATTGATATCTTCGCTAGAAAAAGTTTTCGCTTTTTTAGGCTGAAAATTTTCTGATTTTCTTTTTAGTAATGCTCGTAATTTTTTATAATCTTCTAAATTTATACCTTGATGTAAGGTGATCGTACTTTTAAGCATTGAGTAATAGGTCCATAGTGTTGAAGATTTATATTTTGCGGATAATTCAGTAAAGTATACTAATAAAGTCGATTCAGAAAATGAAGTGGTTTTCTTTTTCTTTTGCCAGTTCAAAAAATATTCACAGGCCATATTATATACTTTCCTTGACTTTTCCGGCAATAAATTTAATGAGGCAGCTTCTCTAATTTCTGGTGGTGTTAAAAAATTGTCATTTTCATTTTCTATATCCATTTTTAGTTCGTTTTTTAACACAATTTAACACAAAATATCAAAACACTGAGAAATCTACGCACACAAACAATAATGTCAACAGGTTTGAGTCAAATTTGTTTTGTTTTAAAAGCTAGTTCGATTTATAAAATGTTTCGAAAAACATGGTATGTTAAGAAACAAATATACGACACGCACATTCGATGTCGCTGATGTCTCAGTGTAGATACTCCTTGCCTTCCAACCGCGGGTCTCGCGTTCGAATCTGGTCTAGGAAAATTCACTTTTTTAATTTTTTTTTTATGTACAGAACTGGTTTGAAAATATTTAGTGGTTTACATGATAAAATTTTAAAAACCGATTGTTTGTAGCAAAACAATATAATATTATAGCTAAATCAAGGAAGCATCTGGCAGCAGTGATTAATGACTCATTAATCACTGCCGTGATTAATGGGTATTATTAAGGTCGAGCAAACAGACGTATAATGGATACATTATACAATAGGCGTGGATAAAAATCTTTTTCAATCAGAATACGTGCAATTGCCTAACTTCCAGGGGTTGTACTGCTCTTAATATTACCAAAAGAACCTTAATTAGGGTTGAAAAAGGCCCCCCGAAAAGAAGCCGTAACCCAGCCCCAGCCCCCAAATCCAAGACCAACGCCTGGACCAACCCCAAGTTCAAGTTCAAGACCAACCCCAAGCCCAAGACTAACCCCAAGACCAAACCCTAAATACACCCCTCACGTGAGCAAGTACAAAAAAGGAATGGGTACAAAAAGGGTCTTAGTACAACAAAAAGGGTTGAAAGTTCGATCAAGGGCTGAAAAAGGCCTTCGAAAAGAAACCATAAAATAAGGCCGACAAAAAAATTGCTGTCAAAAAGACCATAATTAGGGATGAAAATTCCATCAAGGGGTTGAAAAAGGCCTCCGAAAAGAAACTATAAAAATAAGGGTGCAAAATACGGTCTCCCAAGTGGCCGGCCTTGTGACGTCAAAGTCCAAGATGGCGGAAGGTGCCGGGGTTCTACTTATATATATATATTACGACCCGTAATTAAAAAAAAAAATATTGTTGAAGAAAATTTTCTTAATTTTACATAACCTTTCTTTATAAAGTTTTTAATGTAAAGTGAAATAAGTGTAAAAATTAAATAAATATGATTGCAAATGCTCAAACTGTATTATCGATATTTTGGTACAAGCCGGCGGCTTTGGACTTTTTTAAATTAGCATCTAGATGTCTGTTAACCTCTACTTGACATTACGTTTGTATCTATGTTATCGTGTTATACATATTAAATTCTCCTTCAATTCAATTTCTTTGATTATCCTGGTTCCGGAAAATTATAACGACAGTATCTGCCGACGCAATATTTTATTCTCTTAAAACCCATTATTAGCTTAACTATCTTACCATTTCTACTTTTTCTTGCGTAGGATATGTTTTAGCCGAAACAGAATTGCATGTAAAAATCAGTCGACGTCAAGAAACAGTGACAAATAATGCAGATGCGCATGTTGTCTGTTTATATGATTCCAAAGCATCACCGATTTTTAATAAAATGTAATTTTTTATTTTCTCGATTTTTACAGTTTAGAAAAACGGAAAATTATGATTAATAGTATGTACAGATGCAGTATTTTTTTCTCTACAAAAAACGTATTTACACTTTTACTCTAAAATAATTAGGGGAGCTAATAATTGAATATTCAAAAATTACCACGTTGCTTTCCTTTCCTAACCTAAATGTCGTTGCCATTGGTAACCCTCCAAAAATACGGGTGATCATGCGAATTTCTATGAGTTCAGCAATTAAAATAAAAAATCTACACTATTAAATTATTTTAAAGTAATTAGACATAATGTATAAATGTCTTAGAATATATAGTACTACTCTATATTCTAAGGTAAATAAATGTATGTACTTAAAACAACAAAGTTTATATCACTCTTTACCTCGAAGCTTTGCTATATTGAAATACGTTTTAAACCATGTACTTATTAAAAATTAAAGATTATAATTATTTCTGAATCAAGTATTAATGTAATAATTGTACTTTTAATTATTATACACTGTTGCATTTTTTACTATGTATATTCATAAAAAAAATTTGTAGTAGCAAAATGCCTGCTCCAGCACCCGCAGCAGAAAATGGTGCACCAAGATCTGAACTTCAGGAACTTCAACTTAAAGCAACACAAGTTACCGATGAGGTAAGAATTAAAATATTAATTTTTGTGAAACCTAATATTATTTTAATTTTTAGTCACTGGATAGTACAAGGCGGATGCTGGCGTTATGCGAGGAGGTAATTATAATTAAAATAATTATAACCATAATTATAGTAATATAGTTTGTTCACTCGTTACTAAAATTCTTGTTTTAAAAATTACACCTTGTTATCTTTTATGTATAAAAACTCAAAATTTTGTAAATTGAAAGAAGATTGTAAAATGTTTACCTATTAGATAGTTGGTGTTTTCCATTTACAACATGACTGCTATTAAGGCCGAAGGGTAAATGTAATATGGAGCTGCATTTTTGTATTTTTACATTAAAAAAGTATAGAGGCTTGTTTGGCGTGCATAGGTCAGTGTTTCTTAACTTATACCTGTTTATGTCATGCATGCACTGTCTCTGTGCACTGTCTTTTCATTTCTTACTCCACTTCTCAGCAAAAAATTTACAGGTTTATTTCTGAATGTTAAAAAATAATATTTGATGTTATCGTTTATGTTTTTATTATTATATGTATTTCTGATACAAATTATGTGTTATCTAAGGACAATTTTTGATAAATATTACAAAATATGTCAATTAGGAGTACTGATATAAACCAGTAATGTTTATAAACAGCTTTAATCGTTATGTGATAATAATAGTTTGGAACTTGCAAAAAATACAGTGATCTGGTGAATGCCTGGAAGGGCACGATACTAAATAAATAAGAGATAAATAAATTTTATTATCATTCAGTCAGTTATAGCAATAGATAAGTCATTTAAATCTAACAAAACAGATTAAAATTATAAATTGAAAATTCCAGCACACACAATTTAAGGCTAAGATTACTTAATTCTAATCCTACATGTCAACTTTTTCCAAAAAGAAATCATTTAAGTCATAAAGTGGATGAGCAACTAACCACTCATGCAGCTTACTTTTAAAAACATGTAACAGAGTTTGTTGTTGTAAATATGCAGAAAGTCTATTCAAGAATTTTCGGCCTATGACTTCATAACTATTGTTTGATTTTGAAAGTCTGTGATATTGTATATATAAAGTGTTATCTTACTCCTTGTGCTGTATGAGTGTATTTTTTCTCTGCTTTGAAAATCTGATAATTTACTTTTCATATAAACTAAGACAGAATATTTGTATATATAACAGTCATGATCTTTAGTTGAGTAAACAATGACTTACAACGTGTCATGTGTGAGAATCCAGTTAGACTTGAATGCATTTCTTGTGTAATACTCTAATATCATTAACATGACTAGAGTTACCCCAGAGTACGATTCGATATATAATCATACTTTGGAAAAAAAAAGATTATCTTATATATGCATCAGGTATATAATTTCTGAGACACCTTAGTAAATAAATTACTCTTGATAACTTAGTTCCTATATATTTTATGTGCTGCTCCCAAGTTATCTAAAAAAAGCTCCTAAGAATTTAATACTAACCGGATCATCAGAGTGTAGCTCTTAAACTAAAAACCATTTGCTGAGTTTTGTTTTCATTTAGCAGAAACTCATTTGTTCTGAACCAGAGAAATGCCTGTGCTATTGTGTCATCAGTTAAATTTTTTAGGTTATTGAAATCTGGACTGAAATTAAGAAATACCCCAACTTGTAATGCTTGATTTATCCTTTCCTGCACATACTATTTGTTTTTAAGTACGAGTTCAGGAGCTGCAGGCTAATTCCACTATTACTACTAATAATAAATTTAGATGTAGAAGAAACAGATTTTCATTTCAGTTCTGATTATGTGTACTTTTGAATAGTTAGTACAACTGGACCTAGGCGGTTTTGCTCTTGAATTTTTCTTGTAATTTCATCTCAACCAAACGCTTTATGTCATTATTCTTCTTCTTCTCGTTATCTTCTTATGTACCTTCGGAGCGTCGGAGGTGTTATTTCTTAATCTTCATTTATTCATTTCTTCCGGTTTTCGGCCATCTTCTTCATTTGTTGTAGTGTCTTACTTCTCTCTCTCCCTATCTCTTCTATCTGTTCCAACCATGATTTCCGCGGCCTTCCCTTTTTTCTTTTCCCATGTCTTTTCGTCTTCATAGCTTTTCTTACCATCCTGGTCTGCTTCATTTTCATAACATGTCCATACCAATTCAGTTTTCTCTTCTTGATTTTTACCTCTATCGGTTCCTGCTTTAATTCTTCTCTAATATGATCATCTCTTAATCGGTCCATTTTTGTCTTCCCTGCAATTCTTCTTAAGTGTTTCATTTCGGCTGCATTAATCAAATAAATCTATGGAGAATCACGCCGACTATATTGTCGCAAGGAATAGTTTCAATAGCATCATCACCAAGGCCAAAAAGACGTTTGAAGAACGTAAATGCAAAGAATTAGTCTCATGTCCTTTAGGTGGTCGTAAATTTTGGTCATTGGCTAAAGCCATCAGTAAAAACTTTAGTACATCTTCCTTTCCTCTCATGACGTCTCGCGACGAAGCTGTAGTAGCTGATCCTGCTGAAAAAGCCAACCTCTTTGTCGATTACTTTGCATCAAATTCATGTCTCAATGATTCTGGTAAAACTGTGCCTTCGCCCAAATCTACCCCACACGCTATTAAACCAATCCACTTTCATTACAAGCTCCTAGAATCAATTATTAATAAACTTGACTCAAACAAGGCGACTGGCCCTGGCGGTATTCCAGCTATCGAGCTAGTACCTGTATTGTCCAAACACTTTTCGATCTCCATGTCATCTGGAGAGTTTCCCTCATTGTGGAAGTTGGCAAATGTCCCACCTATTCTTAAAAAGGGCGACAAAACCGATCCCTCAAACTATCGGCCAATAGCTATCACTTCCATTCTGTCGAAAATCACCGAGAAAGCCATCAACCACCAACTACTTTCGTTCCTCAGGTCCAATAAACTCCTAAACGACCACCTGTATGGGTTCAGACAGTCGTTCAACGGGTGATCTTCTTTCATATGTCACCCAACTTTGGAATAACACATTAGAGAGGTCCGTTGAAACAGTCGTAGTAGCTTTAGATATTTCAAAGGTTTTTAACCAGGTTTGGCACAAGTGTCTATTTGCCAAGCTCACTTCGTTCGGCTTATCCGATACGCTCATCAATTGGATATCCAGCTTTCTTGACAAAAGATGTATACGCGTTGTCGTCGATGGCTTCTTTTCTAAAGAAACTACTATTAACGCGGGAGCACCCCAAGGATCAGTGATAGCTCCCACACTTTTCCTGCTGTACATAAATGACCTCATTTCCTCAACAACTAACCCGATCCATTGCTTTGCAGACGACAGCACACTACATTGTAGTTCTTCCCAGTTTTCCCACAACAATAAGTCTAGTCAGGACGTTAAGGTTAAAATGGCAGCCTCAATCAACAGTGACTTAGAACGTGTCCTTGAATGGGGAAGGAATAATCTACTCATGTTCAACACCGACAAAACCTAGTGTTGCCTTGTGTCCGCCAAGAAAGACCGATCATTTCCTGCTGTAAATAAATATGAATGGCTTAGAACTCAAGGTTTCAAACTCTATTTCTATGTCAGGAATGTCTGTATCATCGAGCCTTTCATAGGTTGACCACCATTTGTCAGCTATTAAAACAGCTGCCCGTAAACTGGGCTTTCTATACAGATCTGAACAGTACTTCATATCGCAACATTCCTTTTACTGTGTAAGGCTCAAATTCGATCTCATCTGGAATACAATTCCCACCTCTGGGTAAGTGCTCCCCAATACGCCGTTGATATGGTAAACCGCATCCAAAAAAAGAGCTATAAGGCTTATAAATGACCCGTTTTTGACTTCTGACGTACAGTCTCTTGAGTACAGAAGAATAGTTTCGGTTCTTTCATTGTTCTATCGCTATTACCATGGCAAGTATGCCTCCGAAATACACTCCTTAATACCTTCGCAGGCCATCTTCGCTAGAAATATTCGGTTTGCCCATTCACACCATAATTACGCACTCAACATTCCATCGTGTCACACGTAACGGGCGCAATCTACATTTTTCCACATTGTGGAATGCGCTACCCAGTTCCTGTTTTCCTCCCAAACTTTGACTTAAGTCAATTTAATATAGCCATTCATAAACATTTCTCGGCAGTCTAACAATATCCCTAAACCCTCCCAGTGTTCCTGACTGCTTTAGCACGTTAGACAAACCTTAGCCTGTTAGGGAATACTATAAATAAAAAATCATACTTTCATATTTTTTATTTGTTACCCATGTTTCACTTCCATATAGTAACGTTGATATGGTAATAGAATTATATACTTGAAGCTTAGTCGTTTGCTCTATTTCTCCCTTCCAGAATTGTGTTGTTTAGGCTGTAGTATATTTTTGTCGACTTTGTTGCTCTGTTCGTTATTTCGAGGTCTATCTCTCCATCGTTTGTGAACATCACTCCTAGACACTCACATGTTGACACCATCGTTATTTGTTCTCCTTTGCATATTATCAGGTCTCTATTTCTTATTTTTTCCTCATATTTACCTATCTTCATGCATTTACATTTGTTGGTGTTAATGTTCATATTCATATTATCTATCTCTTCTAACCAAATGTTTAGTAGATACTGCATTTTATTCTGTGTATCCGCCACTAATATTATATGATCGGCGTATAAAAGTCCTTCCATTTTCACTGGTAACAATTCGTGTATCCTATCGTTACTTGGAGGTTTTTGTCCTTTTCTTAGTATTTTTAATTATTTTGTCCATTATTAGTAAGAATAGCGTCGGGCTAAGACTATCTCCTTGCTTTGTTTCCTCTTTTATATCAAAATCTTTCGATCTTTTTCCCCCTATTTGCACTTTTCCTTTTACCTTGTTGTATGTACTTTTAGTTACTTCTATAGTTTTCTGGTTTATTTCGAGTTCTTCCACGACTTTCCATATATTATCTTGGCCGAAAGAGTCGAAAGCCGCTTTAAGATCAATTAGCATAATGTATAGTTCTTTTCCTAGTTCGTTTCTTCTCTATTAAATTTCTCAATATAAATATTTTATCTGTAGTTTGTCTGTCTCTTCTAAAAGCTGATTGCCCTTCTTCCAATTTTCCTTCTATCTCCTTTCTTAGTCTGTCGTCTACAATTCTTGTATATAGTTTGAATGCAACTGATGACAGGCATATGTCTCTATAATTTTCACTCTCAAATTCATCCCCTTTTTTTGAATTGGTACTACTAACTTCTCTTCCCATTCTTCAGGTATTAGGTTTGTCCTCCATGCTTTCTTCATTACTTCACACAATCACTTTCTTCCTTCTTTGCCTAATCATTTTACCATTTCTGGATCTATATTATCTGCACCGTCCGCTTTTCCTATCCGGATTTTCCCTAGTCCCTCTTCTATTTCATCAATGCTTATTTCTTCTGCCTGGTTATTATTGTCCTCCGTTTCATATTGTCTATCTATCCTCCTCGTCTGTATTGTTCTTATTGTCATTATTAAGAGTTCTTATTACCTCTTTAATGGATTCCTCCTCAGTACCAGATTTATCTTGTGTTTGTTCACATTCACGTACATCAGCGACCGCCATATTGTTTGCGTCATAAACACATTTCGGACACTGCCAGTTTGCATTTTCACTTGGAGTATCATTTTCTGATGTATTAACATTAACACATCTAAAATGGTTCCATTTATCGTAGTGCTCACAAAGAATACCATTTCTTACGGTTTTGTTACATTTCCTACACTTAATATCATTTTAAACTGAAATTATATTACATTACTACCCAGCACCGTGTTTATGATGACGATGATATAACAAGCACACAGACATTATGTATGCATTCCCTAAAGTTTTAACAAAACAAAGCCGAAAGAAACAGTGTTTATGTTCACTGAAGTAAATAGGAAGGAGAAGGAGTACAACAAACTTATATACACAAATTTTAAACACATCCCGAATTTAGCAATAATTAATTATGAAAACAATAAGTTTCTACAAGTGTCGTCCACACATGTGAAATATGATTCAAACAAACTCAACCTTACAAGAATTACACATAATTTGAAATCGAAACTTGAAAAATCTGGAACACTGGAACTGTGGCAGCACCTGTAACAAAAAATACACCTACGTGCCACTTGTTTCTTATATACATACATACATATATATATATATATATATATATATATATATATATATATATATATATATATATATATATATATATATATGTGTATATGTCATGAAAGTTTAATGAGTTCCGAGTAGCCTTGTGTGTAATAATAGTAGTAATTCGGTTGCAAGAATAGCGCAATTTTGAGACTTGAATCTTTGAATTTTGATACCACTTTTTCTGGAAATTATCAACTGCAGTGCAATACAATATATATATATATATATATATATATATATATATATATATATGTATTCCTTGGTTTTTCGGGTGTGGATTCGCGTTTCATTTCTAGTCTCCTCAAAACTCCCTTTCCACAACGTGTCGGTAAAGTCACATTTGCCATCTTCAGTTTGATAATTGTCCGCTTCTCGTTATTCGTATTGAAAACTAGAAGGTAAGTACGTATTCAGCTTTTCTGACTGGGGCGGTGAACTAAGAATTAGTCTCTACGTTAAAGGCGCTTGAAATGGAGTGCTAAAAAGAGATAACAAACACATAAAAGCATACGGCAGTGGATACAGAATTGCACATTACAGGCATCATTAAAAGGAAAGCGTTAGTTTATACAAACGCATTTGTAATAGTAATTAATAGAGAAAGACTTCAATGTGATTTCAGTCATGTATCGGGTGGACCTTAACTGTATGCGTAGTTTCAATATGTAATAAAAAAATAACTATGGATCATAAGAATTTTTAACTTATATATTTAAAAACTACAAAAAATTTGAATAACATCTAATTTTTAAAGATTATGTTATCTAAGTGACCGCCTCCAGCTTGTTGACATTCTTGAAGTCGGACTCGCAGAGTTTCCAAAAATCGTTGACAAGTTGCTCTAAGAATAGCGTTGATTTCCCGCACAATGTTTTGCTTTAATTGCTCTACTGTTGCCGGATTATTTTTATACACTGTTGATTTTAGGTATCCCCACAAAAAATCATTCGGAGTGAGATCTGGACTCCTTGGGGCCATTGAATGTCTCCTCATCATGAGATGAGTTTTCCCGGAAACATCTCTTTCAACAGGTCTATGGAGACTGTGGTAGTATGGCAAGTGGCTCCATCTTGCTGCAACCAGGTCCTGGGATTGTAGCCTTGAAATTCTTGAAGAGCTGGGTCCAAGAACTCTTCCAGCATCTGACAATAGTTCTCAGCTCTCACTGTCACAGCAACTTCTCTTTGATTTTCCAAGAAGTATGGTCCGATTATTCCCCTGGCTGATATTGCGCCCACACAACAACCTTAGTGCTATGAAGAGGTCTTTGATGCTTCTGTCGGGGATTAGTCTCGGACCAAAACCGACAATTTTGTTTATTAACATGGCCGTTGACCTCATCAGTAAAAATTATGTTTGAAAAGTTGTTGAAACGTTCCAGCATAACATTGGCAAAATTGAGTCGAAGATTAGCGTCGTCAGGCTTCAATTCTTGCGTCAACTGAATTTTATACGCTTTTAAATGCAAATCGCGATACAAAATCTTTCCTCTTGATGTTTAAAACTTGACTTCTTTTGCGAGTCGATTGTCGTGGAATTTCTCTAATCGATTCACTAACACGTCGAATATTCTCCGACGTTCTCACTGACTTTGGGCGGCCCGCATTAATGATTCTTACTGTAGACCCGGTTTCTTCAAACATCTTAATCCATTTTTGAATAGAATTTGCGCCTGGTGCTTCGCGAATGTTTCGTAAACCGAAGTGAGCCTAGCAATCGTCACAGAATTATTGTTTTCATAATACGCGCAAACACAAAACGCACGTTGCGCTCCCGAGAACGGATCCATGGCGACCAAAAATTCCACAAAATGGTGCAAAGACCCCCCGCGCCTACGTACCTCTGCAGATTTTTAATTGATAGACGAAACAAAACGCCAACACAGTTAAGGCCCACCCGATATTTAAAAATACACACATGGCAAAAGTCTAGGGATATCACAATTAAACGGCAATGATAATAAAATTGTTACTCAAAAACTGTTTTTAATTACAAAACAGTAACAAACAGCGTAAGCTATCTATCTCAAATAGACAAAAGTCATACACGAAATTAAAGTTTTAATTAGCTGAAATCTTTTTTTTTTAATTTAGTAGTCTCTGTGACCTCTTCTATTGTTAATAGTTTCTCTGCATCGTCTGGGTAAACTTAAAAATTAAATTATCCAAATCGTACCGAGGTAGTTCTATCCAAGCATTATTTAAAGCGTGAAACAGTTGTCCTCGGTTGTTAAATACGTTCCCCATAGCAAACACCATATCCCATGGTAAAACGTTGTTGTGCATATCAACAAATTCTTGTACGATATGTGCCACATGTGAGCGAGCATTGGCCTGCTTGTACATAAAATTTCACGTATTGCTCCTGCATGGAGAATAACAACAGGTTGGAGAGTATTATTCCTACATCTGACGGCATTTAATGTTTGTTCTAATAAACTTAGATCTGTTCTTCATCCAACCGTGATACCAGCCCACACCATTACAGTATCTCTTCCAAACCTGTGGATTTCCTGAGGGGTTTAAACCTGCTTTGATGTCCAGGGATCCTACATATCCTTAATCTTCTTGAATCTGGACGCAAACTAAATCGACTTTCGTCTGAGAACAGAACGTTATTCCACTACCAATTTTCCCACACATTGTGCTTCTCTACCCACAAAATTTTTGGGCCGGGATTTCCTGTCGATAAGGCCTGAATTCTCGGGATCTTCTGAACCTTAATCCAGCTTCATACAATCGGTTACATATAGTTGCCCTAGAAATTTTACAGCCATGCGTGTCCTGGAAGTTCAAAGCTATTTGTCGCGATGTTAATGTCTTCTCGCAGAAATTTAGAGACAACGGTCCTGGTGTTGTGTGGTAATTCGAAATAGTTTCCTATCCAACCACCGTTTCGCGATATCGGTTCTATAAACGGGATATGACGCGTCGCGGCGTTGTTTAGCTCCTGCTTCCAGCATTCCTATTACTCTTAATATTCACAGGTGTACCCTTCACTAAATCAGCATTCAATTCTTCTAGCATTTATTGGCAATTAGATATTCTTACTAATTACATTATTGAAACCACATTAAATCCTTTCTCTATTATTAATCACGTTTACATTTGCATTTAGGTAAAATAATTTTACAGAATTAAGACATTTCCGAATTATTACAAACAAAAAGAGAATCACTATAATAAGTTCACAATAAGAAACTAATTTTGCAATTACTGTAATTAGGGGCCCTTGTAAATTTTATTAATGTACTCGCATATAATAGATTACGCTAGATAAAGACGTCCACAAGCGACTGGAAGATGTTCATTATAATTATTAATCACTATTACATATGCGTTTGAATAAATCATTACTAATGTGCCGCACAAAACATGGCGCGGCCACAAAAACTGAATACACATTACCTTGTAACCCAAACGCTATGTGTTAAAAGGACAAAGATATATTACATCACGAGTATTAATATAAGCGCTAATCCGTTTTTGAAACCTATCTCTTACCTACTATTGTTAGCATTATACCCGTACTAATTATATTTATATCTGTCATTATGAAGTAGGCTGTTTCGTGATTCACTACAAATCAAATGGTCAAGAGTGATTACAGATAATCCATCCAATCCAATTGGTACATAAACATTAAAGATATTTACTTATTGTCGACTTGGGCGAAAAACAATGTGCTCCCTGATAATTAATAACGATTTGTTGCTAATATTGTGGTTCGTATAAGTATTAATAAACCTTAATATCCACTCAAAGACTCTTCTTTACTGAAATGTTGATGATGTAATAGGAAAATAAGTCAATAATCTAAATTAATCTAAATTGAACCTAGTTTACGGTCAACGGACAGATACCGTAAATGTTATCAAATCTGTACTTGACGTCCAATAACATATTTTGTGACAATACAGTGTATACGACGTATATGCCTTCACGTTTCCAAATTTACCATGTGACATCATTGCATTTGTACGCTTCACCGGATCGTTACGAGGTTTTTAGGATTCTTTGTAATTGTTGCCACTTTTTATAATTAACATTCTAGATTCCAATCATGATCCAATTTAATCGGTTAAGCTCATTCCATTAACTGTTTTTTGAACGGGCTCCTAATGTAGCCCTAGTTACATTAAACGAAATTGCAATTAGCCATCATAATTTTAATGTGGCGTACGATGTCAATATTGCGCCCTTTCATGCCATATAGTTAATTTTACGTATTTATAGTTATTATAGTCGTATTATAGTCATGAAGTGCACTAAATTTAATTATCATTACTAACATCTCTATTCAAATTAAATAATGAGAATATTGATTTGTACAATGAATCAATAAATAAGTTTTTATAATCCACGTTCTTCTTTTGTATTTACGGTGAATATACATTAAATAGTTATCTATTACATGAGATCCAATATACGATAATAAAATTATTATTCATTTATTCAAGTCCCAGACACTGTTTACGTTCGGCCAATAAGCGAAGGTTTCGTAGTTATGTGGCCTCCCACATGAGTTGTTTCATCGAAGGGTTGGCTTTGATATAACTTTTAAAAACTTATTATAAGTTTTTGTTATGAACGAATAAGTTCAAAGGTAAATGTGTAATTAAAAATTTTAGAATTTACATCAGTTCTACGTACATAAAGACAAAATTTACATCGATTGGGCTTGAATCTCGATAGCGTAGTTGGTTAGTGCGGTACTCTAGCAAAGTACAGGTCGTAGGTTCAAATCCTACTCGAGGTAAACTTTTTATTTATGTATTTAATAAAATTAATAATAAATTTTAACTTTTAAAAACCTTTGTTTCTTTCCATAAAACGGTAAAAGTTTCAAAAATTCTATGTACACTTCATTTGTTTACTTCATTGTTCTTCAGATAATGTGAAATACAAAGCAGCCTTTTAAATCTGAAATTGTTGTATACATTTCTTAATATAATTGCTATAGTTAGTAAAACAGTTGTTAGTAACGTCTACACTTTTGTATAACTTGCGAAGCTCTAGTTTCTGTTAATATAAACTTTATAGAATTCTTAACTTTTTTTTGTCAGTCAATAATTACATATTTTCAATTTCGGAAAGGAAAACTACCTCCTGCAGCAGACAATTAAATTAAAATACAGTTTTAATGAACAAGCGTATTACCACGAAGCGTGTGAGAACTTAACGAAGTAAGGTTCGTATTTCCTTCGGACTCACTGATAATCTGTAGAAATATACGGGGTGCACCAACAAAATAATCCGTAACAGAAGAGTCCCGACAAAATAGTCCCAAGTAAATAACTCAAAAAACGTTTTATCATATGAAACCCAATTTCGCGAAAGTGTGAAATTTAACTTCATCAAAAATAAACTTTCGTAAGTATTTATTTGGTACTGGGAACTTTCCTATGTAATCTTAAAACGTCTAATACGAAGTGGCGTGCACGCGGACTTCAGGTTAGGTACAAATAAAAATGATTTCAAAGTAATTGTTAAATTTGTATGTTGCGAAGGTTAATTACATAGGAACGTTCCTGGCATCAAATACTTACACTTACTATCTCGGTAAGTTTATTTATTATGAAGGTAAATTTCATACTTTAATGTAGTTGAGTTTTATACGAATAAACGTTTTTGGCGTTATTTTACCTGGGACTATGTTGACGTGGGCTGTTTTGTCAGGGGTACTTTGCTATGGGCCATTTTGTCGGGGTTCTTTAGCTACGGGCTATTTTAACGCATCACAATCGACTATCTACCTGAATTATGACATTTCTTAACAGTATATTAAGAAACTAGTTTAGAGCACGTTTAGAAAACGAACCCCACAGCGGTAGGTAACTAAATAAATTTTCTCTCAAATATCAAACGTGCGTAAGTAAATGGGTTGGGGGGAGGGGGTGGGAAAGTACGGAGTAACCGAAAACCTTTTAAATAAATTCTGTTGTATCCTTCTATTTCTTTATCGAGCTGGTAGCGTAGTCGTGACACGACCTGCTTAGCATTCGGGAGATAATGGGTTCGATTCCCGTTACCGTCTACCTTGTGTGAGGTTTTTTCAGGGGGTTTTCCTCATACACATGTAGCGGCATGGTCACTGCGTATATGCACACCATGTGCGGCTGCTTAGGCGAATGCTGGGGTAGTATTTTCCCCCTCAGAACCCGAACTCCGTTCATTCCGATCCTAACCTTAATCCCACCATGCATATATACGTAATGTATGTATGTATGCTGGGAGTCCATGACTGTGGCTGAAGAGGCACGGAAAGGCCGAGCAGCCCGCCCTTCCCCTTGGGGAGAGAATGAAATACGTGGCCTTTTCCTTTTCCTCTATTTCATTTTCACTTTTCTTTGTTGCATAAATTTTGTAATTATGATATATTTCCTTATTTATGTTCTTAACTTAATCTAACTTCAATGAAAATGTGTCCTTTTTGCCAAGAATTGCTATTTACCGGGTGGACAAGTAAGTGAGGTAAGCGTCTGTATCTCAGGACATGTCAATCTGGCAACAATAGGGAAAAAACTTTATTAAGAATGTGGCCATGAGAAAATGTTGGAAATTATTTTCTTCGCTAGGGGGCATTATTAAAAATTAAATAATAAAATTTTAAATTTCTTCCAAAATTCCTATATAAAGATATACCTTTGCTTACATCGTTAGAAAGTCTGGCCAATTCTACATTTTTGGTTTAAGGTTCATTGGCGTACTAACCATAATAAGAGTGTAATCATTAAAATTGCTGTCAATTCTAAACCACTTATTCAATTTTAGTAAAATAAAGCTTATTTGGAAGACAACTGTAGGCATTTTAAATTGCTACACAATAGTTCCTAATATAAGTGCTAGAGAGTGTCATTTGTTCAGTTTTCTTTTATTTTACTGCGAAAATTTAAATCACACGGTATGTTTTTGACGTCGTATTCGAATTAAGGGCCAGTGATTTTTAATGTCTATTCTCCAATCTTGTTCGGGTGTATAAAACTTCTGATCTATTTCCGATTATTAATCCCTTGCCTTAAACGTTTTCCCTTCCTTAAACTAATTTTATTAATTTTATACAAATATACGAGGGGTTGAATTAAATTAATAATAATTTTTAATACAAGGGGTCGTTTTTATATTCTCGAACTAGGGATGATAAGCGTAGATTAGAACAACAGAAATTTATTTTTCAATATAGGCCCCTTGCTTTTCAATACAAGTATTACATCGTTTCAATAACATCTTTAACTCATTAGAAAAATTTTGTTTTGGTTTGCTCGAAAAATGGCTTTTAAAAGCCGCTATACGTTCACCATCGTCCCTAAATTTTCTTCCCCTTAGTGTTCTTTTCAGATCTGGAAACAAAAAATATGCACTGGGGGCTAAATCTGAACTATAAGGTGAATGATCAATTTCTCCAAAGCCATATTTAGCAACGGCAGCTTTTGAAAGTCTTGACTTATGGACTGGTGCATTATCATGAAGCAGCAGGACACTTCGCGTTAGTTTTCCGCGTCTGTTCACTTTAATAACATCTCCGAGGCGATGCATTAAGCTTGCATAATACTCTTCTGTGATTGTACCACCCTTCTTCAGATAATCAATCATTAAAATTTTTGGCAATCCCAAAAAACAGTTGCCATTATTTTTCCTGCAGAAGGGGTGATTTTAAACTTTTTGGGAGGACTGGAACCACTAATATGTCACTGCATCGACTCTTGTTTCGACTCGGGATCAAAATGATGGACCCCAAGTTTCATCTCCAGTGATAAGTTGATTGATAATTAAATCTTCTCCATTCGAGTAAGCATTTGATAAGGCGTAAGCTTTCGTGGAACCCATCTCGCTCTGACCCTTGTGATGCCAAGGTAATCGTGTACAATTCTGAAAATTGTGGTTTCTGAAACTACTAATAAAGACGCTAATTGTCGCTTCTTTAATCTTGCATCTTCCAATGCCGAAGTGATCATGTCAACAGGCCGACCTGGACGGGGATCATCATCTAGTGATTCTCGGCCATGTTTAAACAATTTTGACCATTCACAAATAGTCGACTTGGAAGGGCAATTATCCCCGTATACAATCAACATTTCTTCACGAATAACTTTTGAAGATTTTCCTTGTTTTGTAAGAAACTTTATAACAGCTCGATATTCAAGTTTGTCCATTTTGTGACGTTACAACACAAACTGACAGATATTAGAGCTAATAATGCTGCAATTGTTTTGTAAATTGTCAAACACGTAAATTGCCTAGTCCGGGAATAAAAAAACGACCCCTCGTAGTATGTAGAAAATATTACGTTTTACATGTTTCGTTTTTAAATAAAACGCACTCAATTAATCACTACTTCAATTAATAAATATCATCTAGCGCTTTGTCTTGGAATGTCTAATCAATGTCTAGTAGTAGGCTGGGGGGAAAAAAAAACAAACTTAAATGTCATTGTATAGAAACGTCATATTTTTATTAGACCTAATTAAATTCTTGTCAATTTGGTTTGTGAATATTTTTCAAAATGCCTTTCACAAGTGATGAAACCGTTGATATGATTGCGGTATATTTCGAGTGCTTTCAAAATGCAACAATAGCTTAAAGACAGTATGCGGCCCGGTATCTAGATCGCCTTCATTATGGAAGAAGAATTTAATAGACCTATTGGAACTAGGGCGTTATCTTCAGATTTGGGAATAGCTCGAACACACTGTTCGGAACATATTCAACGACCACAGGTAAATAATTGCATTAGCACATCCTTTTTAATAGACAGACAGTTTACTATATGCGCGTTATTTTTTATTTTTAGACTACAACCCTGACATATAGTTGTGCACTACGCCCTAAATGAAGATGATTTCGATCACAGGATACATTTTTGTCGATGGATGTTAGGAATGATTCGTGAAAACAAGATTTTTTTTCATAATGCATTTCTCTGTCTTTGAATCAAATTTATCACTAGGTTGGCTTTTTACGTCGCAATAAGTAGTACCTCCAAAGATTCGAAAAAACTTTTGGTTTATTTTTAAACCATAATTCTGGAGTTATACCTCCTAATCCCCCTGATGGTCCTCTATTAACAATATAATTTGTACATAAAATCCCTTCACACCAAAATTCTTTTGGTAACCGCGCTTAGTTATTGTTCTCGCATGTTTTATTAATGTCCTGTTTTTCCTTTCACCTTTACCGTTTTGTTTAGGAGTATACGGTACGGTGTAATTCAATTATAATTCCTTTTCGTATTCTTCGCCATTATCACACCTTAATTTTGAAATCGACTTGCTAAACATAGATTTCATTTTTAAGTAGATTTTAATAAATGTATAACAGTGAAATTTGAGAAATCATCTATAAAAGTAATAAAATACCTATGCCCATCGTACGTTATTGGTGACATTGGTCCACAAATGTCAGTGTGAACAGTTTGCAGCAACCTGTGACTACTTGTTCTTGTCCCAAATGGTAAACGTGTTATCTTACCCTCAGCACATGGTTGACAAAAATCCACCTGCCCTTTCTTGAGATTGTCATCAATATTATCTAGCATTTTCTCGTTTTATGAGTATTTCAAGTGCATTATAATTTAAATGTGCGAATTACGGTCTATTACTTCAAAATTAATTTCATATAATTTTTTAATCAAATCGTGCACACTCTGTATTAGCTTAACTAAACCATGATTAAATATTACTTTTATATCTGCCATTTGCCGTTTCTTAACTGATTTTTTCTAAGATTAGGCACATAGAAAACATTCTCGATTGTCCAATTTCTTTACCATTATTCACATAACTAAATATGTATGTTTCGTACTCCAACTGCTAATAAGTAATCCTCATTCTTAGCAACAGCAATTTTAATAGTTCATCTGAAATAACTGAATCCGTAAACATAGTTTTATCATTTACTAAATGTACAACCCGAGTCTACACAAATGTGATTACGTTCTGTTCACATTCATTAGTATATGTTACACCTTATTCTGTCATGAAATAATCGATTCACCTACATCATTAACCTGATCTCGCATCTGTCCTATTTTCTGTAGTTACTTCCACCTTCCTGATATTGAAATTCATACCATTTGTCCTTTGATAATTCGCTCTACCCATGGTAACTGTGCCTTCGACCTGGGCTCGTTTGGGGATATCGTCTGTTGTTATGAGCAAACCTGGAATGTCGTCTTGCAAAATCCCTGCCTGGAGAACTACTACGGTCACCTCCTTCAATACGGACCTGGCATTCCTTTTTAAATTGCCCTGGATTTCCGCATCTAAAGCATAACATATTTGTGTTAAATGCAGCCTAATTTGTAACCACTCCATGCGCTGTCATTTTCAAAGTTCGTTTTTCTTCTTCAGCCAATAACTTCTTTGTAACCACATCATAATTAAAATCCTTTGACGTCATGCTTTCAAAACTTTAACCACAGTTTCGAAAGGTTTTAACAAAACAAGCAATATGTTGCATATTACATTTTGGTCATCTATCTTCACACCAGTACCCTTTAACTGTCTCAAAATTTCGTCAAACTGCATCAGGAATCCTTTTAAGGGTCCTCCTTCATCTCATATCATCGATAACATCTTTTTCTTTAAATGTAATTGTCCCGGTACCCTTCTTTTCAAACCAGTCTTCCAACGCCTTCCGCATTGCAAATGCAATCGACTTTTTTTTTCGATATACAACGTTAACCAAAAAAACGTACCCCTGCTTCAAGTGTATTCTACACATAAATTGAAAACGAAAAGTCATAAATGCCATACATTATGTGCATATCTACCATTTCGGAGTTGGAATACCGATTATTATTCATTATGGATAAAGAAATTGTATGAAAACTATGACTTTTAGTCCACTGCACACTTACTAAATTTTGGTGCGGTAGTATTTAATTGATTTTTTTTTGATGAAGCTAATAACTCGTAAATCGTTCACTTTATCAACTTCAACCAAGAGGACCAAATTTGCAGAAAATTGAATAACGGAGCCAAAAAAGTCTGAAATACGTGAAAATCACACAAAAAAGTTGGAATAGAAAGTATACGGGAACAATGTGAAAACTAATAATTCCAGTCCATTCATAGACAATCCAATCAAACCAGAAAAATCCTCTTCAACAAAGAAATAATTTACAATGGGAATAGTATTTTGAAATTCCTAAAGGTTTTCGAGTTATTTGCTAAAAACGATTTTCAAAATTCAATTTTGAGGGCCTGTCACTTTGTAGCCACACATTTTAGACAAAAATTTTATCTGACTTGTAGTTTTCAATTTGTGTAGAACTTGAAGCAGGGGTACGTTTTTTTGGTTCACGTTATATATATATATATATATATATATATATATATATATATATATATATATGTGTGTGTGTGTGGGGTGTTGCAATCCAACGATTTGGGAAACGGTTTTCTAAGTAATTCCTCGCTGCCAAAGCATTATGGGCTGGGGCACCGTCTTGTCAAAAAAATATTTGGAAGATGTTTTTCAGGAATATAGTATTTGTTTAGCATAGCATTAAAACGATATGTCAGCCCGTTTATCCTTTGTTCTAATGATCTTGTTGAGGAAAAAGAATTTGCTTGAGAATGTTGAACATTCCAGACGAAATATCTTTAGCTAAAAAAAAGAGGCAATTACTGTAGTCTATATTTATATTTTTGAAAAGCTAAGAAATAACTGCAGCGGATGGTTGCCAAGCAAGCCAACTATGATTCCCATTTAAAAAATGCCAGTTTATATTATTACTAAAAAACCCCGCCCCCTAGAAAAATTCTAAGCACGCCACTGAATTCGGCACTTCGCAATATGTAAGTACCGTTAACGAAATATATCATTATAATAGTATTAAGTGACGTATAAGACCTTGAAAAAAGTGTAGAAATATTGACGTTTGGCTATAAGCCGAAACCAAAAGAAGAAACTAAATTTTCGCTTTTACCATGAAATCACTAAAAACACTAAAAAACATTAAAAAATGCTAAAAATACTAAAAACCACTAAAAACACTTACAAACATTAAAAAACACTAAAAAACGCCAAAAACACTAAAAACACTAAAAAACACTAAAAAACGCTAAAAACACTAAAAAACTCTAAAACTAGGTCAACAAAGTAGTACGTGATTGTAAAAACTGCAAACTTCCATCTTTGGTAATAATACAGATATCTTTGAAAAACAACTAAAACAACGAAATCGGGACTGTACATAGTGTACATCACAGTTACTTGTCTCCATGTATTTATTAGTCTGACTGGATAGAAAACTAGAATATTCACCAGCCTTTTACACGATAAAGAATCTTTAAAGTGTATATATTTATAGTTCGAGAATATTATTTTTTAATTTTTCACACCAGTTAGGATAGAGTAAAGATGAAAAAAATATTTACGTTTCGTCTAGATCTAGGCCTCATCATTTTTTACTTAAACTAGAGAACTTATCATCGTTATGAATTGTTCAAAATTATTTCCATTCTCCCAAACACATCTGGGAACGATTTAATGTGTCCGTAATTACAACTTTTTGTGTATATGTTTATCGCATAATAGTTATTCCGGTTTGGATTTTAGTGGTGTCATTCGAAACATCATGGAAGAATTCAATATCAATGAAAAAGGAAACGTTAACGTGTTCAAAAAAGTGGATTTTTGCATGTGGGAAAGTGAAAAACTTGAACAACGATAGTCTTCAAACTATATAACTATTAGGACCTAAATCCCTAGCCGCAATAATTTTTATTGAATCGACTGAAATAGTTGAAGGAGTCGAAGGTTTTCGAGGCGTCTGTCCCAAAATGTTCGTATAATTCGTAAAACAAAGGTCTAGTGATTATGCTTTGGCGACTCTTATACATGGTATTCGGGAACTAGTGGGCTTCATCTGGACGACTAGGTAGATCTCGTTGAAAGTAGGGGAAATTTCTGAATATTTTTGGAATTTGGAGCTTTGGGTTTCTCAGTAGTATGTACCAATTAGTATGAAGTGTCACACTATAGCAAAAAAATGCATTCCAACATTTGTTATGATTTGACCATTTTAAATAATTGACTAGATTAATAAAAGTCGCGAGAAGCGAAAAATCCAAGTTAGAAACTTTTAAGTGCGTTGTTCTACAAAACGGTATGCTAGCACCATATCTCACATACCATGTCTCCGCGGGAGTCCTTTTTCAGAAAAGAAGTCTACCTTTTTGCCTTTTTTCGATTTCCAGGACGATTTCTCGGACACCTTGTCTTTACATCTGTTAATTCAATTTTATAAATTTTCCATTTTACCCTTTTCAATACAAATGAAATTAGCTAACGAATTCTAAGAATGAAACGTGAACGGTTTTTTACGGACAACTTGATGCTTGTGTCACAATTATTTTTTATTTGCCGGTAATTTTATAATCCATAGTGATAATTGAAGATGGATTATCATTAACACGTAATGTACCTACGTGTTCAATCAATAAATCTCTAGGAGATATTGATTGAATTTTAATTAATTTTTACATGTGTATTGCAAACAAATAGAGCCATTTTTCATTTAATCACACTTCTTGATTTCAGAGATTGATTTGTTCATTTAGATTATTTAACTATCACCAGCTTTAGCACATTATTTTGATATGAAGAACACGATTTCCTATCATATAAGACATGAGTAAGTGCATTATACTTTCATGCAAATAGACCTATAAACAAATCAAAAGAGCAAGGATTTTAGTACTTAATAATAGTTTTACGGCAGCGCAATATAAAATTTTGAGGCTGAAAAAGATATATAACGGAATTTAATAATTTACCTCAATAACATGTGTCTATTAATGATTGAAGCTGACGTCATGTCAAATCTAGGAGATTTCTTTGCTTAGTATTTGCAACACAGAATTATATTGTAAAATCGATCGGTTTCTACCTTTTTTGCCATAGTCGCACGTGTCTGTTTTTCATTAGCTTTTATTATAATTTTTCCGTTCATTCTTCATTCCTGTATTAATTTTTCGTTATATTCATGTCTACAGCATCAGTGTCATCATTTTCAAAATTTTTTAAATTATATTAATTTAATGAAGCATGTTTGTTTGTATTTTTGTCATAACAATAATTTTAAAATTTATTTTGTTAAACAATTGTAATTAGCACGTATTGGCAATAAACATTTCCAAAAGTAGGGGTATTCTGTTTAATTTTAACAAACAATGTTTATAATTACATCAAAGGCGATTACCCCATGGGACGCTAATGTCAATCGTTGCGACCGAAATGAAGTGTAGTGGTATCAACCTAACCAAAATTTGCTACATGACGTCAGCTTGAATCATTAATAGACACCCGTTATTTTACTTTAGTTTAGTTAAAATATTATTCACAAGTTAGTGCATGTAGTTATTTGAAAGAAGTAACAATAATTCGTTTAAATTGTTTTCATGTTCTTTGTTTAAGTTAGGTTATAGTTATATTAATGAGTTCGATATGAACACTGTAATGAAAAGCGTGTAACGTACTAACATTAGTTACACAAGTTTCATTAACAAAGTTCATAAGGTGCATCATTCAAATTTTAATCTACAACGCCACGGTCCAAATAAATTTTATTTGCATAGATTTGATTCTTAGATTACCTGAAACATTTGCATTTACATAAATTAAAATGCAAAATAATCATTTGCTCATATTAGTTGATGTCATGGTAACTGCGCTTGTCGATTGTTTCAATTTCGACTTTGGCAACGTCATTATTGACGTCCAATTTTGTGCTATAGTTTGATTCAAATAAAGTTGGGTATGACTTATTCATAAAATTACACGAACTAAGATTTAGGCGACGTATGTCTTCATTAAATCAGCAAGGTATCTTTTAGTTAATAGTCTTATCGGCAGATGTCTCCATATAAATTTCCATAAAATATTAAAGAAAGTTGAAAATTATTGAATGTTTTTTTATATTTTAAACTAGAAAAATTATCCACTTATTTTATTGATAGAGTCTAAAATATTTTGCTGCGACAGTGAATTGTTATAATTTAGGACATTGATTATAATTACATACCATCAATATAATTATAGATGTTTAATATCTAAAATTTTGAAAATTTTATATAAATTATGTAAAAATGTTCCCAAATTACCGATGTATTCACTGTACAATTTGTAGATAATTTTGAAACAAACTTTTTTATAAAAAATAAAGCAAAAGCGCATAAACGGTAATTTCAAAAAATGACAGGAGTGACAGATGCTGGTTCTTAATCACGACATACTTTTTAGTGCGCTAATATGAATTGTACAGCGGATTTATGTTTTTATGGCCATCCTTCTCTAATACATGTAGTTGAGAGAGAGAGAGATTAAAGTATGTCATTTAATTATAGGTGAGTCATACTCAACTTTATTTGAATCAAATTTTATACGTTCAGTTTTTTCTGAAAAAGAATATTAATGTGAGTCATTCTAATTCCGAGAGTGCCCCTTCAAATATCATCAATTTTTTTTTTGCTGAATAATAATTAAAAGTGGCGACTATTTATTTTAAAATTTGTGTGTTTTTATGAATTGATAATGGCACTCTTGATTTTTATGAAGGCCCCATTATGACATCCAAATGACAATGCTAAATGTGTCGTAATGACACCATCGTAGACTAAAGAAGTAAATAAACAGACCTCCCTAATACTGAAGCTCTGATGTGTTGGCGTGACTTTAAAAAAGGTGGTTATTTAAAAAAAAGGAAAAAAGTAAATAGTTCCTGCTAGTAATCAATTCGAGATTTTTCAAAAATAATCAGTATAAATATTTATAAAAATTAAGATAATGTATTTACTACGCGTAAAGAACGTTTCCTAGGTCTAGAAATGACTGGGAATCGAAAGTGATGGGCAGCAGCGAAAGCGTAATTAAAAGTCCCTCACAATCAGGTGATTAATATTCCGTAATAAGGATTTATGGTATCAATCGTGTGTGGGTACTTTAATAAGGTATGTACTGTTTTAAAATCGTAAAGTAAGGTGTAGTAGGGTAAGTGTAACGGCAAAAATGCAAAAATTAATCGTGACTGAATAAGCATTAGTAGGGTAGTACGTATTTTTTTGTAGGTAACCTGGTGGTTTAGAAAAACAGTAGTAACAAGATTTTGGGTCAAAGTGGAACCACGACTGGCCGCAGACATATAAAAACGTGGTGTATGTTACAGGGCAAGTGTAACATAGTCCAGGAATTTAGCTTTCAGCCAAAAAAATATTTTCATCTCTCATGGCAAACAAAATGTAAACTTTATTGTAGATACAAACAAGTTTTATTATTCAAAACATATTTTAAACTAAAAATTCTTTTTTTTTAAACTTATTTAACGTCAGAAGAATTAAAAAAAACTGAAACCGTTAGCTCTCCACGACGACCAATTTGCGGTTCCGGAATCGTAATTTCACTCTGACTCGCCGAGTTTTTCAGGGCACTTAAAGCTGGACTGTTTTTTAAAAACATTATGGGCTCCGCCGACTCAGCAAACTTTGTAATTTGACCAAAGTAATAAATATCCCAAATATTTTTGCCCTTGTAGATTATCAAGGGTGGTAGTTTGACACGGCTTGCCTTGCCACTCATTAAAACGGTTGTATTCTCTCTGCTCGGACCAATTGTCGCTCTTGATGAGGGGCCATTCTTTTGACTAATTTATGGTGCAAATATAATTGATCCAAAATGTATTTCTCAAAATGTTAAAATATTGTTCTACTATGAACGGATCATTTGCTTTTTTACGAGCATATTCAAGCAACGAAAGTTTGTGCCTTTTTGTAAATGAAAGGAACCAGTCTTCTCTCGGAACGTTATTTTTGAATGGATTTATTAGATTATTCTTTTGAATTATATGACAACAATTTCTATTACTTTTGTTCTGCTGATGCCCCAGTCGTGCCCTGGAATAACTGGGGGCCGTCTTTGAGTTTTGCTCTTATTTTCTCTGGTTCATGCCACATGTTTTGGTAGGGTTGAATGCGGTATTAAGTATTTCTTTAAGCACTATGCATAGTAATTCTATAACTTTTAATTTCTTCAATAACGTTTCTTAATTGTTCATAATTGGTCTTGTTGGATTTCAAATCCCTGGTAGTTAACTAAAGTTTGTAGGAAAGATGTTTTTCAGGTTACTTAATGTTTCGCGAATCGTTCTGGCGTATAACAAACCGTCATGTAAATAGGAGTAGAATTTCCAAGACTCAGATTGTAGTCACCAAAGTTGAAATACTCTAGGTGCGCTTTTAAACGCAAAATGACGGTTGGTTTTTCTGTAATCAATGCACGGTCTGTAGTCTCTATTTTCCTTACAAGCTAAAAGTGTAGAAGAGGAGTATTCAGATTCGGATTCGCAATTCCTTCCATTGTATCCTGGTCGGTTTTTGCGCACGATTGGTCTTTTTTTATAAAGACGCACCATTTCACTTCAAATTAAAATCTGAAACAAAAGAAAACCTATATAGGTTATTTAGAAACGCATTTACACTTACTGCAAAACCATCAGTTATACTTGCCCCTTCTATGGATTTAAGAGGGGCAAGTTTAACAGTAATTTAAGATTTTAAGGCTTGGTTGCGGACAAATCTTACAAAATATTCGTTCTTTGACATTAATATTTAACTAATTATGTGAAACAAGGACTTGTGCATGCTTATGTTTTTGTTAAAAGGTTACAATGCGAGATTTTGTTTCTTTTAAATACGGGGTCGCCAACTAAGAATGCGAGGTACTGTATCTGGGAAACTATACATCGTAGAGGCTTGCGGAAAAAAAAAGTTATTGCTAAAACGGCAATACAAAAACCTGGAAAATATTTTCATGTTTCTGAAATGGCCGCTAGGGGGCGTAACTGCAAACTTGAATCTAAAAAAGTGATGTTTCTGTGAATTCTGCTATATCAACCTAATAAAAAATAACTGATCTTTGCGGTCGAGGATAATCTGAACTTTTTTTGTTTGGCACTTTTTGACGTACCTATAAAAATAAAGTGGTGGGGGTTATTCAAAGGTTTCCTTAAATCACCCCCCGTATCTTCGAAACGGCTAATCCGAGTTTAGCAAACTTGGGCGCGTTGAAAAGAGCTTTTTTTGGGCTACAAATGTTAAAATAATTGAAGTTTTGTTAGTTCACATGTCGTCGCTAGAGGGATTTGTTCGACATTCCGACAGAAACGGTTAATTTTCGCAAAAAAAGTAAATGCATTGGTATGACTTTTTTTCATGAACAAGTAGCTAAATGATGCCTAAACAAGCTCGCGAAAACCGCATCTCGATATCTTGTTCCTAACCTAAAATATCGGCCAAAGAAAACTTTATACGAAAATCTCTTAATTTTTTTTTTAACTGTATTTTTCTATTATGTAGGTTGTGGCCTTAAAAAGGACCGATTTTATGATCGGTATATTTATGAGTGTGGACTGTAATTTACAGATAGTCTTTCATTAATAGTTCTTGGTCGGCGGTAGCAACGGCTTGGGAATCAGCATGTACCATTATACAAAGTGACGGAACTAGCCAGTTAAGTCTTACATATTGTTATATGTTGTGTACATTGGATGATAATTATAAGTTTAAACTGACCTTATTGGCAACTGGCCGCACTTTGCCTTGTTCGATTTGAAATCCCAGATAGTTAACTAAAGTTTGTAGGAAAGAGCTCTTTTTCAGGTTACTTAATGTTCGCGAATAGTTCTGGCATATAATAAAACGTCATTTACATAGCAGTAATATTTCCAAGAATCAGTTTTAGGATTGTAGGCACGAAACGTTGAAATACTCTAGGTGCGTTTTTAACTCGAATGATAATGGTTGGTTTTCTTTGATTTTTAAAGAGTTAGGTTTTTCTGTAACCGATGCACGGCCTATGATCACATTTTCCTTACAAGCTAAAAGAGCAGAAGAGGAGTATTTCAGATTCGGATTCGCAATTACTTTCATTGTATCCCGTTCGGCTTTTGATATTCCGTAAGGATGATAACTGAGCGACGTTAGTTTTTACTGAGATTGATTTTCATAGCCGCGGTAGGTGAGTATCAAAGCTCTGCGGTAGACATTGCAAATATATTTCTTTAGTCGTGAAATAAATTTAGCAGCAGTTTTTTGCGGTTACTTGGTAACGCGGGGACTATACCATCATTTAGGGTTATTGGCGTCTATTTATTTGTTTTCCTCAATTGTTATGATTTTCTGAGGCCATTTTTAAATGATGTAATCATGTGGCATGAAATATTCCTGTTCTAATGCACATCTGGTTACTTTCTACTATATCCTAAGAACTATGTATGGTTCTATTTCACCTAATTCTGCATTATTCCTACGGTTACAAAATTTTGAGGAGACATTTTTAACAACTAGAATGTAAGGTGGTTTTTTTTGTGAAATCTGTTTCCTATTAAAAAAAATTTCTTCAACAAGAAGTAGTCAAGAAACCAATGATGTGGCTTGGATACGTGGACGATACTTTCGTAGTTTGGCAACACAGCAAGCATAAGCTAGATGAATTCCTAGATCATCTAAATACCCGCGCACCCACCATAACATTCACAATGGAATTGGAACATATTGGAACAAAAACTGCCATTCCTGGATGTACTTGTACAGGAATGACAGCACTTTCACGACAAGTGTATACAGGAAACCTACCCACACGGGGAGGTACCTACACTACAACTCCAATCGTCACAAAACGTGAAGCTAGGCGTGGCAAAATGCTTGTACGATAGAGCGAAAACAATATGCTCAAAACAAGAGGACCTGAACAAAGAAAAAGAAAAAATCGCTAAAACACTAAAAAAAGTGGCTACCCCGATCTAACACCTAACCTAAACAGGGAAAGGGATGCCGAAAAAGAAGAACCTAAATATACAGCGATAATACCATATATACAAGGTACCTCGGACAAAATACGAGGGATAGGTAGCAAATACAAGATACGCATTGGCTTCAAATCGACCAGAACGCTCAGGGGAATACTAACTAAAACCAAACCACACAATGAAGATCAGAATTCCAAGAATTGTGTATGCAGCCTACCATGCAAATGCGGCAGAGCATACATAGGAGAGAGCAGTAGATCACTCAAAGTGAGAACACAGGAACATAGGAACAACGTCCGCAAGGGCGAAACACAAAAATCAAGAATCGCCGAACATATCTGGGTAACATACGAATAGTGGCTAAGGACTAGAACACAACTCGTCGGAAACTCAAAGAAACCACATACATCGCACTAGCAGAAAATCCAATAAGCCAAGCTAATGTGGAAATGAAACACATATGGATTACAATAATACGCGAAGATCTTAAGCGTAAGAAGTTACGGCGCAACATGCGCAATAAACTTCTGCGCAACCACGAAAAAGTTTATATATATATATATATATATATATATATATATATATATATATATAATCATAACATATGAATTCGACTCAAGTGCGAAAACAGCCCTTTCTCAGGACTAAGCCTGATGACAAAAGCAGAGTCCGTTTCAAAAACGTCGCGCTCAAAAAGCAAAAACTGCGAAAATACTAAGAAGTAGTCTGTTACGAGGAGAAATCCAATTAATTCAAAACAAATTGCTGAAAAAATCAAAATGTACTCGAGGATTAGACTATGTTTCCACGTCACAAGTATCAATTCTAATCTAGACTTACCTAATATTATTACGATTTTAAATTATATAGACTTTTGAAGTTTTATGGAATTTCGCTAATCTCTCGTTTACCTTTTATGGTATTCTGAAAATTTTGCAGTGTGATACTATCGCGTAATGTCTCAACACTAATTGAAAAAAAAACTTCAGTCAGTGTTATTGGTGTATAATTAGAATAAAATATAATGAAAACTGTAAACTGTGTTCAGTGAGAAAACTCACCTATAAAATTTAGCAAAAGCGCTGAAGTCCCACACACACTAACTGAACTGATATTAATTGATAGGAATGTAAACGTTTGATCGTAAAAAAAAGGTTCGTATGTTTTATTTATTTTAAAGTGTTGAATGTGTATTTCCATTACGTTCATTAGTTTTCCCTTATGTTCACCCTAACCCAGACATCGTTCTGTATGTTATACGGGGCTATTTTTAGAATCGTATCGGATAGAGGGCGGACAGGAATTTAGTGAGAATAAAACACTCCTTACATTATCAGCTCATTTAAGTAATTCTGAATAAGATGACTTTGCTATTTACCTTAATTTCACAACTAACAATATCAAATTTACAAACAGCTAATTCTTGTGTGGGAACGCTTTTTTTTACAAACAAATGCGGATGCATTATATATAAATTATAATTGCCTTTGATATCGATTCATTAACAATGGACTCGTACATTACGGAGGTTTGTGCGGAGAGAATGGGTAGACAGCAAAGGCCGGTCATCTCGATCGTTTAAGTGCATGCAACAATGTTTATCTGTTAAGGACAAACAAACAAAGTACTCACCGGGGGGCAAGCGCCCCGGGTTAGTCTGGTACATCCTTCGTCGCCTGCAGTAATACTTGTGTCATCAGGACAGATGCCTTTGTCTCGTTGGAGCTCGCTCTAGATACCTCTTAATTAATTGATACGCCATTATGTAGTTTCGGATACAACCCTGCCCTAGCCCCCGCTATGGGACTGCAAAGCCAATGGACCAGTAATTATAGCCCATGCCTCTTATTGCCTTACCTAAACATTTAGGTCAAGATCATCCCTTAGCTGGTTCGCTAATAATAAGGACTGGATCTCGTAGTAGGTCGACACCTGGGGCTATCCAGATGACAGCGCCCTTCAACGGTGCGCGGTCACTAGCCGCCACCGTGTCATGAGCCCATGCTAATTAACTATTAAGCATTAACTGATACAATAAGGGCTCAGGAACATATCCGGATATCTGCCAGGGGTTTTACAAAATTACAACAACCCTAACAAATACGACAATAAATAGGTAGTTAGCAAACAATATAAAACATATTCACTTCAGTAAATACTCTCAACTTTTTAAAATAAACACATTGTAAGAACTCGAGACCACCCTTGTCCAACGTCTACCGCACCACTGATGTTATTCTAGACCGCCCTCAATATAACCCTCGCTTTGCTTTTGAATTATGACGGGTCGGCTAGATATTAAACTTTTGTTAAATAAGGGTGTCAATCATAATAATCTTTTTTATACTTAGCATTCACAATTTAAAATATTGGTTTTACACTTGTAACAATAGAAGTTTTTAATCCGCCATCTCCGTTTAAATAAGAATAGCATTTTTTTCCCTTTTTAAGCTAAAAATTACGGGTGTTATGAAATTGTGTGAAAAGGAAATTAAACTGAAGTAGTCCTTTACATTTTTCATTACTAAAAGTAATCGTTTGACTTCCCTCATTTCAGTACGTATACGGGGTGTTAATTATAATGTGTAAACTTTAGGCCAATAGAATATCAAACATGAAGTAGTCCTTATAAACCGAAAACTTTTTATTTCTAGATACAGTGAAATCGTTTGAAATTGTTCATATGACCCTCATTTGCAGTACATACCAGGGTTTTGTTATTATGTCAATAAATGGTCGTCATCTTCCTAAAGGAAAGATAATGCAAGACAGCACAAAATTTACGATTACGCCTAAACAATTAATCATACCGTAAAACTGTATAAAATTTTACGTAGATTACGAAGTTATCAATTTTATTTATAATTGTTTCATATGAAACGTTTCCTCCAGTGCACGTAATCTAACGTTTTAGAAGTTTTGTTAATTAGTATAAAGTCCAGTTAATTTCATTCGAAAATATCACTTCGTCTTTGAAATATTAAAGATTAATGCACTATTCAGCAAAAATGTTAACGATTACGCAACTAAACAATTTCATCATTACCTGTCAAACTGTGATAAAAGTTTTATTCGTAGATTACGTATTATTGTTTGTATTAAAATAATTGCATCAATTTATAATGTTTTAGAAGAAATCTGCTTTGAATGATCGATATCACACGTATTTGTTTAGTAGCCATAGCTAGACTAGGCGGTAGCTCGGCGATATTGTAAGTGATGTTGAAGCATTTATTTCCATAAGGAGTTAACAGAGCGGATTCAAATTTTCACCAGTAGAACTGTTTGATGATTAGTTCCTAGTTATCTAAAAAAAAATGCAATATAATTATTGTTTGATACTGAATAATGCGTATCCCGTTACTTTTTCAAGAATATCAGTTACATTTAAAAGCAACTTAAAGGTTGTTGTAATTTATTCAGATAAAAATGTTTCACTTAATTTATTTTCAATTGACATATCGTTGTCTCAATACTACACTAGACAACTTAAAATTTGTTGTTTTGAGATAATTGCAGTTGACTATTCGAGGAGTAATTAAAATTCGTAAGCAACATGTTATTGTTATGTTTTATATTTATTTTTATAATCAAGTAAGTAGTTCTAGGGAAGTAGTATATATTTACACAACCTTTTCAAATTGGCATGACAATAGGGATATAATATTATTTCCTAGGGAAGTAACTGTTGATATTGTTGCAAAGTGGATGTCACCATAAGATTAACTTAATTTTTCATCAAGTTACAAACGGTTATTATAGTACCAATGCAAAGACCACTACTTAATTTTGCTACAATGACATAAGATTCTCCTCATGAATTTTTGTAATAAAATCATAGAATAATTGTTAATAGACGATATATCGTGTTGATAGTGAAAAAAATGATGTACTTTACACAGGAAGTAAGGATACTCTACCTCGCCTTGTTAAATCCCTCGCTTACGCTCAGCATTCAAATAATGCTCGGTAGAGTAAATCCTACTTACTTCCCTTGTAAAGTAATATACTATTAGATTAACTGTAGTATAAAAAATGTATTTGTAAAACCGAAACAAAAATTTTCCAAATTATTCACTTGTTGCACGCAGTATTTATTACAAAATATTAGGAAACTTTGCTATCGTGAGGAAAACCATAATAAAATGGCTTATAGAAAGGTGTACTGGAAAGCGTTTATCGGTTTTTTTAATGAAAAAACATAATTTTTAAGAAAATGGAAAAAAGTTATTTATTCAAAGTATTGGCCATTCGATTCTACACACTTTGTCAATCTTTTTGGCAATTTATGAATGCCATCCCAAAAAAAATCGTTTGTCCTTTAAGCCAAACCATTCATCGAGCCATTTTTCGACTTCTTCGAAATTTGCAAAGTGCTACTCCCATTGATGCGAAAAGGTGATAATCGGACGGGGCCAGGTCTGGAGAGTACGGCGAGTGCGATAATACGTCCTTCCAAACGATTTCAATGCGTCTTTCATCAATTTTGCCGTGTGTCGGTGCATGGTCATGCAACAAAATCACTTTACCGTGTCCTCGGGCCCATTCTGGACATTTTTCGATCAACACATGGTTTAAATTGATTATTTGTTGTTTGTAGCGATCAGTATGAACTGTTTCACCAGGTTTCAGAGGTTCATAATACACCATATCACCCTGGTCGTACCAAACACAGAGCATTGTCTTCTTTCCGAAGCGATCGGGCTTTGGAGTCGATGGACCAGCTTGGTCAGGCGATAACCACTATTTTCGAAATAAATCCATTTTTCATCACCCGCAAAGTCCGATGCAAAAAAGACTTCCTTTCGTACCGTTGAAGCAGCATTTCATAAATGGTTTTTCGATTTTCCATTTGCTTGTCATTCAGTTCATGTGGCACTCATCTTCCCAGTTTTTGGATCTTTCCCATTGCTCGTAAGCGGTCGCTAATCGTTTCTTGTGTCACATTTAACCTTTCTGCGTATTGTTTTTGAGTTTGGGTTGGGTTTTCGTCCAATAACTCCTGCAATTCTGCAAATGTTTTTCGTCTACCCGAACGTTTACTGTCTTTCAAATCAAAATCACCACTTTTAAATTTTCGAAACCACGTTCCACATGTTTTTATTGCTTGGAGCATGCTCTCCGTAAGTTTCTATCAACAAACGATGACTTTCAACGGACGAAATTCGACATATTCACAGAACCATAACACTATGGCGCTATTATTTGGGCGGAATGAAACTTCGTTGTTTTTGAAGCTTAATGACTGTAAAATAAAATGACATATATGTCAAATCATTTTATTCCATACTTACGGCTAGCGACATCTGTTAGAAAAACTGGTAAGGACTTTGCGGTACAGATGATACATGTCATTCAGAGCTTGGAGTTTTAATGTAAATAATGAAATCAAAGGATATTTGTGCAAAGGTTGCAATTAGGATGAGAATGACGACGATTTCTTTTGTTAACATTGAGAAAAATTCACCATCAAAAGTTTCTTGAAATCCATTACGAAAAACTTTGCTTTTTTAAATCAACACAAAAATTTTTGCAATTTACTTCTTCATTTCCTTCTTTTTTTCTGAAACATATCTTCTCTTTTACGAATTAATTGTTTGTAGTATTTTTTTTCGCTTATTTTCAACTGATGAACCACACAAGGCCTATGGCGGATCCGTCGAGCACCTTTAGCTATAGTTGCCCACAAAGCCTTTCCAACTCGTTTAAATTCCCTGTTAATCGCGAAATGCATACAGTCGCACTCCATTTCTCTGTGTCCACTTACCAAAACTTTAAATCTAGTTTCAATATTCCTAACCTCTGCTACCATTACCATAGCGGCCATCAATTTATTGTGATTTTGACCTCCGCAATGGTTCCTGAAAAACTGTCTTGTAGTAACCGACAAAGATTTTAAGTATTTATGTACACAACTTCCAGTCTCACAACTACCTCTCTTGTCTTGGGTTTCAGGCCAACATTGGCCTTGTTTGTTAATCACATTATAAATGGTAAAATTGTAAGTAGCAAATTAGATTAAAATTAACACTAATGTATTCTCCATTCGACTCTGAAGCTTTCGTTGTGTCATTTTTTTTTCTGTTCTGGCTAGATCTCTGAGGACAAGGTGCTTTTTATAATAAACTTCCAAAGATTGCTTTACTGCATCTGAAGCATTATGAAAATTTATTCATACGTGACACTGATCTTTTCTTGGCAGGTGGAATCCCAAATTATAGTTTTCATTGAAAATTTTTCATTAAATTTTTCTTTTGCCTTTTGTTCACTTTGGATCACGTAGTTCACAATACAATTTATACATGGGTAGTGATATTCAATCTCGGACACAGATAAGGATGATTCGTGGTCGATCTGCAATAGTGTGACGGTACGGAAGGAAAGCTTTTAATATTATCAATAATAGAGGTATCACCTTTTTTGTAAACTTTACTCTCTCATCACCATTAGTACTATTCTCCAAAGTTCGTTTTGTCATAACTACATCAACTACTCCCTTATTAATTCCCAGTGTGTTAATAAACATGGTTTTGCAAGTCGTAATACGTTCTTCTGAAATAGGTAGGAAGAAAGATATTGATGTCGCACGTTTTGAATTCTCTCTAGTTGTCCAATATGTTTCTGAATTAATCGTATTTTACGGTGTATAAAGTCGCGTGTTAACTATAATCTGCAAGGACCTAGTATGTTTTAAATATAGCAAGTCTGTCTTCCTGCGGTAGTTTCAAAAAGTATTTTAATCGACAAGTCGGAGAACATGGTGGTCTCATTGTTACTGCAGGTACTATTTTATTTCTCGAAGAAACGTACCCTTCACAACGAGCTTTTTTTTCCTTTTCTTACATTTCTTTGCCATGTATGTACCTTCCGCATACGTTTTCTTGGACTATTTGTTTCTTCTGGTAATTATTCCGAGTGGTCTGAAGAAAGCTGACATTCTAGTGGAGTCAAATTAGCTTAAAAACATGCATTATTTCGGAATAAATAGCGATTAAATAAATTTTCGTAAAATATTTTGAAATTGCATGGAAACACCTTACAGAAAAAAGTTATAAACTCAAATTTGTACGCTAATTGTTTTTTAATTGTATAACAATAAAAAGGTAAGTTTGAAATATCTCAACGAGTTTTAAAGTAATTTTGCTCAAATTAATAATGTAGAGGTTTTTGAGGTGGCTGAACCAGAATATGATGTTAAAAAATAAAAATTGAAAATGGCTAATCCAATATGTCCGACTTCTGTGAACAATTTATTAAAAAATGACGATTTTACTAAATTGGCATTATAGGGGTTTTTGAGGTCCATTTTTTACACTAAAATAATTATTACATCTTATTATTTAAATTTTAATTATTAAAACATATACGAAACTGTACTTTTGAAAATAAGATCACTGTTAACTCTCTGACATAAAAGTGTATGTCTACGTGTAATCTGTAATAATTTAAATAACATATATAAACATGTATAATTATTATTGCTGGAATTTTTAAAAAAGAATACTTTTTAAATAAAAAATAAAACAAGAAACAAAAACACGTGGTTGATGTTCTTGGCTTCACAACACTGAAAGTGGACGACTAGTTTCAAAATTCTCCCTTCTCGAATTAAAACTTATATAGCGCTGCTCGCCGACCAGGTGTTCCCTCATATTTTTTATTAAGACCATACAATAAATGTATGGTAGTTAGGTAAGTACAAAAAAATTTTTTTTCAATGTTATTAAAGTTTATTAAACATTGAATTTTATGGAGTTTGGATACTAAAATTTTTTTGTTTTTTTTTTTTTTTTTTTAAATTTGACTACTCAATTTTTTAAATAAAACAAAATATATCATCTTAAGTACAGGTTTCAATACACCAGTTTAAACTAGAGTTATTGGCTCGGTTATTCTTCTCTGAAACATGACAAAAAAATAGAATTTGCTATTTTTTTGAATGATTGAATATTTGGAGTTCTGTATTTTTGGAGTTCTGTATTTTTGGAAATAAATTTTTAAGATCTTTTTTATATCGCTCACCTTTTTAGATTACATTTTAACAGTAAAGTGTGAATGTTTGGGACATTTACCTCGAAAATTAAAAAAATTAATTTAGTAGTAAATTTTACTGTAACCCAACTTCCTATAAGTACTACTAAAATACATTTTTTTGATTCACTTTTGAAAATACGATATCTTGTTAGCTGCAAGATTGTTCTTTCATTTAAATTTTTGTGAGCTTAAATTGATTAACTAGATCAGAAGTTAGGACAAATACAGTGTAGCGCATCCGCGGCCTCCACGAGCGTTGCACCCGAGTGCCGCTCACAGTTTTCATTTTAGAGAATAACTTTATAGACTCTTTCTAAGTAAAATTGTCTGTTATTTCAAATGGCACAGTTAATGTTATTTCAAATGGCACAGTTAATTTAAAAAAAAATTAATTTTTTTGAGGTATTTCATTCAAAATGGAATTTTGCAATTTGTTTAATAAATAATTTAGCATACACTCGATTTTTGGTAACTTTTTGTATGTTATTCCTAATATATTCACAAATACAAAAATGCAAAGTTACATCTTTCGTCACTTTTTCCGAAGCATAAATTTAACTTTACTCCACTATTCTGTCCTTTTGATAGTTGTGACTTTCCTTCATGTGCTGTTTCTTGATATTGAGTTATGTTGTTTTTTGAAGATTTTGAAAAACTTGCATCTAGAATATTCATTAGTTGGAAATACTTCATTCTCTAGCGGCGCTAAAAGACTGCATTTTGTAGATCAACTGTATTTAAAGAACTATATAACTAACTAACTGTATAATATCGGTTTTCTTAAAATCAAGTAAAAAACACCACAATCAGGTACAAATTCTTCATAAGTTATTTCTTTGGTAGAGATGTTAAAAAGTTCGCATTTTGTCTATTAGCTATAACAAAAGAACTAGTAAGATTTATATTGCAAACATTATTTGTTTAAAAGATTATCATACCGTCATCTAAGGTAACATCGTATTCAGGGGCAATTTCATTTGGCAGACGTGCTAAAGGACTCTTAATTTGGAGCTGGGACACTACCCCGAATTCCCACAACGCCGACATGTTTTTTGAAGGTTCATATCGCCGACTAGGGACACTATGCCGACAGTGTCCTAATGGCCGACAAGTGTACAAGGGACACTAAGCCGAACGTGATAACAACGCCGACTATTAGAATAAAATGTAATAGGGACACTACGCCACATCGTCGACAAGGGTACAAGGGATACAATGCCGACATGCCCACGTCACCGACGGACACTACGACGTTACATCCTCGATAAGTATACAAGGGACACTTCGCCGAATTGTTCTCTGAGGCGCTCGTTAGGTTAGGTTAGGTCCCTTGTACACTTGTCGACGATGTGGGCACTGTCAGTTCAGTGTCCGTCGGCGATATGGGCATGGTCGGCGTTCTGTCCCTTGCACATTTGTCGGCGATGTGAGTACCATCGGCGTAGTGTCTCAATAAAAATTTTTTCTAATAGTCAGCGTTGTGGTCACGTTCGGTTTAGTGTCCTTTGTACACTTGTCGGCGATGTGGGCACTATCGGCGTAGTGTCCGTAGTCGGCGATATGGACCATCATAAAATCGTGTCGGTGTTGTGGGCATTCGGCGTAATGTGCTAGACCCCTTAACTTGTACATAAACTGCAACGGAAAAGAATAATTTCTCTTACTTTCACCTGTAAGAAATGATAAATGGTTTAATGTAGATCTTCATATGTATTCATTTTGTTTACTTTTACGTTGAGTTTTCGCAATGCAATTCAATCCTTCGGAGTTATCATAGGTATTGTCAAGAGATATATGAGAACACATTCAACAAAGATTACAATTACCGTTCTGCATAATCTTATTTTTAGGTGTAGGTACGCACCGGGAGCTTTTCGGTCCTTACTTTATTCTATGATCTATTATTGTTCTTTTTACCTCGATACCATTTGTGGATTACTTAAAATAATAATAATAACTTCTTCAACAACTAACTAGTGTCGCCTGAAATAAACATACACTTCCCCGGACACATAACTGCCGTTGAACAGTTTGGGTCCCAACGAATAGATATCAAGGTGTTATCATTACGCCACCCTTTTACCTATTCGTATCATTTCGAACAGCTTGCCAGGCACCTGCCCTCCACTTGCAGCACAGTTCGAAGGTATGGCGCCGTTCTCACAACTTATAATTAGGGGCTTTCGCCATCAACGTGCAATCAAACGATATCCTACTTGATAGCATCTCTCATATACCAACACGTTGAGTCTACCTCACCAACTAGTGATACTCAAATGACGTCATAATTTATATCAGCGCTCACATATTAACATGCATGTTTGCTACATCGATGCGTTATCAAAATGCTAGCTAACTCATATCGACATTTAACATGTATTTAGATATGTGTACTTCTCAAGACACACTTGAGTCTGCAACCTTTTTCCATGTTTCTTACAATCTCCGCCTTTCTCTCTGTTTAGTTTAGACCGTCATAAATAACAAGGAATAGATCGTTAGGGGATTAAGTCGATTAAGAGACGTAGAATAATATAAACTGACGTACTACCAACCACCTTACATTTAATCTAGTAAGAATAAAAAACTATAAACATATTTGACGCGTTACACACCTAACCTCATTTTATAAACTACGAAGTAAATTAACTAAAATAATGCGTTTCTTATTTTTACGTACCTTTCTCAAAAAGTTTGGCCAGGAGTCGTCCTTTGCTATACATTTTAAACACTTAAGAAACCAAAAACTTTATCTTTTCACAAGAAAACTTGCTTAGAACAACGAGGTACACATAAAATAAGTACAACTGAAACAAGTACAACTACAACTGAAACAATACACTTTATGCTAATTATGGAGCAACAAGTAGGTATCTCAACGTATCTACTTTCAACGTTAAAGAATTGTAATACTGCACAATGCAGTGACTAGGCATGTTCAGATATCTGATTGTAGTTTCATCTGGAATGTTACTTTAGACACCACTTATATGCGTGTACATTTAACGAAAATGAGATATATCTCGTTGTTGCATTGGAAAGAGAATACGACATTGAGTAGATTCTGCGAAAAATGGTCGATCCAGTTGTAGTATTGAGGCGACGATATACGTATAGTGTAGGTTTTACGTTTTATCACATTTTAATACAGTATAATATTTAAAAACCCCTATATTACATACAGATTTTAGACGTGTATGTTGTAAGAGTAAGAGAAAATGCTGTTTGGGACGCTTTTCTCGTACGGAGAAGAATCTTCAGTTTTCTGAAAAGGTTTTTTTGAGACGTCTTGAATAAATTAATTTAGAGTGTCCTTTCATCCGGATGAAGAGAAAAAATTGTCTTTTTAATGCACGTTTTCGTTCACTTTTTTTGTTAATGTTCCTGAGATACATAAGCATTTTATCATCGAAATGCAAATATTAAATTTTACAAACTACATATAATAAAGCAATAATAAAGCAACAAACCGCTCAACTCAATTGTTGACTGTAAAGATCTACAACATAAATGTACGTGTTAATACTTACATAAAATTTTATAGGTATTTAACTCACGCATTACTAACTGTAAATTGATCGTAATATTTACTAAAGGCGAGTTAATAGCATGCAGAAGCCGTAATTAAATTTTAATTATAAACAAATAAAACAGATTACTACTTATTGTGTTATTTACTACTATGTTTGTGTAAATGTAAAATTTTTTATTCACATGAATTTCCTTTAATTTAATCCTAATAGAAATTAGCCGGATATGCACGTGTTTATCTACTATTTTGACACTATAATTTTATTGGCATAAAATGTCATGTGACGGCTTAAGCCTGACATTAGTAATAAAATGTACCTATTATGGTTAGTGGGCACTCAAAGAAAGATATTCGAAGCAGAGATTATCAAACGGGTACCTTGGAAAGGATATAGTCAGAATCATCAAACAATGGACACGCGGTCTTCAATTGCAAGCGTATGTATGAATTAACAACATGAAACTCTAGCCCAATGATATCCGTCTAATAGTCTTATAGATGGCCGCAAATACTTATCTTTAACGTTTTTTTTTTTTTTGGTATTTTTTATTTGCAAAAACTACAAAAACACAAAATTTAGTGTATATAAAAAATAATCAATTTAAGATTAAAGTTAATAACAGACTTCAGGAAAAATACCTACCAGTACCAACCTCTGAATATTATAGCTGATTTGTTGATTAATTTATAGGTTATATTAATAATTTCTTTAAAAAGAACGTTACTCTAATTTTCACCGGGTTTATTTGGAAATGCAGGATTAATCGAATTGCAAGCCATGAATAATGATTGAAAGATGAGTTTTTTAAATGCATTGATGAGCCCAACGATTTAAACAACTATGTACTTCAGCGTTTCTTAAGTCTTCATCTTCATTATTTCATAACGTTTGAAGAACTTTCATCTTTAAATCTATATAATATAGTACAAACTTACATATTTAGAGCACGAATCAACTACAGTGCTGTATTTTTGACACAGAAATTGGGGAATATCGTATAGAAAAATCGAGTGTATTAAATAAATGATGTATATAGAGTGACCTTGGTTCGACCTTAGATCATATATAGACCTAAGGACTCGAATCATAAATAGACGTAACGAGTCGAGAACTTCATCGTACGAAAAAAATGCATTCTTTAGTTAGTCAGTCATCGTCGTTGCTCTATCATTTTTTGGAGATGCAAGATTTCCTATATCTATAGATCCGTGCAACAAATTTTTAAAATAGCATAAAGACAATATAATGTCACAATCTCTTTTATATAATTATTTATTTCTCTACGCGTTTCCATACAACATATATCATTATCAAGAGAAAAATAACAAACAAGTAGGTATGGTAACAAATCTTTAAGGTAAAGTGTGTCCAAAATTGTTCTGTGCAGTATTGTTATTTGGGAAACTATGAGAGATCGAAAGACGGTTAAATAGAGAAAGTTTTAAAGAATTTTGAGCCTACTAAAATGCCATTCTGAAATCAAGTCTATCTCAAATATTTTTCAAAATATTCGAAAAAAAACTGAAAATCGACAATTTTTATTTTTAGCTATATCTCTTTTATTTGAACAGATATAAATAAATTACACTTTGCCATTGGCACTTTTCATCCTCTATTGATTGGTGACAGAAAAAAATTAATCCGACGTTTCGTCGATTAGAGACCATCATCAACTTTATTTTTTCATAGGGGGCGGAAATTAGCTAATCGTATAAAATGATTCCTTTTTTTAATTCTAAATCCAACGATGTATAACACTTAATGATAATTGGACGTTTCGGCTCTCATTATTGACATTTTCAAATATTTCTTTTTTATGAAACATTTTTGAAAAAAAAAACTACCAAAGCAATGTATTCTGCAAATGTACATTTATTTCAACTTGTTACGTTTAATTGGCAATTCTTGCAAATTTTCTGTAGTTAGGTATTAGCTGCCGGTACATGTGTGTACTGTGGGTTGCCTATTCATCAAAATTGACAAATGTAATAAATAAACAAATTCTTTGGTAATTTTTAATTTTTATTATTGTTACTGACAATTCCATAATGCACTTCCGGTGAAAAATTCTCCCTCAACGTCTTCCGCTAACAATTTTGACATTGAGATTAGAAGGTTGAATTGTGTGGATGCCATTTTCTTTACTCGATTTCTTTAATTAAAATCGCCCTATCAAAAGGATCTGAAAGATTAGTGGCCTTTAGAAATTAAAATAATTAAGCCGTTATTGTGGTTCTGGTCTTACCTTAATTATTTTCTCGATTCGAGGATTAAAAGAAACCACACAATTCCAAGTTCTTTATCTGCACATTCCACCGTAGGGCATTATTACTACCTTACTATTACCCTATTATTTACCACTCGTGGATAAGCTTCAATTTGTCGATACCTTCTCCAAAGGCTCGCACTACACCGTAGAGCCGGTAGTGTAACTATCATGCCACTGTTGATGTATTATTATAGTACCACGATATACTGATGGTACACTATTCTCTGGAAGTCCACCGAGTATAAGCAGTTCAACTACGGGAGTAACAGTATTTGCCTAAGGTCAGATCTGTGTTGTGTTTTGTCCGTTGTCCATCCACCTATAGTTCTGGATATCGTGATTTCATGTGTTGATGATTCACCGTCCAACTTTGTTCTACATGCTTTGTTAACCTAAAAGAAATTTGTTGTGTGTATCAAATATTATAACAGTCAATTATTGTGTACCTACTTACCTACCCAAGTTAGTTATTTTTATGTGTCACTTTGCTCCGTTTCTTTTTTTGTTGTGTAAATACATACCTACTTTTATGTTACATTGCACACTCTACCGTTGCTTGACTCATGCATTATATTAATTGATGTAACGTATAGCTTCTTCTGTATAAAGTACAGTTTACACCTATCCATGTTCAACATGCTTATCGTGGACGACGCTTTATTATCACGAAGCAGTTAGTTAGGTATAATAGTCTTAATTAAGAATCAGTATTTTGGGATGTTTTGAACCCCTTTAGTTTTGTTTCATTATGGTAATTCATTTTTTTCGCGTAGAAGTACATTCATAATTTGGTTTTAATAACACTCATGATTTATTTGTTCTTCTATCTGTATGTGAGGCTAGAACAATTTATTTTTTGCTGAAATATTAAGTATGTGTATTCTAAGTGCTCTGCAGGCCTATCAGTACTGGGTTTTTGTATTATAAGTAGATAATAAAATTTTGTGGATCATTATGTTAGCCACTGCGTCGATTGTTCGCGCCGTTAATATAATTCCTTGGGTTATTTGGATTTTGTTACGATAATTTCTTTTTGTATATAGATATATTTTGTACTAATCTATATAGAAAACATACCAGATTAAAATTAAATTTCCGTTTGTTATAAGTTGAATTTAATATATATATTTATCGTCTTCATCCATTTAAGTTTTGGTTATACAATTAAACCTTTCTTGTCACTTTATCCTTCCTTCTGTGTACGCTTACGGGTCCTAAATTACTTATGAAGCTGAAGTAGTGTGAAGTCGTTTCGAAGGTTCGTGTGTTCAAAAAACATATAATTAAGCTTCTGGCGCCCTTTTTTGTCTTTCTTTAAATATCAGTCACCACGATCCTTACCGACTGTTTAGCTGGCCACGAACCCTTTTTTTCTAGCCCAATAAGCCACCTGCCCATTATCCTTCGACCTTCATTGTTCTTATCTTCCTATCGGGGTAACAAACTCATAATTCATAATAGGACGTTTCGACTCATCAAAAGCATCATCACGTAATCACTTATGAACAGTACCTATTCGTAGAGAACTATTTATTACGATATCGAAAAAGCCTTTCCAAAACTTGTCTTAAAAATACTCAAATGTTTACTTGGTATTCATAAATAAATTGCTCAAGCAAAGGAGTGAAAATAACTGGGAATATTAAAAAAACACATAGTAGTTATTAGGGTATTATGTTAAATGTTCATTTAAACCATAAAATTATGACTAAAAAGTAATTAAAAAACATTTTTCGCAATGAATCATACATTTTACAACGCTATAATATCAAATAATTTTTATAGTACTTTATATTAATATTAAATGTATTTTACAGGATATTTATAAAACCGACATTAGTTTTACATACCTATTATTCAAAATGTCGACCATTTGTTTCAATGCACTTTTCACATTTTTTTACGACAGTTCTGGTTACTCGACGTATTGTATTACGAATAATATTTTCAATAATATTAATAATTCGATGTTCCATAACTTGCCTATTTTCTGGGGGATCAAATTCATACCCCTCATTTTTGACATATCCCCATAAATAATAGTCTAATGGGGTAAGGTCCGAAGACCTAGCAGGCCAACGCACAGGACCACCGTTGGATATTATTCTTTCACAAAAAATCACCCGTAAAAATGCTCGGACTTCACCTGAATTATGTGCGGGGCATCCTGATCCATCTTGTTGGAATCACAAATGATTAAATTCATGAGGGGGACCAGCTTCACGAATGGATGGAATGATTGGGTTTTGCAACATTAAAGGGTATCGTTGCCCTGTTAACGTGTGGTCATAAATAAATGGACCAATCAGACGATTTCCTGTAATTAAATGGGAATATTAAAAAATGAGTCGTAATTAATTTATTAAATGTTACTCAATTAACTCACACAAAGATATTACTTACCGATCATTCCGCACCACACATTAAAATCAAATCGTACTCGAAGTCGGCGTGGATCGCGAATATGTGAATTTTCACGGCCCCAGTAATGATGATTTTTTTTATTGAAGATTCCACAGTTGGTAAAACGTGTCTCATCTGTCCATACAGCTTTATCAGAAAAATCAGGATTTTCTTGACATCTCGTACTGAAGATTTCGGATTTTCAAAGCATTCCAAAATGTTTCTGTTACGATTCTCATTATCGATCGCATACTTTTTTGAACGTGGTTTTTCAAAACTTCCAAATTCTATTAAATTTCTTACTACATTATTAAAATGATTTCTGCCAGGTTGTCTTCTTTCGGGGTACATTTGAAAATAGTCATCACTAGCTCTTGTAGCATTTCTTTGTTTGTTGATATAGCACACTAATATATAAAAATTTTCTTCGTTAGAATAATTTAACGCCATTTTCAAACAATGTTCATTAAAATGTGAGAAACTATTGTAGTCTTTTGACAGATAACATAATTGTTATACAATAATTGTTTTAAACTCATCAAAGCCTACTGCCAGAAATTTGCAATAATCGAATTCATTATTTAGCTGTAGTTAATTTTTAAGTGTTTTAATAGGATTTTTCACTTTTTTCTAAGTATTTTCACTTGAAGTAAATGTATTGTTAGGTGTTTACTTAAATTTGTACTTAATAAAATAGTTATTTATCTGTCATTGTTAAGACAAGTTTTGGAAAGGCTTTTTCGATATCGTAATAAAAGTTCTTTGCGAATAGGCAGCTACTGTTCATAAGAGATTACTTGATGATGCTTCTGATGAGTCGAAACGTCCTATTATGCTTTGGTAGTTTTTTTTTCAAAAATGTTTTTTAAAAAAAAGAAATATTTCAAAATGGCAAGAATGAGGGTCGAAACGTCAAATTATCATTAAGTGTTATACATCGTTGGATTTAGAATAGAAAAAGGAATCATTTTATACGATTAGCTAATTTCCGCCCCATATGAAAAAATAAAGTTGATGATGGTCTCTAATCGACGAAACGTCGGATTAATTTTTTTCTGTCACCAATCAATAGAGGTTAAAAAGTGGCAATGGCAAAGTGTAATTTATTTTTTTATATCTGTTCAAGTAAAAGAGATATAACTAAAAATAAAAATTGTCGATTTTCAGTTTTTTTCGAATACTTTGAAAAATATTTGAGATAGCCTTGATTTTAGAATGGCATTTTAGTGGGCTCAAAATTCTCTAAAACTTTCTCCATTTCACCGTCTTTCGATCTCTTATAGTTTTCAAGATAGCAATACTACACAGACCAATTTTGGACACACTGTATATGTTCTCTTGATAATGATACATGTATTGATACGCGTAGAGAAATAATAATTAATCATATAAAAGAAATTCTGGAATTATACTGTTTAAAATTAGTGCCATTAAATACGAATAAATAAATAAAGAATATAAATTTAAATTTGTAAAAAATTTGCTCATCAGACTTTCTTATGTCGGGATCAAAAAATTATTTTTCTTAGCCTCTCCCAGAACAAAAGTAATATCCACAAGCTCATATTTACTAAAATTCATTTTCAATAAAATACTGCAGAGCACGGATATTCTACAGCGATGAATATTCGCAAACTGACAATTTTTAAACTACTTCCAACAATATCGGACACTTTGGACTTTTCCATATTATCTGATTAAGACGACGTACTTCTATTAACGTGGTTAACAAATTTTGTTGAAACAAGTTAAGCTGGGCATAGGGAATCACGATATCAATCAACGTAGAATTTAATTAATTCTGGGTACCCTGTAAGATAAGGACATGGAATTTGAACAGGTGGCAATAACAGCTACCTGTAGTATGATTTGTTAAACTTCGTATTTGTGCATATGGCGATTTTTTTACGCCAGAGTGTAATTGATTTTACCACAAAAATTATCTTTCAAATGACTAACTGCTAACGATTATATCATGAATAACGACCGTTAAAGGTCATACAAAAGTGCAAATATATGTAGGATGTTCCATTAAAAAGATTCGACTCCACCGTCTTATATTTTTTTCTGAAACACCCAGAAAAAAATTAGAAAGTGCATACTTGCCTACATTACACTTTTGAAATCTTCACCTGTTTTGCCACCATAGCTACGAAATACCCACAGACTATTGACGCACCCTATATATTGAGAAGGCTGTGATGCAATTAGCTGGATACGAACAGACACTTCAGAGTCTCGTTGAAAGAACGTCGGCTGGATACAAATTCATACGCACATAGCATAGTTACACTAATAAAGGTAAACAAATTATATTATTTCACTATATTATATATTTTAATCAGTAACAAATGATTGTCATTTCTTGATTATTGCACCAGTAATTACTCAAACTCAACTTCCATCATTGGAAATCTCTGTAAATTATTTTCACTAATACCATAATAGATCTTCTATTATCTAATACTATACCAAACCAAGATCATTTTGGAACGTAGTTTTACTGATTTCACCCATTTATAGCCGATTTTTTAGTTTAAAATTAATGCATTGAAGCCAGAAAAATATTTTTATTATTTAATATTCGTTGCAAGAGATTAAATGAATTTTTGTTTAGATACTTAGCTAAAGGTATTATTTTCTAAACTTGTCTCGTTCGGGCAACATAAGATTGTCAAAAAAATGACGTTGTCTAAGATATCGCAAATATAACTAGCGTCAAAAAAAACTAAATTTAACATTATTTAAAAAACTACCTATCTGCAAACACAAGAATGTAAAAAAATCAATTATATAAAGTGTTTAGACTAATAAAAATTTAGAATCTAAGCTTGGTTTGTATACGAAAAATGGTAAAATATTTTATAATATATATATAATTATTTAGGTTCATTAGTAGTACGTATATATATTATTTTCGAATATGAAACGGGTCCATAAAATTTTACGCATCAAAGTTATCAAAATTTAAATGGAACACCCTATATAGATGGCATATTTCGATTATGTGGACTAAATAAAGGTCACTTACTGTTATAGTCCTATACCTAACTCCACCTGTTGCCGAGATATTTCATTATTTGTGAGAATGTAGATCGAAATTCAAAAGAACTTTCTGTTTTACGTTACTCGAGGATTTTTTCAAATGTTTTCATTGTTTACTGAAGGCATCAAACTTTAAAATCCACCGAAGTTATTATCACAAATTTATACTGGGTGTATAAAAACTCAGTTACTATTTTGACCAACATTAAACCCAATTAACTTCCTTATTTTAAATGGAACACCCGTATTTATCACCATGTTTTTATTCTAATTTTAATTCCTACAAAACTGTATTAGGGTTCCCTATCTCTTACATATTTTTGTAATTTAGGATTTTCTAATTTAATCATTAATTTTATGTCATTTTTTACTCGATTTTTTATGAGCAGGTTTTGATGAAAAGCTTTTATTGCTCGAGATAATCCAACCGTTTGACTAGGCTTTCCTTAACAATGACTGAAAGACGTTAATAACAGGGTAAATAGCAAAAACATTGTTTTATTGAACAAACACAGCCTTGATAAGTGAGCAACTTCAACGTTTCAACAAATGTTCAAAATGATTTCCGTTCCTTTCAATACATAAACGAACTCTCTATAGGAAAGACTCCTTCACTTTTCTCAACATGCTTGGAGTTATGGAATTAACAGCTGTTCTGATTCGCTCCTTCATGTTGTCGGGTGTGGTTGGTGGTGTATGGTAGAGAATATTTTTGATGTATCCCCACAAGAAAAATCAGGACTAGTTAAATCAGGGATCTTACCGGCCAATTTTGTGGGCCGCCGCCTATCCACCTGCTGGGAAATTGCCTGTCCAATTCGTCCCTAACATTAGCATGAAAATGCGCCGGCGCTCCGTCTAATTGTAGTCACTCTTCCTGCCGAATATCAAGCGGTATGTGTTCCAAAGAACAGACAAATTTCCTCTTAAAAATTCGAGAAACAATCACCGTTCAAATTGCCATTAAAAAACGGACCTACTACATGTGTTCCCATTATACCACCACACATTTACGGACCATCTGTGTTGCCTATCGAGAGTTCTAAAAAATTAGGAATTCTCGTCACTATAATAATGATAGTTATGTCTATTTACTAAACCATTATTGTGGAAGGTTGATTCGTCCGAAAAAGCACAAAATCAAAAAAAATTCATTATCACCAAATTTCTAAAACCATAAATGCAAATGCCTTCGATCGTAATCCACTTCTAAAAGTTCTTGGTGTAATTGAATGTGATATGGATAAAACTTATTCTTCTTTATTATCCTTCCAACGCTCCGCTGACTTATCTCAAATTCTTCACTTATTCTCCGCTGACTGGTATGTGGATTTTCTTCCAGACATTCCATAACGGCAAAATTATTCTCTTCGTTACCCGTAACCGCCCTTTGTTTTGTCGTGTCTTCTATGATACACTTCCAGTGCTTCGAACAACTTGCAATAATTTTTCTAATAAACGCCTGTCGGGATGACGCCTATCAGGATACATTTGTGCGTAAACCCTAGATGCCAGCAAGCAATTATCAGTGCATTTCCCAATTACTAAGATCATGTCACACTTTTCAATTCGAGAATAGCAAACCATTTTAAATAGTAGGTACCCACCTAATAAAACTTATTCTCAATTAGCTAAAATGATTTAGTTTTAACATCAACTATGACTTTTCAATAAATTCGTTTTATGTGACAGACTAACCTACTTTCAGAACAAATTGCTGATTATTATTGGAATAGAAAATCCTAAATTACAAAAATCTGTAAGAGATAGGTATAGGAACCCTATATACAGTTTTGTAGGGAATTAAAATTAGAATAAAAATATGGTGATAAATACGGGGTGTTCCATTTAAAATAAGGAAGTTAATTGGCTTTAATGTTGGTCAAAATAGTAACCCAGTATAAATTTGTGATAATAACTTCGGTGGATTTTAAAGTTTGATGCTTTCAGTAAACAATGAAAAACATTTGCAAAAAAATCCTCGAGTACGTAAAACAGAAAGTTTTACATTCTCACAAATAATGAAATATCTCGACAACAGGTGGAGTTAGGTATAGAGACTATAACAGTAAGTGACCTTTATTTAGTCCACAGAATCGAAATATGCAATCATATATAGGGTGTTCCATTTAAATTTTCATAACTTTGATGCGTAAAATTTTTATGGACCACCCTGCATATTCGAAAATAATTTTAAAACGTGCTCCTAATAAACCTACACGATAATAAAAAAAAGATTTCAAAAATATTTTACCATTTTTCGTATACAAACCGACAGAGCTTAGATGCCTCACACTGTATAATCAAAATCAACAAATAACGTTGCAATTGCACGAATGTAACATCGCTGCGAATGGGGTTAATAATGTGAACTTGACCACTGTGAGATACTTAATTCAATTAAATAACGCAAGACAATAATCAATAGAAGAATCACTCATCTTTACAGCTTATTACTGAATCAGTACATAATTACTTAGGTAAAATTGCTGCTTTGTCACTCAAATACTTTTAGAAATTTGGTGTGAAGGTTTTTCCAGTGTCAAACCAAGAAACTTTTAGAAATAATAGTGTTGTGTGGACAAAATGGGAAAAATTGGTTCTTTATTAAAGTATAAAAATTTTGTTATACATTAAAAGTTCACTTTCTATTTTACTATTATTTTAATAAATAATGCAGCTTATAAGCCTGATGGCTTGGCCGTCCGTCAGTGGATAATAACTCGAAAATGGCTCAAATCTTTCAAGATCTGATGTTTGCATCCGGTACACATGATGAGTGTCTCGAGGGGTATGATTTTCGGGGCGTTCTCGGTGTCACAACGTTTAAGATAGGCATATCTCCAGGATAGCTCGATCCATCTCGACATCGTAGGCGGGTGTGTGGGTACGAAAAAGCGGTTCACCACATTTGACGTCAGCAGCTGAGGAACAGACGATTGGATCTTGACGAAATTTGACACCTGCGGTATCTACTAATCCACGACGAATCCACACGCCTCTACTGATTTTTGTAAAACTCGGTACGTACGCGGGAAACCCAAAAATACTGTTTCGTCGCCACGCCAGTGGACACAAATCTCCGAGACGTTCAGACCGATCCAGACTAAACTTGGCGTGGGGTAGGAGGTAATACGCGGGTTCCGAAAACATCTACTGAAAGGTCCATCGATTCGTTTTGACATCCTGGAATCATAAGCATTCGGAGATGTTAGATAGTTGGAGAAGTGCCCAGCAGGAGATCAGATATCGATTTTCTCCTAGACCAGACGGTAAACTAGCGAAGTACAGTAGTTTGCACAGAAGTGTATAACTTTTACGCGAAGTTGGTATACGTATTATAACCTTACTTCATCTTTTAACCTTTTCAAGTGGTTTACTTAATATTCTAATGAATTTCAAAAACCTGTAGTTCTTCCGACAAGTTTTTTGCACCCTATGCTTATCATTGCCAAACAAATTTTTAAAATAATTAACGTAATTAGATATATGGACCTTTTCTGTACCGTTCATAAAGGTTAAATTTAAAATTGTTGTTTATGTTAAACGAACACAATATCTTCATAATCATAAAAATGCAGTTTCTGGACAACCAGAAGTTTGTACAGGTACAAACTTTTGCTTTAGGCAAAACAAGAATGATCTGTACCTACTTACATACCGATGGAAAAAAAAGTGATTATAGTTCCAATTCAGTATATTAGTTATTAGAAGTCAGGTAATTTTCAGTTTGAGGAATTTAGCTTAAATGTTTCTTCTAAGTTTAACAATCCCCACAAAAATAAATTAATGCTCGTGCTTTATACAGTGAACGTGTACACGTAACCTATCTTAAGGTGAATAGTTAGGGGACTCGGCACTATCAGATAGAGGTAGCCGAATTAGGTGTAGGCTGTAGACTAATTAATTAGGACATAACCTGTAGTATAACAATAGCACTGAACGTGTTGGCCAAACTTCGCTTAATGTGGATAATTAGGGGGCTCGACACTCAAATAGGGTTAGACTAATTAATTAGGACACAACCTGTACTATAACTATAGGGCAAAGGGTGATTAAGGTTAACACGCTTGGGTCAGTTGCTTTTTCCAACTGTACAATTATGTGTGTATGTATGTTTAATTCGTTAATTTGCTTTACTTTAAATTTAAACTCAATAGGCAAATAAATAAAAAATTCATTTTATATATTTTAAGACATAAACATAATACATCCATTAATCTAAATCTAAGTTTGAGTTAAAATGTTAATAGCCACACGTTACTTTAACCGCGAAGGTTTTGCGCTTATTTTAGCAATTATTCTAATTAACATAAGTCCTGATCTGCGCAGAAACAAAGCGAAGGAATAAATCAACATGTTTCGCAGATTCCAGTGGCGTTGGGTTGTTTTATGATATGTACGACTACATTATATAATACTTGTTGCCTTACCTTAAATTTAAAAACTCTATAAAATGATTTCGAACAAACGAAGTGTTTTATAATTAAATGTTATATTACAATGATATCTTTTTATAGTTAGGTTTTCAATAAAACATTGCAATCGTATACGCCTATAATCTTTACTTTAGAACTCAACAACAGGTACCTCCCATTGTTAAAGGATTAGCAGCTATTGATAAATAACTTACGTTGTACGCTATAGTATGGAAGCGGTATATCCTAAAACTAGTTTAAGAAATCTATTAAGTACTTAATACAAAATCGTGTTCCGCTTATATGTAAAATAAATGAACTATTTTAATTTATTCCTTCGCTTCGTTTCTGGACATACTAACGACTAAGGACCACATGTTATTGCTACCCGAAAAGTTCCATATCTGAAATACCAGTTGTGCGACGATTTTATTAATTTTATTTTTTACTTCTTGTTCTTGGTGGGGTCCGCTAACCCATTGGGTACATACGTTTAACAACTTACAGTACAAAAATTAATTGAGAACTTTTTCTTTTACCAGTAGGTAGTAGGGGATGTCGGAGATAATTCCACAGCTATAAACTAGATCTTTGGCTTTTAGGCGCTACTTGCCTTGCTTAGATATTTAAAATACAAACAAGCAAGAATCAAACAAAATACACCCACGTACCACACAAAATTAAAAAACACCGAACGCGTTTCGATAGCTACGCTATCATCATCAGCGGTCGACTAGGACCTAGTCGACCGCTGCAGATCCTGCCACAGTTCCAGTGTTCCAGATTTTTCAAGCAAGAATCATATACTTTAATGCAATATGTAAACTCAATAATGAAATAACTGTAATATATACATACTTTCAATAAATCAAAATAATAATTATTGTTTAACTTTAGCATGAACGCAGTTGGTAATAAAACTAATGATTATTAATCTTAAAACTACTAACAAAATGTAACAAATAATTACTATACATATACTATTCGTAAATGAAATGCACATTTAACTTGAATAAATAATTCAAATTCGTGATGTAAACCAACATGCCGGTTGAGTTCGTTCTTTTGCATATATTACTGAAACATTAAAGGAACTGAAATCTGTGTGTTTTCTTGTTGTTAATAATGTATCCAAATTTAGTGAACCATGAGCTTTACTCTGATTTTTGTATAATTTTATCTAAATGTAAAGATAAAAACGGAAAATACTTTATTATCAACGTAACGGTAAGGTGTATTGTGTAGTTTCATTACGATAGCGGCTTAACTAAAACAACGGTATAGCTACGTCACCTAGCTGGAAGACTTCTTCATCTGCATTCCGCTTAAAAATTAAATCTCAAACAACCCTCTATATAGAACCCTCACTTTGTGCACAACTGTATGGTACATTCCATGGCTGAAATGCTTTACCTAAGCTATTTTCATTACCAAATTTAAACCATCGGTATTAGTTGCGGGATTTGCGAGTTATTCTTTATAAATACAATAGATTAGTATCCCTTTCCAGGGATAAAGTAAATACACTGCTCGATTAGCATTCTAACGCAACGTACAAATAAATGACACATCAATCCAGCGTATACGGACGATATATGTTGGCTTGCGCAGAAAACAATAACCGGATGCGCTAATATATTGGGATTGTGATAAAATATATCGTGTGCTCTAAAATAACACCTAATATTAACGAAAATACAGCAATACATTACACTCAATTTAAATACAAACGGAAAAAGTGCCCAATTATACTTAAATATGCCTTAATTAATACACAGAAACATAAATAACTAATTTTAAATATCATTTTCAATGTCAACCTGCTAGAGCACTGGTGGTGTAGTGGTAGGAGTCGTCTTCCACGCTGTTGGCGCGGGTTCGAATCTCGTCCCATGCAATTTTTTTTTTTTTAGGTTACTGTAGTTTTGTTTATCTAATCTACTTTTGTTAGGTTACAGTAGTTTTGTTTATCTTATCTTATCTAATTATGTTAGGTTACAGTAGTTTAAGATACTCGCCAGAACATCCTATGTTCCTCTGTTTACCGCTTCCTCTAATTTCACCCTATACAGGACCGTAGTAGGTTGTAATTAATTATAAAACCCGATAAAAACATTCTAAAGGGACCCACATTCAGTTTTGCCTGTAATGATATCATTGATAAAATATTTTATTGAAACTACAAGAAGAATATCTAGCATTCTTAAATGATAAATGCAGCCTGACAAAAACCACTGGCGGCTTCCCGCAATTTCTACTCTATTTATTATTATCCTGCGACTAAACTAAGAATTAAAAGTTAACAATTATAATTTTTAAGTCGCTTAATTACGTAACTGAAATTGTAAACACACGAAAATGAACACAATATACGCATGCGCAATTATTTCTTGATTTTTACAGGTTACAATGATACAACAACCAAATAAATAAAAATTTTGACCTAACTTATCAATAACTAATATTTGTTAATAACTGTCAACTGAATAATTCAGTTTTAAAAATTGGAACGTAAACGTAATTATTTTAATTAGGTATAAATCTACTAAAATGCGTGGTTTACAAATTAAGCTGTTATTAATTTAATGTGTGTAGGACAAACGTTTAGAAACAATGATAATCACATGTGACAAGTAAAAATAATCTATACGTACTTAACATACATAAGTTGATCGTCCTTAGAATCCTTAGATAACACATACAGGGAAATATATATGATCTCTGTGATTTTAAATGTGTTTTTTTTTTGTTTCTTATCTTCTGTAACTGATACGTTGTATATGTAGCAATGCAAGGTGTAATTTAATATCATTGTAAACAATATTCGACACTTTGCATTGATATTTCGAAATTGATTTACTGCCTATTTGCAGCTCAGTATGCATGAAATTTGGTGTATTTGAAAATGTGTGTATTGTCCTTAAATTTTATTTTGTTTCATTCATCATAGATTGGTCTAGCTCTAGAATATAAAAATGCCTTACAAATTTACAACAAATCATGGTAATGTAGTAATCATAATTTGCATAACGGTAAAAGACGTCATGGACAACTTTAATTGTGTCCTTTAATTGTACCACACAATGTGTAATGGAATGCTACAAAAAAAAAACTTGAAAGATTTAAGTTTTTATTTATAGATAGGTACAATTGCGGCCAGGGAAAAGTTTCCAATATAATTTTTCTGTTGTAATTCAATAGAAAATTATTGGCACTTTTTAAATTATGAAGCATTTTCAAATACTTGCGTTATGATACGCCACTGTAAATGAATGTTGTTTTGACATAAAAAGTACTTTTACTCTATTCAAAATTTTCAAAAAACGATTGCTAGATAAATGTAAGTTGTAACTTTTCCGTGGCCGCAACCGTACATACTTGGACACAACTAGGGGGTTAGGGGGTGCTTAACACCCATAAAATATAGCACCTCCAAAAATATGGGTTTGTTTTAATATTTATTTGAGATTATTTTTATTAAACAATAAACCCGCAAAAGCCTAATTAATCATACATTTAAACACTGATGTGGCGTCACTAAAACAACTTTCAAAAATTATTAAAAATATATGTTTTAATGTCAACACAACATTTTTTGTGTATTACTAGTCCAGAAACAATAGTTTTGCGAGCATGAGCAGAATTGGACTCTTAGGTGGCACGACATAACCGAGAATTTAACTGCATACAAGATTCTAGGGAGACCATTTCCACCGTGGCTCCCTTACTCTTTTTTAATAATTAATTTAATATCTCTCTTATTATACTGTATACCTACTATACAGGGTTTTCCACGGTAGGCGTTCGTTAGAAGTTTATGTGGTTAGAAACAATTTAGAAATCTGAATTTTTGGACTTGAGGGTTATTTAAGATACTCTTTCATTCTAAAATATTTTCAAAGTCATGTTACTTCCGGTTATACCGGAAGTCGCCACTAACTTCCTTATTTTAAATGGAACACCCCGTATATTATGTTATTTTTGGATTCTTGACAAAATTTTAGGATAAGTCTTATAAGGGTTTCCTATACTTTTTTCAACTGTTTCTTAGATATTTTGATTTTTTCAAAAATTTTGAAAGATGTAACCCTATTTTTAACACTGCTTGTCTTACTTATTTTTGACTGATGGAAAGTGCTTCTGGAGTAGACAGAAGCATAAGAACTATACTTTAGAAATACTCATTGACAATTGATTTATTGCATACATGGTGTTCAAAATTTGATGAACTATTAAACAATTTTCAAAGTTGAAAAACTTTGTTCAATTCACCCTGTATATTATTGGATGAATAGATGCAGCATTTAGTTATGCATCGTTTGGCTATAAATTACCTATACCTATTATCGACAATTTTCTTGTTAATTAATATTTTCTACTTTAATGTGATTTTGACAGAAACTGAAATGTTTTTCAAAAATAAAATGAACTTAATTCAAACTACACAAATTCTATTTTATTAAAACAATGAAATAAAACAAGAAGATAACAAAATTGAGAGCATAATAACAAATGAAAACATAAAACAATTATTTGAACATAACTAGAAGAAAAGTGATAAAAAGATAAAATGAATCATTACAAATGTTCCACATGACCGCCAATTTGATTTAAGCATTTTATAAGTCCATCATATACTCCTTTCGAAATAGATGGCCGAATTTCGTGTGGACACATACTATTGAATGCATTGTGAACACGATTTAGCAATTCCTCTCTAGTTTGAACTGGCCTAGAGTACACTAATTATTTTATACGACCCTAGATAAAAGTCCAGGGGCGTCAAATCGAGTGATCTCGGTGGCCAGTTCCAAGGTCCTGTGGGCCAATCCACCGATCTTCAAACATCAATGTCAACTGTAGGTGTACAGCTATAGTGGAATGTGCGGGAGCACCATCCAGCTGATACCAACTGTTTGCCCTGTCACATGCAGGTAGAGTATTTAGAAAATCCATAACAAATCCACGGAGAATTTCAAGATATCTCGCCCCATTCAAATTTTCATAGTACACTTGATATGCCACTCTATTATCCATAACTAAACAAAAAACGTTAAAACTAAATTGGAACTGGTGATTACGTTCTCTTGTTACATGAGGATTATCTTGTGCCCAGTAGTGATTATTTCGGCGATTGAAAATTCCTTCTGAATTTTGATTCATCGGTCCAAATAATGTTGTGAAGAAATCTCGGATATTCGGTCATTTGTACAAGAATAAATTCACAAAAGTTAACTCGTCGTGCCTGATCACCAAGATATAATCCTTGCACAGTTATTACCGAAAAAGAATGCATTTTATACTTCTTTAATATTCTGTGGATTGATGTTTGTGGAATATCCAAATCCAGTGCAGCTGCTGTAATTGAAGTTCGTGGATAAGCGTGAAAATAAGCTAACACGTTCACCTCGTTAACTTCATTATCTATTACTGGCTTTAAATGCGTTCGAGTTGCCCTTATACTTCCAGTTGCAATAAATTGAGCTTCAATTCTTGCAAATTTTCCAGGTGTCATTAATGGTAGGTGTGGATACCGTTCGTTAAACAACCTGCATGTTCGCCTAACAATTCGTCCACATTCACCATGCGTGTAAAACAAATTTAATAAATCATTGTTAGAATATTCTTGAATACATTCCATTATAAACAGTACTTAAAAAAAATACTTAAAAAATTACAAAATCACTTAAATTGTACTGATTTGACATTAAATCAACAACAATGTTTTAATGCGTGTCAAAATCAAGGCTCACTAGATTGCAGTTTTGGAATTTTATCGGCTTTTATAAAAAATACGGAGTTATACGAGTTATAAAATGCTTAAATCAAATTGGCGGTCATGTGGAACATTTGTAATGATTCATTTTATCTTTTTATCACTTTTCTTCTAGTTATGTTCAAATAATTGTTTTATGTTTTTCATTTGTTATTATGCTCTCAATTTTGTTATCTTCTTGTTTTATTTCATTGTTTTAATAAAATAGAATTTGTGTAGTTTGAATTAAGTTCATTTTATTTTTGAAAAACATTTCTGTCATCATTAAAGTTATTAATTAACAAAATTGTCGATTTTGTTTGAAACGATGCAAAATGCTGCATCTATTAATCCAATAATATAATCACATTAATTAACAAAGTTTCAAGAAAATTGTTTAATAGTTCATCAAATTGAACACCATGTATGCATAAATCAATTGTCAATGAGTATAAGTATTATGCCAAACGATGCATAACTAAATGCTGCATCTATTAATCCAATAATATACAGGGTGTCACATTTGAATGAACAAAGTTTTTCAACTTTGAAAATTGTTTAATAGTTCATCAAATTTTGAACACCATGTATGCAATAAATCAATTGTCAATGAGTATTTCAAAAGGATAGTTCTTATGCTTCTGTCTACTCCAGAAGCACTTTCCATCAGTCAAAAATAAGTAAGACAAGCAGTGTTGAAAATAGGGTTACATCTTTCAAAATTTTTGAAAAAATCAAGATATCTAAGAAACAGTTGAAAAAAGATATAGGAAACCCTTATAAGACTTATCCTAAAATTTTGTCAAGAATCCAAAAATAAAATAATATACAGGGTGTTCCATTTAAAATAAGGAAGTTAGTGACCACTTCCGGTATAACCGGAAGTAACATGACCTTGAAAATATTTTAGAATGAAAGAGAATCTTAAATAACCCTTAAGTCCAAAAATTCAGATTTCTAAATTTTTCTAACCACATAAACTTCTAACGAACGCCTACCGTGGAAAACCCTGTATACCTACCCACTAGAACATTTAAAAGTTTTGCTATACTAAATGCTGCCAAATCATAGCATTCCTATTTTTAGACCCCCAAAATTATATGCTAGTTGCGTCCATAGGCAGGTACCAGATGAAATAACTTGTATTTTCGCTGTTGTTACTTCATAAAAAGTGCACATTATTTTTTTGTAATTTTATATCCCTGTGCTTCTTTAGTGGGTTAAAAAACAGGCATATTCGATGGTAAATAATTAGTATCAAAAAACGCTCATCTCAAATCTCTTTGTATTTTAGGTCAACGGAGCGGGCGTCGGACATGTTGTTTTTGTTCTTCCGGGATTTTTCCCACGTTGTCTGCTTTGGTTGGTTCTACTCCATTACGACTTTTCGGCTGAATTGCACCTACCATCTTCAGACGATCTATGCTCGACTTCTTGTGATTCGAACCGAACTCTGCACGGATCACCTGAAGATCCAATTTAGCCGAATATATATATATATATATATATATATATATATATATATATATATATATATATATTGTAGTTTTTGGAATGTTTCTGTTGTAGCTGTACCATAAATATAAAAGTAGTACAAATAACCAAAGCTCAATTTCTATACTATCACTATGATGTTTATAACCAGCAAAAATGGCAGATATTTTTACCGAAGTTTAATCTATTACTCTCTTTCTATTATTATAAATTTTTAGATATTCCACTATCAAAATCGTATGTTTAAATCGTTGGTTTTAAAAGTTTAAATAGATATTATAAACCGAAAAGTAAGTGAAGTATAATTTAACAATAGATAATAATTTTGAGATTAACATTGTCGTACGGATATAAATTAATGCATGTATTACGCAAAGAACAAATTCTAAAGATACTCAGAATTATCATTAGTAATAGGATTTATATTAATTCATATTAAAACAATCGTTATATTATCATAAGACATTGCATGAAATAACATGGAAAGTAGAATTTTCTGGAAATAATGTTTCATGAGCCATATTAGTCTTCGGTTATCGGTTATCCTAATTTAGTAGCGGTACACCGGACTCTAATACCTTTTGTCTTCTCAAGATGATTTTGTGCGTCTTGTACTTCAGGTAACCTTTAATGTCGTAGTGCTCCGGCAATAGCTGGATTGGGGTGAGCTGCTAGGTTGTTTAATGCATATTTTCCGAACTCCAGTAGGTTGGGCATCCTGAAGGCCTCGTAAAATTGCTCATTTTCTATGTACCATGGCATATTTACTGTTATTCGAGCAGAAATCTGTTCTGGACCGTTTAGAACAGTTTGAAGGTAGTTGTATTGACGTAATCTCAAACTTTTGCGGCGTAGAGCATCATCGTTCGGACGATCAAACGTTTCTTTTCGATGTGCACTGTTTGTATATATTAGCGGATAGTTTCTTTATTATCTCGTATCCCTTGATTCTTGTGTTCTCGATGTGTAGTTTCCAAAGAAGCTTCTATTATATGACAAGTCGTAGGTATTTTACGGAATTCTTCCATGGGATAACCTGACCGGATACAGTGACACTCAGGGTTGATGTAATGAACTATGTCATATACTAATAGTATACTAATCGCGAATGTGCTAATATGCATTTTATGTATAAATTGGTTCATGGAAATACAACTACATCTGAAGAAAACCACTAGCGATACCCGAATGATAGACATCCGTATAGTCGAGTTTTATAAAAATTCACAATAACCTATGGAATTACACTGGCTAATCGGTGCAGGTTAAAATAGGCAATGCTCTTTCTGAGGCTTCCTACCGATAGTTGTGCTACAAGGTTCTGGCTTAGCTCCATCTCTTCCTACCGACAGTTGTGCTACAAGGCTCTCCCTTAGCCTCCATCTTATATATCATTCTCGCTTACGACATTCCATCAGTTTCTGTTGCACAGTGCTTTCTGGGTAGTACATCGAGGAAGCAATACAGTTCCCAGAATATTACAATAACTCACCGGAGTTGAAAAATTTTTCAACTTTGACAAAATTGTTTACAACATCTTTAACAATTTTTACAAATATTACTACTGACGAAGATAACTGTAAGTGTTATCGAAACGTTTAGATTGTATAATTTAAATACACCATTAAAAAACCCAAAAAAGATAAGTATTTTATTATGAGTGTTAATGGTGAAAGTTTACATTTTCATATGTAGTCGTATTCATCCACAAAGACTGATCAATTTCGAAAGTGAAATCATGTTGACATCAAAATAATGCATTAGGAAAATGCCGATGACTCATTTTCAGTGGTGTAACAATAGCTATTACAAAGAGTATGTATGGCAAGTGAGTAAATTAGCAAGCACCATATAAAATGTGTTTACGAGCGGTCAGAAACCTTTAACCCTCTTGGAATACTCGGATCTGCCAACTCAGGCAATGCGTACTTTTCCCAAAACTATTTGGGAAGAATTGAATTGTTCCAAAACTCTGCGTCCTTTCTTCGACACACATTATCTAAATTCTACATCAGTAAATAACACTAAATAACATAAATATTTATTACAAATATTCAATTGTTCCTGTATTTGAAAATAGTAATTGTGTTTTTTTTTTAATATCTCCGAGTGGCCCAAAAGTAGGTATACAGTTATTTATACAACAATAATTTTATTACGGGTTTAATTGCATACATATAATCACATATTTAATCCTGAAGGTGCTCAAAATGTCCACCTTCGGCATTGATGCATTCCTGCAACCTATCCCTGGCATTCTCACTCACACTGCGACACAAATTCAAATTAGAACGAATGTCCTCAAACGCATCATCGATGAAATTCTTCAACTGTCGTAGTGTGACGGGTTTTCTGGAATAAACCTTATCCTTTACTACTCCCCAGAAAAAGAAATCTATTGGAGTTAAGTCCGGGGAACGTGGTGGCCACCCAATGCTCCCCCGTCTCCCCATCCAATGATGCGGGAATGCCTGATCCAAGTATTGATGGACCGCCAAAGAATAATGCGCTGGGGCCCCGTCATGTTGAAAGAACAATTCAGGCCGTGCTTGCAGTTGTGGCACCACATCTTCGATCAACATGTGCAGATCCCTGAGTCCATCAATAGTTCCATCCAAAAAGACAGGACCCACGACACCATCGCAGGATATGCCACCCCACACTGTGAAGCCTGGCTGATTCGATTGCGTAGTCATAATGACATGTGGGTTTTCTTCGTCTCAGAACACAGAGTTATGCCTATTGACGTGACCAGACAATTTAAAACAGGCTTCATCTGTCCACACGATTTTCCAGCCATGGTTTGCACTAGAAACAAAGAAAGGGCACAATCAGTTATGTATATGTAACTGTATACCTACTTTTGGGCCACTTGGTACCTATACATATCTAACATATAAAAGTAACACCAGAAATCAAAGTCACACAACTACATATGAAGATAACACAACGAATCTATCAGAAGAGACGCGATATAACACATTACCTGACAGAGGAGCACATTAGCAATAACCGCTATTTATTAGTGAAAAGCAAATTCCATAAGTAGAACTGGATTTACCTTTAGAGTAGACAATAGGCATTGGGTACTAATTTCCTTTACATAAAAATAAGACCGACAAAATCTCATAAAAACATTCCTTTACTTTGTTTATTTTGCGAAGTCGGTTGTAGTAATTTAGAAGTTAGAATGGTAAATAGCAACTTTATCTAGCTAATCAAAGTTTTATTTTTTTGTGTATGATAAATACTAACTCGCTCCTACTTATATTAATAAAAATATTATAATATAATGTGGAGGGGCATCGTCTTGTTGGAATATGTATCCCTGTTCCTCTTCGTCGTCCGTCGTTTACAAAATTGGCTAGTACCACAATTGCAGCCATTGAGAACATCACACAATATATGCTTGAAAGGGTTTGGCGTGAATGAGATCACCGGCTGGACGTCCGCCGTATCACACGTGGTGCTCACATCGAGTGCATTTAGACTTCAGACTTCTCTCTTTCAAATGGTGGATAAATCGTGCATTTATGTTAAGTATTAGTGAAGCTATAGCGTTATGAAATCCGCCAATAATTTCTGGACACGGTGTACAATTCATTTATGAGTAATTAACTCTCTTAACATATTCCATGTGGCGTAACCCAGAATCTCTATTAACTTGAATTCTTCAAAATTTTCCAAATCTTCAAAATATTACTTTAAACCACGATAATATACAATATTTCAGATACAACATAGAACTGTGCTTATTCGCACACTTCTCTCATTTGGGATTTTGCTACGCAATACCTCAAATAAACGCACAAAAGTTCACAACAAAACAAACTTAAACCTAAAATTAACAACTAACCTATTGACCTCCTAATAGTACAATATAGCCGTAGAGAAAACAAAGCTAAAACTATTAACTGGTGAGTATCGTCAAAATTAGGTAGGTCAACTGTATTCAAGTTTCTATAATTTTCGATTATAAATTTCGATTCAAATCATTCTAAACGAGAGAGAACGGTAAGTTATCGACAACTGTATCTCGTAATCGGTAATGCAATAAATAATAATGGAACGAAGTAACAAAGTTTTCAGACGATAACATACCACATTTCAGATACGTTCTTTAAACTGCAGAAAAGTACGTAAGATGTCAAATATAAGTGTTGATGAATGTGTTAAACCTCATAAAATTGCAAAACAGACTTTACATAAACCAATACTACATCGTGAACATATTATGTCAGTTCTTTTCTCTTTATTCTGTGAGGAGCAGCGAACACGTCTTCTTTTGTTGATTTTCAGTGGCAGGTGGTCCCCAATTTTTCAGTCATTTTGAATTTTTTTTTTTTGTGAGCGTCCTCTACCAGTTGTACTTTTCCTCCTTACAGCGTCTGTACTTCTTCCACGATCAATCAGCTGTTCAGCTAATGGGACTATAAATTCCAAAAACGTAAAATTTTTATCTCGGAATCGATGCTCATCCTGATAAATAATTCAGGCATTTGACACGGTGATCAATAACATCTTGACAAAGACTTTCTTCCACTATTTTAGGCTCTTTCGATCGTAATCATAAAGTGCTGAAATATAATCACATAAATCCACACCTCCCATAAACTTGTTATAAAAGTCAATAAGAGCTGGGTAGTTTTTTTGTTCAACTTTACCTTCTTTATTTTTCCTTGTCACTTGTCATCATCAGAAAAACAGTTTTTCAGTGAATGTAAGGGCATTTTTCGAGTTTTTATGTAGGTACCAACGGCAGGATATGGTATTGTAGCAAGCAGCCGTACTGATGTAAAAAATCGATCAAAACATAATGTGACATCTGGACTTGGAATTGTTTCACATAACTTCTTGATAACTCGTTCACCAAGAGTACAATTTTATCTGAATTTACTTCTTTTCTTGAATATATATTAGCATCATAACAGTATCCAGTAGTTGAACGGCAACGAAACTATAACTTTATCCCTCTTTTCATTGGTTTAGATGGGATATATTGTTTCATTGCAGAACGGCCTTTGAATTTAACCATATTCTCATTAATAGACTGTCTACTAGATCTTCTCTGCAGCGTTGATAACTCCTTTTCAAGTACAACATCAGATCCATATCATAAATTTTCTCAGCATCGTCAGGTTTTCTTGGTTCATTGAAATGAAGTTTTAGAAACAACAATTAACAACCAACAACTATCACGAGAAATAGATTGAAATGTTCTCACTCCAATAACAATTCACATGTGGCAGCTGGTTATAAGACATTACCAATGTAACACCACCAACCATTATCAACCTTTCCCCATAATCAGTTTTTTGGAAGGTTCTTTCTCATTTTCTCCTAAAATCTTGATTCTTCTATTTGTACACTGAACCACGTAATGAACTACGCTTTTAGAAAATAACATCAATTTCTTTTACTGGTTGTGAAAATTGGGCAAGTATTTTTTTGGTGTCAGAACTTGCAGCAAATCGAGGTTGAAAATTATTGTCAATTTGATACCAGTTGCAATCGATAGGACTACGTTGATCTGTATCTTCAAAAATTGATTGTAACTCACTCGCTTCATCATCAGATTGATCAAAAAAATTGTCATTGAGTAAATCATTGCCTGTAGATATATCCGCATCACCTTCAGTAACATCTTCGTTATCAGTAGAACTAGCACTGGAATCTATCTACACCCGAACTATTTGATGGTTGACATTCATCGCTGCTACCTTCTGCATCCGAACTGAATTCATCCTGAATTTCCTTCTCAGTTAGTGGACGACAAGGCATCTAAAAAGAAGAATTTGATAAACATCAGTTTCAGAATGTTAGATCTAACGTCCCTTGAACTGGGTCTATTGGCATAATAATGTCCCAGGGAATGAAAATAGTGTAATATAATGATATTTACTAACTTTTGTTGTAGTAAAAGTAGTATTATTCCACAAGCAATTCTTCAGGTTGATATCAAAAACACACTATATTCACTTATGTGACCCTTATATAACCACCGAAACAACGTTCATTCACAGTATTGTGATAAGAAGTAAGTGAGAATTCGATAATAGTGTAAACAGTGTTGCAGCTAAGGTCGGATTTTGTAAAGTAGACTGAGAATGAAGGATTGTATCGGTTAACATATAGGTATTTGGGTTATACACTTCCCAGTAAAACTTTTCTTTAGACTGTGGGACATATATGCCCCGTTAGGGTGAAACTAAAGCTGTTAAACGACTAAGGTAGAACCCGAATATGTACAATAAAGTCTTATATCAATAAACAAGTATTACATGGACAAGATCAGGTAATATTCCATGCAAGAAAAATGATATTAAATATCAACAAGCCGCTTTAAAAATTAAAAAATGTAAAAAAATTATAATAAAAACCAAATTATAATGAAAACAAGCTAATTAATGCAATTTTTAATTTTAATTATTAAATATTAAAGTACTATTTCTATCGCATAAAATAATAGGGTTTAAATGATTGGATTATTTCCACCCCTATTTTCAGCCCAAAAGCTGTTCAAAAAGAAGATAATAAAAATGGGGGATGTTTGAAAGTTATTCCAAAAGACTGAAAATAGAGGTTGACAAATGGTCCAAGAAAGAAGATGATAAACATAGGGAATGAAAAGTGCCGGCCACATGGACAGAAATCTTCTTTACCGACAAAACACAGAAATATTTTTTCTTGTGGTTTTTGACAAGGATAGTGACCGTATTCTACTCTTCAAATTGAAGGTTTTGTCAAAATAATGGTGACATACTGTTGAACTTAAAAATTAAAATAACTATTTTTTTTCAAAGAGAGTTAATGAATAAAAACAGAAAATCGTATTTTATTTACAATAAAATGTTTGGTTTCACTTAGAAATTATTTAGTTATTTATGAATGTTTTGAAAATTTGCAAGTCGGGAATAAAAACTTTCAGGAGATTTACTTTGCGTACTGCAAACTCAAGCTGAACCGCAAGGTAGTTAATTTGTATAGCTTATTTGAGGTATTAGTTGTTTGTTAAAGCTTGCAGTTGGAAGAGCACGATATGTTTAAAATGCAGTGCACGTGTATAGCCCCACAATCCAACGTATATTGCCCACAGAACTTTTTAGGTTTGCAACAGGTAATGATAATCTGTGAATAATCCACAATCTATGCCAGGTTTCCTTTAGGTTTGCTTTCTTACCAAGAGGTAGAACGTCGAATCGTTTTGTTTGAATGTTAATAAATAGAGAAGTATCGGATTTTTAATTTTTGAAGTGGAATGTGTAGAATGTTATTATACCTTTGTATTGAGGTGTTACATGATCTCGTTGTAATTAGGAAGTGTTTTCTGTCGTGGCGCCTTCTCCCGATTTAATAAAATTAGTTGATGTTCAACGTATGTGGTAAAGGTTGTCCTTGATTTTGTCCGAACTCGATAACTGAATTCCGTTCATAAAAATGGAGCGAAATATTTTAGACGTGCACTTTATGAGTCCGTAAAGTTAGCAGAACACAAATTTCACGAACGGTGTAATTGCGTTTATAGGTTTGTGTTACGTTTCTGTCGGTTAATGCCGCTAAATTTTTAGGCACAACACACAGCTGCTGAAATGCCTTATTTGCGCCGGTTAGTGCCGCTAAAAACTGCCAAAACCATCTATGGAAATGTGCTCATTTATAGGTGTTCTGCTAACTTCATACTTGTTGAAGGTGTAAACGTCGAATTTGAGATCATCGATTAGCGAGGCGTTTGTGCCGGTTAGTGTCAATACAAACTTTTAGGGAAAACACACGGCTGTCGAAATATGGCCATCTCTAGGTGTTCTGTTAACATTCACAATTTGTGCCGGTTGGACATATAAACATCGACGTATAAACATTTCTAGGTATTCTGCTAACTTCACTTTTTTTGACGGCACAAACGTCGAAATTAAACTCATCCATTAGTGCCGCATACTTATACCTCATTTCTAGGTGTTCTGTTAACTTCGCCCTTTTTTGAGGTTAGAAGCGTCGAAATTATGTACGTCGTTTATTGTCTGTTTGTTTCGTTATGAACATTTTGGCAAAACACAAGGCTGTCGAAATACGGTCATTACTATATGTTCTACTAACTTCACACTTTTTGATGACACAAACGCCATTTAACGGCACGAATGCCAACACACAGTTGACAATATATTGCTATTTATTAGGTGTACTGCTAACTTCACACTTTTTAACAGCACGGCTGTCGAAACATAGACATTTATGGGTGTTATGCTAACTACACTTTTTTGACGGTGGAAATTATGTGCATTGGTTAGTGCCGTGTTTGTACCGGTTAGTGCCGTTATAAACTGTTTGGAAAACTGCCCATTCTTTTGACGACACAAACGTAGAAATTATGCTCTTCGATTAGTGCAGCTTAGTGCCGCTAAAGCGACAAACCCAGCTGTCGAAATATAGTCGTTTGTAGATGTTCTGCAAATTTTACACTTGCTGAAAGCGTAAACGTCGAAATTGGGTTTATCGATTAGAGGTGTTTGTTCCAGTTAGTGCTATTAAAACTTTTGGCAAAACACGGCTGTTGAAATATAGACATTTATAGATGTTATGCTAACTACACTTTTTTGATGGTCGGTGGAAATTGTGTGCGTTGGTTAGTGCCGTGTTTGTACCGGTTAGTGCCGTTACAAACTGTTTGAAAAACTACACAATCTTTTGGCGACACAAACGAAGAAATTATGCTCATCGTATTGTGAAGCTTAGTGCCGCTAAAACGACAAACCCAGCTATCGAAATATGGTGGTCTGTAGGTGTTCTGCTAACTTTACACTTGCTGAAGGCGTAAACGCCGAAATTGGGTTTATCGATTAGTGTTTGTTCCGGTTAGTGCCATTAAAATGTTTTTGGGGAAACTCTCGACCATCGAAATATGGCGATTTCTAGGTCTTCTGCTAACTTCACACTTTTTTGATGACGGTACAAACTACGAAATTCTGTGCATCAGTTTTTGCCGGTGAGTGCCGTTACATTTTACTTTAATACAACAGGTAATCTGAATAATATTTATTTGTATATTTAAGAGATCAAAATGTCTAATTAATTTCAGCATAAAATAACTAAAACGATATTTTTCGTAAAGCTTTACTATATTAAATAATTTCTAATTTAACACAAACTATATAAGCATATAATCAATCTTTACTTAGAATTCAAAATGGAGTATGATCAACACTGTATTTAATACTAAAACATATACTTGACCTATGTCAACAACAGTACAGTTATTAGGTTATGCACTCAAATTTGTCTTAGAAACCGTTAGCCGTTTAGATGTTTCTTGTCATTATAACCATTTCAAAACAACACTACTGGCTTGTTATTTACTTAAAACGTGCTTTGCATAAAAGGATACTTATTACTTACATTTTCTTGCACTCAAATAAATATAAGTTATTCAATTTATTTTCAAACGAACTGCAATTTGAGAACTTTATTTCCCATCAATATGATGAACATACGGTAAGGTAAGATAATTTTCATTTGTCTTCAACGTACAAATAAACAAAATGTAGACCATTCTATTAAATAAGATAATTTTTAATTTGTCTTCCACATATAAATAAAGGAAATGTAGATCAGACAACGAAAGCAGACGTTAGACGACGAAAGCAGATATGTCTACAGTGTGCGTTATTGATGCAAAACAAAGGTATCTCCATTTATAATTCTTGATGATGAAATTGCATTATCATCCACGCCATTTTATGCATTTTAACTTCGTGACGTCATCCATCACGCTTTTGCAACGATACGAAATTCATTAACATAAGAGCCTTTTCTTAACACAAGCGATTTCCCTTAAAATGTAGGGGCTTCCCTTGTTCCCTATTAAGTATAATATGTACAAAATGTAATTAAAAGCCGTTACATACCTTATACAAGGGAGCAAAACTTAAAAAACATAACGTACTAAACTGGACGGTAGGAGAAACGGAAATAAAGTCAGTTCGCGTCGAGTTGCGCATAAAACAAAACTGATGTGTCTAAATACTCATTACAGGCGACTAAAATATATACACAGAGATTCGTAATTATGTACACTAAAGAGAAAATATCGACATATACCAAAATTTAATTATTGAAAGAAAAACAGATACCAACGTAATGTAAATATATTTACCAACAATAACACAATCTCGAAACTTAAATTAAGGTAACGATAACCAAGAATTGGCACGTTACACCGCAAGCGGCACTAACCGGCACAAGCGAACCTATGCATAATTACATTTATTAACACTACTGTGCACATCAATTTTATTGTCAAATAAGAATTTTTTTACAAAACTTAAACTTATATCAAAATGGCTGTTACATGCACTAGAAAACGCGATTAACAAAATAAAAACAGTTTTAGGAATGCAAAGATAGGACGATATGGGGGAAAATTGTTTGTGGTAAGTAAATGTAAGAGATAGAATACGGTTTCTGCCCATCCCGAATGGATGGGTATGTTTTTGTTTGTTTAAAAATTATTAATAAAATTTATACAATATTACACTGACAACGAAAAAGGCAGTCTAGACCAATCTATTGAATACATGTTAATATATTAATCTATGCGTTTTTAGCAAATATAAGATGAAGAGGATATAATGCAACACAAGTAATCATATTAGTAATTAGATGCTTTGTAATATAACAGTATTTTAAAGTCACATGTGCATACTGTGCTGTAAAAGCAATTGTGCTCGATATGTGGCTATTTTTAAGAGAAAGAAGAAGCGGTAGATAATGAGTAAGATTTGAATGTTCTGGTAGCGGTAGCCCTGCAAGTGTGGCAGTGTCGTGTTGTGTTCTATGTACAAATTTAATACACTTACCGTCTGCACACACACTAGCAGAATGCACTTAACAACCACTACCATAACATGCCAAACAATGTAAATTTTGATTCTTAAACATTTATGTAATATTCGCAAATAAATATTTTTGCCAACTAACAGGTCACATTGACTTCCTACTAACATGTACATGTTACTAACATACGCTGTACACTTTTTGTGCTGCTAGAGCAAGGAGGCTGGGATCCGCACCTTGGTCGCTCTTGATGACCAGGGAGGTGAGTCACTCCACTCCTCACATATTTAAACACCCATTCCCATTATCCTACCTTGCATTTTTCTACATAAAGTTCTGTGCCTTTACGTACTTTTTTTAGACTTTTTTATTGTTTGATTATATTAATTTAATTTATGAAAAATTACAACAAAACTAATAATTTACATTTTTATTAAACAGCAACAATCATACTTATATACATTTAACTTCATATTTATCAGTGCTAGTTATTAGGGAATTTTCACAGTTTTTTCCATACACTGCATGCTTGTTTGTCGAGCTTTGCTTAAACTTGGCAGCGCAATTTTTTAACTTACTCTTAATTGCACTCTATGTTACACACTATTGTGGTAATGTGTGATGTACATGTAGTAATGCCACTGTATTACATTTTTATTATTATGAATTAGTTATCACTATGTGAATGCTTGTTACTAGTGTCATATGGTGTTATAGAGCGAGGAAGCTGGAGCCCAGACTCTGCAATTATTAGAACATCAAGGCGGTAAGATTTTAGTCAGTTGTTTCCTTGTAATAAACTAACAAGGATGGTTGTTGTATTTTGTTGGGTTTATATATATTTAATCAACTGATTGGTTTATGGGTTGCTATATAACTTTATTGGTTTCATGTTCTGGGCCTCTGCTAAGTTAACAATGAGAATAGATGGCAAATACACATTTTAATTGTGCTCACTAAGTGAACATTGTTGAAATGTTAGTCAGGTACCTTCAGTTGACTGTATTGATGTTTATAGAGCCACGAGGTCGGAATGAAAACCTTAGTCATGCTGGATGAGCAGGGTGGTAAGCATCTAATTGCTGACCCGCAACCTATGCAACCTATTTATCTCAATTCCCTACATTAAATCCTATACCCGTTTTAAAATAATTACAACTTTACATGCCTCTAGCAAAACATTTGAAATTCTGCTAAGGCTAGTTCAATTTTAATTAATTGTTTTCAACAAAATAAATATTTACCATAAGCACTTTACAAATTTAAACTGTTTTATTTTGTTGAATATGTAGAACACATTTGACCTTAATGTGTTTATTTGTAAATAAAGTAAAAAAAGATAATAGAGGGCTACTCTTAATTGGGCAGTTGTATATATTTTTAATACACTAATGTATAGGTTTTAAGAAGTTGTTATTGTTGTTTAAGTATCTTTGTTTACTTTTATAACTAAATAGTATTTTTTTCCTTTAATTAATTGTTTACAAATTTTATTACTATTTACAAGATTTATAAAACTTTTTTTACAAAATAATGTTAGTGGATACTGGCAACTGTGGTTACATAAATACACTTGTCATTTGTGGTAATTCTGTCCTTTCATGTCTGTTTAATGTATTAAACTTAAAATGTATTTTTTTTTCAAATAGACATCAACGAAAAGACAATTTCTAATTTTAGTTATAAAATATCGCTTTAATTAATTAAATCATAACTAAATTTATTGCTTACAACCTCCCTTTTTAATTTATAATTTAATAATTCTAGACCTAAACGTTAAGTTTGTAAAGTGCATAATTTCAAGCATAAATATTCTTTGATATTAGTTTACACAAAATGTATTGAGTCAGGCAAAATATTTCCAGTCCTTCTTATCCTTTTTACATAATATCCTACAATTAATCATAAAATACTATCGTATTAACATAACCTGTTTAAAGTATTTTGTACAGACTAAAATTGTGGAAGCAAAATACTTTAAGCAATTCACAAGTATTAAGATTATGTACATAATTCGATGACATGATTCAATCAATACACACCAAAGGACTAACACTATCAATGTAAGTTAACACACCCCCACATTACTTTAAACGTTCTTCACACTCTCGATGCTCGAGCTACTATAACTGCTGCTGCTTTAATTTAGTTTTGCCATTGTAACCTTAGTAGCATGCTATTCAGTAGTTGTAGTGCATAATAGATAAATATTCTGAAGGAAGTGGTTATAAGATCGTAATTAGGTATATCTTATTAACTTCTGCCCTATAACGGATTACTTAACGTTTTGCTATTCCTTGGAATCTATACTCCATTCATTTTGTTACGCTGCTATTTAACAGTTTAATATAACAATTTATACTTTTTATACCTATGATTGATACATTGCATACATACTTCCTGTATATTTATGAATTTTGATTCAGTTTATATCATTCGTTCGATTGTCTGTGATGACTGAGACATTGTATCATTGAATTCTTATCGCAGAAGGTATTAAGTCCCTATCTATAATTTAACGTTAAGCACCACAATAATAATTGATTTTTTTGTGAATAAATAATTTTCGATTTATTTTTAAATTTAATTTGTGTATGACTATTTCTTCAGAAATCTGGCATGTGCATGATTATTTTGTTATTAATTCATGTTTACACATCATTCATAAAGTATTGTATTTAATATATTTGTAAACAGTGTAATTTACTATCTTTATATCCACGCAGAACAACTCGATCGGATTGAAGATGGAATGGATCAAATTAATACAGATATGCGAGAAGCTGAGAAGAATCTTACAGGAATGGAAAAATGTTGTGGCCTTTGTGTTCTTCCATGTCAAAAGTAAGTAAATTAGTCTAATTTATCCAGTTCTAAAATTAAATTACTAACGTTAGATTAGTGTGGTAAACCAAATGTTACATGTTCTATTTATAGTTATTTATTTGATAAAAATAACCTAAATTGTTTTACCATTTCACTATTTATATGTGCCTATTAATGCATGTGTTTACAAAAGAAATAATGAAATAAAATATCAAACTAGTGCCGTATTCAGATATTTAAACTGAAGATCTGCTGAGGATCAATCTGCATAATAAATAGCAACTCAGTTGTGTGATTCTTACTAAAGGAGAATCATTAGTACATTCGATAAATGTCAAAATTGATCAAATTTGTTAGTGAATACCACCTGATTTACATTTATATAGGTTTTAATTCTGAAACAACAAGTCTACATGTAGCTGCTTAAACAAATAATAATAATCTTGCCATTTCACTATATGTATATGCTTATTAATGCATGTGTTGACAAAGGAAATAATGGAATAAAATATTAAAATAGTGTCGTAGTATCATATTGAAATACTTAAACCGAAGATCTACTGGGGGTAAACCTGCATGGTAAATAGTAATGTACCTGCTAAACTCAGTTGTTTGATTCTTACTAAAGGAGTGTTATTATTACATTCGGTAAATGTCGAAATGTATTAAATTTGTCAGTGAATATCACCTGATTTACATTTTTATAGGTTTTAATTCGTTAACAAAAAGTATACATGAGCTGCTTAAACAAATAATAATAATCAAATTTAATTCCAACAGACAGGTGCCCAAATATATGAAACACAAGTAATAAAATGATAAAACTTAAACCTAAACAAAAAATATCTACAAAATAAAAAGTAAGTATAATAAGAATTTAAAAAACCAGAATCTTGTGTTATTAGCCCACTGTAATATTGGCAATAATCCAAAATATTAAAAAATGAAGCATATCATTACATATACGGGGATGTCTGGTTACTAAGGTATATTTGCTCCGATCAGGTTATTGTCATTGTTTTAGGTTATGTACAACGTGCTCAGTGACAGTCGCAAAATGTTAGTTCCTATCGAAACTTACTCTAAATTTGAAGTGCGAGCGGTCATTCATTTTTTACTGGCAAATAATGAAACACCTACCGACATTCATAAAAAAATACTGAACACATACGGAGAAGGCATTAAGAATACGCAGCACTTCGTGGAAACCATCAGAAACTTCCAACCAAACCAGGAAGAAATACTGGTAGGCTTCGACATTGTGAGTATTGACAAATGTGCATTCCGATAAGGCACTAACTATCATAAGGGACAAGCTGGAAAACGATGAAATGTTAGACGAACGCACGCAACTCTCGGTAAACACAATAATGGAACTTCCGACAATATGCATTAGAACTACATATTTCCAGGTAGAAGACAAATTCTACCAACAAGAGTTTGGGGGCAATTGCTTCCCCATTATCACCCATAGTGAGCTATATATATATATATATATATATATATATATATATATATATATATATATATATGACTGAAGACCAAGCGATATCCGAATTCACAGAGAAACCATGGATGTGGCTTAGGTACGTGGACGATACTTTCGTAGTTTGGCAACACGGCAAGCATAAACTAGATGAATTCCTAGATTACCTAAATAGCCACGCACCCTCCATAAAATTCACAATGGAATTGGAGTCGGAACAAAAACTGCATTCTTGGATGTACTTGTACACAGGAATGACAACACTTTCACAAGTGTATACAGGAAATCTACCCACACGGGGAGGTACCTACACTACAACTCCAATCACCACAAAAACGTGAAGTTCGGCGTGGCAAAATACGTGTACGATAGAACAATATGCTCAAAACAAGGGGACCTGAACAAAGAAAAAGAAAATGTCGCTGAAACACTCTAAGAAAATGGCTACTCTGATCTAATACCTAACGTAAACGGGGAAAGGGTAACCGAAAAAGAAGAACCTAAATATTCAGCGATAATACCATATATACAAGATACCTTAGACAAAATACGAAGGATAGGCAGGAAATACAAGATACGCCCTGCCTTCAAATCGACCAGAACGCTCAGGGGGATATTAACCAAAACCAAACCACACAATAAAGATCAGAACTCCAAGAATTGGGTATACAACCTACCATGCGAATGCGGCAGAGCATACATAGGAGAGAGCAGTAGACCACTCAAAGTGAGAACGCAGGAACATAAGAACAACGTCCGCAAGGGCGAAACAGAAAGATCAAGAATTGCCGAACATATCTGGAACGAAAACCACCGCATCTAATGGGATAACATACAGATAGTGGCAAAGGACGAGAACACAACTGGTCGGAAACTCTAAGAAGCCACATACATCTCACTAGCAGAAAATCCAACAAGTCAAGCTAGTGTGGAAATGAAACCTATATGGATTCCAACAATGCGCGAAGAGCTTAAGCTCAATACACCTCCGCAAGAAGTTACGGCGCAACATGCGCAATGAACTTCTGCGCAACCACGAAAAAGTTAAAAATATATATTGGATTACTAAGTGGCTCAGCGGTACAGGTGTCAGGCTAGTAAGTGAAAGGTACCAAGTTTGAATCTGAGAGTAGTCGTGTGCTTGGGAAAAAATTATATAACGTATGAATTCGACTCAAGTGTGAAAACAGCCCTTCTCAGGACTAAGCCTGATGACGGAAGCAGAGTCCGCTTCCGAAACGTCGCGCTTTAAAAGCAAAAACTGTGGAAATAGGCCGATCAACTCGACTGAAAGGCATTATGAGTTGAAAACAAGTAGTTCAAAAGTGGACGCACAAAATCTGAACGATGATCTCGAAGGTTTGCGACGAAAACCATCAACAACAAAAACGGATGAGAATCAATTAAAGCTCGATACACTGATTCGAGAAGACCGTCGGTTAAAAATACGGGAAATTCCTCTACTGACCGGCGTTCCTAAAAGCTCTGTTCAAGAAATCGTATCTCAATTAGACTATCGTACCGCGAGATGGGTACGAAAACTGTTAACCGACCAACACACGCAACGAATATCGGCGGCAATGGAACTGTTAATGCATTATCGTCAGGAAAACGGATTTCTAGAGTCTATAGTTACATGAGACGAAAGCTGGGTACACCACCATAATCCCGAATCAAAAAATACTCGGTGACGTGGAAGCATGCGAGTACATCAACGCCGAAAACATTAAAAGTTCAGTAGTCTGCAAAAAAGACAATGGCAACTGTGTTCTGAGATATGCAAGGCATTTTTCTCATAGAGTTTTACCGCCGAAAACGATAATCAACAGCGATATTTATTGTCAAACTGTCGAAAAACTGCACAAGCCATTCGGCAGAAACGAAGAGGAAGGTTGACAAAAGGAATCAGGTTGTTGCTTGACAAAAGACCGCACACCTCAGCTCAGACGAAGGCCTGCCTTCAGAAACACAATTGGGAAGGAATTTGTAATTCACAAATGTACCTTAGTAACCGGACATCCCTCGTAGTAATACATCAGTAACTATCACAATAAAAAAGAAACGATCATTTCTGCGGACCTTTTTCTAAAACGAGCAATAATAACCCTCTTTACTTTCCAACCTACATATACATATAGGTATAGAAGGTTATGTAATCGAATTTTTTTTTCACTATTGCTAAATTGACTTGTTAGCTCATTTTACTACAAGATCGGCTATGATGTCTGTATGTGTGGCTGTGTGTGTCTATCCATTATAACTCCAGAATGAAAATACCCACATACTTAAATTTTTTTGTTTTCATTTGGCTTGGAGCTGATTAGATTTTGGGAGAAATCCAGCGGCGGTGTTTTTGGTTTTTATCAAATGTTTTTAAAACAGCTGCATACTTTAAAGATATAAAAATACCTAGATATAGACCTTAAACATATCGATTAATTATGTTCTATGCAATTTTTGATACGACGGGTAATTTAGCTGCAAAAAATTCCTTTGGAAGAATTAAGTGTTTCAATATCTGAATAACTATTAATTTTATAAGAAAAGTATAGACATGTTTTTTAAAGAAAATTTAATTTTACATAACTTTTCTTTATAAGGTTTCTTAATATAACGCAAGTTAGGTCTAAAGATTAATTAAGTATCAATGAAAATGGCTAAACTATATTATTGATATCTTATAGAAGTGGGCGGCTTTGGAATTTTTTTAAGTTGGCATGTATGTATTATACTCTATCTGACATGAAGTTTTCGTCATTCTGACAGATTATTTTTTTTTCACAATGTTGCCTGTTTGCGTTATGAACGTATAAAAGAGGTTGCATAGTTACCCTAAAATAGTTATTTGTATTACAAGGCCAGAAAATGGGTGTTCGCGAGTACGAGTAAACTTTGCAAATTTATGAGTACTCGCAAACTATTCTATGGTAGAGTGGTGCACAAGATTTTTTGTGCCGAACAATTGTTATTAAAATCAGTAAACAAAATTGTTGTACTTTTTAAAATTTCATACGTGTTGAAATTAGGTTGACAATACTGACAACTGACAGTAACCAATATAACCTAAAAAATACATTTGCGGAATTATTCATTACTCTTTTGTAGGTATCTTACCAATTTGTTGACTTTATAATAATTTATAGATGTAATTTGTAGTTTATAAGGAACTGATACGGACATAATAACGCGACTAGGCTTTGTCAAATGTCGAATATTCTATCGGTTCGGTCACTACAACGAATACAAACTGTACCGCACGCATTTACGGTCTGCATATGCCCTATTACAAAACGAAAGCATTCAAGTTATAATCAAAATTATTTCATTTCTTTTAATTTTTCTAAGTTAGCGTCTAGATGTCTATTAATCTCTGTTAGACATGAAGTTTTCAACGTCTGTTTGACATAGATTATTGTTTTTGTTTTTACAATGTTGCATATTTTCGTAATTAACTTATTGCAAAAGAGGTTGCATATATTATTTTAAAAAGTGTTATTAAAATTATTTTATTTCTTTTAATTTCCATTTTGTAGGTCGGAAGGTCGTGTGGTGTTCAACACCAGGCTATGATTTGGTCATAATATTAGTTCATGGTGTATCTAAATAGAAAGTATACATATGCAGATTCCAAATTTTGGGAATATTAATTTGGTTAAGGAAGTTACTGCAATCTATTTTGTTATTAAGTATATTGTAGACAAAAGATACAGAATGGTAATTACATCATAGATAAAGAGGTTCAACTGTTATAACACTTATAACAAACGGTTATTATCAAAACCTGATACTGGATACATGGACATTGTAACGTTGAATATCTTCTAATAGACTACAAGCCCAGCGAAAAATCCAGGGGGCCAAATGACCAATCATGAAAAATATGTAGGATTGTAGTGTTATATGAGACAAAAAATTTAGGCACTATGCCGTCAATTATGGTCGATACAGATGAGTATGCAGGTGAACTCCACTATCAATGTTACAGGTGGGGTATTTAGACAAAATATTTTTTACGGCATTTCTCATGTTACAGAAAGATAATCATTTTGAACCTAGTGCCGTACAAAAATAACGGCAACGGTAGTGGAAGCCAGATAATTTGCTCTTTCCACCATTTTCTCATGATTTATAAGTCATGTAATACTCTACGGCGTTTGCATTGTTCAATGTTGCTTATTACGTAGAATCATTTCTCAGCAACGCCGTTTATGTTTACTGGATCAGAGGAGAGAAACCTCGGATATAACTCCTACATTGAAGTAGTATAGTTGTATCTAATTTAATGATTTCAATTTTATTTCAAGAAAGAACGATATTTTTTTTCATGCCGTACATGATTAATTTCCTCCGAAAAAGCCAAATTGAAGGTGAAACATTTTTTACGACATCAACATATTTTGTTAATACTTGAAACAATAATCAATAAAAACTGAATGTCATACAAAAAAAAATGGTTCTAGATGACTGGAAAAGCATTTCACAATTCTTGAAAATTGATTTTATGTTTGCAAATTTTTCTTTTTTACAAATGTGGTTTAATACTGTACCGCGTTTGTATTTTTCAATTTTTATGATTACACACATTGATTATTATTTAACAATTCCGTTGATATTTGATGCTGCAGCGGTGAGACACCACGATCCCAACCACCTCCATCAGACTTGTATAGTACAAGAACATTGCAACATGTACGGCATTGATGCCAACATTTTATTTAACATTTAGAATAATTTTTAAGAAATGTGCCTTATAAAAACCATAGTCTAAAAAAATTCAATTAAATGTTAAAAAAATAATCCAAATGTAATATCTATAAAAATTCAATATCATAATTATTATCTATGAAAAAAAATACTGTATTCTATACAGCGTGTCCAGGATAAAAATGTTCAGCATGGGATCTCACTTATTTGAAGAGTTAACACTTTAGTCAAATTACGAAAGTTACCTTATTCTGGGCCTAATTTAATAAACCAAAAGCATTTGACGTACTTACCATGGCTTAGGTACTTGAAGTTAACAAAACACTGAAATTTTCGATCTTGGTTTTTATGTAATTAATCAAGTAATAAGATAAATTTGGTCTTAAGAGTAATACATTATTAAGGCACCTTTTCGAGAGTAATCAAAATATGACGCTAGGGTCTTGTACATGTACTTTGTTTTTTCTTATGGATTGTGGCAGGTTTAGTATTAAATTCTGGTAGCACTTAAGTATAAATATTTACAAAATATGTTCAATTAATGCACCATTTTGTACCAAATAAAAATAACACCTTGTAACAGTTGAAATCAGAGCGTTTTGTAACATTTGTGGAGAAATCGTTCGAAATATGTCTATAACAACTCGTCGTGTATGTTCGTCATTATTGAATGTGTGAACATAAACATTTTCTTTCAGATAACAAAAAAAAATAATAATAACAAAGAAAAAAATCTAATGGGGTTATATTCGGACATCTTGCCGTCCATGCAACTGGGCCGTGTGTACCAGTCCACTGGTTGTTTTTGCGTGTTTTTTCGCTGAAATCAAAAAAATATTACAGATCTTGGTGCACCAGTAATATTTTCAATTTGTCGAGTTGATGTTGATGGATTTTCAACAACTGTCAACAAAACCGTATTTTCATTTTGCGGATTATGTCCTTTTTTGCGCTTTCGAACAGGTTTCCGTAGAGCTTTAAATTATTACATAGTCTTCTGAAAACCATGTGACAAGGCTGCCTTCTTTGTAGGTATTTGTTGAGATATATTCGGCCAGCTTCTAGAAAACCGAAAGTTTCCATCACAAACTTTAATCACGAACACCAAGAGCACTTGTGACGGTTAGAATGAATGAAGTTTTATTTCTAGATATGTTAAAATGGCATAGCCAGCTACGACATTTTAATTGCAAAGCTAACTATTCAGAATAAAAAAATGAAATATTAATAAAGCGAAACGACTTAAAGACACATGTGTGGTACATTGTTAAAAAGAGGAAGACAAATGCTATCAGAATTTAATACTAAGCCTGCCACGATCCATAAGAAAAAACAAAGTTGATGTTATTTTCCAGAAAACCTGAAGATGTACAGAAATCCTAGTGTCATATTTTGATTACTCTTGAAAAAGTACCTTTATAATGTATTATTCTTAAGGCCATATTTCTCCTATTCGCTGAGTAATTAAATAAATACCAAAATCGACAATTTCAGGTTTTTGTTAATATCAAGTAAGCTATGGCAAGTACATCTAATGTCTTTATCCTATTAAATTAGGCCCATAATAAGGTCATTCTTTTTGTGATTTGACCAAAGTCGTAACTATTCTAATAAGTGATCCCCCATGTTGAACATTTTTATCCTGTGTACAGTGTGTACAAAAGTAACGTAACTTGTTAATATTTCGGTTTCTGATAGGTTTACAAAAAAAAGTTTCAAATAAAAGTTATACGAAATAAATCAAGCTATCAGAATAAGTCATTTAGAATTATACAGGGTGCGCCGTTACTCCAGAATAACAGTGATTTATTTCTTAAATGGTACACCCTGTATATTTTTACATTTTTTGAAAATCTATCAAATTAGAAACACAACCGTTAAAACCGCGTGTTTCTAACTTTATTCGTTCCAACGTTACAGGGGTTTGGAAATAAAATTATTAAAAAAATTGCATGGCAAAAAAAAGGCTTCTGTCATTACTTATTTCTAAATGTCATTAGTGACAATTAAAAGTCTAATTCTCTTACTCTCCCTGGTTATTTGTTAATGACCTTAGTAACGATATTTTTTATGTTGAAATTTTATGGTTATGTAGTTACTTTTAAAATTTTACTGTTTACCGAACAGGAAAGAATAACGATTCTGATGATGAGAAGTTACGGTGATCGTAAAAGAAGTTATGATGAGGGAGCTCAACTATTTAATGGTACTTATTCAAATCGTAACCCAATTACTAAAACTGCAGTTTGGAGCATTGTGAAACATTTTGAAGAAGTGGGTTCAACTAATAATCGCTCTAAAAGTGGCCAACTAAAGAAAGTAACTAATGACGAAAAAGCCTCGGACATTATGCAACCATTTGTAGATGATCCTTGTGCATTAGGCCGGAGTGAAAAAAAAAATTTTTCATAATCGAATAGTACTATGTGCCAAAAGTTGTACCCTTATTAGTATAACTTCAGTGATTTTTTTCAAAATTTTTAGAAGTCATCTTCTTTCCCCGCAATACGTCTGAAAATGGTGAATAATACATTTTTCTCTAGTTGCCTTCTTTCGCCGCACAGGATCTGATAATTGACCAAAAAACAACGGCAAAGCTGTTTTTAAGATCTCTATAAAATTCAGTGAATATTATAATAGTATTAATCACTATTAGACTAATTAAAATTAGTGTATACGTGTGTTTACGAACGTAGTAAAACATAAATTAATTAATTTAATGTTAAACTTGAAACTTATCTACCCGACCACATCGCCCCCATCGGGCAGAAACATTGCAAATCTGACTTCTCAGATAAATCAACTTGCAACCAGCAACAAACGTAATGAAGGAGTAGTCTTACAGTAAAGTCTGTACCGAACGGTCGATATGAACTCAGTTCATTGAACTGTTATTCTTATTAGTTTTGCCGGTTTTATGTGTCTAAGTGCAAACAACAGTTAAGTTATTACCAATTGGTACTTCTAGTTAGACTATTCTTAATCGTCTTTTGTTTTGTTTTCAATTTGTTTTAATTTAAAAAATGTCTGTGACACGAAATAAAACTTACTGTCCCATTTTCCGTAATCCAGTTGAATTAAGAAATAACTCCGGAATATTGCCTACAAAAGAAGAGGTTCTAAAATACTACAATCATATTAGACAAAGGAAGCAAGGTGAGGGTCAACATAAACCACAAACAGGTGAAATTTATAGGGAAATTGCTGCCACAATAGAAGCAATATGGAAGCGAGCATCTATTCCCGTTGTGCATTCGGTGACAATAATAAACCAAATTGAACGAGAACACAAAAAGCTTAATGACATTCTCAAGTATTATAGTAAGGCGCGTAAAGATACACCAAGTCGTCGCCTGAGAATTGATTTGTTGAACATCCAATTTTTCAAGAAATTGAGTTTTATACACCAAAGTTTTTATTGTTGTATTGGTCTGTTAAATGTGACAATATTCGAAGGAAATCTCAATATTATAAGGGATTTCTTACTAACATTTTGTTTAATATCCAGTATTAAAATTAATTTTTTCAGATTGTTTTGTTCATTATCCGGATACTGAACAAACCAATGCAAAACATTATACCATACTAATGCTCGTTTTGTTCAATATCCATTTTAGCCAATCAGAGCTTTCTTTCTCACTACATGTGACTTCAAAATCCATTCTTAAATCATTCGTTATTGTTTTGTTCCACGAGGTAGACTCTTTGCATCAGTTCTGTTTGTTTAATAAACTTTAGTTTTAAATTGTGTATTGCTTCAATATGTTCGAAGAATCACCCATTCCAGATTTACCAGCAGAAGAGTGGGTTCGAACATGATAATTTTCTAATCTCAAGTTATTCTATGTATAACCTTACATTTAAAAGTTCCCGCATTAAAAAATTAACTTTTTAGGAATTTTATATTTATATTTTTTTACTAAAATTAGTTAGGTAATTTTTCAGGGGTATAGTATAAATACTTGTAGAATATTATACTTCTACGGTTTTGGTTATAAATTATAGCTTTATACCGTGCATTTCGTACTTAAGCGCGCATAATACGTTGAGCAAAATTTGTTTAATTCTGATACTTAGGGCGATTTTTTTTGGTTTTCTATCAGCTTAGTATTTAGTGAAAAATAGTAAAACCTTGCCGGCAATCTAGGGTGAACCCTTTTTGAAAGATATGTATAATTAAGAAATGTTGTTCATTCCTCGAATTAATTAAGTAACATTTTAGAATCCTGGAAGAAATAGATATTGGAAGTCGTCACCCTCCTCTCTCCAGTGTTAAGAGAGCTCTCAAATTTGATGATATTATTTCATTTCCATTTCCTGAGCTCGAATCAGTTACCGGTACAAATAAGAAACTCAATAAAATTAAGTGTAGTGATGAGATAGCTAATAATGATATAGGACGTAAAGATAAAAGAAATGAAAATAGAGATCTGAATATTACAACACAGTCGGAAAAATGTAACATCGAAGACAGTACCACCATTGAAGAATCTGAATCACACTCTGGTGAAATAATCTCAAATAGACAAAAAACTAGAAAGAGGCAAACAAATCCAAACCCTTGGAAGCAGAACGTAAGGAAAAGGAAGAGAGAGCATGGGGAAGATTATATTAATATAAATGGGAAGAAAATGTTTCATCGGTCTATCAAACCTGCTTGTGATGAAAAATGCTTGATGAATTGTACCAAGAAAATTAGCGAAGACGATAGGGTACTTATTCATAAACAGTTTTGGCAGTTGTCTGACACGAAAAAAGCACATTTTTATAGCAAATATGTTTCCCGTAAGGAGCCTAAAAGAAAGAGAACTAAAACTGTAGTAAGTAGAAATAGTAACGTTTTTGTGTATAATCTTGAAATTAATGGCATGTCTAATCGTGTATGCAAAGTGTTTTTCCTTAACACATTGGATATCAGTCAGCAACGGATTTACTATTTTTTTAAACATGTTCAAAATCCAATTACGAATGTTCCTCGATCCCCTCTGAAAGGAAAAAATGTGAAGCATGCAACATCCGAAGAGAAAGTAAATGAAGTTAGAGAACACATTAAATCGTTTCCTACAATGGCCTCCCACTATTGTCGAAGTAGTTCCACGAAAATGTATTTAGAACAGGGGTTAAACATATCTCGCATGTATGACTTATACGTAGAAAAAAGTGATGATCCAGTGAAGTACAATATTTACAGGAATTTATTCAACACCGAATTCAACCTTGGTTTTTTTAAACCAAAAAAGGATTTGTGTGATAAATGTGAAGAGTTCAGGGCAGTAAAACATCCAAACGAAAAACAAATAGCAGAAAATATACAGCATTTAAATCTAAAAGAACAATGCTACAAGGAGCGCACAGCTAATCGTCAATTAAGTAAAGAAAACTTGACAATAAACAAACTGCTGTGATCACATTTGATTTAGAAAATGTTTTCAGCCTTCCAAAACGTCAAATTTCAAACTTTTTTTACAAATACAAGTTAAATACATATAACTTGACTGCCCACTGCAATTTAAATAATGTCGTTTATAATGCAATATGGCATGAGGATCTCAAAGGAAGGAGCGGAAACGATATTGCAAGTGCCGTCGTGAAAATTTTGAAGTCCGTAATAATAGACGTAAATACCATTACTCATATTATTCTGTAGTCTGATAGTTGTGTGGCACAAAATAAAAATAGCTTAATGACTGTTGCATTGAAAACGTTTTTGGACGGTGCGGAAAATGTAAAAGTTGTAGAACAAAAGTTTTCTGAGCCTGGACATGGCAACCTTCAAGAGGTAGACGCTGTCCATAGCATCATTGAACGCTTGAGGCATCAGGATATTCAGAGATTCGTTTAATGAAAAAGTACCCCAAAAAAAGTGTACATTTAAGGTGTTACAAATGAAGCCGAGTGATTTTTTTAATTATAAACTGGCTGCAGAAAATTTGATATTTTCAGAAGTTTGTTATTCGAAGGTGAAGCACTTAATTTATGAAACCGAACAACCTTTTACTGTGAACTTTAGGACTTCTTTTACGGATGATTTAATGTCTGTTAATATTGAAAGGATAAAGACTCCCAGAAATTCCAAACTTAAGAAAGATCTATCTACATTTTCAATAACGAAAAAAATGTTACCCGTAGTTAAAAATTCTACGCAAGAAGCAAGTTTGGCTCCCCTTAAAGTAAAACATTTAACGGGCATGTTGAAATATTTGGATGAACCTCATAAGAGTTTTATTCAACAATTTTGAAGAAATACCCTACTCAACTAAAATGAAGGTGTCAATCAATATTCAATGAAATGTTGTAATGCATTTGTTTATAAGATTTTGTTTTATTCGAAATTTCCTAACGATTTAATAATATTGAAAATAAATAGAAAATCTAGGATGTTTGGTTATTTTATTTGAAAGAGGGAGCGTGACAATTTTGAATTGGTTTGTTCGATATCATACCTTTTGTTCGATATCCTTCAAAATATAGCAAAGTTTATCTTTTTGTTCAATATCCATTTTCAACAAAAATCAATATTAATGGTACTACGTCACTATCTCATATATTAAAACTGTAATTACTAGGTCTGTTAGCCAGGTTATGCACCATTGATAGGTTGATGCCTTTAATGTGTTTCCCCACGAAACAACCAAATCTCGCCACATTAAAAGTCAATTAGCCACAGTGTGAAATTACAGATATGTGATATTGAACAAACCAATTCTCAGGCGACGAAGTGTTAAAAATAAAGTTGCAAAATTTAGAGAAAAGATCAACGATCTACGAGAGCAATGTCAATAGGAACGGTTGACCGCATAACGACTAAGAAAATTTTAAAAAGAAATGCAAGAGAACGCAAACAAAAAGAAAATACATGCACAAATGAACTAAAAAAGAGTAGATCTTCAACATGTGAATTTTATGAGTTATCCGACGATATGCAGTCCGAAAGCAATGTAGCGAAGCAGGAAGACGAAGAACTTGAGCAAATACAAATGCTGCCATCAACATCTTCTGAAAAACCTTCAGATAAAAATACAAAAACACCTCAAACAAGAATAAAGTTAGCAACTTTCGCCAGAACTTGCGACAGATATGTTGGATAGACCGAAGCCGCACTTGCCTCAGCTTTACTGCATGATCTAAACAAAGAAACTTCTGAAGATGTTGCTCTAATTATTGATAGAAGTAAAGTGCGCCGTGAACGAAAAAAATTGCGTATTCATTTACAAGAGACAGATTCGGCGAGAGAAGAAAGTCCCCTAGCGCTTTATTTCGATGGGAGAAAGGATAAAACTATGACAATGTTCGGCCTGAAAATTGTAGTGCAAGACAGAGTGTTACTACAGAAGAACACATTTCTATAATAAGTGAACCTGGCTCCAAATACTTAGGTCATGCTGCATCAAAATCTGGTGCTGCCAATAGTATTAAAGACGCTATTTGTGACGTTTTAAAAGAAAATCGCATTGACACAACGAAGTTATTGGCAATTTGGCTGTGATGGTACAGTTGTTAACACTGGTAACTTAAATGGGGTTATCTGTCGTCTGGAAAGTGAATTTGGAAAATATTTACATTGGATAATATGTCAGCTTCACTTTAACGAACTGCCACTGCGCCATATTATCGAAAAGATAGATGGGGTTACATCCGGACCTCGTGACTTTTCTGGACCTATAGGGAAGCAGTTGATACATTGTGAAAAGTTGCCTGTGACGAAATATCAACCAATTCAATGTACACTACCAGTAATCGACAAGACACTCCTTAGTAGCGACCAACAGTACCTTAAAGATATAATGCGAAGCTGTAAGTACTGGAAACTGTTCACCAAGCCTTGCTACACGAAGCCCTGGAAAATTATCGCACGCACGATGGCTCACCACAGCAAACAGGACTCTAAGGTTGTACGTAAGTGTAATTAATCCATCTAATAAATTACAAGACTTTGCCAAATTTATTATTAAAGTATACGCTTCAATGTGGTTCACTATTAAAACCCACCCGACTATAAAAGATGCACCCAAAAATCTGTGGCGCACAATTCAACTTAGTCGTTGTTTACCAGATGACTTAAGACTTATTGTCAATAATATTGTTCAACGCAATGGCTTTTTTGCTCATCCAGAGAGTTTGTTAGTGGCAATGCTTGCGGATAGTAGGAAACATATACGTGAGCTCGCTATTAGGAGAATATTGTTAATAAGAGCCAAAAACATTAGTCAGAATAAAACAAGAAAGTATATAATCCCAAAAATTAATTTCGATGCACCCAACTACATTGATTTAATTCATTGGCATGATCCTGAGTATAATTTGACCGAACCAACTTTAACCCAGCATTTATCCCAAGATGAACTTAAGCAATACCTTGAAGATGGAAGTCCAGAATTGCCTCTGCTTTTTAATTTACCGTGCCACACACAAGCTGTAGAGAGGTGTGTAAAAGTTGTTACTGAGGTGGCATTAGATGCCTGTAGTGAAGTTTCAAGAGATGGTTTTTCTTATCTAGATTAGACCAGATAAACAAAACTACTGTAACCTAACAGAAAAAAAAGTTTTTATTGTGAATTGAGAATATAACCCTTGATTTGGCGCACAATAACAATATGACCCTGGAAACAGAAGTTCGTATGTGATTGGTCGGTTTTTCTCGCTATGGCTAACTCAAGGGTCATAATGTTTTAATCTTAGTATATAGGTATTTTATATTCTAAGGTTTAAATGCGTACGGTTGCTATAACCCCAGATACAACCGTTTCGATTTTGATTTTTAATAATGGCGGTTATGATGTAATAAAGGTAATGATACACAAAGTTAAAAATCTTTTATTGTCAAAAAGAACGTCAATGTAACAAAAAAAAAACAGCAAGGAAACAACAATTAACTAAATTGAACTAGGAATGTTTTTCCTTAAAACATGGTAAACACAATGTGAGGTAGTTAGAACAGTCCATGTGCTAACCCTTTTGGCATTCTGTAGCTTCTTTGTATCCATCCCGATTCTATGTTTTGAATCTACTTCAAAACTGAGCAATCCTGTAATAATTTGCTCCCGTAAATTAAACATATCAATAGTTTTAATCGTGCTATGTTTATTGTAGACACCTCATGTATTCACGACACTAGTACCAAAGAGTACTTCCATTACAACCTTTTTTTTATCACTTAATACTTTTTCTAAGTTCCGTGTAATACCCAAACATCTGGTGTGATAGATCTGCTACTTTTTTGGCGTTGTTATATGCATTAACAGCCAAAGATCTTCGTACTTCTTTGCCCCTCTTTGTTCGTAAGGTTTCCAGTTCTACTTTATGACAAGGTATGTATCTATCCATTTCAGCACCCGACTTCCACTTTCGCTTTGCTCCCCATATATTTCCCCTTTTCGTAATTTCTTATTAATTACACTGAGAGTATTGCCCTGTCGTTTAGGTTTAAGAGTACCACAAAGATAAGTTTTCAGATTCAAAAGATCTTTAGACATTTGGATGTTTGAATAATAGTTATCCATATACAATATCCTTCCTTCATTTATGAGTCCTTTTAATCACGTCATACAAACATCGTACGTGTGGCCATGGGAAGATTGAGGAGGGCCATTTTTTCCAGCATAAACTTGAAAGCTACAAGTATAGCCATCTGGAGTACAAATGTTATACACCTTAACTCCATGTTTGTGCGTTTTCTTGGGAAGATATTGGCGAAAAACCTTCCATGACACAACCGTTTCGTTAATTCCTATATTTTTACCAGGAACTATAATTTTTTTATATTGTTGACATATAAGTTCAGTAATTTGTTTTAGTTTAAATAATCTATCAATATATGCTGTTGGATCTGCGTTATTTGAAAATTGTATAAATTTTAGTAGACAATCAATTCAATCGCGCTGAAATGTCTTTCGGATTAGATTGTTTCCAAACATATCATTTTTACTCCAATACAGACGCATTTTTGGAAAAGGGAAAATACCCATAATCATAAGAATGCCTAAAAATGTTCTTATTTCATTGCTTTTGGTTTCCTTCCACTTACAAACGAATGATCATGGTCGAAGTTGATACGTTTGGATGTATTCCGTAGCATATCTGTTAGTTTCCTTGACAATCATGTCAAGAACATCATCCGTATAAACTGTCTGTATATTTTGTATGGATTACATAACAATAAATTGTTCAAGTTTGGCTTTCTCTTGAGCAGAAAATGTGAAATTGCCTTGGGTATCGTGATATGGTCCCTACTTTTCTGGTATAGGTTTATTACGAATGCTGCAACGACGAGCAGGTGTCCTGACAATATTATTTTCATTGTTGCTGCTACCATCTTCATCAGTGTTACGTGATCCAGAGTCTTCTGGTATAATTTGTTTCTGAATGACACAGTCAACATCTTCGAAATCTGACGCATCACAAGGACCGTATTCGTCTTCGAGTCTAAATATGGTTCAGGGTCAGATTCTTCCTCTTCGGAAGATGAAAAATACTTTATTGTGGACGAAGGACCAGCCACATCAGTTATGGTCGATGAAGGACCTGTCATATCTATTATGGTCGATGGACGACCAAGCAAATCAAATCAATACACTCATTTGTCAAATCGTTTTGTGGCACTGGCGATGAACTATGTCCGGTAAAGTCACTTTGTCTATTCACTGTCATTGAAAAGTCATTAGCAGACTCGGACTGCACCAAGGACACGATTTTTTTTACCTCTTGACGCCATCATTTACTGTTATTGCTTATTCAAACATCTGAAACAAAGAATACAGTGTGAATAAGTCATTATTACCACTTGTGCCATAAGTGTGATGGCTATGAATAGGAAATCACTCCTGTAACCGTCATGTAATACGGATGGTATAAGAAAAAAATTACGAAAAAGCAGGCAAAAACATAAAATAAAAGCACAAATAACTTCTAAAAATATTCAGATTGGTGTAACACCAATTTTACACACTGACGGCTCTGGGTTGGGTCTGTCATTGTCAATGTTGGTGCCAACGTGTTAAATAGATGGTAGATGTAACTGATTTAGTAAGGGAATTCCATAAAATTATATCTAATCCAAGTTTTATAATCCAAATTTCCAAAATCATTAATTATCGAAACTTGCAAATATCACGTACGCGAATATGTTATCTACCTATTATCTATCTATGAATATGAACTTGTGGTTAAATGCAAGCAGCTTTAATAAACTTGCCAAGGCTGGTGTACATAAATATAGCGAATGATTCAAGTTCCGAGATATTTATAATGCTAGCGTAATATTAAATTAAATATTCACCTTAGTAACCGTGTTAATGACAAAAATGTAATTGTGCGTTAATCTTCCCTTTATCTGGGCGTAATGAATATAATATAATTTACTAGCTTGTAGAAGGTCCTACCTTAATAGTAGGTAAGATTGGAGACTTCTAGAACACCGCCACATTTCCAAGGCCCCACATTTCCAAGGTTGCCACAAAAACCGGTTTCCCACCGTACCAAGGTCAAAAAAGCGCAATGTGTGACCTACTTACATATCATTACCACAAACCCACGGTCACAAACCCCGATTTCCTGTTCCACAACTACAAGGCTATCTGTGCGACATATCATTACCACAAAACCAGGGTCACAAGCTCCGCTTTTCTGTTCCACTATTACAAGGCTATCCGACCACGCTTTCCTGTTTCACAATTACAAGGCCATCCGTGTGACCTACTTTATGCTTAGCCACCTGCTTGCTACTCTATACCCCACTAGTATGCTTTTTACCCACTTGTATGGTTTTTGTCCACTTGTATGTTTTTGCTCAACCTCACTTTTACCAAAATAAAAGAAAACGATATATTAATATATTTAATTAATGTATTACTCAGATATATGATTTTCTTTAGGAATAAAACATTTTGATTTACTACACGTGCAAAGGTCCTCTCCACTTCCGTTTCAGTACATCTGCGTGGACGTGGTGCGAGGAGCTGAGCATACGTGCAATGTGGTGCCCATCGGAGATGTTCCCTGTAACGGATTGACATCTGGCTGCCATCGGTTTATTCTAACCCCACACATGAAACATTCAACCGTATCGTCTGAAGATGTGGAAATGAATCCTGCTGCAGCAAGCGATGAGGTGAGTGAACTCCAGACCATGTTCGATACGTTAGTAATCGTTTATCGAAACAATTGTAATACTGAGGATAATAAAGTTCGGTGGCACGTCGCACATGTTTTCACTAGAGGATAAACTAAGCGACTGGCATAAATATTTATTACATACAATATATAGACAGCAAAACAAACTATTAATAATCAACATAACATACTTCCTCACAAATAACAAGAATCATCATCATAAACATCATATAAAGTGGTTAATGGCGCTCTACATGATGAGCACCAGTATTCATCATGTGAAAGGTAGTACAACATTGTCCATCGCTCCATATGGGTGTGGTGGTCCACCACGCGGTAATCTCCTGGTTTCAACGTGGAGTAACATGCATAACATAAACACATACCACCAACCAGATGGTAGCGAATGTACAACGCAACTATGTGAGAGTAATCTTCAAACTACTCCCGAGACGTGGTCAGAGATTCGCTTACCCAAGGTGTCAAACCATGCTGAATCCACTTTACATCTTCGTATTGCATACGCACTACTGATGTTATGGAAGGCGGTAGTATTCCTTCCTTTTCAAAATTTACCCAGTTCGGAATTAATTGACATGCCCGTCGCGTACTAATTTGAAATAAGGTTTGTGGTTGGTACACTTCAGGAGTCTTCCAATCGTCTTGCACTGGAGTAACTGACATAGTGCAGATCGGTAACTATGGTATATGTAAAAACCCCTCCCTTTAAGTATATGAATAATACTGAGTGGGGGGTATGTAACCTTGTGTAGTGAACTTGTTGTGGCAAAGTGGAACAACCTTGGAAATGTGGGACCTTGGAAATGTGGTGAATATAAGGTTGGAACAAAAAAAAACAAAATGTGGAAAAGTGGAACAACCTTGGAAATGTGGGACCTTGAAATGTGGTGAATATAAGGTTGGAAAAAACGAAATGAGTAACAGCCTTGAACGAAAAGAAAACCTTGAAAAGATGTAACCGCAAGATCGCTAAAGCAATGTGTGGTATAATCGTGAAGGTCACGTAAGTAGCCTTGAGGGACACATAGGGGAGAGTGTCATATATAAAAGAGAGGAATGTATGTAAAGCCAGTATCGTAAATAATGGATAACATATTACGTCAAGCCATAGAAAAGGCGAAGATTATCGGTGCTATAAGTTCAAGTAAATATTGTGATATCTTGCTTAATAATGTACATTATTTCTTAAATAAAAGTAAAACAAAGTTTGTTAGTGTCGGTCTATCACCCAAATTTGGATTTGAGCCAGTCGTAAAACTCGGTGGATCGAAGAGTGGTGGAGTGGTGTTTGACAAGCAGGAATGGCGTATACTTATGGATAATCAAGGGTAATTACTAATTATTTCTACAGTCCTGAAGGAACATGGCTATCTACCAAACTGGGATCGAAGACTGTCTCGTACGAAAATATTAACAAGAAAGAATTATACGCCTCTGTGATAGTGAAGAAGTTGATGTCTATTTAGGATGGGAGTCTATAGAACAGTTATGGAAGCTTTTGAAGATAATATATTACCGATTGGAGTTGGCAGATACTGTGAACTTTCCAGAGTTTTATAATAACCTAATAAAGTCGGCAGCGGCAATTCCTGAATGTAACATTCACCAAGTTATACGTCCATTGCATGATGTATTTGAGGTTAACATAGCCTGCCTTCTGGAAATGGAAGAATTTGCCAAGGAGAAACTATATATGGATATGGATCTTGCCAAACCTATAACTGAAAGGGGGGGGTAACGCGCTTGTAGTCAATAGGGATAGTATTAGATGTTAGTCAATATGTGGATGTGTTATAGTGCGGAGTCGTGGCCTAAAGCTGTAGATTGTGTTAGTGCAGTCCAAAGACTAATATGTCAGTTACAATCATTAGAATTCGATGCTGATCATGAAAAAGTGTATGGAATGGGTAGATTTAGTGATGACTATTTAAATAATCTAGTTAATAAGTATGGGGGAGGAATACGCCTTTGTGAAAATACTTAACATCGCATGCGGATGACATAGAGTGTATTTGTTGTATAAAGCGATTAATAGAAGACCTTAAAGAAATATCATTGGAGCAATTTATACATGAAATAGAACGATATTTACCGAATTTTGAGTCATCAGATGACGACTCACCCAGTGAAGAAGGTGCGCATTAATGAGTCCAAAAACGTAGTTCACTATTTACGTAGTATGGGAGGTGGCGCACAGGCATGCGCGAAAAGGAGAATGGGAACAATTAGCTAGATTCTGCACGATTTAAAAAGAATAGATGACTGTAGTAATATACTTGCACCAATTCTCGAAAAACAGCATCGTGAGTGTGTGTTTGTCAGGCGCTTTAGTAGTATGTAGTGATATATATGTATAGGATAGTATTAATAAAAAAAAGTAAAAAAAGATCTGTTTATTGCATATTAATATTACAGTATATATAATTAAGGTTAATTAGCGTATTACACAATGTCTTTGGTAGAAATCCATGAGTTGTGAGAAGTATCAAAACCCAACCACTTAACGAGAGCTTTATTCCCTTGACGTCGGATGACACGTTCAACTAGGTGAATGTCTGGATGTTTAACACTTTGTAGTTCGGGCTCATAGAACCGGCCTTGAATCTCTTCATCTCGACTATCACGTAATGTGTAGGTGAGTGGGCTTGAACGTTTAACTGTTGATATTCGAAAGACTTCGTAACTCCAATTAGGTGTGTACCCTTAGAGAATATACTCTATGTTTGCTAATGCGTACATGTTCCCCACTTTAAATTTAGGTGTTTTACGGTCAAGAACTTTCTGACATTTTAAATGTTGCAAAATATCTGCAGCATTCTTTTCCGTTACATCTACCGGTTTATACCCGGTTGTTCTATGCTTTCTTGAATTATAATCGGTAACAATTTGAGGCAAGATTGATAGCCACTTATATGATCCTTGCATGCTGAATGTTTTCCACATTATTGCTTTAAGGGTACGATTGACACGTTCGACTATCTACTTTTCAAGGTGGAATAACTACTGTAATGATTGATATTGAATTTTTCATTACTTTTTAAATTCTGCATTATAAAACTCCGTTCCCATATCAGTTTGTATATGCGTAGGCATCTTTTGCAATCCAGATAGCAGTTTATCCATTACCTCCGCAACTAGTTTACCATTCTTGCGTTTGATGGGAAAGCCCAGACATATTTAGAGAAGGCATTAATTATTACTAAAATATATCGAAATCCTTTATTCACATGAGCATAAGGTATCATTTCCACTAAATCAGCTTGAAAGAGATCATTTAAACCTTTTAGTACAACACAACGCCGCGGAAAATTTCTTCTTGCAGGTTTATGCAGTTCTTCAACAACATCGGCTTTACTCATTTTTACTTTGGATTGTAGTACAATCTCTAGGATGAATAATTGTTCTTTGTCGAAATTGATATCTTTTGGAATTATAGGTTGAATCACACCTTGCTTACGAATAGTTTTATTGTTTAGAAACAGCGGTGCCGTATATACAGTATCCACTCGAAGATGAATATCTCGAGGTGACCACTTACAGTACAATATTTTTCCTCTGTAGGAAATAAATATCTACCATTCATACCCAATGGAATATCTACTGTTGTCTGTTGCAAGACACCTTGCAAGGTAAAATAAGTTTCGTAATATAAATCACTTTGCTTCGTAGCATCACTGCGATGATCAGTAATATGTTTTCCAAATTTATCAACTGTCATTTGATGATGAAGATGACCGCCAAATTTATCTATTGGCATCACTGGTGGACGTATAGTAGTATCTGTAGTGATAGTCGTAGTAACAATGAAAGGAAATGACTATAGTGGTAGTTTATACCAAGTTCTGTTACTTTATTACTTTTGCGTTACGTAGTTCATCAATTATATATATTATTTCGTTATGATTGCTAGTATTTCCTGCCGACATTGATCCTAATAATTCCCTTAACCAATCGACTAACTGATTCGGATTATTCCACGGTACAAACTCAATAGGTCTATTATTGTATCGCAATAGCTGCAGTCCACCACCTCTTTTGGATATAGAAGTAGTTCGAGATCTGGTGGCTGGAGGTGCAATAGACGATGTGGCAGAACGGTTTCTAGGCTGAAGTAATGGTTTAATGATTTCAAGATACTTCTTACTATTAGTTCCTCGGATTTGATCATCAGGGTTATAATTACGTCGGGCAGCATGCGTACGACGCAAAATGTCATTGTAGTACTGTAGATCCCTCTTTTGTATCCCGTAGGAACTTTTTAAAAGTAGTTCATATAATCCCGGTGTTCCCTCATAATCTAGGGATGATCCATCGGGAAGAGCGATTCGCAAATTTTCTCCAACAAAATCTAGTTCAGCATCGCCTATAAAAAATTTCTCTTCTTCAGGAATAAAATGCACACCGTACGTTAAGTCATATTCATCTTCGGTATCTCTAAAGATACCTTCGACGTAGTATTTCGCTAATCCTTGGTATTGATTAAGATACTCTTCAAAGGCGGGTTGAGATCCAGCAGCTAGTAGTTCCGATTTCAATTGTTGTAAAGTAGGAATTTCCACCTCGTCGTCATGTGTGTCATCAGCAATTACAGATTCCTGTACAGGTGTGGGAATGGTGTCAGGAACAATAGTACGCGGATCCTTACGTATTCTAGAGGATTTCGGTGTATAATGTAAAAATACTTCATTTTCATGTGCAATGGACTCCTTTTTTCCGACTTCTGGCGTAAGGGGTTCAGGTTTGATGAAAGAACCATCATTTTAGTGAATTAATTGTTTTAATGGTTGTGTAATAGGTTTAAAGTGTGCCTCCATTGCACGTTCTGTAAGTGCAGTATCTTCTTTCAAACTAGCATATTTCTGTTGCACACTCTTGCGAGCACGCAAAATGTCTTGTACTAAGCGCTCCTCCATTACGACTGTACGTTGACAGTCCTAGTAGATTATTTATACTGCAATGAAACAGTCAAATCTCTTACGGTAACGACCGTTATTAACATCACTTTCTTTATCAATCACAAGAAATCCGAATTTATCACGCCAGCAACAGCAACACAAGTCTTTAAATCTATCAAATGACATATCAACATTAACGTGATCATCATACACATGCTTGAGATTAGTGTGATCTTGTTGAAAAATAACAAGTAAATTCGCATTATCACGTATAAGCTGTTTTGGAATTGAAGAATACGTTTGACACAGATAGAAACAATCATTATTTCGATGTCTGCCAAAACAAAAATGATCTCTAATTTCATTTTGTTTATGACATGCTACATCATCAAAAATCATTATTGAATTTTTACGGGACTCACTAGGAGGTATAACATCACTATTATCACTGTATTCGAAATACCTAATTTCCTTTATGGATGCCAGTAACTCCCGCAGGTACTGGTATTTAGGTTGATATAGAGATTTGCAATATATAGACATTTTCAAAACGTAAACCATTTGGATGTTCTAATAAGCTAATCATAACATTGGTTTTTCCACAGCCGGATGGTCCGACGATTATACCTCGTTTACATCCCCCTTTTAGTAAACCGCGGTGTTTAGAGTACTGCTCCTTGTTAGGAGTAATGTCGTAATTTTTGATAGTTAATTCTGTATCTTGCGGAATGAACCGGATGTCACCCATTATGGTACTAAACCACGACTTGTATGACGCTTCTATATATATAGACACCACGTGCAGAAAGTAATTTAGTAGTGAAGTGACAGTCAGTGTGGTATGAAGTATACATCTCAGCGTCAGAGGAAAAAAAAAGGTTCAGGATTAATTAATACTTTAATAAATAAATTACCCGTGGAGTTGCATATACCCGGATATCGATATTGTGGGCCAGGCACCCGTTTACAAAAACGATTAGCTCGTGGCGACAAAGGTATTAACGCATTGGACGAAGCGTGTAAAGAACACGATATTGCATACTCCCAGTCAAACGATCTAGAACAACGACACATAGCAGATAAGACTTTACAACAAAAAGCTTGGAATAGATTTCGTTCTACCGACGCTACCTTTGGAGAAAGGGCAGCTGCATTAACCATAGCTGGTATAATGAAAGGAAAACGGACAATGGGAATGGGTGGCAAATCAACGGAAAGGACAAAATAAATTGGGAATGGGAAACAAATCACGACGAAGGAAGCATTCTCGCAGAGCAATTTCGTTTAACAAAGCAGTCCTTCTAGCCCGACGTCGTGTTGGTGGTAAACTTCGATCATCTTTAAAATCCACAATACAGCAAGCCTTGAGCGCTCTAAAACACAAAAAATTATGTCACCCAAGAGCAGAATATTGCCAATACCAAAACGTGGGGATTCATACCTCTTATTCCCTCTTTGCAGCATTAGGAGCTTTAGGGTCTCTAGGTGGCGGTGCTGCGGCAGTCGCAAAAGCGGTAACTGACGCAAAAGCTGCGACAAAAACGTTAGACGAAACCAAACGACACAACCAAGCAATGGAAGCAGCTGCATTAGGAAAAGGTTTATACATAAAGCCATATAAACGAGGGTTAGGCATATATTTACAACCGTATTCAAAAAAATCTCACTGAAGCTACCACGTCACGCCTTAAGTAATGTTGAACTATCAAAATTTGTGGAGCAATTACAGATTCCCTATTTTAGAGGGATATATATGCGAGATAAGCTACCTACACGAATCCATGCGAATGAATGTGGTATTGTGAATCTGGATGATCAAAATAACAAGTGTACACACTGGACAGCTTACATTAAGCGTAACAGGCGTATTACATATTTTGATAGCATAGGACATATTAAACCACCCTTTGAATTACTCCACTATTTTAAAAGTGACGGTAGCAGAAACACAATTGAGTATAACTTTACCAAGGTTCAAGATTTTGACACATACAACTGTGGTCATCTAGTCTTACGATTTTTATACGACTACTCGTTCTGATTGTCAGTAGTTGTTACGTGATCGTGATGTCGTACACATTTACCTTCACCGGTAAAAGCAGTATCCTGCAAGCCACATTTAATCCACCGATTTTTCTTGATAATGAGTCGGAATATGTAATGGGGTTAACTAGTTTTGAATCGTTCAATACTATACAAAACGTTACTTCAAAGAACAACATGCTCATATTTGGAAGAGATAAAATTACAATACCGCCAGGAACATACGAAATCGCAGATGTGAATAAATATATTAATGACTCAGTGAAAGACGATAAGGGGTATATTGATTTACGAGCAAATAATAATACTATGAAAGCAACCATGAAAGCAACCCATAACATTAGTTTCAATGTAGTCCATTCGATAGGGCCTATGCTGGGCTTTAATAAAACTGCTGTTTACCAAGCTAAAAAAAGTGTACACCTCTGAGAACCCTATTAACATCATCAAAATTAACTCATTAATTATCGAGTGCAATATAACAAGTGGTAGTTTTAAAAATGGTGAGTCATCACACATAATTCATCAATTCTTTCCCAGTGTACCAGCGGGATATAAAATAATCGAATCACCTCAACATGTTATCTACTTACCTATAAATACATCTACCATTTCAACAATAACACTTAAAATAGTAGACCAAGACGGAGATCTCGTCAATTTTAACGGAGAAGTCATAACGATAGGACTACATTTAAAGAAAATATGGTGACGCGGTATAATACATGTGCATGTAACCAGTGCAAAACAAACTATAAAAGAGTGAAGTGTGGAAAGGGTACAGTCAGTAAGCGTTCAGCGACCAAAGCGTTGACAGCGCAGAACAAAGCATTCTTGGAGAGTCTTGGGTTTACAGTACTACAATGAGTATATTAAACGTTAATGAAAAGTTGTTGTTGATAATGCTATGTCAATTCCGAACTGCACACCCATCAACCATATACTACGAGATTTGGAAACAATGATGAAATCAGGATACCCATTCAGGAAGACATGTGCACTCTACCATCAGAAAGTTATGTTTATGTAGAGGGAAGATTATTGCGACAGGATGGCACTGTCTCCAATACCGCAAGGTTCGTTAATAATGGTATCGCATTTTATTCAGTGAAATTAGATATGAAATGAATGGAATAGTGGTAGATTCCGTAACAAAAGTAGGATTAACGTCGACAATGAAAGGATTGGTATCATTGACGTCCAATGATCTCGCCCGTCATGAAAATGCAGGTTGGTTTCCTACTGCAAACAGTACACTAACAAATGCCCAAGGATACTTTAACGTTTGTATACCTTTGCGAATGCTACTTGGCTTTGCCGAAGATTACAATAAAGTGATTTTGAACATTAGACAAGAACTGGTATTAATTCGCAGTAACATTGATACCGACGCAGTAATTTCAACTGTAGAAGAAGCATTAAAAGTTAACAGATAAGATATATTGGAAAGTTCCACACATCATTCCAGCATTAGCAGAGGAGTTGGCGTTAACGAAATACATTGATAAAAATGTAAATACACCAGTAGCATTTAGAAGTTGGGAAACCCACATATATCCCGCCGTTCCAGCAACAGATAAGCATACATGGGCAATCAAAACATCTACTAGTATAGAAACACCTAGATACATTATTATAGGATTTCAAACTGGGCGAGAGAATAATGTTATGCAAGATACGAGCAGATTCGATAAATGCGCACTAAATAATATTCGCGTGTTCCTGAACACGGATCGTTATCCGTATGACAATCTCAACGTTAATTATGATAACAATTGCTTTGCTACGTTGTATGAAATGTTTGCTAAATTCCAAATGTCGTATTACCAAAGAAAGGGCAACCATTACTCACCCCACGCAATTTAACACAGCTGCACCGTTGATTGTCGTAGATTGCTCAAATCAAAAGAAGCATTACACTCTAAAGCAGTAGTTCTTCGTGTGGAGTTTGAAACAGCGGTAAACATAGCTGCCAATACGACAACATACTGTGTTATACTCCACGATCGTTTAGTTACATACAACGCGTTAACCAAAGCAGTACGACAGTTGTAATACAATGTCCGTCATACTCGATGTACAAGGGTTCAAAATTTCAAAAGCTTTTATACCAAAAGAACTCGCCATTTATAATGGGAAACAAATTGCCCATTTTGTTTTTAAATCACCGTATCCCTGGCATACGTTGGATGCAGAGAGTCGTCGTCAAGCTACTTGGTTAATGCAAAACCAACACTGTATTAAATGGGAAGAAGGGTATACACCACCACACCACTTTCGAAGAACTGCTCGAGAGATTGATTCAGCCAACAGATTCCTGTCTATGTCAAGGGTAAAGAGAAAGCAGATTACATCAGAAAATTTGTGACCCAGCCTGTTATTGAACTTGAGGAAAGTCCACCTCTTCCTGCTATGCAACCCGTTTGTTACTTTCATTGTAAATCATTATGTCACTGCGCTTTGTCTACGGTATACTCTCTTTATAATACATATATAATGCAATAAGTCTTGTACAAATTTTTTTATAAAAAAATAGTAAATAATCATTCTCGTATTTTTTTAATTTATGGAATATAGTATTTGTATAGCATATATTCTCTTAATAACGAATTAGTACATAATATTAATATATGTTAAACAACTAAAGGAATAATACAAATTATTATTAATATTAGTTTCAGTATGGAGAGAATATAGAGGAAAGAAACTAGCGTCAGTACCCAAACTATTCTTCTTCCGGTTAATATAAATTCATTTGCTTAGCAACCTGTAATAGTTCGCTCAACGGATCAGCATTCTCCAATTCCGGTATTCGCCAATGTCCCCACGCCAATGTGGAACACGTATAACGTAGTCGATATCGTTTGTCATCCTGGGACCTAAAGGCAATTTTGTTTAACATTTCGGTATATATATCATGTAAGGTTGATCGAAACACAAGCATTTTACACATTACTGTTTTATCAGACCCCTCCGCAACCGCTTTGTAGTCTACTTCCGTCAACACTTTCTGAATTACAACTTTCTTAATACCTTTCGCTTTCTTAACAACTTCATTATCAGCAAGCTTCAGACAGTATGACTTCGATCCAGCACCATAAAAGTAATGAATTGCTTTCCCTGCGTACTCATCTTTCATTCGTCCAACGACGGAAGCAGTCGTAGAATACCATGCAACTCATTATGATAGTTGGAAGTATCATATTCGTCTAAATTATTTCGCATGTGTGCATACATATCATCAGTTACTATCTCAACAATCAAAGAATCCGTGTCAGTATAGAGCAACGTGACATTCTTGCCATAATGAGCTCGTAAGATATCATAAAAAAACCGATACATTATAATTTTGGAAAGATCTAAAATACTGAATCCGACATAGACGGGTTTGTCGTACGTAACTACCTGTTTCGACAATTCCGCCGCAAACAATTTATCAGTGAATTGAATAAAATTTTTAAATTGCGGTTTTGCAACGTACCGTGCTAGACCTACCCGACGACCGTTATTTTCCCAATGTGTTAACAGTTTAATAACTCTTCGTTTATCGACATTTTCCATTGTTTTACCAAACACGCCATTATTCATGATTTTATAGAAATCCTTTTCAAACTTGTTCTGTGCTGTGTTGCGGAGAGCTGTATTAAGGTCTACGTATGGTATTAACCACGGACTCTGACGAAATCGTAAAACCCTATGAATACGAGTAACAATTAAGCCATGCTCTATACATTGTTTTAAATAGCGGTAATGTATAACATAGTTGGTCTTATCACACAGGTTCGGGATTAACTTCTCCTCCTGGGAATGTGGTGCGCAGATCATTTCAGGACAAAACGGATAATCGTTGTGTTCGTCATGCAGATGGTGGGGATAATGTATATCAACCTCCAGTACAAATCCAACATCGGCGTCATCATCAATCTTTACTACGTCAAAGTGTTCTATTTCCTCTTGAGGTAACCACATAAACCCATCGTGAGGCAGGTATTGCTTCATACTCCAGCCGTATAAATTCGTGGTATCTAAATATTGTAAAAACACTTTCGGTTGTTTAGGATCATAGTTTGGAACAAACTCGTTATTAGCGATGCTTCTCCGCTTGATACAAGTACTTACTCCACCTCGAATACCTTGTTTAAAAAGTGATACATATCCATATCCGTCAGTAATTCTAGCTCTACTTTCGTACATTTCAACATGGCATCCCACGCCAATCCAGGTAAAGTGACATACTGTGCAGGTTCTAACCCATACACACCCATACATAATCTCCTAAAGTTTTCAAACACGTCAGCCAATAACAACACATCTGATTTTAAATAAATATCAGCATAATCACCTAGTGTATTACACTTAAAGTGATCCCATACCAGTAGAACGCGACAGTATTCGTCATCGGAAATATTTGCATCGCGCATTTTATCGTAGAATTTGTCATATGATGGCACCGTGATGTCGTTCAACTTACTAAAGCTGTCTACGTACGCATAAGAGAAACTACCTTTATTTCTCACTAAGTTGAAGTCGCTATCATTACTAAAATATTTCCGTACCTCCATACATTGATCATCTGATAAATTCTGGGATAGAGTATCTAAGGATGCAGCCATGAATCTGACAACTATCGACGAACCGTAAATTAATGTATTTCTTTTCCTGATACCATGACTGTTTACATATTCATCAACAAAATATGCTTACCAAACGTTATATATTTTCACTGTTAACCGGAAGTACGGTAATTTCTTCCGTTTCACTCGCTAACTGTTTAATGAACAGGTGAACATCATAACCACTGAGATTATGTAGAAAAACGGGAAGAAATGTAGGTACCTGATAGTTTAAGTTACACGTCGAATGTGCTGCACCACGATACTTACCAGTAACGTGACAGTGATCTCGTACTTTCGGATTTGTCGGATCGTCCGTAAAGTGCTTACCGCATATGTAACAACATACACTGCATTCATACGTAACCTGCTGTTCATCCGTTAATGGTGTCATTGGGACAATAGCTTTGAAATGTTCATTATATATCCGTTTTACATCACTTTCCAGTCGTCTTATAAATATCTCCCTGCATTGCTCCCTCTATACAGCTCTAACTTAGACCACGCATCGTTTACACTACACTTAATGTAATAACTAAACGAGTATGGTTCGTGTTTACACGTTTTATCGTGAACGGTTTTCGGGATCTGGTTCAGCCGTATCTACCGGTACTAAGAGCGCTTCAAAATCTGCATATATTACGAATGGTAGAACCATTTGTTTCTGATAGTTCCGAAAAGCGAGTATATTTTCCGCGTAGAATTCCCCGGTTATGTCTTTTTTTTGTTTCACGCCCGGTAATTTTGTATATACGAAGTTACAGTCGTGTGACACGTGTCGGGTTAATTGCTCCTCGGATCTAAAGTAATACAAGCATGCATCACAAAAATACATTGCTCCGTTCCGCCGAGTTATTTGGTTGCTAAGTAAACGAGAAAAATTTTTATCCATACATAATGCTGATTATCTGTTTGGTTACTGACTAATAATAATAAATTAACATGGACTGCCTGTTTGGCTTTGGTGTAGTATAGAGGCCCCACTACCTCCGTGACACGTTGACCATCACGATAGGTATCGTCTAACCCATAAACATTAATGGAAATGTTGTTATTGCTCTCAAACGTTGAAATATTCGTCAGCTTAACAGGGAACTGTACACCAGTCCAGTTGAATAACGTCTGGAAATCAGGGTAAGAAGATGTGCGTTGTGGTACTCCCGTTGGTGTCACTAGTGCCGATACAACAGCCCATGCAAAGCAGCAATTATCATTATTTTTTACATTGACTATGGCGTGTTTATGTGCGATTTCGGCGGGGACAGCCATATAGGATGAACCAGTGGTGGGAGAAAATTTAAGCATGTTCACCTCTAAATATACGAATTGCACCAGGGACCACCCTAAAACAGTTGTTACTAATCGATTACACCATGACTCACACTTACCTGAATCTTTATGCTGAAATTCGGATTGCTTTGCATCCAATATTTTACTTATTCTTTGGAAATACTCTTCTAACACCGTCCCTACACTGAGAATATCATACTTAGTCTGAAAGGATTTCAGTTCTGTGCTTTCCCTACTGTTTAAAAAGTATAAACCAAACAGCTCAACATTACATTTTAATGAGTAGTGTTTCTGCAACTGATTTTGTACTACCTTCAATACGTTCCCTTTAACCTCTGCCATAAAGGTGAACACATCAGTATGAGTATTGCATGGTGACAGGCGGTATGACACAATGCGTTGTTTAAACGCATTTCGAATCACTTCAACCCCAGTATCGACAAGCAAACATACATTTGCTTTGTGCCTATTGCTTCTGAGGTGTCCTTGGAATGCATACCTAGGTACATCCATTGAACAATCTGTGCAGTGCACACTTTCACCACTTTTCGGTTGCTCCGGTTCATCGCATTGGGCAGACTTCCGCTTCCTTGAGTTGCTCAACCCTGATGGTCCGGGTTTCGCATTATCCTTCGCATAGTTTACCCCAGATGGTCCTGCTTTCGCAAAGGAATCAGTAACATGTATATGTACTTCTTTGTTATCGTCGGAAGTGCTCCCTGTGGTTTGGTTTTGCAACGAACCCTCCTGCATGCCAGATGGTGGAGTAGATACTGACATCCAGCACGCTGTTTTTTGATGTCTCAGTAAAGAATCCTTTCGAGAAAATTTCTTTAGACATTCACATTGAAACATTTTTGCTGCAACAAAGAATGAATAATAACTGCATGCTGTAGTGTAGGTTGATGTGAATAAGAGTGTTGGATATGACGGGTAGCCGGGAGAGAAGTAATACGAAACTAACACGTACTATTCTTTGAAGACATGATGTAACACCGTTTGAAAACTTTACTTGGTGGTTCATAAAAACGGACTAACACTGTAGTGGAACCGCTCCGTCTTAAATACAAAATTTGAAGTGTTCGGGTTGGGTGGGGGAAAGTAGAATGAGGGGCAGAAGTGGTGAAACCGGACAGTTGCGTGCGCAACTGCCTGAACCCAAATACTACCATGTGGGAGTTACATATTAGCAAGGGGGGTTAAACAGGAATCTGTACAGATAAAAAAAACCAGCTAAAACCAGCTCAAACCAGCTCAAAACCAGCTCAAATATAGCTCAAACCAGCTCAAAACCAGCTCAAACCAGCTCAAACCAGCTCAAAACCAGCTTAAATACAGCTCAACTACAGTTCAACCCTGTTTTTCCAGAAACTTCGCTCTGGCCATTTTCGAGCTATCTCCGTTAGGGGAGGTCCTAGAAGGGAGGGAACCGGGTTAAAAGATGTGTGCCGTCGGGGGACGATGTTTGAGTACCGACATGCCATACTTCGCTCTGGCCATTTTCGAGCTACGAGCTATCTCCGTTAGGGGAGGTCCTAGAAGAACCGGGTTAAAAGATGTGTGCCGTCGGGGGACGATGTTTGAGTACCGACATGCCATACTTCACTCTGGCCATTTTCGAGCTACGAGCTATCTCCGTTAGGGGAGGTCCTAAAAGGGGGGGAACCGGGTTAAAAGATGCGCGCCGTCGGGGGACGATGTTTGAGTACCGACATGCCATACTTCGCTCTGGCCATTTTCGAGCTACGAGCTATCTCCGTTAGGGAAGGTCCTAGAAGGGGGGGAACCAGGTTAAAAGATGTGTGCCGTTGGGGGACGATGTTTGAGTACCGACATGCCATACTTCGCTCTGGCCATTTTCGAGCTACGATGAGGGTGGTTTCGAAAAATTCGTATTTCCGAGACGTCTCCGACGCACCCACCCCCGTCCGAATCGGTCAAACGGCTCCCGAGATACGACGCTTTTAAGGAAAAACGATCGCATGTTGGATTTTTATCAAAAAAAATTCTTTACTGAAAAAATAAGTAAATAATGAGAGAACGTAGAAAGAAATCTTTATAGCTGCTTTACGACTCGTCTTATAATGTGAAAGTTATAATTACAACAACTACATATAAAAATTAAAAGTTTATTTATATAGGACTTCAAATATATAATTTTATATAACACTTTACAATTTATTAGGTATTTCGAAAATATTTTGCATGAAGAATATGATTTTCCTGCTTATTGGCAAAATCAATATATAAACACTTATCTATATAACATAAATAGTTTATTTCCCACATAAGGAAGTGTTTCAAATGAATAACCAGTTTATGCAAAAACTGTGAATGCGTCTGATCACATATAATTAATTATCTTTATACGAGTTGCAGGTTTTGCCGATTCAAATTAACTTTTTTTTTATTTTCAGCATTTTTTAAACATTACGAAAATAAAACATGATGTCCTCTTTATTGCTTCTTCATTAATTACCATTAATTATACTCGTTCCATAAGATATGTATTTGTACCTCTGATTTCAAATATAGCAAAACCGGATATAGCGGATTATGAACTTATGTAGTAATTGATATATCTTGTAATTCATTTACAGTTCATTTTTTTTACTGTTTTATATATTTAAATACCTTAGATGTATATAAATAATTTTAATACCTTATTACACACTTCTTTCTGCGTTTTGTACAATATCTAACTAGTATATAATACACATTCCAATTTTATAAGAGGACAGCATCTACTTTTCAAACAAATAATATATAACCTGATTTATTCATTCATAAAAAAATACTGGGTTGACCTTTGCACGTTAAATTTATACAAATATAAAAATAATAAAAGTACACGTTTTAGAACTGGCGTCGTGCTACATTCTTTCTGTAAGAATTAAACTGAAATTTAAAAAATTGATATATTTGTATTATTTACTAATAATAATTATACTTGCAGTATAATTAGCTAAATAAATGGTATTTGTTTTGCAAGTCCTAGTAAATAAAATAATGAGTATTAATTATTAATTATACTGCAATATTTGCGTTACAATGTATCTAAAGGTTATATGTCTAGACTAAAATACCCGCAATACGGGTTATATTCGCTAAAAAAAAGTTGTTTATTACTTTGTATCATGCATAATTATACATGCATTGACTTTAGGTCACTTTATAACCAATAGGAGCACAGATTCGCGCCTTTCAAGGTATCTTCAGGATATATAAGCGTTGCTTAAACCGCATTTTTCATTATGATCTCGAGTGTTCCAAGTATTAATCGTCGTTTAGTACAGCTCCCAGAGACTGGGGAGTTGGCTCGAGATCCAACAGTTCCTTTGGGTTTGCAAATCTAACTTTGCAACCCTAAGGCCTTCTGAGCAGCCCCATTTACATTATGATCTCGAGTGTTCCAAGTATTAATCGTCGTTTAGTACAGCTCCCAGAGACTGGGGAGTTAGCTCGAGATCCAACAGTTTCGAGGACCGGGAACTTCTCCGTCGTCGGTAAGCATAATGGTGAATGTGTGAGTGTTAGTGTAAGTGTGTGGTTGAGTGTGTGGGTATGTATTGCAGTATGTGTGTTTTAGGGTTGGTTGTTATAGTGTGTGTTTTCGTTTGTGAGAGCGATGAACGGCTTGGTACCACATGTCACACGGTGAATACTGCCTCATGTATATGAGGCATATGATCATATATCTGAGTAATACATATTTATAATATAATTTATGTCATGCTTTCTACATGCATTACACATATATTTTAACCATGTCTTTATTTATATGAACAATTTGTACATGTTTGTCTACGTGAATGAAATATATCCATATCGTTTTCTTTTATTTTGGTAAATGACGTGAGGTGAGCAAAAGCATTTATAATATAATTTATGTCTTGTTTTCTACATGCATTACACATATATTTTGTACATGTCTTTATTTCTATGAACAATTTGTACATGTCTGTCTTTCTATAGGAATTAAATATATACATATCGTTGTCTTTTATTTTGGTAAATAACGTGAGGGTGAGCAAAAGCATACAAGTGGACAATAAACACACAAGTGTACAAATACCATACAAGTGGGTAAAAAACATACAAGTGGACAAAAAACATACAAGTGGGCAATAACCATACAAGTGGACAATAAACATACAAGTGGACAATAAACATACAAGTGGACAAAAACCATACAAGTGGGTAAAAAGCATACTAGTGGGGTATAGAGTAGCAAGCAGGTGGCTAAGCATAAAGTAGGTCACACGGATGGCCTTGTAATTGTGAAAAGGAAAGCGTGGTCGGATAGCCTTGTAATAGTGGAACAGAAAAGCGGAGCTTGTGACCCTGGTTTTGTGGTAATGATATGTCGCACAGATAGCCTTGTAGTTGTGGAACAGGAAATCGGGGTTTGTGACCGTGGGTTTGTGGTAATGATATGTAAGTAGGTCACACATTGCGCTTTTTTGACCTTGGTACGGTGGGAAACCGGTTTTTGTGGCAACCTTGGAAATGTGGGGCCTTGGAAATGTGGCGGTGTTCTAGAAGTCTCCAATCTTACCTACTCTTAATTGCTACGTCCGCTTTGGAAAGTAGTGGGAAATGTTACTCTAATCGTATTGTGGATTACTTTCGGAAATCCTTTGAACTTTGTTTAACACTGATGTTACACAATACTAGCAGCTCAAGCTGTACTACACTTTTATCAGTCTCTGACGTTTACTAGGATAATTGCTGAAAATTTTATTAAACGTGAATGATGCCAATATTGACCGAGCCTTTACTTGATTTAATTACCCTGTACTGATATGCTAAAGTTTTTTGTTCCACAAATTGTTGGTCGTTAATGATAATACAAAATTTGAATTACACGAACTGTTTAAGTTAACAGCTTGCTTCGATACTGAGTTGCCGTCTGATTTTACTTCTTGCCCAAAATAATTTGCAGGTGGAGTCGACGCGCTGATAACACTGTTAAATGAATATCCAAAACCGCTATAAGCGGACTTTACCAGTGAAATAACCACTTCCCCAAACGCAATTTCTTCACTGGAACACCACTAATTATCGAAGGAATGCCATTGTTCGTAAACACACAATTTCGGAAGACAATTGAATTACGTAAAAGCCACGGGGAAGGTAAGATTAAGCTATAACTGATCAACTAGGTTGAAAATGGAAACTTACTCGCCTGCGTAAACCTCTGATTTACCAAGGTACTCTTTCAATATTTAAGTTCAACTTTTCTCAGAAACAGCTTACTCTCTAATTTAGTTAAATCACTTAACTGGCCAATCAAAAAACCGTAATTAACCAACTGAGATGTTTGGGCGTTTACAATATTATTAGACATGTCAGGAAAACCGGCATTCATTTACAAGGTAACTCGACACTTTAATTAATTTAGCTTACACCGAGCAAATACAGTGGACCACAAAACTTATACCCTAATCAAATGACGTTTTAATAATCTACTCGAACAGATTTATACAGTAATTGATAAGATAAACAATTTTAAAAACGGATAGCACTGTTAAGACTGCCTCACGAGAGCTCATCGGTAACAAAACACTAAAACGCGCTATTACGATGCCTTAAAACGACTTCACTAATTAAATCAAGAAAACTGAAACGTTCTCACATACGTTAACAAATTTTTTCCCAATAATAAATAAAATGATACCCACAACAAAATCTTTAAATTTAGATTAAACTAAATTACCTATATTTCATACACATAAATTGGACCCTTGGAGCCGTGAACTAGAAATAAATTGTTTTAGAGTAATTATATCCATTCAATTAGTGACTGAGAAAATCCAATTTGATTTAATTTAATCTATATTGATATATGCTCTATTTGATCAAAAGCTTAATCGAAATCGATGTATATAGCATCCACCTGATCGTGACAATCGAGAGTGTCAAAACTGAGTTATACAAACTAAATTCGTTTTACCATGAAACCATGTTGATTTGGAGATACCAGATCTCGAACTTTTTCAAAAAGTACGAGATCTGGTATCTTTTTGTATATAAAATCATAAATAATATTTTCAAACAATTTTCTAAAATTGCGTTTGATGCCTGTAATGAATTTTTTCTACGTTCATTGTTCAAAAGCGAATATTTGTGTATCATTGTTAGTGTAGAAAGTTTTCGTTTAGTGCACTAGTGCAATAAGCTTTATTGTACGCATGCGTACTAAGCCGATTTAAAATGTATAACTGCAAATGTAGAAACGTCATTAAAATATAGATTGACAAAAAAACTACAGTTCATTTGAACAGATGCTAAATATTTTAGGTTATTACGTTTTTAATTTGATTTTTTGATGTGATATTTTCCAACCTACAAAATGGAAATTAAAAGAAATTAAATAATTTTAATAACAATTTTTTTAGGATAATTATGCAACCTGTTTTGTAATAAGTTCATTACAAAAATAGGCAACATTGTGAAAACAAAAACAATAATAGGAATGCGTTTGGTAACAATTTGTTGAGATTTCGTTTCAGCAGTGTGGTGCAACACCACACTTGAGCGTTGATGTTCGAAATTATTTAAATGAAGTATTTCGAGACATGTGGATAGGAAGAAGGAGCACAATAGAGTGGCCAGCAAGATCTCCCCATTTATCACCATTAGATTATTCTTTTCTGGACGATTAAAGACATAGAATACTGATAACAACCCGTCAAATAACAAATGAGCAGTTGCGTAATGCTACATCAGCTTTTTTTTACAATAGACTTGGATATTGCCAAATAGAACAAGGAAGACACTTTGAGCATTTAATAAGATAAAATTAAATATCTGGTGTGGAACACCACACGACCTTCCAACTTACGAAATGGAAATTAAAAGAAATGAAATAATTTTAATAACATTTTTTTAAGATAACTATAGAACATCTTTTATAAGAATCTCATTATAAAAATAGGCAACATTGTTAACACAAAAACAATAATCTATGTCAAACAGACGTTTAAAACTTAATGTTGCTAACTTAATAACTTAGAAGAAATGAACTAATCTTAATTTTATGTTTTTGAGGATAACTTTCGTTCATAACGAAAACAGGCAACATTGTGGACACAAAAACAATAATCTATGTCAGAATAACGTTTAAAACTTTCTGTCAGATAGAGATTAATATACATAAATACATGTTAACGTAAAAAAATTCCAAAGCCGCCCGCTTCTATAAAAATATCGATAATACAGGAACGTGAACATGATTTTTCTGATTTCACTCCCAGCTTACAAATTATACAAAGATTATGTAAATATATTGTTTATTATAAACAATACATTATTTTAAACAAGTGGTAACTCAAATATTATCATACTAAATTAAATGTCAGCAATACTTAAAAATCTAATACATATTACGTATTTTTTAACCCTAAAAATTAGCCACCGAAAGATAAATTTTGAAGCATGGAAAGATGCATAAACCAACATCACATTCATGCACGTGCACCTTGACTCTTTTATTTTTTTTCCTGGCCTTTTTTTGTTTGGGAACAATCTATACACCTCCTCAAAGGGTTCTGGCTGTTAGGTGTAGCAGGTACCAAAGCTGGAAAGTGCCTTCCTGTTAACCTTTCTGGTAACAGAATATCTACAAATTAAAAAGGTATATATATATATATATATATATATATATATATATATATATATATATATATATATATATAAAGAAGTAATTGCTAATAGAAACCAAACCTATCGAAAATTTGACGGATAAGATTCAATTGAAACTTGGCAAGAGGAATCTTCGTGCTGTTTTTTGGTTAAAAACATTGCATAGGCATTGGTTAGGTAAATATTTAGAACATGATAAAACAGTTTTTTTATACCATTTGGTACTTTTACGCATGCACTCGATATAGCTTGTCATCGTGTCGGAACGATCTGTAACTCCCATTCTCTCGTTGTAATTTACCACGCATAACGGCTTTTTGATAGGTTCTTTAGTGACTATCCAGTCTGTCGAGAGTGATTATAATATTTTCGTGCATGGGGTTATCATTGTAACATCTCGGCGATCTGTCCATTTTAGCACCAGAAGATTATGTTCATAAAGATATGTCGAAAGTATTGGACTGCTATAATAATTGTTTGTAAATAGACAGTGTCCTTTATTTAGGTATGGCCCCATCAAAGTAGAGACAACTGAGCCTGAAGATACCAACCCTGTCACTACTTTTATTTTAATATTGGTTTGTTGACCAATATAAACTACATAGTATAGAACAATTCCTGTTTCACACAACACATACAACTTTATTCCGAAACGATGTCGCTTAATCTTGATATATTGCTTGAAACTAAGGCGTCCTTTGAAAAGAATCATACTTTCGTCGATAACCAGATTTTGGAATGGGCGAAACTGTGTTGTAACTCTCAATTATATTATTTGCAGAAGTTCCTCTGTTTTATATAGACGATTGTTATGACGCGCATCTTCATTATTGGCAAAATGCAAACATCTCTTTATTTGTAAATATCTGTCCCTAGGCATTTGTTGAATGATTATTGGCGAATTTAGCAACTGATCTTTTGACCAATATTCCTTTGTCAAGTTTTTTTATTGCGTAACAGCATAGTCAAAACAATGAATACATACAACTCAGCCAGGTCTAGATCCTTCCAATTCTGTGCATTTTGTTGGTATGCATATCGGTTAGTTTCTCTCATTATAAGTTCAGTCGAATCCTCAGTAAATACATTTAAATAATAATCAGTTTTACTTGAACTTTCATCTAAAGCATATTCCTGCACTCCACTTTCACTATTATCAAATGGATGCAATTTGGGCTGAAATTCTTCATTTGTCCATGTAAAGTTTATTTCGCTATGACCTTTTTCGTAAACAACCGGGTCTTCTAGGGAACCATCTTTCGAAATATCATGATTTTCGCTCCCTTCATCTACGATACCTTCATCTACGCCAATTTCCTCATCAAGAGAATCATCCGTTTCGCTCTCAGGTTCGTATTCACTACCACTATCGGCAAACGGTTCTTCAAATTCACTATCTAAATAAATATTTTCATCACCTATCGCATTTAAAATGTGCCCCACTTCATTGGTGTCTAATCCACAATAATCAGTTGTTGCTCTTTTGCTTCTTTTTGGTCTAGATGGGCCGACATCGGCAGCGTGTTCTTCAGACGAGATCTTAACATTTTAAACGTATGGCGCACCCAACAAATGACGAGTAAAACCGACACTGCCGGATATAACTGGCATTCGCCTGTGTGGTACTGTTTTTCTGTGCCGGCTGAATTTGTCAGCCGGCTACGGGCAACAGTGTTCGGTCGAAAATGAAACTAAAACGGTAGGTAACAGATAATTAGAGTGCACCGGACTAGCTCGGTGGGACAGAGGGCGTGTGCGTGTTTTCGAATTTAAAAATACTGAAGGTGGTTAGCCGTGATTAGAATAAAGTCAAGTAAAGGGCGCCAGACGAAATCGGTAAAAATACACCTGGGCACACGTAGATAAATCAACCTCACTTACCTTACGTTGGCTACCTCCAGGTGCACGTCGGAGATGCTTCGAAACTTTAGCTCTAGAACAAATCTTAAAATATCTACACGCTTAAATACTAAAGTAGCGTGTGCGCAAATCAGCTATTGGGATTCAATGACTTCTTTAACTTTATATTTCGTTACGTTACCCCCAACGCTTGTGAATAAAATACACTCAAACACCATAAAAAATAATTAACGTTAAATGTTTCGCTTAATATGACACTAAATGCTTCAATTATGGGAAATTAACACTGGTTACCTTTAAAATGGATCAATAAAATTAAAATCACAATTTAGCTGCCAATTAATTCTTTAGTTTGAATAATAAAATTACAACTTTTCGTAAATTATTGCTTTCACTGGTCGGGAGGAGATCACAAATTCACACTATAAAATTCGATTAATTGTTCATCTATTATATCTTAATATCAGTAAACCAGAAAACACACAACAGTGTACATTTATGAATATTACTTAAGGTTCAGTTTCAATCTTAAATGCTAGAATAAGGAAGCATAAGTAGGTCAACTTGTAAGTTTACCAGATTGTCTTAATTTTAAATTACGGAAAAGAAATTACCTAAATATGGTTAAAATTCCAAACATTACGTAACTAAATGGTCACTCAAAATCAATTTTACCATGGGAAATTTTCATATATATATATATATATATATATATATATATATATATATATATATATATATATATATAAATTTGCAGTACATTTAATTAAATAATAAAAAACAAAATACCAAAGATAGCGCAAATAAAAGCAGTTCGTCAACCTTTTAATTGAGATTAACATGAGAGCATCAATTTCGGCAAAATAACACCAGAAAAACGACTGCGTTTATTCGCTCATCAACAAATAATTTCACCAAGTTTACAAACAAGGATTTGATAAATCAATCGCAATAACGTACAATATTGAGTTACCTTCTACACAGAACTCTTGAATACGTCTCCACCAGGCAGCAACGAAGGCAATATGGGCGTGAAAGGCATCAGGATACCTGCTGAATGTTCTCTATCGGCAAACCAATGCGCCAATTTCCCAGTTTTAATGTCGATAGCGATACGCTTACGTTAATTGACCAGGACATTATATAGTTTAAGTAGTATAGCTACCGCACTTCTAATCCACTTTTCTACTATACTTTTCTACGAGTGTTTTGCTCAAGGTCATCACATTGCCTACGTCCATGCACATGGTTTATCAAGGTCATCATCTTCAAGGTCACCTCGGCCACGTGCGAGGTAACCCTGTGTCTTAAGGTCCCTAGAAAAGTTACTAGATTGTTGATTGAAGGTCATTGCCCTCAAGCATGTCTATGCATGTTTCAAGGCCACGCCTATTCTAGCTCAAACCACAGGTGTGTAACTCCTTCAAGGTTATGTCTCTAGTCCCTTCAATGGTCATTCCTGAAGGTCATTGCCCTCGGTCTCAGGCAAGTCTATGCAAGTTTCGAGGCCACGCCCTATTCTGAGAAACAAAGGGGGCCCATTGTTTAAAGTCTATGCTTTCAAGGTCAGAGAACAAAGACGATCTATTGTTTTGGCTGAGATTCTAGGAAATCAATAACAAAGACGATGCATTGTTCAAAGTCTATGCTTTCAAGGTCACATGAATGAACAAAGACTATCTATTGTTCCGTTAGAAATAGATTGTTATCTCAATTCTAGGAAATCAAGAATAAAGGCGATGCATTGTTCAAAGTCTATGCTTACAATTTTCAAGGTAAAAGAACAAAAGCGATTCATTCTTCTGGTCGAGTTATAAAAATAAATTGTTATCTCAATTCTAGAAATCAAAAGGCGATGCATTGTTCAAAGTCTATGCTTACAATTTTCAAGGTAAAAGAACAAAAGCGATTCATTCTTCTGGTCGAGTTATAAAAATAAATTGTTATCGCAATTCTAGGAAATCAATAACAAAGGCGACGCTTCAAAGTCTATGCTTATAATTTTCAAGGTAAATGAACAAAGACGATTCATTGTTCAGTTAGAAATAGATTGTTATCTAAATACATCTCTTTCGAGAATAAAGATGATCCATTATCAATGATTTAAAGTTTATGCTTAGAAGGTCACACCTCTACAAAGACGATCCATTGTTCAGTTAGAAATAGATTGTTATCTCAATTCTAGGAAATCAAGAGCCCTGAGGTGCATGTTTCAAAGCCACGCCCTCTAAACAGGTGGCCGTTCCCCTAAACAGGTAGCCGTTTCCTAAAACAGGTAGCCGTTTCCTAAAACAGGTAGCCGTTTCCAAAACAGGTCCGTTTCCCAAAACAGGTAGCTGTTTTCAAACCGTTTCCATACGACCACATCTCAATTCTGAGAAATCAAAAGGGGCCCATTGTTCAAAGTCTATGCTTACAATTTTCAAGGTAAAAGAACAAAAGCGATTCATTCTTCTGGTCGAGTTATAAAAATAAATTGTTATCTCAATTCTAGGAAATCAATAACAAAGACGACCCATTGTTCAAAGTCTATGCTTACAATTTTCAAGGTAAAAGAATAAAAGCGATTCATTCTTCTGGTCGAGTTATAAAATAAATTGTTATCTCAATTCTAGGAAATCAAGAATGAAGGCGATGTATTCTTCAAAGTCTATGCTTACAATTTTCAAGGTAAAAGAACATTCTTCTGGTCGAGTTATAAAAAATAAATTGTTATCTCAATTCTGAGAAATAAGTCTGTGCTTATAATTTTCAAGGTAAATGAATAAAGACGATTCATTGTTCTGGTTGATTTATAAAAATAGATTGTTATCTAAATACATCTCTTTCAAGAACAAAGGCAATCCATTGTCAGCGCTTTAAAGTTGATGCTTATAAGGTCACACCTCTGCAAAGACGATCCATTCATCTCAATTCTAGGAAATCAAGAGCCCTGAGGTGCATGTTTCAAAGCCACGCCCCTAAACAGGTGGCCATTCCTAAACAGGTAGCCGTTTCCTAAAACAGGTACCGTTTCCTAAAACAGGTAGCCGTTTCCTGTAAACAGGTAGCCGTTTCCTAAACAAGGGCCCGTTTCAAAACAGGTAGCTGTTTCGCAACCGTTTCATACGACCACATCTCAATTCTGAGAAATCAAAAGGGGCCCATTGTTCAAAGTCTATGCTTACAAGGTCACATGAAAGAACACAGACGATCTATTGTTATGGATGAGTCATAGCTTCTGAAATTCTAGAAATCAGTAACAAAGGCGACCCATTGTCAACGCTTCAAAGTCTATGCTTACAATTTTCAAGGTAAAAGAACACAAGCGATTCATTCTTCTGGTTGAGTTATAAAAATAAATTGTTATCTCAATTCTGAGAAATCATGAATAATGTATTGTTCAAAGTCTATGCTTATAATTTTCAAGGTAAATGAATAAAGACGATTCATTGTTCTGGTTGATTTATAAAATAGATTGTAAATACATCTCTTTCAAGAACAAAGGCAATCCATTATCAACGATTTAAAGTTTATGCTTAGAAGGTCACACCTCTGCAAAGACGATCCATTGTTCAGTTAGAAATAGATTGTTATCTCAATTCTAGGAAATCAATAACAAAGACATTGTCAACGCTTCAAAGTCTATGTTTACAAGGCCACATGAGAGAACAAAGACGATTCATTGTTTTGGTAAATCAAGAATCAAGAATAAAGGGGGCCCATTGTTCAAAGTCTATGCTACAATTTGCAAGGTAAAAGAACAAAGACGATTCATTGTTTTGGCTCTGTCGTAGCTTCTAAAATTCCGAGAACAAAGACGATGCATTGTTCAGACTGATTAGGTCATCTAACAAGTAAAATATTTTCTATAAGACTACCACAATATACAGATTCAAGTATTATGGGATATAGTCACTTTTGTAATACCTCTGCTGGAGCATATCTATTTACTATTTGTTTTTCACATTCAATTTCCTTCAACTGATTCTCGTTTAATGCAGACCACATCATCTTTCCTAATAGGTTCATTATATTGTATACTAGCCATACATTCAGCTTCCCTTAAAAGTCTTCATATCAGGATCTACTTTGAGACATTGTTCGAGACTTATTACAATAAGCAATGTCACGCCTCCCAGTGCCCTCAAGTGGTCTAAACAGGTAGACGTTTCCTAAAACAGGGGTCCGTTTCCCAAAACAGAAGGTCCGTTTTCCAAAACAGATGGCTGTTTCTCAACACAGGTAACCGTTTCCAAGGTTACACGAGAGAACATAAGCGTTCTGATTCCTAAAATAGATTGTTATCCAGCCACCACCCCGCCTCAATTCTAGGAAATCAAGAACAAAGGGGGGTCCATTGTTCAAAGTCTATGCAAGTGATTCATTGTTCTGGTCGAGTTATAAAAATAGATTGTTATCTAAATACCCTTCGATTCTAAGAAATCAAGAACAAAGGCGATCCATTATTTTAGCCAACGCTTCAAAGTCTATGTTTATAATTTTCAAGGTCACATGAGAGAACAAAGACGATCCATTATTCCGTTATAATTTCTAAAAAATAGATTGTTATCTAAATACATCTCAATTCTGGGAAATCAAGAAACGCTTCAAAGTCTATGCTTATAAGGCCACACCTCTGATAACAAAGGCGATTCATTGTTGAGTCATAGCTTCTGAAATTCTGAGAACACAGACGATGCATTGTTCAGACTGATTAGGTCATCTAACAAGTAAAATATTTTTATAAAACTTATAATTTATTAACCACAATATTCATCTATATATACAGATAAAAGATCGATTTAAGTAAATATACATATTATGGCAAATTTGATGTACTTAACATTTTGTAATACCTTTGCTGGATCATATCTATTTATTATTTGTTTTTCACATTCAATTTCCTTCAACTGATTCTGCCATACATTCGGCTTTCCTTAAAGCCTTCATATCAGGATCTAGATCCTTTTACTTTGAGACATTATCCGTGACTCATTACAAACCTACATCTCTTAAACTTATATGCAAAAACACAAATTAAAATCTTTTAATTATACAGTTATGTAAATTTCAAAGTTAATTCCGAGAATTTCAAGGTACACCTCTGAAAATAACAAAGACGATTCATTGTTCCGACCGAGTTATAAAATACACCTCAATTCTGAGAAATCAATTTTAAAGAACAAAGACGATTCATTGTTTAAGCCGACGCTTCAATGTCTATACTTACAAAATTTCAAGGTCAACTTCTTATAACAAAGGCGATCCATTGTTCTGGTCGAGTTATAATTTCTAAAAAATAGACAAGGTCACGCCATATTACAATTCAGAGAATAATTTTCAAGGTCCCAATCCTGTCCGATCCTGTCCATATTTTAACCCCGAATGCAACTGGTACATCTATATAAGGATGAATAATTTTTGGTAAACCTAAAGTGCTGTGAAGAGCAATTAGATATTAGTTAAAGTTATGTGCGGTTTAACTACACATGCGTTCTTGTGCATTTTAAATTCTGAAACTGTGCATATGTTTTGCGGGTCACGCTACAGAGACAATGATTGTAATAGTTGATGTACAGGGATTCAAAACGGCAAAACATGTATTTACACCCAAAGAGCTAGCAATATACAATGGAAATCAAGCTGCCCATTTTGTGTTCAAACCACCATTTCCTTGGCACCTCTTAGATGTAGAATTTCAACGACAAGCTGTTTGGTTAATCAATAATCATCACTGCATCAAATGGGGATCTGGATATACCTCTACACATCTCTTTCCATATATACTTCGTGAACTAATATCGGTAACAGATGTTTTGTGCGTTAAAGGGCGAGAAAAAGCCGATTACATTCGAAAACTGTTGAGACAGTCAGTTATAGAAATTGAAGAGAAACCATCTTTACCCAAAATGAAAACAACTTGTTTCTTTCATACACAAACCACCTGTAATTGTGCTTTAACGAATGTACACTTTTTATATAATAACTATGTAAGACAATATCAGTAAAAGGTTTCATAAAATGTGTGTGCTTACAAGTAAAGGAGGAAAAGTTTGTAATATTTACAATAAAACGCTATTATTTTAAGTGTATTATTTTATATAAAAGCCCTCTGATGCAAACTATTTCTCAGGTTATAACCCAGCCTATCCATCTAGGTCAACAAGTCAACTTTTAACATTCCTTGAAGGTAAAATTCTAGGAAATAGCAAATAAGAGTTCCTATTACTGAATTCTAGCAATAGAATCAGTTCATGGAAACAAGAGGGTTGTTGTCTATACTGAATGTTTATCAAGGTCTGCATTGGTTAAACGTTATGCTTACAGTATCTGGTTGTTGGAAATTCTCAAGGTCTCCAAGAAATTTTCAAGACCATATGTCCTACAGGCCGATCTTACCCGACATCATCCGATCGAAATGTAGTCGAAACCTGCAGGACCAATTCTAAACGAGTCATGGAAACAAGAAGGGGTCTATGCTAATAAGCGTGGGCTCAATACTATGGTCCGCCAGGATGTTCCCCAAAGACAGATAACCGTTTCCCAAAACAGGGGAGCCGTCACTCAACACAGGTTTCTCCAGAGCCTAATAGCTGAGGCTAAATTGAACTAGGTCAGATCCATTTATCTTAGAAATCTAAACATGGAATATGGTTGTGAGGGGTTAGAAATCCCAATTCGTGGGAAGGTCCAAGTACAATTCTTAGAAATCTGAAAGTAGAACTAGTTTAATATCATAGAAAAGCTAATCACCTACTTTGGGGTTTATGGGCCAAGGTGGTAGTTTCTATAAATCACCTACTTTTAGGGTAAAGGGTAGCTTTTCAATAGTTATAGGTACTGTGTCAACGAGGCTTATCATCTAGGGGTGCAATTCTGACCCCGAGAAAATGGTGAATTCTGCGTCGTTTTGAGAAGAAGAAGCTAGAATAGAAAGTAGTGTTGGCAACCATGATTGTTAGGGTTTAAAAGTCCCCATTGTGTGCACAGTAGACTCTTGATTAGCAGCAATGACGAAAGTAGTAGTACGTAAGGTAGAAAGTACAGAAAAAGCAGTGTGGAGGAGCGAAAGAAGAGGTTGGAGACGTTAATAAAACAAGTAAAAGAAATAAAACTCGATTTGGAGTGTTATATAGTGAAAACAAAATGATGAAGCTGCGTATTAGCAATATGTAAAATAGTGTAGTAAACATGAAATTTTGGGAAGGATGAGTTTAAATACATATTTTAAAGAAGAATAAAAAAACGCTGCTATGTGTTGTTATAAGTATCTCACAATTGTATTAGGTTTAAGTAACTGTATCATTAAAAATAAAGACTTTAAAAGTTAAAGAGACGGTTTTCGGTATTCTCTTCCTTATTGGCTCTGCATATCTAGGCGCGGTTCGATATCCACCTTTACTGAAATCTCCCATAAGGAAATGGAACCCCTGCCGTACGTTGGGCTTTAAATTGGCCTATATACAACGTATAAAAGAAGAAAAGATCAATGACAGTAAAAGTGATCCAAATAAAAGCAATTTACTGCAGATCGTTACTGTTTTTAATCATTAAATGGCGTTTATGCATATGTGAACTAAAATTTATTAGTAAAGCGTTATAATGAAAAATACAATGACTTTCCTTTGTATAAGTGAGATTTAAATTGATTTTTTTGCAAAAACCTAAAAATTTAAATGTCAGCCCTATTCCTAAATTGGCTACCCTTGGACTTAAAAGAGTAAACAGTGACAGCTTGCAGTATAGAAATGGAGTTAATTTGATGTAATTTTTATATAAAAGGTTAAGAAAATCGATTTATAGTTTTAATGTTGCAGGATAAGGAGACCTGATCGTTTTATATATGAATAGTTTTATTGTGTGTTAGGCGTTAGAATGGGTTTCATTGTTTTAAAGGGATACAATAGACTTGCATGTAATTTTAAAAAATGTACCTTAAGTTCACACCTCTGAGAAAAGAACAAAGGCGATTCATTGTTTTGGTTGAGTTATAAAAATAGATTGTTATCCAGCTACCCCAGTCTGAGAAATCAAGAACAAAGGCGATCCATTGTTCAAAGTCTATGCTTTCAAGGTAAAAGAACAAATGCGATCCATTGTTTTGGCAGAGTCATAATTGCTAAAAAATAGATTGTTATCTAAATACCCCAATCATTTCAGGCTCAATTCTAGGAAATCAAGGACAAAAAAGGATCCATTGCCGACGCTTCAAGGTCAAAGTTGTATTGCCCAAGGCCATCATACACATTGCTTACGTATATTCCTCAAGGTTCTTGGCTGAGCTAAAGTGTTAATTCTTATAAACCAATTCTCAGGAGTACTAAATAAAATTTTCAAGGCGTGGGGGGATTCTACCTTTCAGGGTCAAGCAATTAGAAGACATTAGATTGAGCAAAGAAACAACTGCTAACTACATTACAAAACCTAGAAGTGTAACATCTATATACTTACATCTCATTTTATTCTATTTAAAAGATTGCGAAATTTTATTGATGGTCTAGAGATACGTAGTTAGGATAAATAATCTAGAATAAACATTTTTTATTAATATAAACATATATTGTTATACACATTCCTTTACTAAAACACAGCTCTTAACCACCTTACGTTTCTTTGACCTTATGTTGATATCATCTTACTACATCAGCAAACATTTATCTGTGTGACACTTGCTTCCAACCTAGTACTTTTTACAAATGTAGCAGATAAATAAAAGTTTTCAGGATATTTTTATTTCAATAATAAGTAAAATTCATATATTACATTATCGGTAAGGCAAAAGTATACCAGGACAGTAACTAATACATAAATTGTCCTACCTGTATGATTAGTTGAATGATATATTAGCAATGAAAATATTCTTAAGCTTGAAAACAACTAAAATGCATACGACTGAATCAAGAAACACTTTTAGGTAGAGGGTAATCTATAAAAGTTAATATGGCCATCGGTTAGGGGAATAGGAATTATATTATCAATTTATTATTGTTATTAATTCAAAAAAAAAACGTTCATTAAAGGAATGCATAGTAAAGGTTACTTTTAATGTATATAAACCTTTATGTAAGCTTTAAATTATCTAATTCAATGAAGTATACTAAAGTAGATTTTTACATATAATTAAAAGCGTGTTTACAAATGTTATTTAAGCAACATCTTAACAAAAAAAATATTGCACACGTTATCCAAATACGAATGGGGGGCTCTGTATGAATGCAAGTCTATTGTATCCCCTTTAAAACAATGAAAACTATTCATATAAAAACAGTCAGGTCTCCTTATCCTGCAACATTAAAACTATAAATCGATTTTCTTAACCTTTTATATAAAAATTACATCAAATTAACTCCATTTCTATACTGCAAGCTGTCACTGTTTACTCTTTTAAGTCCAAGGGTAGCCAATTTAGGAATAGGGCTGACATTTAATTTTTAGGTTCTTGCAAAAAAAAATCAATTTAAATCTCCTTATACAAAGGAAAGTCATTGTATTTTTCATTATAACGCTTTACTAATAAATTTTAGTTCACATATGCATAAGCGCCATTTAATGATTAAAAACAATAACGATCTGCATTAAAACCAGTAAATTGCTTTTATTTAGGGATCATTTTACTGCCATTGATCTTTTCCAATAAATCTTCTTTTATACGTTGTATATAGGCCAATTTAAAGCCCAACGTACGGCAGGGGTTCCATTTCTATGGGAGATTTCGGTAAAGGTGGATATCGAACCGCGCCTAGATATGCAGAGCCAATAAGAAGAGAATACCGAAAACCGTCTCTTTAACTTTTAAAGTCTTTATTTTTAATGATACAGTTAGTTAAACCTAATACAATTGTGAGATACTTATAACAACATAGCAGCGTTTTAAATTTTATTCTTCTTTAAAATATGTATTTAAACTCATCCTTCCCAAAATTTCATGTTTTACTACACTATTTTTACTCATTGCTAATACGCAGCTTCATCATTTTTGTTTTCACTATATAACACTCCAAATCGAGTTTTATTTCTTTTACTTGTTTTATTAACGTCTCCAACCTCTTCTTTCGCTCCTCCACACTGCTTTTTCTGTACTTTCTACCTTACGTACTACTACTTTCGTCATTGCTGCTAATCAAGAGTCTACTGTGCACACAATGGGGACTTTTAAACCCTAACAATCATGGTTGCCAACACTACTTTCTATTCTAGCTTCTTCTTCTCAAAAGCGACGCAGAATTCATCATTTTTCTCGGGGTCAGAATTGCACCCCTAGATGATAAGCCTCGTTGACACAGTACCTATAACTATTAAAAAGCTACCCTTTACCCTAAAAGTAGGTGATTTATAGAAACTACCACCTTGGCCCATAAACCCCCAAAGTAGGTGATTAGCTTTTTCTATGATATTAAACTAGTTCTACTTTCAGATTTCTAAGAATTGTACTTGGACCTTCCCACGAATTGGGATTTCTAACCCCTCACAACCATATTCCATGTTTAGATTTCTAAGATAAATGGATCTGACCTAGTTCAATTTAGCCTCAGCTATTAGGCTCTGGAGGGAAACCTGTGTTGAGTGACGGCTCCTGTTTTGGGAAACGGTTATCTGTCTTTGGGGAACATCCTGGCGGACCATAGTATTAGCACGCTTATTAGCATAGACCCCCTTCTTGTTTCCATGACTCGTTTAGAATTGGTCCTGCAGGTTTCGACTACATTTCGATCGGATGATGTCGGGTAAGATCGGCCTGTAGGACATATGGTCTTTGAAAATTTCTTGGAGACCTTGAGAATTTCCAACAACCAGATACTGTAAGCATAACGTTTAACCAATGCAGGAACCTTGATAAACATTCAGTATAGACAACAACCCTCTTGTTTCCATGAACTGATTCTATTGCTAGAATTCAGTAATAGGAACTCTTATTTGCTATTTCTAGAATTTTACCTTCAAGGAATGTTAAAGTTGACTTGTTGACCTAGATGGATAGGCTGGGTTATAACCTGAGAAATAGTTTGCATCAGAGGGCTTTTATATAAAATAATACACTTAAAATAATAGTTTTATTGTAAATATTACAAACTTTTCTCCTTTACTTGTAAGCACACACATTTTATGAAACCTTTACTGATATTGTCTTACATAGTTATTATATAAAAGTGTACATTCGTTAAAGCACAATTACAGGTGGTTTGTGTATGAAAGAAACAAGTTGTTTTCATTTTGGGTAAAGATGGTTTCTCTTCAATTTCTATAACTGACTGTCTCAACAGTTTTCGAATGTAATCGGCTTTTTCTCGCCCTTTAACGCACAAAACATCTGTTACCGATATTAGTTCACGAAGTATATTGGAAAGAGATGTAGAGGTATATCCAGATCCCCATTTGATGCAGTGATGATTATTGATTAACCAAACAGCTTGTCGTTGAAATTCTACATCTAAGAGGTGCCAAGGAAATGGTGGTTTGAACACAAATGGGCAGCTTGATTTCCATTGTATATTGCTAGCTCTTTGGGTGTAAATACATGTTTTGCCGTTTTGAATCCTGTACATCAACTATTACAATCATTGTCTCTGTAGCGTGACCCGCAAAACATATGCACAGTTTCAGAATTTAAAATGCACAAGAACGCATGTAGTTAAACCGACATAACTTAACTAATATCTAATTGCTCTTCACAGCACTTTAGGTTTACCGTAAAATTATTCATCCTTATATAGATGTACCAGTTGCATTCGGGGTTAAAATATGGACAGGATCGGACAGGATTGGGACCTTGAAAATTATTTCTCTGAATTGTAATATGGCGTGACCTTGTCTATTTTTAGAAATTATAACTCGACCAGAACAATGGATCGCCTTTGTTATAAGAAGTGTGACCTTGAAATTTTTAGATAGACATTGAAGCGTCGGCTTAAACAATGAATCGTCTTTTGTTCTTTAAAATTGATTTCAGAATTGAGGTGTATTTTATAACTCGGTCGGAACAATGAATCGTCTTTGTTATTTTCTCAGAGGTGTACCTTGAATTCTCGGAATTAACTTTGAAATTTACATAACTGTATAATTAAAAGATTTTAATTTGTGTTTTGCATATAAGTTTAAGAGATGTAGGTTTTGTAATGAGTCACGGATAATGTCTCAAAGTAAAAGGATCACAGATCCTGATAAGCTTTAAAGAAATGAATGTATCGAGAATCAGTTGAAGGAAATTGAATGTGAAAACAAATAATAAATAGATATGATCCAGCAAAGGTATTACAAAATGTTAAGTACATCAAATTTGCCATAATATGTATATTTACTTAAATCGATCTTTTATCTGTATATAGATGAATATTGTGGTTAATAAATTATAAGTTTTATAAAAATATTTTACTTGTTAGATGACCTAATCAGTCTGAACAATGCATCGTCTGTGTTCTCAGAATTTCAGAAGCTATGACTCAACAATGAATCGCCTTTGTTATCAGAGGTGTGGCCTTATAAGCATAGACTTTGAAGCGTTTCTTGATTTCCCAGAATTGAGATGTATTTAGATAACAATCTATTTTTTAGAAATTATAACGGAATAATGGATCGTCTTTGTTCTCTCATGTGACCTTGAAAATTATAAACATAGACTTTGAAGCGTTGGCTAAAATAATGGATCGCCTTTGTTCTTGATTTCTTAGAATCGAAGGGTATTTAGATAACAATCTATTTTTATAACTCGACCAGAACAATGAATCACTTGCATAGACTTTGAACAATGGACCCCCCTTTGTTCTTGATTTCCTAGAATTGAGGTGGTGGCTGGATAACAATCTATTTTAGGAATCAGAACGCTTATGTTCTCTCGTGTAACCTTGGGGGGAAACGGTTACCTGTGTTGAGAAACAGCCATCTGTTTTGGAAAACGGACCTTCTGTTTTGGGAAACGGACCCCCTGTTTTAGGAAACGTCTACCTGTTTAGACCACTTGAGGGCACTGGGAGGCGTGACATTGCTTATTGTAATAAGTCTCGAACAATGTCTCAAAGTAGATCCTGATATGAAGACTTTTAAGGAAGCTGAATGTATGGCTAGTATACAATATAATGAACCTATTAGGAAAGATGATGTGGTCTGCATTAAACGAGAATCAGTTGAAGGAAATTGAATGTGAAAACAAATAGTAAATAGATATGCTCCAGCAGAGGTATTACAAAAGTGACTATATCCCATAATACTTGAATCTGTATATTGTGGTAGTCTTATAGAAAATATTTTACTTGTTAGATGACCTAATCAGTCTGAACAATGCATCGTCTTTGTTCTCGGAATTTTAGAAGCTACGACAGAGCCAAAACAATGAATCGTCTTTGTTCTTTTACCTTGCAAATTGTAGCATAGACTTTGAACAATGGGCCCCCTTTATTCTTGATTCTTGATTTACCAAACACAATGAATCGTCTTTGTTCTCTCATGTGGCCTTGTAAACATAGACTTTGAAGCGTTGACAATGTCTTTGTTATTGATTTCCTAGAATTGAGATAACAATCTATTTCTAACTGAACAATGAATCGTCTTTGTTATCAGAGGTGTGACCTTATAAGCATAAACTTTAAATCATTGATAATGGATCGTCTTTATTCTCGAAAGAGATGTATTTAGATAACAATCTATTTCTAACTGAACAATAGATAGTCTTTGTTCTTTCATGTGGCCTTGAAAATTGTAAGCATAGACTTTGAACAATGCATCGCCCTTGTTATTGATTTCCTAGAATTGAGATAACAATCTATTTTTATAACTCAACCTGTACAATGGAATGTCTTTGTTCTTTAACCTTGAAAATTGTAAGCATAGACTTTGAACAATGGACCCCCTCTTTTTTGATTTCCTGGAATTGAGATGCGGAATCTCGACCTGAACATGAAACGGTTGCGAAACAGCTACCTGTTTTGGGAAACGGCTACCTGTTTTTAGGAAACGGCTACCTGTTTACAGGAAACGGCTACCTGTTTTTAGGAAACGGCTACCTGTTTAGAGGAACGGCCACCTGTTTAGAGGGCGTTGCTTTGAAACATGCACCTCAGGGCTCTTGATTTCCTAGAATTGAGATAACAATCTATTTCTAACTGAACAATGGATCGTCTTTGCAGAGGTGTGACCTTCTAAGCATAAACTTTAAATCGTTGATAATGGATTGCCTTTGTTCTTGAAAGAGATGTATTTACAATCTATTTTTATAAATCAACCAGAACAATGAATCGTCTTTATTCATTTACCTTGAAAATTATAAGCATAGACTTTGAACAATACATTATTCATGATTTCTCAGAATTGAGATAACAATTTATTTTTATAACTCGACCAGAAGAATGAATCGCTTTTGTTCTTTTACCTTGAAAATTGTAAGCAAAGACTTTGAAGCGTTGACAATGGGTCGCCTTTGTTACTGATTTCCTAGAATTTCAGAAGCTATGACTCATCCATAACAATAGATCGTCTGTGTTCTTTCATGTGACCTTGTAAGCATAGACTTTGAACAATGGGGCCCCCTTTTTGATTTCTCAGAATTGAGATGTGGTCGTATGGGGGAAACGGTTGCGAAACAGCTACCTGTTTTGGGAAACGGGCCCCTTGTTTAAGGAAACGGCTACCTGTTTACAGGAAACGGCTACCTGTTTTTAGGAAACGGGTACCTGTTTTTAGGAAACGGCTACCTGTTTAGGGGAATGGCCACCTGTTTAGGGGGCGTGGCTTTGAAACATGCACCTCAGGGCTCTTGATTTCCTAGAATTGAGATGAATGGATCGTCTTTGCAGAGGTGTGACCTTATAAGCATCAACTTTAAAGCGCTGACAATGGATTGCCTTTGTTCTTGAAAGAGATGTATTTAGATAACAATCTATTTTTTATAAATCAACCAGAACAATGAATCGTCTTTATTCATTTACCTTGAAAATTATAAGCACAGACTTATTTCTCAGAATTGAGATAACAATTTATTTTTTATAACTCGACCAGAAGAATGTTCTTTTACCTTGAAAATTGTAAGCATAGACTCTGAAGAATACATCGCCTTCATTCTTGATTTCCTAGAATTGAGATAACAATTTATTTTTATAACTCGACCAGAAGAATGAATCGCTTTTATTCTTTTACCTTGAAAATTGTAAGCATAGACTTTGAACAATGCATCGTCTTTGTTATTGATTTCCTAGAATTGAGATAACAATTTATTTTTATAACTCGACCAGAAGAATGAATCGCTTTTGTTCTTTTACCTTGAAAATTGTAAGCATAGACTTTGAACAATGGGCCTTTTGATTTCTCAGAATTGAGATGTGGTCGTATGAAACGGTTGAAACAGCTACCTGTTTTGGAAACGGACCCCTGTTTTGAAACGCTACCTGTTTTAGGAAACGGCTACCTGTTTTAGGAAACGGCTACCTGTTTAGGGAACGGCCACCTGTTTAGAGGCGTGGCTTTGAAACATGCACTCAGGGCTCTTGATTTCCTAGAATTGAGATAACAATCTATTTCTAACTGAACAATGGATCGTCTTTGCAGAGGTGTGACCTTCTAAGCATAAACTTTAAACCATTGATAATGGATCATCTTTATTCTCGAAAGAGATGTATTTAGATAACAATCTATTTCTAACTGAACAATGAATCGTCTTTGTTCATTTACGTTGAAAATTATAAGCATAGACTTTGAAGCGTCGCCTTTGTTATTGATTTCCTAGAATTGCGATAACAATTTATTTTATAACTCGACCAGAAGAATGAATCGCTTTGTTCTTTTACCTTGAAAATTGTAAGCATAGACTTTGAATAATGCATCGCCTTTTGATTTCCTAGAATTGAGATAACAATTTATTTTTATAACTCGACCAGAAGAATGAATCGCTTTTGTTCTTTTACCTTGAAAATTGTAAGCATAGACTTTGAACAATGCATCGCCTTTATTCTTGATTTCCTAGAATTGAGATAACAATCTATTTCTAACGGAACAATAGATAGTCTTTGTTCATTCATGTGACCTTGAAAGCATAGACTTTGAACAATGCATCGTCTTTGTTATTGATTTCCTAGAATCTCAGCCAAAACAATAGATCGTCTTTGTTCTCTGACCTTGAAAGCATAGACTTTAAACAATGGGCCCCTTTGTTTCTCAGAATGGGTGGCCTCGAAACTTCATAGACTTGCCTGAGACCGAGGGCAATGACCTTCAGGAATGACGAAGAGGGACTAGAGACATAACCTTGAAGGAGTTACACACCTGTGGTCTTGAGCTAGAATAGGGCGTGGCCTTGAAACATGCATAGACTTGCTTGAGGGCAATGACCTTCAATAACAATCTAGTAACTTTTCTAGGGACCTTAAAGACACAGGGTTACCGACGTGGCCGAGGTGACCTTGAAGATGATGACCTTGATAAACCATGTGCATGGACGTAGGCAATGTGATGACCTTGAGCAAAAACACTCGTAGAAAAAGTATAGTAGAAAGTGGATTAGAAGTGCGAGCTATACTACTAGTTTATGTGCATGAAACAAATAGCTTTTACGCACGAGGTATTTACACACTTCTGCTTAATGTTCAATTAATTCGGTAGCTCTATTTACAAGTCGGTTTAATATTAAAACGAAAAATGTCTGTTTACAAATTATTTACAATGAAACTTTCGTCTGTTGCGGCTGAGTCTTATTACGGGGGAAGCAAAACGGTGTGCCTTCACAATGGTTTTATTCGATAATATAAATCCGCATTCAGCGCGTCTCAAAATTCACCACCAAGATGCACTTAAATAAACACATTCCTTTGTGAAATGTTCGTTAATTGACCCCACGGTCCGTAACTTCAAAAGAAATAATCAGGAGGGATGAACGTCTACACAAATATCCACCAAACTGGTGCTTTAGTTGCAAACAACTTCTCCAAAAGGTTCGGTCCTCCAGGTATTCGAAAAAAGGCACGCCTCCAACACAGCGATCACATCGTTTACTTACGAAAGTGAGATCAAGAATCCCCGCGCAATTAACCGCGCAAACAAACGGCCTCTCCATAATATTGCATCATATTTCTCAACCAAACTTTAACATGAAAAAAAAACTGCTGACGCTGCGGCGTGCACGACTCAAGTGCAAATTATTGTCCACAAGTCTATTCCATCAACGATAACGTTAATTACATAACACTAATGGATTGAGATACTATACTCCGGCAGATAAACGGCGTCAATTACTGAAACGCAATAAGTAAAACTAACATCAACAGCCCCTGATTAAACAAGCAAACCAAGGAATGATCTCATCCTACAATTTAAATGCAAACTTTTCTTATCTATAACTACATTTTATTTTAATAAAACCTTTTATAAAAATTGACAGGAAAACTAATTTAGATTCAACTTTAAAATTTCCTATTTCCAATTAATTAATCCACAAAATGGATCTCGGTGGTCGTGAGTGGTAGGAAAGCCACAATTAATGGATTTGGAATAGTGGCTCCCTGGTGTCGGTAGGTACTAGCGGGCTAGGAACGTGTTTACACTTTCGGAAATACGGAAAAAGGTTTTATGTAAATCTCTGCGTTTTACATCTGGACGGACAGTCAGAATTTTGATCAAACGACGGGAAATGTCATTTTTTATTATTCTTGGCAATTTATTCTAGGATAATGTTTTCAAAATCGGACTTACTTTGAACTTATGACATGCAAAAAAAAAAAACAATTTAAACCTAAGGTCTTTTCCCTAGACTACCTATCGACTTCTGGTTATCGCTATATGATACTTTGTGTATTCCAGTTGGGCAAAGCAGAATCGATTTTTCAAAATTAGAGAGGGGATCAGTAAAGGTAATAATGTTGGCCAAAATGAATATTTACTTATCATAAGTCCTTGGGGCACGGAAAAATAGAATTCCTGTATGACTAAGCGCTAAATACTGTGCCCCATGAATTTGGATTAGCATTGAAGCCAAGTGCTGCCCAACATCTACATTTATACGTCAATTTCGTTGAAATTGGATTATCTTGATGATCCAAGAGCTAAGTTATGTGTTTCTTGAGTGTTTGTCAGCATTTGTGTCGCTTGTTGCCCAAAATCTATATTTATGTACCAATTTCGTTGGGGTCGCGGCAATATAAATTTCCTCGGTGCCCAAGAGGTAAAATGTATGGCCGGTGCGTGTTGACCATTATGTGGGCCGAATGTTGCTCAAAATATGCATTTATACCATAATTTCGTTGGAGTCTCAGAATAATTGATTGCCTCAATGACCAATAGTTAAATTATGATATACCAATTTCGTTGAGAATGCGGAAAAATGCATTCCTTCGATGACCGAGAGCTAAATTCTGCAGTGTATGTGTATTGGTCAGCATTTGGGTCAAATATGGCCTACATGATTTCCCAATTAAGTATTTTTTTCATTACTAGCTTGAGAACGTCCACCATGTAGCCTGCTTTCGAACTGTGAAATTAATTTTCTTTCCCACAAGTAAATAATAAAAATCGTATTTTGTGTTGCCTATATATTAGGCTTTGTAGTAGGGGTGACGACAAATTAACAGTGACGTCAAATCATGTGTGCGCCAAATTAAGATTCTTGGTTTTAGGTTAGAAATGTTTATGCAAATGAAAAAATTCATAAATTAATTACTTATTTGTACATGCCATGTTAATATTGGATGGACTCTTATTTGACGTAGTGTTCTGCACTGGCATATTTACTTCCCTGTTTGTATATTTGGACGTATATTATGCTAATAGTGAAAAAAGTAACCACGGGAGAAAAGGTTTCTGGCCCTCGATCCTTCGGATCTCAGGAAATAGTTCTCTCAGAAAAGTGTCTTCTCTCCCAATTACTATTATAATGGATTATATGACATGATTTAATACTCATTTTGTAAAGGTGAAATTCATTTCGTTTTAATGTAAGCAATCTTTTTTTATTTCAGTATTCCCATTTAATAAGCAGATTTGTTTTTAACACAATTTAAAAGGGGGTTAATTAAGTTTTAAAATTGAGTCATTATCAACTTTCTGGACCATTAACATTTCTATTTTTTACTAATAATTAAAGCGTGTAAGTAAATAACGTACTAAAGTTTAATACGCAATAGGTTTCTAGGTCTAACGGTCCGACCTGGGCGTTGAATTTCAACCCCTATTTTCCACCCTCTGATATTGGAGTTCAAAACATACTCCCGAACTGTTTCATTTGAATTTCAAAGATCTCTAAGATTCATTCGTTACAAGTCTTTAGGAACACAACAATTCCTCACTTCACCCGATTTGCTTCCCCTTACCACTTTCCTGAACGGAATTCGTACATTTCATAATGATCTTGATTTTGGTTGTAAAATGTTGCTTACTCAACATGATGTTTATAATATTTTGAACTTTCAATCTCTAAAACTACCCTTAAAGGATGATTAAGTTAATGATCTTTCTACAACTTCATATTCTACAACTTCATAGGTGGAGGGCATGTATACCCTGGTGCAATACCACCACCTTTACCGTAGGCTCATTAATATTGGTTCTCCGATTTTCTGAGTTCGGTAAGGGCTGCCGGTCGCTATTTCCTTTATTCCTTATGTACTCACCAACACGCACTACCCAAGAGTGGCGTTTTAACGGCTAAACCCTTAAAATGACTAGTTCTAAAACAGACGCCATACCCCAGGTGTGTAGAGCGAGACGCCCACAGTCTCACATTGATTCGTCGATCCGTCTAATGATTTCGGGGAGGGGGGGGGGCAATAATTCATCAACGCCAAAATCAAGACTAAGAAGGGCAAGATCTGCCGGGAATAAAATCATGCCCTATTCGGATGCCCGGGAGGGCAGGACTCAAGCGACCTCGATCATCGAAAGTACCAACATTCGGATATGTTACTGCAACATACGTGGTATCAGGTCGAATTTTAATGCTGTTCACCTACACCATGAACAAGTGCAACCGAACATTCTGTTTCTATCAGAAACACAAGTCTCCCCTGGAAGCACTAATTCGCCTGACCTGCAATTTCCCAGATCTCTACTCAATCTTTCGCCTTAGAGGCGTATACCAAGGACAACGTAGGTTGTAAAAGGATGCCCCAATTCGACGTGATTTGGTTCAAACATTCTGGGACCCAGTTTGTGAATGTTTATATAGGTCTCCCAATGATAACTTCCATGATCTTTTTGATTAGCTTAGTCAGAAAATAGACTATTTCTTAACACAGTCTCCATCTTGCGATTTCTCAATTCTGAGAGCTTTTAATGTCCTCAACTCCATTTGGGTTCAATTTTTATCTACCACTAATCTCGCAGGTCGTAGTACAGGAACATTTGCTGTACCCTGTAATCTCACACAAACGATTTCCGAACCCACTCTGACAACCGTAACCATACTCCACATCTCCTGGACTTATTCCTTACATCTAACCCACATGTTTATAAAACAAGAATGCTTTCCCCACTTGGTGAGTCAGACCTGTACCTCCTCTGTACCAAATCCCATTGTTGTTTGAAAAACAGATAACAGCTAACTGGAGCAAACTACGAGGTTTTTTGCAACCTTCACTTGGCGTGAGTATTGATTTAAACGGTCCTCCTCTTCAAACATTGTTATGGAGTTATACATTCCCAGAAAACATAATCGCGTAGATCATACACGTTCCCAGTCATGGTTTAAAACTATACCAAATGAAAATCAAATAAATCTGTCGAAAATTACGCCGACTATGTTGCCTTAACACAAACGAATCATCGGCAATACCAAAAACATGTTTAAAGAACGTAAATGCAAGGAATTAGTCTCATGTCCTTTGGATAGTCGTAAATATTGGTCATTAGCTAAAGCCATAAGTAAAAATTTTAGTATATCCTTTCTCCCATGACGTCTTGTGGCGGAGCTGTAGAAGCTGATTCTACTGACAAAGTCAACCTCTTTGTCGATTACTTTGCCTCAAATTCATGTCTCAATGATCCTGTTAAAATTGTGCCGTCACTCAAATCTACCCCATACGCTTTGAAACCAATCCACTATCGATACAAACTCCTAGAATCAATTATCAATAAACTTGACTCAAACAAGGCTACTGGCCCTGCATTGTCCAAATTTTTTCGATCTCCTTGTCATCTGGAAAATTTCCCTCATCGTGGAAGTTGGCAAATTTCCAACCTATTCCTAAAAAGGGCGACAAAACCGATTCCTCAAACTATCGAAAATCACTTCCATTCTATCGAAAATCACGAAAAAAGCCATCAACCATCAACTGCTTTCGTTTCTCGAGTCCAATAAACTCCTCAACGATCACCAGCATGGGTTCAGACAGAGTTCAACGGGTGATCTTTTTTCATACGTCACCCAACTTAGAAATAACATTAGAAAGGTCCGGTGAAACGGTCGTAGCAGCTTTATACATTTCAAAGCCTTGCCGAGGTTTGGCACAAGTGCCTACTTGCCAAGCCCACCTCGTTCGGCTTATACGTTCATCAATTGGGTCTCCAGCTTTCTTGACAAAAGATGTATACTTGTTGTCGTTGATGGCTTCTTTTCGATAGAAAGTACTATTAACGTAGGTGTACCCCAAGGATCAGTGACAACTCCCACACTCTTCCTGCTATACATAAATGAACTCATTTCCTCGACAACTAACCCGATCCATTGCTTTGCAGACGACAGTACTCTGCATTGTAGTTGTCCGTTTTCCCACAACAATAAGTCTAGTCAGGACGTTAAAGTGAAAATGGCAGCCTTAATGAACAGAGACTTAGAACGTATTCTTTAATAGGGAAGGAATAATCTACTAACGTTCAACGCCGACAGAACCCAGTGTTGCCTTGTATCCACCAAGGAAGACCGATGATTTCCTGCTGTAAATATGAATGGCTTAGGTCTCAAGTTATTTTCAAACTCTATTTCTATGGTAGGGATGCCCGTATCATCGAACCTTTCATTGGTTGACCACCTTTTGTCAGCCAGCAAAACAGCTGCCCGTAAACTGGGCTTTCTATACAGATCTAAATAGTACTTCACATCGCAACATCTCATTTTACTGTATAAGGCCTCATCTGGAATACAATTACCACCTCTGGGTCAGTGCTGCCCAATACACCCTTGATATGGTCAACCGCATCCAAAATAGAGCAATAAGACATAAATGACCCGTCTCTAACTTCCTGTCCCGCAGTCTCTTGAGCATAGAAGAATAGTTTCGGTTGTTTCCTTGTTCTATCGCTATTACAATGGCAAGTGTGCCTGCGTAATATGCTTTTTAATACCCTCGCAGGCCATCTTCGCTAGGAACACTTGGTTTGCCCATTCATACCATAATTACGCACTCAACATTCCATCTTATCGCACTAAACGGGCATAATCTACATTCTTCCACACCGCCGCCAAATTGTGGAATGTACTACCCAGTTCCTGTTTTCCTCCAAACTTTGATTTAAGCAAATTTAAGATAGCCGTTCATAAACATTTCTCGGCAGCCTAACAATATCCGCAACCCCCTCCGAGTGTTCCTGAGTCCTTTAGCACGTTAGGCGAATCTTAGCCTGTTTAGGAATACTATTAGTAAAAAAAATTGCCGTTCCATCCTCGTGATACTCCACACGGTATACTTGGTTCAGAAAACTTAATTTGTTCATCCCTCCCGTTTCTACCCGTTAGGGGATGATTGCGGCTAAAAGTCAAAACACGTGTTTATTTCCTAAAGAACGTCTAAATATCAATTTATATGTTTCTGGGCTTAAAGGATTTTAATATGTATTGACCTTGTTTAAACAATTCATCTCCCTTTGAAACCCGATTTCATCTCCTTAAGGTAAACTTTCAAAAAACTGTGAAACATGGATCCGTTCGGCTTATTAATGAGAAATGATTCCCCGATTTTCAGATCTACCAGGATTTACGAAAAGGCTTATTTTTTCAAGTCTTAATTTTTACCCCTTCGGGGTTTGGTTTAAAAGGGCTCTCTTAGTGTGTGCCTACGTGGTAAGGGTTGTATGTTACCCAAATTTGAAGTTCCTAGGCCTAACGCTCTGATCTGGGCGTTGATTAATTAGTGAGAATTATTAGTGAATACTTCCTTATACGAGGTAAGTCCAATATGTGTAAATATTTGTTAGTGCATTTTTTAAGAATTACAAAAATTACTTTTGTCCGTTCGTTTGCCTAACCAATTCCATGGTTGTCAGTTACTATTCAGGGAATTGTCCTACAAATCAGAAGCTTTTTACAATCGATAGCTTATACCTTAAATGTGTGCCAGGCTCTGTTTACACCTTTATATTGACAGCCTTTCCCTCTCTGTACTCTTTTCTGATGCTCCGGTGTATTTTGCGTGAAACTTTATACATGCCGTAATTCACCATCATAGTTTTACTTAAGACTGTCCGCAATTTTGGAAATTTGATTTATCTGCCGATTTATTTCGGCACATGAACCTAGCCTGTGGTTTTGAACTACTACTCTTTGTGAGTAACTTTTACGTGCGACAACCGATCTGCGTCAAAGTTGGTACATAGGTGTCTGTGAAGGTTACTTAGTAATTAATTAATCCGGGTGCCCGTGTACTGTGAGTGTGTGTGTTGCAAACAGTGAGCCAGGCCTGCATTATTTAGAGGACAGTGCTACAGCTCATTTTTGTTTGATTTTTCCTGTAATGTTTGTTTTAAATATGTTACTAATAAGTCATGTTTTGAACATACGAGGCTTGTTTTCCTTGTTTAAACTCTTAAGTATTAATATATTAACAAATATGAATTTGGTAAGGCCACGTTGTTGTCTGTGCTATCCCTATAAAGCGCAATACATGAGGACTGAAGAAAGAACACGAGAAAAGTCAAAGAAACATACATTATTTTATGTACAGCACTAAGTTATTTAAAATCGTGTGGCATTTAATAATGATAAAAACTTTTTGATTTAAACCCGCATGCACGGACACACGCACATATTTTTTCGTAAATTTCATATATACACATATATGTGTACAATGTCTGTTTTGTACAAAGAACGTAGTAAACACATAAAACCACAATATTTGTAATTTTAAAGTATTGTTCTTTTGTTAGATTTTATTTTTCATCATTAAATGTAGTAATTTTAGTTTTAATTGCCTACTAATTATGCATTAGCATAACATTTCAATGTAAAATGTTTATAATCCGTGAGTTAATAAATTACTTATATAATACATAACGCTTGGTAACGGCGATGTGAGACAATGTTGTTTTAAAAATAATTAACAGGAAGTTATCTTGTAGTGCAAGACCATATAAATATATAATATACCGGGTCCGCCATCGCTCTGGCATTCCTTTTTAGCATATTTATTAATTGTTGTAAAGAAAAAGTATAAAAACAAACTTTACCTTATTTTTCAAGCTCTATAACCACTTTTGCTGCCTAGCACTCCACTCTTTTATTTTAAATGGAACACCCTGTATATTATTACTTGTTTGAATTTCCTGTTGAAATTAGGGGCACTTTGTTAAGCATACATGCCAGCTACAGTCCACCGTTTCGGCGTTATCTCACGTTTTTTGAAAAAAATGACATTTGCGGCATACTCAAAAATGACTAATATATTGCAAAGTAAAATAGGTAGGGACACGCGGTTTTCACTATTCGATAGATCATGAAAAAGTCAATAAAAACTTTGTCATTGTCATTCATGGATAACTTGATTTTTTTAAATAGAAAGGTATATATTTTTTTACATAGACAGACGCGAATTTTTTTTCTCCTTCGATTTTGTTAATACACATGTGAGTATATCCTTCGCCGTTTTTTTACAGAATTGGCGATTTTCTATTTTTGATTTTCTGTTTTGCTATATCGCAGTGGCCATTTAATTCAATAAGTATCTCAAAATGTCGTCCATTTTATTCTTGATATTTTTGTGTTGCATTGGAATATGCGATTTTTATTTTGTTTTTTATTGTTTCTTGCGTGATACTAGACAACAAATTACCAATATTCATCATGGTATGGATGATATTTACGGGTACACTTTTTTTATTGAAGTAGGCTTTGCTAGACTTACATGAAGTACAAAAACAAAAGCCAAATTATTGTTTGACAGTCACAAGAAATAGCAGAAACTGACTTAGTTGCAATTAGCTCTTAATCAACATGAATTTTACTCAAAACGAATTAGTGAACATGGTGTTTGTTTTGGGCGATTGTCAAAGAAATTGTGTTTTGGCTGTTAGTGTGTATAGATAAAGATATCCTGATCCACGTCCTTCAAGTACCCGTACGTTACAAAAATTATTGGCTCGATTTGAACATCAACCCTACAAAACAAATGTTTTGAACATTTGCTTTGTAGTGTACGCTTCCCGTTTATTCAAATCAGAACAGTTAGAACAGAAGAAACTGAATTTATGGTAATGCAGAGCGTTGTCGAAAATCCAAACGTCAGCACAAGCCAAATATCTAATGCCATTGGTACTATTAGTATTACTTCGGTTAGACGTGTACTAAAACTTAATAAGTATCATCAATATCATGTAGATTTTAATGCACGAAATAAGTTAAATGAGGACCCACGTTTTATGTCCATTATTTTATTTACTTATGAAGCTACCTTCCATAGCAACGGCCGAGTAAACCGTCGGAATTTTCATTATTTTGATAATATAAGTCCACATATTGTGCGATATTTGCATCATCAGCACAAATGCACGCTAAACGTGTAAGAAGGAATTGTAAACAACTTTGTGATAGCTCCTTATTTCTTTGATCATCATTTGAATGGTAACCGATATTTGGAATTTCTAAATAATGTGTTACCTGAATTACTCGAAAATGTTCCTGCCTTGCCACTATGCTAGGAATGTGCAGAATTTTTTAAATCTTCAATTTCCCAATGGCTGGATCGTCCGTGGAAATCCCATGTCATGGCCTGCAAGATCGCCGGACCTAACCATGATGCACTTTTTTTTTGTGGGGGTTTGTCAAAAATTTCGTATATGAAGAAAAACCTACAACACAAGAAGTAATGAAACACAGAGCATTCGGGAGGTAATGGGTTCGCGTTCCGTTACCGTCTACCTTGTTTTTCAGGGGTTCGCCTCGTACACATGTAGCGGCATGGTCACTGCGTATATGCATACCATGTGTGGCTACTTAGGTGAATGCTGGGGTAGTATTTTCCTCCTCAGAACCCTAACTCCGTTCCTTCCGATCCTACCCTGATCACACCATCCTTAATCCCACCATGCATATATACGTAATGTATGTATGTATGCTGGAATCCATGATTGTGGCTGAAGGAACTTGGAAAGCTCGACGCCGCCCTCTTCCTTGGGAGGGAATGAAATACGTGGCCCTTTCCTTTCCTTTTTGTTCTATCGAATGATGAAACCTATTTTACTTTGCGAGATAGTAGTCATTTTTGAGTATGTCGCAAACGTTATTTTTTTTTTTCAAAAAACGTGATATAACGCCGAAATGGTGGACTGTAGGTGGCATGTATGCTTAACAAAGTGCCCCTCAATTTCAACAGGAAATTCAAAAATGTAATATTATACAGGGTGTTCCATTTAAAATAAAAGAGTAGAGTGCTGTGCAGCAAAAGTGGAACACCCTGTATACATGAAAATATTTTTAATTTATAGAGCTTGAAAAATAAGGTAAAGTTCGTGTTTATTCTTTTTCTTTACAACAAATAATAAAGATGCTAAAAAGGAATGCCAGAGCGATGATGGACCCGGTATAATAAATCAAAATATATTTATGTTAAAGTGTGATGTTTTACTGTAATAACGTTGGTTATAAATATATGTTCGCTTGATGTGATGTATTTTTCATTAATTGGCTATCGCTTCTTGCTGAACACGACCTTTTTATATTGTTTATTTGTTCAATTTACAAATTTAAGGTATTAATGTGATTCATATCTTATATAGTAATACGGCAACCACTTTTATTTTCGTCAATGTTACGGATTCAAACGAGATGTAGAGCTGTCAATGCGGATTTATTATATTCAACATGCATATAGTTGTATTTCTATTTGTGTACCCATACGCGATACTCGTGCTCATATTTATTTAGTGTTTTAAACCCTTACAAAGCAATGTTTTACAAGCTATTGCAATTTCAATATCCAGAATGCGTAAATATAAAACTCAATGGTAAACAGCAACATCTAAGACAGTGTGATCGATATTTATATAATTAAATCTGCGTTGCGTTAGTCATGAGGAACGCGCGTTCCAGCTGTTGGCTTTGACTGGTGCCACCGTAGTAAATTGAACGTGAATCTGAGTTAGGCATTTTCAAACATTGTCCAAAACAATTTTCTCCGTTTAAATTAACAGAATGTTTCCCAATCCCAATAGCCTTATTGCGCGGTGTGTTGTAACCAAGTCGAATAATTTAAATTCTTTAAAAAGTTATATAGAGGGTCATGATACAATTTTGATTACTTTCATTGGCTAAAATACAAAAACAAAAACGCAGAATAGGCTATCAAATCGGTGATAATTTTATCACCGCATGTTGACTGTCACATGATTTTAATGAGTAAAATAGTTTACTGTCAAAGTGACAAATCGTTGAAAATTGTAGACTTTACAAAATATATTTTCTATTAACGTTCATTATATTCTCTTACCAAATATAACACTCCTGCTTCGCACTCGTTCAATTTTCATCGGTTTTAACTCGAGCTATCATTGATGATAATCATAACACTAGTTATATTATCCCCGAAAATATCCCGTCGTCAATAACGACGGTAGATTTCTAATCGGAAATCTCTCGTCGTCAATAGCAACGGATATTCTTGGGATATTTTCTTACTGATCCCCCGTGCTTGAATTAATTTCCGGAAATTTCTTCTCGTTCACGAATGCTTTGAGAAAATTATCCCTCGTCTTCGACTGGGGATAATTTTCAAAACGTTCGTGACTCGAAAAAAATTCCGGAAATAATCCAAGCACTGTGGAGAGTGAAAATTCGTCCAATATAGGTTGCCACATATTTTTCAAAAATTTGATAAAAAAAAATATTTATTTGTAAATCACAAGCAAGAGCCAAAAATCGACAACTTTTCATTTTTTAACAGAATTTTCATCTACAGGGTGATACAAAATATTAAAATATCCATATTTTCTTATAATTTTTTTTAGTAGACATTTATACTAAGAGAGAACGATGCGGTTTTCGCGACCCTGTTCTACTTTTTCGTGGAACGAGAGATCCCACAAACAGAATTGTCATAGTCCTATTAGTATTTGAGATCCAGGGCTAAATTACTTATATTAATGGAATTAATAATAATTTTAATTACATATTTACCTTTGAACTTATTCGTTCATAACAAAAACTTATAATAATTTAATATTAGTCAAGTTGCTTTGGTATGTGTGAATCCTTGCGATATTGCAGGCTCACATTCCATTAATATAAGTAATTTGATTGTAATCTCATTATATTTAGAATTTACATCAGTTCTACGTACATAAAGACAAAAAATTTACATCGATTGGGGCTTGAACCTTGATGGCGCAGTTGGTTAGCGGTACTCTAGCAAAGTACAGGTCGTAGGTTCAAATCTACTCGAGGTAAACTTTTATTTATGTATTTAATAAAATTAATAATAATTTTTAAGTCTAAAGATCTATTTAAAATTCGAAACTTGCCGTTGTTTTACAATGTTATTCCCAATAACCAAACCTAAAAAGGATATTATTCGGTAATGAGTTATTCGGTGCACAAATTGACCTTAGCAAAAATTAAAATATTAACAAACCAGACGATTAACACAGTGTCATTTATCCACTGAACGTTATCACCAACCGTATAAACAAATCTTAAATCAAAATACGAATTAAAAAAATTACAATATCGCTCGATATTTCTAAGTGCACATATTCAATTATACAAAGCACAACCGGTATAACATAGAATGCTACTGCGCACCAAAAAAAAAAACGTCACCCCAGTAGCGTACGCAATTAGTAATTAATCAATCTCAGATAATGGACGTCTAACATTAGCGTAACAGTTTGTTTGTTTGGTGAAGTAAATCGGCCAGTAAATTCAAGTTATATAACTACAACTCCACAAAATTATTAACGTTATCTCTAATTTGCATATATATTTAAAGATAGTGATTTATAGAATATGATCGTTAAGCAAACCAACGAAAACTGCAGATGACAGCTTTCCAAAAAGAAAAGGTGATTATTACATTAAACTTTATCGATCTCATTAATTGACACTCTTTTAGTTTGTAGAAGTTGTATCGAACCTGCAGAAGGCAGTTCACAACACAGGAAACTTTATAATACGATTCAGTGTTTACATAATATTTTCTCATGCTCGAATGGAATATTCTGACATGGTTTGTCGAAGTGTTACCATTGTACGGTACGTCTGGATGAATGCTTTCCACTTGCGAACGATAGGGGTCAGACTGTCCTCACAATAACGATCACCCCCACAACGATCCAGGAGAAGAGATATATTGTCACCACAGCATAAGGATAATTACTGACAGACGAAAACACAATAGACGAAGAAGCATGTATCCAGAACTACGACGCTTTTAATTACAAACGAAGAGCCTGGCACCCAACACGAAGAAATAAACCAAAGAAAGAAAAAGCTCTTAAGATTTTAGGCGAGCTTGAAATGGCGTAATATTGTTTTAACTATTCGCCTTGGTATAGCGATTGGTTTTATTTAGCATAATTCGAGTGCCATTAGTGATAACAATGTTCTTACATAGTTTAAAACTCTAAAATTCAGTTTAATTGCAGTTTGTAATATTTCATTCCATCGCATGCTTTTATCACAGATGTATACACACTAATTAAAATTATTAAAAAATCGTATTTTCGTAAATTTTGACTACCTTGTATAACAGTGGGACGCTATAAAATTAAAAAGACCAATTGTTTAAACCTACTTAAATAATAGTATAACATATATATTTTTCAATTTTTTAAAAAATCGTGGCAACCCAATAAATACATTATTGGGCGAAGATCGATGGAATGACCCTTGATTAACTTTAATTATTTTGGGTTTTCTTGTGTTCGCCCGTGCAAAAAATTCTGCTTTAGCATTCGAAAAACACTTCGTGCCGGAAGCTTAAAATCAGCGATTGCCTCCAGAAGTACGTCGATTCAAAACGATAATAAATGTAACAATTCTTTGTTTTGTTGTAGAGTAGACAAAATAGTTTTAATTAAAGCAAGTCACAGTTAAATTTGAAAACGTTAGTTAAAATCTGTGAAACATGACACGTTAATCTCAATTTTTTAAATTCAATACAATATAAAAGCTAAAATAATATTGACTGTAATATAAATTCACACGTCAACTACGACACTTTTAGGCAAACTATTTATCTACATTATCAACAATTGATTTACACGCGTTTGAAAAGAAGTTTGCGATAACAACAAAGTTTGTATTCGGAAACGTATGATTAAAAATTAATTTGTAAATATGCATAGCTCCCTAATTTTTACATACATGGATACATGTGTTAAGATTAACTTTGATCTAAGGAGTTAAACAAAATGAATTATTTACATAAGGTAAGAAATAGGCAACGAAAATTTAATTAGTTCAGAATTTTAGTAGCTTAACATATTTGTAATATACTTAACCTAAATCTCTTGGTATAAAATTCGATATTGCTATTGTATTCTGCACTTACGTATTTTCTGATACCCAGTAATCCAAAAACTTATTAAGATGAATAATATTTTCACAATTACGCCAATAGGAGTATATTTGTTCCTACTCCTTTTAATTTTATTTCACAAAAGATGAGGAAAATTATTTTAATAAACAAACTTATTATATTTACCCAGGCGCTGAATGTACTTTTAATTCAAACTTTAATTTCGTTTGTCTTCGTTTTACTAAAAATCATTATATCCTTACTGAATTGGTAAGTTAACTCATACCACAGTAATTTTGAACAAAAGTTTCTAATTAAACGCGTAATTCAAAACGATTAACATAATAGTCCAATACGCGAAAATGTCTAGAATTAAATTTCTACATAACTAGTGCAAAAAGAATTGATTCATACTGTAAATTTCTACAGTTTAGATGGTGGTTACTCCCATTCAAAAATGAAACAAAGAAATAAAAAAAAGATACAGTAATCCCTTTTTGTTTGTCATAGCAAAGAAGAATATTTAGCATTTCTAGTGTCATACTGATGCTGTTCGCTATGTGATGGACATGTATACATGTAATATCTACAATACGAAATTACTATATAGAATCCAACCTCCAGATTACATCAAATCGTCATTCTTGACACGTAGGGGCTTTTGAGCTACTACTTTCACGTTAGCAATGTTAACTTGTAAAAGTGCATATTTTGCAATCACCTTTATGTTCCTTAAGTCATTTGAGATATAGTAATTCTAATTACTTTTTAGTAAGAACTGATTATTGAATTGAATTGAATATAAATTCGTTGAAGTTACTATTATCCTCGCCAGGCATGTTTACCGCTACGTCATCATATACAATCATATGGCGTAATATGAAAAACACGAGTCAAAATTATTTTCAGTAGTAACAAGAGAGTGAGAATAAATTGAAAATAATTTGACAGAATTTTGAAAACGTGTTGCCGAATGGCAACAGGGTAGAGAAAATATGGAGAATTATTTTCTAATTTATCGAATGCTCGTGTGGTATTCGTTATATTATTTTTGATGTTACAATAAGAAACACGTTTTCAATATTATATTTTTATTTTAACAAATTAAGTTTTCTGAACTTTCAAATTGGTGACAGAAGTCAAATCGAAAAATACGTTGTCATTCAATGAAAACAAAATACTTAAAATTCTGATTAGAAAATATACCCCGCGATGCAGAATTCTAAAATATAATTATTTATTATGATTTATTTTGTAAAAATTAGATAATGTTGATTATCGTGCTGATAACGGTTGAAAAACAATATCCTTGACATCTAACAGGTGTTTGGTACCTTATTTTTGCAGCCTGCAGGTTATAACACATTGCTGCCCTATTACAATGTAATTTTCAACAAAAGCGGAATTATAAAAACAGGAGAATGGTTGTGTTTTAAGTTGCTGATAAACAATCATACAATTGAAAATTAGAGAATTCAAGTTATAGGTTAAACAATTTACATGGAACAACTATCTGTACTGTTTACACCTCGCAAGGCTAGTACGTTTCATAACCATAATTTCTTATTGTTGTTACCAATTCAGTAGCAATGATGGCCCACAATTAGACAATTACACAAATGGATGTTAAGTGCCTAAATAAAATGGAACTATTATTCGTGCGAAGATGACATTTAATGTGGAACATAAATTCTATGGGAAATGTGTGATTAACATCTTGAAAAGCATTTTACAAATATGTTGTACTTCCATAATTGAAATACATTACTAATAGAAATTTGTTGTAGTAAATGTGAACTAACACACTTGTATTACTAATTGTAGGTTGTAGAAACATGGTTGTCAAAGTGTTAAACTTCTAATCGGAGTCACTATCTACATCCGAGCTTTCAGAATAGTTTCCGACGTGAATAATCAGTTTGTCAACTGTGATGTTCAACATTTCTTCCCGTTTATACCATTGCTTTATTGTTTCATTGTTTCAGTATATCGCACACAATTAGCCCGTAATGATTTTAATTAAAATAGTTTACTTGTCAAAGATTAGGTGAATTGGTCTCATTAATGTATTGTTTAAGAAATTTAATTCGCATTTCTGCGATGTAATTTTTTTCCAATAAAGCTCTATAGTTGGAGTCTTTTTTGAATTTGAATCCTAGCGACCGGACTGCACGATGAAGACTTCTGTCACTTATTAATATGTGACTCTTACGAATTTCTGCATTTAAATTTGCAACTGTGATATGTTTTTCTGTAAATAAATTAGTATGTCAACCATATGTAAAAGATTGTGATGTAATGTTACTCACTTTGTGCATACATACTTGTATAACGTATTCCTTACGCCCATTTTGGCTACAGGTATAGAAAACCGTCAAAACCGAGCAAAGTCAGGGAATTTAAAAAATGTATGGAGCACCGGGAAAATTCAGGGAAAAAGTAGATAATTCGGGAAATATCTGTAATCTTCATGTGGCGGAAGCTACATATTTTCACGGCAGTACGCCACTGTAAAAGTAGATCACTATTCCCTGAATATTTCCACCCACCGCGGGTGATATAAATATTATCCCGTGTCTCTTCTTCTCATTTTAACCTTGCATCTTTCACATTTGCGGCTGTCGCCTTCGATTGCTTGAAAATTCTACCTCATTTGAAGAAGTTTGTTGAACGAGCAACACATGACAAATTAGATATCAAGTGCAACAATTACAAACAAATTGCGAGAAATTGAGGGATAATTTCCTGCCAGCTAAACTATTATTATTTACCTCGAGAAACTAAAACGTTTCTTTCCGAGTTTCAAAGTGGTGCACCTTTAATACCTTTCCTTTACGCAGACCTTATCAAACATGGATATGATATCTTCGTTAAAGAAGACGTTATAAGTGGAGCAAGTTCTGTCGAACATTTTGGATGCTGTATTGAAAGAATTTTCTGCGTCGGAGTTATTCCTGTCATTCTTCAAGAAAATACTGATTCTAAGCAACGAGAATGCTTTTGTTGAGCGTGGCTTGTGAGTTAATAAAGAGTTGGTCATAGAAAATCAACTTGGTAGGTCTCTCCTTACGCAAAGACAGGTCTATGTTGGTGTTCAGACAGCCAGAAGGTTAGATAAGCTTCAAATTACCAAAAAAAAAAAAAATTTCTAAAGTGCGCAGGCCCGGACGGGTTATTCCGATGCGCTAGCGGAACACAAGAGGTTATCAAAAATAAATACAGAGAGTTGAATAGAAAAGAGAAGGGAAGAAAAGGTAAATGAACTAATGGATAAAAAGGAAGAGGATCCTTGAACAAGTAGAAAAACTCTAGGCAGAAATAATCACAGCCGCAATCAATTAATTCGTTATTTTGAAAAGAACATTTCAATAAATTCACAATTGCAGGCACTGCAGTAAGTGGATGGAAATGTGTATTTTTATATAATTTCAAGTTTAAGTTTCTACTATAAATATGAACTTTGGATTTGTATTATTTTATCATTATCATCTAAGCTCCGTCGGTTTGTATACGAAAAATGGTAAAATATTTTTGAAATCTTTTTTTTAATTACCGTGTAGGTTCATTAGGAGCACGTTTTAAAATTATTTTCGAATATGCAGGGTGGTCCATAAAAATTTTACGCATCAAAGTTATGAAAGTTTAAATGGAACACCCTATATATGATGGCATATTTCGATTCTGTGGACTAAATAAAGGTCACTTACTGTTATAGTCCCTATACCTAACTCCACCTGTTGCCGAGATATTTCGTTATTTGTGAGAATGTATATCGAAATTCAAAAGAACTTTCTGTTTTACGTACTCGAGGATTTTTTTTTCATTGTTAGTTCATAGTTATTATCACAAATTTATACTGGGTGTATAAAAACTCAGTTACTATTTTGACCAACATTAAAGCCAATTAACTTCCTTATTTTAAATGGAACACCCCGTATTTATCACTATATTTTTATTCTAATTTTAATTCCCTACAAAACTGTATTAGGGTTCCCTATATCAATCTCTTAGAGATTTTTTGTAATTTAGGATTTTCTAATTTAATCATTAATTTTATGTCATTTTTTACTCGATTTTTTATGAGCAGGTTTTGATGAAAAGCTTTTATTGCTCGAGATAATCCAACCGTTTGACTAGGCTTTCCTTAACAATGACTGAAAGACGTTAATAACTGGGTAAATAGCAAAAACATTGTTTTATTGAACAAACACGGCTTAACAATGACTGAAAGACGTTAATAACTGGGTAAATAAGAAATACATTGTTTTATTGAACAAACACAGCCTTGATAAGTGAGCAACTTCAACGTTTCAACAAATGTTCAAAATGATTTCCGTTCCTTTCAATACATAAAGGAACTCTCTCTAGGAAAGACTTCTTCACTTTTCTCAACATGCTTGGAGTTATGGAATTAAAAGCTGTTCTGATTCGCTCCTTCATGTTGTCGGGTGTGGTTGGTGGTGTATGGTAGACAATATTTTTGATGTATCCCCACAAGAAAAAATCAGGACTAGTTAAATCAGGGGATCTTGCCGGCCAATTTTGTGGGCCGCCGCGCCCTATCCACCTGTTGGGAAATTGCCTGTCCAATTCGTCCCTAACATTAGCATGAAAATGCGCCGGCGCTCCGTCTAATTGTAGCCACATTTCCTGCCGAATATCAAGCGGTATGTGTTCCAAAAGAACAGGCAAATTTCCTCTTAAAAATTCGAGAAACATATCACCGTTCAAATTGCCATTTAAAAAAACGGACCTACTACATGTGTTCCCATTATACCACCCCACACATTTACGGACCATCTGTGTTGCCTATCGAGAGTTCTAAAAAAATTAGGATTCTCGTCACTATAATAATGATAGTTATGTCTATTTACTAAACCGTTATTGTGGAACGTTGATTCGTCCGAAAAAAGCACAAAATCAAAAAAAATTTCATTATCACCAAATTTTTCTAAAACCCATAAACAAAATGCAAGCCTTCGATCGTAATCCACTTCTAAAAGTTCTTGGTGTAATTGAATGTGATATGGATAAAACTTATTCTTCTTTATTATCCTTTCAACGCTCCACTGACTTATCTCAAATTCTTCACTTATTCTCCGCTGACTGATATGTGGATTTTCTACCAGATATTCCATAACGGCAATTATTCTCTTCGTTACTCGTAACCGGCCTTTGCTTTTGTCATGTCTTGAATAATACACTTCCAGTGCTTCGAAAAACTTGCAATAATTTTTCTAATGAACGCCTGTCGGGATGACGCCTATCACGATACATTTGTGCGTAAACCCTAGATGCTAGCAAGCAATTATCATTGCATTTCCCAATTACTAAGATCATGTCGCACTTTTCAATTCGAGAATAGCAAGCCATTTTAAATAGTAGGTACCCACCTAATAAAACTTCTCAAAGTTGATTAGCTAAAATGATTTAACTTTGACACGAACTATGACTTTTCAATAAATTTGTTTATTTTATGTGACAGTAAGACCGTCATACCCTGCTTTTCAAGAACAAATTGCATGAAATTATTATTGGAATAGAACATCCTAAATTACAAAAAAGAGAGGTATAGGGAACCCTAATACAGTTTTGTAGGGAATTAAAATTAGAATAAAAATATGGTGATAAATACGGGGTGTTCTATTTAAAATAAGGAAGTTAATTGGCTTTAATGTTGGTCAAAATAGTAACTGAGTTTTTATACACCCAGTATAAATTTGTGATAATAACTTCGGTGGATTTTAAAGTTTGATGCTTTCAGTAAACAATGAAAAACATTTGAAAAAAATTCCTCGAGTACGTAAAACAGAAAGTTCTTTTGAATTTCGATCTACATTCTCACAAATAATGAAATATCTCGACAACAGGTGGAGTTAGGTATAGGGACTATAACAGTAAGTGACCTTTATTTAGTCCACAGAATCGAAATATGCTATCATATATAGGGTGTTCTATTTAAATTTTCATAACTTTGATGCGTAAAATTTTTATGGATCACCCTGCATATTCGAAAATAATTTTAAAACGTGCTCCTAATGAACCTACACGATAATAAAAAAAAAGATTTCAAAAATATTTTACCATTTTTCGTATACAAACCGACGAAGCTTAGATGCCTCACCCTGTATATGAAATACTGCATCAGTACATTACTATTTGTACTTTATGTTTTGTGTAAAACTGCTGTTACAAAATGACATAATTAAGTTGTATAAAGAATATTTTAATACGTTGCCTATTATTTCTCTCACCTAGAGTTTTTTGAATTTGTAACGTAAGGAAGTCGGACGTCCACAAATTCATTGCAAATTGTAAGAACTTATCTGCCTGGAAATGTCAGGGAATTTTCAGAATGCGAACTTGTAGCTACCCTGTTGGTTGTTTCAGGTAGATCGTCAGATTTTGTTTTCTTGCGTGGTTGTTTTGTTAAAACAGGGATAGATGCAGCTCGAGACTTGATATTTATTATTGTCTTCTCAGATATACCCAAGGTGCTTGCTACACGTTGTATTTTCGTGATTGTAATGAATTAAGATATAAATACTTAATGTCATACTTACTTCTTGGACAGCAGATACTGATATCAGGGAACCCCCATTTTATTTAAAGTGTGTAATAAATGATGATGGAAACAAGGGAATGGGGACGTTTCGCTCCCACCGTTTTGCTTCCATCATTTTGCCCCCGCCGCTTCGCTCCCGACCGCTTCGTCCCCTGTACACATACAATAGGTATATTTTTGCATTAAGTAGGAATAGGAATAATAATAATAACACAATGGGCGAACAATTACTGATAAAATTCCACACGTACATCATAGTTTTCAAATATTTCTAAGGAAAGTTAAAACCTACTTTTAATGTCTCATTACAAAGCGTTGGACATGACTGCCTCCACTATTACTACTATTCCTTTTGTTAATGTGATTAAGGCAATTAGTGTCACATTATGTATAGACATTGTTCGCTATTTAAGATAATTTATTTTAGTTAAGAATCATTTTAATATTATTCATATTATTGCATATTATGTGTATTCAAAATATGTATTAAGTAATTAGCGCCAATTAACGTTAAAATTTTCAATTCGTGCACATTTTTAAACGTATCGTAAAATATGCATAAACTAGAGAATATGCAGTTTGCATATATTCCGATGTCTAAATTAATAATAATCGTTTTAATATTTTGTAATGTGTATTATTTAATAAACTTTATTTTAAAAATCATGTGGCTTCCTATTTTTTCCAATTATTTTCATGATTTCACATCAGGGGCGAAACGTACCGGGGTAAAACGGCGGGGGCCAAACCTCACATAACCGAAATAAGCCTTAGGTTCTACCTTTCATTAAATGATTACATTTTATTTATTTATGCTAAGCCAGTTTAGAAATAACCATAGTCGCAAAAAAAAACTATTTGCAATAGGAGTGATGTAACAGGCACATCAATGTGTTAGTATAACCACAGATGTATGCACATTACAGATAGCTCATGACATAGGGAAATTGGACAATGTAAAATGCACTCTTGTAGCTAGCTCAACGTGCGCTGCAATGTTTGATCTCTGGTGTAGGTTTGTTTCTGTACTTATTTCAGAGCGAAGCGACCTACGTAATCTAGATATAAGAGGCAGTTTTCCTGATGGTACTGAGCTTGAGATTTGCTAGGCCATGATTATATATATATATATATATATATATATATATATATATATGTATATGTATATATTGCGATTTTCGTGATATACTCGTATTACGTTACCGTCAGTTATTGCAGTTATCTATTATTAGAAATTGAATGATCATCAGCAAATTTTATTATAGAAAGTTACACCACAGATGTATACACACGTACGTGTACATCTGTTACATATTCAAAATTCCCAACGTTCCAAAATCAAAAGAGAAACTAAAATAACATTTTGCTGGTGACGTATAGAAATCATAAAACACTTCGTGAGAAATGGGATTTGACTTTAAATACAATAAATATACGATACATAGTTTTTTAATTTGCTCTAGTAGAGAATTATGTATTATATTAGCTGTAACACACACACCTATATTTTCCGGAAATATGAAGATATTGCATAATAAAAGGTAGCCTGTGGATATGTCGTTTTCAACTTAGTAAACTACCAATCTATAGCTACCATTCCCATCCCTTCCAAAAAAATGTTTTGTGTATTGTTACCTATTTACATTCCATTGCGGTCTACCATACCTAATCACCTGCAAACGTGCAATTTTTCAGAAGTAAGGGATTATAAAAAAATGTAGCTCCTAAACCTTTATGGTGATCTTCTGACCGACACTGGTTTCTTGGATGTACAGGGTAGGTACCAACAACGAAATGACATTCTCCCTTTTACCATATTCATTAACAGAATTTTAGGGATATATTAAATAAATGCTAGCTTTCGCAAGATTCATACATTGTCTTTGACATGCCCTTTTGTTTTTGAAACTCCTTGTCTTTCTTTTCTTTATCATACATTCTACTACATTCAGCCACGTTTTACACGGCCTACCAGACACGGCCTTACCTCTAACCTCACTTACATATATTTGCTTCGTTAATATTGTGTTGTTTATTCTCTCAATGTGACCCAACCAACGTAATGTACTACTTTTATATCCATCCATCATCGTCTTTTCCTCGCCACACTCCGTCATTATGCATTCATTCTTTATCTTGCCCTTTCTCGTTTTACCACATGCATTTCTCAGGAATCTCATACCCACGACATTTATTTTTCTTTCGTGCCGTTTTTGACATACCCACGTCTCACTCCCATACAGTACTGACGGGACAAACACGCCATTATAGATTGCTCGTTTCGCAGTAGACTCATGCCTTCGTTTCTCATTATCGTCCACATACTTCCAATCACTTTCCTTCCAGCATTGACCCTTCGTCCAATCTCGCCCTCCATTGTACCATCTGCAGTAAACATTCTACCCAGAAATACCAGCTCGTCCATTTGCTCCACAATTTCATCTTGCAGAGTAAATGCTCTACTCTCCTTTCCACCTTCCCGATTGAACACCATAATCTTAGTTTTGACGTTTACCTTTAGGTCCATGCTCTCACACATTGTATCAAACTTCCTCTAAGCAGATCATCCGCACTGTCACTTAATAAGACTGTGTCGTCTGCCTACACCAGAAGTCGTACATTTACGTCACCAACCATTACACCGTTTGCATCGGTACTTGCTTGTCTAACACATTTATCTATGTATATCTTGAACAACCACGGTGACATCACACAGCCTTATCGTACTCCTTGCTCAATATTAAAGTATTCACTCACACCTCCTCTCACCCTAACACATGCCCGACTACTGTTGTATACTGCCTTTATTCCGTTTATTAGACCTATATTTACGTCGTATTCATTTAATATTTCCCTCAGCTTCTCCCTATTCACTCTGTTGTATGCTTTCTACAAATCTACAAACGCACAGTACAGCTTCCTTTTTACACTTAAACTCTTTTCGATCACCTGCTGGAGAGCAGATCAACACATCCTCTCCCTGGCATAAAGCCACCCTGCACATCCCAAATCTTAGTTCGTGTAGTTTCACGTACCTCTTATCAATCAGTATTATTCCAAATAATTTAACAGGTACGCTGAGCAAACTTATTCCTCTGTAGTTCTTGCAATCACTCTTGCTCGCCTTACCCTTATTCACTGGTACATTGATCGCGCTCTTCCAATCCCTCGGCACTTTTACCCACATAACACATACATTGAATAATTCACACTATCACACAATCTTCGTAATAAGCTTTGCACCCCCATACTTTAGCCTTTCACCAGTGATCTCATTTACGCCTGCTCCCTTCCTTCTCAACCTTCCTACCGTTTTCTCTACCTTATTTATCTCAATATCCTTCTGAGTTTCATTCACCATTCCTTCTACATTCTCCTTATTTAACCCTTCAGTCTTACTTTTCTCACTGCTGTACAGTTTTCCGAAATATTTTTCCCAGCATTTCCTCACAATCGTCCCATACTATTTCGTTGCTCATATTCATCACTCCTGGAGCGTTCTGTTTTGGGACACGTTTTGTATTTTTGACCCATTTCCAGAAGTGTTTTGTTTCCCTCAAAATCATTCTGCATTTTCTCTCCTTCCACAGCCATCACTTCCTCTTTACTTATTCTCAGTGCCTCCTTCGCTTCTTTGTTTCTTAATTCTGTACTTTATACAATCGCTTTTTCCCAGCCTCATTTTTTGCAGCATCATATACGCATCTTTTTTCGTACATACTGCCTTTTTTACCGACTCATTTCACCAAGCACATTTTTTCAGTCTACCTACAGTCGCTCTTCCACATATCCGCACGGCACAATTGATAACAGTTTTTCAAGCTTATCAATGCACTTTCAACGTCAGTGTCTTTTATTTGTTCGTTCCACACTGTTTCATTCACATTCAACTCTTTACTCACAGCATCTGCGTATTTCATTCTCGCACCATTACCCACCAGTTTGTCTACCCTAATTCTAGACGTTCGCACTAAGTTTTCTTTCTTTCTCCAGACCCAGTTTTGCCCTAAACACTCTCGATACAACCAAAAAGTGGCCCGTTCCACACTCCGATTCGCGCATTGCTTGTGTGTCTTTCACCAGGTTTCTAAGCCGTTCATCATACACTATCAAGTCTATCATACTTTTGAATTGACGTCTTTGCCATGTACACAGATGCACATTTTTATGTTTAAACCACGTATTGGATACAAACAGGCTTCTCTCCACACATATTTTCACCAGGCGTTCACCATTTTGATTGACCCTTTGGTTTCCGAACTTTCCTAGAACGCATTCAGTATGTTCTCTCTGTACACCCACTCATCCGTTCATATCCCCCACTATCATCACTCTTTCGTTTGGCTTAATACGTTCAACACGTTCTATACTTCATTCCAGAAGTTCTCACGCTCCTGGTCTCTTTCTCCTTACACCGGTGCATAACATGCAATAAGAAAAATTCTTCTAAACTCCACTTTCATTCTAACCCATATTACATCTTTTCACTCTTTCACTTACGATCACCCCAACTCCATTTGCGCCATGCACTTCAGTCTCAATTCCTGACCATAGTGCTAGGCTGCCATCCTCCATCTCCACATCATCCTTTCCTTTGCGCTCTGTCTCCGATACATACAGAATATCAAGGTGTATTTCGTACATTACATTGGCAATTTCAAATTATTTACCATGCATACCTCTAACATTCCACGTACCGACTCGCTATTAGTTCCTTGCACAGTCGTCAGCAACAGGGCCTGTCAGTTTCGACCTTGACCGCCCCTTGTAGCCAGGTCGATCCGAGGCAATTGTATTGTTCTCTTGAGTAATACCATAGAGAGCAGACCGGACGATGTATTTCATTCCCTACTAACGGTATCGTCGTACTACAGGACAATTATTTGTCTACTGCCTCGACACGTAAGTAAGTAAAAAGTAGAAATATAGACAGAGTCAAGAAAGATATGAATAGTAGAGCGTGTACTTACTGTATGAATATCTAACTGTACATATATACATATACATTTTTTCACTTACATAACCTTCAATCACATCACGTTTTGACCACATTGCTCCCTACGCTATTTCTGGCCCCCGCGTCTCTCGTCAGACTTGCTGTTATTTATTTGCCACCAAATGCTTCAATTATTTTTAATTTAGATTTCCGAGTTAGTTATTTCTTTGTTATTTAATGTAATATTTATTTATCAAATCTTTTTTATTATTGTCGCGAACCGTGACAACTTAAACGTTTTCATCCTCTAAGTTTCACTTTTATTCAATTGAAGGGTAACAATAAATAACGATAATGGCCCTGTTAGCTCTCCAGACATTGATTGTCTACTTTTAGGATTAATTAATTACAATTAAGATCAAACATAGTAACAAAGGTAAAAGTTAGCTTAAATTTTTAATTTGCAGTCAAGGAAAAATATAGTGTAACACAATGTTATAATTAAACTGAAAATCATATATAGTACCAAAAATAAATTGGATCAACCTTCAAATGTGAAACAAAGAAAAAAAATGTTCAAAAACTTACCACTTATATACGGATCTTTTGTATATTGCTATTTTAATTGTTGTGTTTAAATCGCTCCTTCACGATACCGAACCATAAAATTTAGTTATTAAAGTAAACGCGTAAATGAATATCTTTAGCCCCTTTTGAGACGAGTACGTCACCGAGGGATATGCGGCTTTTTTTTTTGTTTTCACACTACGTCACACACTTGTATAACCGCGCTCATTTATGCTCATACTTAAAATTAATGAAAATGGATAACCGATTTCTTATTTGTCACGATTAACACGTGGGTATATGTTAAATCGCTACTCGATGTCTCGATGCTGATAAACCACAAACTTTGCACCACTTGATGCTTCATTCGAGTTACCCGCGGTGCTGACATGCCAAAAATAATATTTGAACAATAATGGCATCAAAGTATCTTTTTATGCGTTTTCATTCATTTAAAAAAAAAACTTCATTTTTTATACATTTCAACAAAATCTGTTGAATTATGTTTACATTGAATCACAGATATAAGAATCAAGCTTATTTTTGGTCCTTTTAATGTTAAATAACATGAAAGAACTCAAATCCTGTATATCGATTGGCGGTGAATTTAATAATTTTATACTTGCAATCTCTAGATACTTCAAATAAAGAGGTTTAAACAAATATTTCTATCACCATATGTGACCTTGTTGATATTGTATTAAGGGACAGTGTTTCAACAATAAACAGAGGCAACTAGATATTTTGACCGTACGCGTAGTAAGTGCGTAAATCATTATAGATTTCTGTAAGTCGGTATGTTTTAAGTTTCGAGGGGACATCTGTATTTAGAATGGTGGTATCGTTTGTGTATTTTTGCTTTGGATTTAACTCGCCAGGCGCTTAAATCCAAATCACCGTAGCCAATTTTTAACATGAGATGAGCTATCTGTAGTGTGTATACATCTGTGGTATAACATTAAGGAAAGACATTGCATACAGTAAATGCATATTTACTGGAATGAAAACCTAGAATTAGAAGACAAATTTATGAGCTTTGGTTTACCTCATTATTAATAAGTTTGTTTATACAGATTAAATTAATACAAAGTTTATTTTAAAGGGGTTCGTCATTCAAAGAAGATGAAGGTACTTGGAAAGGAAACGATGATGGTAAAGTTGTAAATAATCAACCTCAGCGCATGATGGATGACCGTAATGGAATCGGTCCTCAAGGTGGTTATATAGGTCGGATTACAAACGATGCTCGTGAAGAAGAGATGGAAGAAAATATGGGTCAGGTGAACACAATGATTGGTAATTTACGAAATATGGCTATTGATATGGGTTCAGAATTGGAAAATCAAAACCGTCAAGTCGATCGTATCAATCTCAAGGTATTGTATGCGTTATTTTAGGGCTGCTTATTGGAATGTTTTGAAATGTTATATTTTGAGCGACAATTTTTTGCTGACATTACGCTTTATGCTGCTTAAAACAATACTAAAAACATTTACTAATACTGAATTGAAACAATTGGTTGCATTGTAATACTCAACACTTTTTTAAGTATGCAGCATCAAGAACTCATAGAAAAAACTAAACATTTTTTCTTCACTTAGTTATAGTTTCTAGAATATTACATTTACAAGAAGTCAAGAAGTGAAATAAGTAAAATTTATGGATTGTGTATTCATATAGAATGATAGTAATTGTTTGCTGTACTTGTACGTAAAAAATTGTGCAACGATACTACTTAAAGAATTATACAGAGTACTCAGAAAATAACACATGAAAATAGTGCTTTGTACAGGAATTAGTTAATAATTTATACAGTTTTAGATAACTTAAATAACCTGTGATTAATAATTTCTTTACAATATCAATTTTCTGGTTCTATTATTGATCGGAAATCACATGATTTTGGTTAGGGTGTTGCAAAATTTAATGAAACAAAAGTGTCTAATATGACAACTTTTTGTGAATAGGTATATAACTACTTTCTACAACAAACATGCTGCTTTAAGTTACAAAATAATCCATCAATATAATCATTCATATGCTGAACGAAATCAATAATTAAAATATATTCTAATGGTTTGAAATATTGAGTGGCTACACAGATGGCAACACCTTCTCATTTCTACAATGTGCAATGTAAAAGTTAAAACTTGAAGATATTTCTATTTTTAAAGGGCGTCAACGATTGATCATTTTAATTCGGAAATTACACATATTTGTTATGAAAATTAAACATACAATTTTGAAAAGTATTGTAAGTTACAATAAAATTTCTATATCTTATCGTAATCAAAATGATTCTAAAATAGCTCGAATGTGATAGTTTTCCACAAATTACTAAATTACTATAAATCTTGTATAAAACACGCTGCAAAATTGCTTGTTTTTGGACATGATGTGTTTGACACATCTAGTGGAAAAACATGCTTATTTTGCAACTTGTTATATAAATATAATTTTTCAAAGTTAGCCTTCGAATGGCAGTTACAATTTAATTTTCAGAAAAATGCAGGAATAAATGAGTTTATCAAGTGTCAGTATGGTCTTTTTATCGTTATTAGAGCCCCTTTTCCCATCTATCCTTTGTTAAACTAAATAAATTAGCATTTGTAAATACTTCCAAATGGAAACCTTTTCTCTTTAATTTTTCCTATGAAAAAAATACCTATAAGGACTAACTTAAAAAAAAATATTCATTTTAATTTAATACTACTTAGTATTATAAATTGAATGAACAAAACACTCCTTTTCTGCCTTTTCCCATAGGCCTAACCCACCTCCCAACGGTGCGTTTTCGAACTAGTGTTGTTAAATATCTTTTTAAAGCATGTGTGAGAAGTTGAAACTGCACTAGAGTGATGTTAGAATACATGAAAGTACTATAGTGAAAGTCACACTAAGAATGCAGTGTGGAGTCTTATGGAGCACACCGTTGCCAGTTGTCGTTATGCTGGGATCGGTTAAACCCCAAGTCCGGTCTCAGGAAAATTTCGCCGCTCTCACAGATTCGCTAAAAACTTGTTGGAAGTTTGATGATGTTTATACCTTCGCCTTTGTTTAAATGTACATTTATAAACAAATAAAATATTTACACTTTTTAGAGAGAATTAATTGTACATTTATAAACAAATAAAATATTTACACTTTTTACACTATTTACACCCGACGTTTACTATGTTTTTCAATAATTAATAATAATAAACAATAAATATCAAAATTACAAAAGAATTATTTCAGGCAAAGTTAGTATAAGAAAAAATAAACAGAGAATTAATTGTACATTTATAAACAAATAAAATATTTACATTTTGTACACTATTTACACCCAACGTTTACTATGTTTTCAATAATTAATAATAATAAACAATAAATATCAAAATTACAAAAGAATTATTTCAGGCAAAGTTAGTATAAGAAAAAATAAACAGAGAATTAATTGTACATTTATAAACAAATAAAATATTTACACTTTTTACACTATTTACACCTGCACGTCGTCGACACTGTCATCATCGAGGTCTGAAATCTCATTCTCAGAACTGTCGCTAAAATTTACACTTATTATGAGTTCATCCACGTTGTCTTGGAGGTTATCAGCAGCCCACATTTCTTTTTCCGTTTTTTCTCGGACATGTGCAACGCAATTACTCCAACTTTGTGCAGTGACATGTCCAAATGCTTCATTTATCAATAAACGGACGTGCTCTGTCTTGAAATCGGAGTTCTTTGTTGCAATATAGTGCTTAATCTGATTCCACACCATCTCGATTGGGTTAAGCTCACAATGGTATGGTGGTAAACGCAAAACAGTTACGTCGTATTTTGCAACTATTTCTTCAATTTTATACTTGTCGTATTGGGCTCTATATGCGTTGACAACTTCAAGCAGCTCAGATTTTAAATAGGAGTCGTCAAAGAAAATGTTTCGTTCGAAGCACGACTCACTGCTGCAGTCAAACTCAATTTTTCATCATTCACTAAATGACAAATGATATTGAAAATTATCATTTTCGCACTCGCATGGAGCATTTGAATTTCTTAAATTCCACGTTACCGGTAATAAATCACAAACAAGACTGAAAATTAGTATTATATGTAGGGTTGTTTGTTTACTTTTCAGTTACATTAAAAACTCATTAAGATATCTTTCCGCATAAGCTTGGTTTGAAATGACGTAAATGCATTGTAAGTAACTTTCTAATTAATACAATTGTTTAACGATATTTTGATCGTCTTGAAAATTCATATTTGAGAATTTTGAGTGATTTTTTCAACTAAAATTTTCCGATTTTTTCAAAAATAAGGGCAGTTTACTCTAACGTATCGTTCGCAAAAAATAAAAAAGTTTTTGATTTGTGTCCAACTTTTTGGCGGCACTGTATAAAACTTCAGAGCCGACCCTGTCACAGCCATCGGACAACCGGCAACACAGTGTGCCGGCCTCCCATTACAAATACATTGCCTATACCCCGCCACACTGCATTCTCGGTGTGACTCGCACTATACCTAATATTTTTAAACAGCGTACTTTGATTATTTATTTATCTTTTATCAACTGTGAATTTCACTATGTTTTATACATTTCCACTATGGAACTTGTAATTGAAATATACGCAGATTATAGTTATTATTATTTTATGTTAGCAATATATTTAGTTTCCCTCAGTGTATATTTCATATTATTATAACCAATATGAGCGCTATGACATTTGGAAGGATAAGGTTCGTAAACGTACCATTGGTAATAATCATATGCAATTACCTGAATAGATGCAAGTTGACCATCAGACTTTGACCGCACTACTAGTTGTTAAAACCCCATTAGAACTATTTTTTCTATCGTTAACAGATATGATAGTTGAATTTTCTTTGAATTATGCCAAACACAGTAATTGTCATAATTTTGAGTTTGGCCGAGTGGAACAACTAAAATTTTTAGGAATAATTATATTTTCTGGATATCACACCCTGCCTCAGTCCAACGAAGAAGATAGAGGTGTAGCTATTGTTAAAAATTGCATGAGTCGTAATCGGTTCCAAACAAAAAAAAACGATATTACATTTAAGCAATAACAGTTTACTAGATATAAGTGATAAATTTTCGAAGATGCGACCCTTTTTGAATAAATTAAATGACAGAAATTTACAGTGGAGTGTATTTGTATTTAATTTATCTATCAACGAGCAAGTGATACCATATTTGGCAAGACATTCTTCCAAAATGTTTATAAGGTGTAAACCTGTGCAGTTTGGTTTCAAACTGTGGTGCCTTTGTTCCTCTGATCGATATTTATTTTATTCATTGCCATATGGAGGAGCTCAGCTCCAAAAATAAAAATCGCCTTTTGGACTTGGAGGTCAAATGGTCTTAGATTTACTTGAAGTAATAAAAAATACAGTCCAGCATCGAATAATCTTCGATAACTATTTTTCGTCTTATAAACTGTTTGTTGAGCTAAAGCGTAAAGGATTTTTTGCTGCTGGAATCATTGGTGAGGATAGAACAAAAAGTGGCATTTTAGAAAATGCAAAAAGTGTGTGCAAAAAGCAGAGAGGCTTTTACGATAGCGCTTTTGAAGAGGTTTCAAAGATTTCACTTGTAAGGTGGAATGACAGTGCTGTAGTAACAGTGTGTCGATATATTTATTGAAAGTACAGTCCTTGATTACAACAAGATGCTACAGTAGAAAGGAAAAAAAAGAAGTTAGAATTCCACAACCGAATGTTATCTCTGAATACAATAAATATATGGGTGGAGTGGACCTTTGCCAATTACAGGTCTAGAGTGTTAGGCAAAAAATGGTGGTGACTGATATTTTGTAACTTTGTCAACAGCACAGTAGTAAATGCTTGGAGCTATACAATATTGCCAATGAAATTAAAATGTTCCAAATTGATTTTAAATCTTATATAGCTTTATGTCTGTTGAAAAGTGCACCCAAAACCACAAACCATCAACAACCCACCTACATTGACGAAGTGCGTTGCGATACAGTCCGCCTTATAGTAGTGACACAAGCAGAGAAAGCTCGAAGAAGGTGTAAAATACGTGGAAATCACACGATTCGTTTGTGTAAGAATTGCAACGTCCATCTTCATATTCCATGTTTTAAATTATACCATTAACAATAACTAATTTTCTATATGTATTTTACCAATGGCTCGTTTTTGCACCATTGTGAAACGTGTCATTTTCGAACTTTTTTTTTAACACTGCATTTTGCAACGAAAATCTTTTATGCTTGTTTAAAATTTATTATATAGGCAATAAATTAGAAATATGGATAATTGAAATAAAAAAAATGTTGTTACTCATATTTTACCAGTAGAGCGTTTACGCACCATCCTCTTTTTGTATGTTTAATTCATTTTTTTGAAATTTTTTATTGTTTGGTGTACTAATAAAATTGATTAATAAATAACAAAATGTAGACCTTTTATTTTAATATTCAGTAGAGTGGAATGTTAAACTAATAATGCTTACTTCAGAATTGAAATAAATCAGGATTTGTATGCTTAATAATTCCCTAATGAATAAATTTGCAGGATTAAGGGGTTTTAGAATTCCACTTCCCATTAACGAAGGTGATTACCCTCACTCTTGATTAATCATACTAATACCGTAAATATAATAATAATAATACGGTAAATAATTAATTGCGTAGATGTGTATAAACGTGTGAAAAATAACAGTAAAGGTGAAGTTAAAGTAAAAATATAAGAAGTAAAAGTGAAAGTATAAGTGCCTGAAATGCAAACGTCTCAAACATTCAAACTTCAAATAAACTCACCGTAAAATTTACAGCACTTTTAATGAAAAATATTTAACAAAGCAAAAATGGATGCCCTACTATTGCACATAAACGACGCTCCCAAAAGGTCTTTGCGCATGAACATGTCTGAAACTGATTGTGCAAACGATATGCGTGGAATGCTTCACTTAAAATAAGTAAATTATGTTTTATGCAGCTATGATATGCAGCACACATGGCACGAAATGCACGTTAGTTGCATACAGAATGGTGAATTTTTAACAACACGTTCGAAGTTTGTTACAAGTTGTTAAGTACACCCCGCGAAAGTTTCTGGCATTAAAATTTTTGTAATATCAGCCCACTAGGGGGGACCTTATATGCATAATACCACATTCATCCCATCACAATAAAACTTTGGGAAGTTATTGAGTACACTCCCATGAAGGTTTCTGCATAAAAACTTTTTTAATATAGGATCCCTAGAGGGGGGGGGGGGCCTCGTATGCATACTAATTTATCCGATCGCCATGAAAGGGAGAGGGAGAATGTGTTTTATATTTGAGCTTTATGGTAGAACGTTCTAACTTCAGGCTGTGGTGTTATTGGGACTTTTTGTAAGTCAACGCAAGCTGCGCATATGGATTTATCATTAGTTGCCATTACCTTACCTGCTTCCTTTAAAGTTCTTACAGCTTCTTTATCAGAACACTGCCTATCATAGCTTTCGTACTTAGTATGTTTATCTTCTGAACTTGCCACTACAAAAGCTACTAAGGTGTTACATTCGTCCTTCTTGAATACTGTTTATAATTCCTTCATCATTTTATTTGGTCTTACAGAGGACTTTCCTCTCATATCTTCCTCCAAGGATCCTGTAATCCAATTTTGTTTAAAGCGGTTGTCACCCATTGTTCCGATATTCCGTGAGTTTTGAGAAACATCGATTTACAAACCTGTGTATCATGATTATTAAGGGAAACCATACATTTTCTTGAGAAATTCTTTCTTTAATCGCCCACTCTTTCTTTTTTGTTTTTGTCCGTAGTTCTCACACATCGTGCTACGTAATCCCACTGTCTTATATAGTCACCTATTTTGCAAATTGCATGAAACAACTGTTTACATTGGCTCTACATCTGTCTTGCTGGATCAGTTTTCCTTTGCGATTTATGTTCTCTAAGCGTAAGTTACGCTTTTTTTTAGCTTTTACACTAATGCATTCGGTTTTTGTTTCTTTAGCTGACATTCTATACTTTCAACCAACCTATATCTTTTGCCTTGGAAATTTGACCTCAACAGGTATAGCACACAAATCAAATGATTCTACAGGCATGTAATCTGAATCGGTGTCCGAATTATGTTAGAATTCTCCTACCATGTCATTGTTTGTTCCGAAAACTATATCAGACAATGAAGTCGCGTGTGGAAAAATGGGTACACTACTAACAACAGTAGTAGTACTGCTACATTTTCCTTACACTCAAAAAAAAGTTGTATAAGTAGCACCTATACAAAAAACTACTACTGTAAAAAATGAGAAAACTTAAAGTACTTCAATGAAAAATGTACAAGCCTAATAATGACATACTTGTATTTATGGGAATATTTTTTATTCCTGCTTTTGCCAAAATAATTTTGGTTTGTCTATTCATTTTGTCTAGGTTTTAAATAATTATATAAATATAAATATAAGTAATTTGATTGTAATCTCATTATATTTAGAATTTAAATTAGTTCTACATACATAAAAATTTACATCGATTGGGGCTTGAACCTTGGTGGCGCAGTTGGTAGCGCGGTACTCTAGCAAAGTACAGGTCGTAGGTTCAAATCCTACTCGAGGTAAACTTTTTATTTATGTATTTAATAAAATTAATAATAATTTTTAATTACATATTTACCTTTGAACTTATTCGTTCATAACAAAAACTTATAATAATATACTTACTATATATATATATATATATATATATATATATATATATATATGTGTGTGTGTGTGTGTGTGTGTGTGTGTGTGTGTGTGTGTGTGTGTGTGTGTGTGTGTGTGTGTGTGTGTGTGTGTGTGTGTGTGTGTGTGTGTGTGTGTGTAGCTTGGAAGGTAAAATATCTGGTATGGAACACCGCACGACCTTCCAACCTACAAAATGGAAATTAAAAGAAACAAAATAAGCTTCATAAAATTTTTTTAAGGATAATTATGCAACCTCTTTTATTAGAAAAATAGGCAACGTTGTAAAAGAAAAAACAATAATCAATGTTAAACAGACGTTTAAAACTTCATGACAGACAGAGGCAGAGGTTAATAGACATCTCGGTACTAACTTAAAAAATTAAAAGAAATGAAATAATTTTAATTATAATGTTTTTAGGGTAACTATGCAACCTCTTTTATACAGTCATAACAAAAACAGGCAACATTGTAAAAACAAAAACAATAATCTATGTCAGAATGACGTTATGTAAAATTACAGTTTCTTTAAAAATATGTCTACACTTTTTGTTGTAAAATTAATTGTTATTCAGATATTGAAAAAAATTGAATGAACACTTAAATTCTACCGTAGGAATTTTTTTGCCGCTAAATTACGCCTCGTATCAAAAAATTGCATAGAACATAATTAATTGATATGTTTAAAATATGCAGCTGTTTTAGAAATATTTGATAAAAACCTAAAACTGCCCCTAATAAACACCGCTCTCCGCCACTGGATTTCTCCCAAAATCTAATCAGCTCTAAGCCAAATGAAAACAAGCTTAAATACAAAATTTTAAGTACGTAGGTATTTTCGTTTTGAGTTATCGTGGATACTAACATACACCCACACACATAGACACACATCCAGACATCATGGCCGATCTTAGCCAAAGTTGGCCAAAAGCTGTAAAATGAGCTAATAATTTGATTTAGCGATAGTGAAAGAAAAGTCGATTGCATAATATTTTATACCTACCGTTGACTGAAAACTTATATTTTTTACTCAATGTACCTACATATGTATATGTAGGTTGGAAGGTAAAAATTATTTCATTTCTTTTCATTTTTTAATTTAAAATGTCTATTAACCTCTGTATGACATGAACTTTTAAATGTCTGTTTAACATAGATAATTGTATTTGTTTTTACAATGTTGCCTATTTTCGTTTATACGATTAGGTCGATGTTTAGTTGTCATTAGTCACAGGTAAGAATTTTTCATATGATTTAGCGAATAATTAAGCAGTTTAAAAATATTTTTGAATGAGGCGAGGGGGGATTATTGGTTTTCCCGACAATTCCTTAAATTAATTAGCAAGCCGTGGGGCACATTTTCAACCCATATTCGCAATTCGAACTTCTTAGTCTTAGTCTTTCTCGTTTAGATTTTATACATATAGATTATAGCAAGTCTTCATTCTTATTTGGGTTAAACAAACTCACACCGGAAACGTGCTTATTTTATGTTTTGAATTTGTACTGGAACTTTGTAATCAAACATTTATTTTATTTGATACATATTTATTTATATACAGTGTTTCTTTCCTTGAAATCAGTGCAGCGCTATTTATTTATCCACTGAAATACTGAAACAATGTATGCCATATTTACCAATTGGGCATCAAAAACATCAATCAAATTTGGTTGGTATATTAACATTTTGACAAAACACTGGATTTAGAGGTCATAATGAAAAAAATGGTTTCGTAGAAACCATTTATAGATAATTTTAAAAATTTAATAATAAAAATACTATAAACCATATTATTATGCCGACTTAAACCTAATATTTCAGATTTTTATAATACGATCATGTGATTTCCTATCTTTATGAACTCATTGTGTACTTATGTTAAGCTAGCATTAAAATAAGCAACTTAATAACAAGTATCATTGCACTCAAATTTGACTTTTTATTTGGAAGTGATTTAGATTAAAAAGTTCATCAATAGCTCTAAAAATGAGAACTATCACTTGTTGTTTACTAGTTAATTTTCTAAACACTAATAAAATTTAATAATTAAAAAAAGGTATACTATCATTTTAAAACTGGTTCAGGTAATGCTAATTGCTTGGGAATTTAGATCTTACAGAAGAAACTGCAACCATTTTAAATGATGTTACTGTAGATTTGCAGTTTCTACTGTACTTTATGAAAAACGTTTATTAACTGCTTTTTACTTGTGTCATATACTAATCTAAATGTTGTTTGTTTGTTGTTTCAATTCTACCACGACACCATCACCATTACTACGTTTCTACTGAACACGTACACGTATTCAGGGTGAATCCAATAAGATGCGGATAGAGGTGGCGAATCAGCGAGCTCACAATCTGCTCAAGTAGACACATACATGACAACACTCAGTCACAGCTACATTGGCTGGCGCTTACTCGTGTCTCTTAGCACTGTATATTAATAACAATTTACATTTATGTCAAAATTTGTGTATTTTTAAATTAATGTTTTGCATGAGCAGTGTGTTAATGTTGGTTTGGGACACGGGCAAGTTTGCAGGCATTAAGTACTTTATAAACATATAGTATTGGTCCTATGTTTGTTGGTTAGGGCGAGAGCAACGAAACACGTATTGCAGTGGCTAACCAGCGAGCCAACAAGCTACTTAAGTCGTAAGAGGGCCGAGTCAAGCGCCTCCTTTTATATCTACTCTTCTCTCAATTCTAGATGTTGCTTATTACCACCAGATTCTATTTATTTACTTTGCAATTATTACAGTAACGTATTCTTAAGTAGATATAGTCTTTATTCATTATTCTCAGGTTCAGTTTCAGTTTAACGAACACCATTAATCAAAGTAATAAATTTATTTATAACATATGTCGTTTTTAATGAAATAGCACTTAAACATGTAATATTTACGTAGTTTAGGTAATTGTAACGCACAGTTGCTTGTTTAGATTTTTAATTTTTTTTTTTAAATAGTTGCAAGAGTTTATTGGGACTGTCTCTTTTTGTCGTATTTATAATGTTACTAGTTCACATGTAAGTGACTGAACTAAATTATATATGTATGGCATGTTTTAATTATAAATTAATTAGTTGCTTCAGTATCATAAAATATCAAATGTTATTAATTTTGTTTTAAGAATTCTGTTTTGATTCAATTTGTGCTTCCCTAAATATTTATACAGTAGCTAACTTGATTCTAACCAAAAATATCTTTTTACATTTTATTAAAGGAAATTAACTATAAGTATATTTTTAATATTTGTAGATTAATATGTCTGTGTATTTAATCATTGAGACATTTGTGTAGTCACACTTCTACTAGTTTAAATTTATTCCGGCAGCTACAGGTGAGTATTGGCATGTCCTGTAGCAGCTTAACAAACAAGTGATAACTCCTAGATTGCATTAAAATGGTGAGTTAATTTACTCAAGGTCACGGGTAACCAGAATTGTTACAGACAAATGGTAACACTTTTTTATTAACACATCCTGTTTATATATTTTAAATCCAAATGCAAGGCATATTATCATACTGACCAAGCCTAAAAGTCACTATTTTAATAACTATTTTCTACTTTATGATATTGTATGGCTGTGACGTAAACTTTATTTCTATAAGTAACCGAATAGGTAAATTTATGTTGCAATTAGTAGCTTAATTTTTTTACATTAAATCTAGTATGAATTGAAAACTAACATTAATGTTCTTAGCATTTAGAAACGGATTGACATTTATTGTGTTACATGTAGTATATCTGTATTTAAATAGAGAATATTCGCATTGCTCACAAAGTCATTTGTCATATAAATATAAATGGTATGGTTGAGTTCACACTACTCAAACATGCATATACATTTATAACTATCCTTGCACTTAAATAAAACAATCTTTCTTAATTTATTTGTTTATTTTTATAGTTATTAAGTAGACACGTTTGTTTTTTTGTTCTTAATGACTCACATCAAGGATAATAATCGTGCAAAACACATGCTCAAAAACCTTACACTCTTAAAGTTGTATTAGCGCTAATATGAAAGTAATTATCATGATGAGTTAAGAAGTTTCAGTGTTTCTATCTTGCTAAATTCTTAGTGACATAAGGCTTACACGACTAGAACAGATATACAATGGTAAAAAATTGTTAATGCTAAAATATGTATTTACGATTTATAGAATACATCGAAAAAAGTAGAATGATTTTTGACAAAATAAAAAAATAATGGCTATTAAAAAAAAAACATTTACTTTTGAAATGTTTCAACGATCGAAGTCAATTATTTTCTTGTAAGCATTGTTATTTCCATAGTGAACTATTTGGCACAAAATGTTTTCACTCAACAAAACATTGGATTACGTTTGAATTTATTACAGTTATTAAATTATGGTTACCAGTTACTATAAAACTGATGTTATTGTTACTTATGAATAATTAAAGTAGTGGGGCTCTGTGTAGTTAAATTTAATTGTTAATCATTGTATTGTAATTAATATTGTTAATAATAACACACTATACTCAAGAATGTAATAGTGATACAAAAGTAACAAGAAATATTTTTTGTTCAAACAGTTGACATGTTGCAATAATTCAAATGTTTATTGTTAACCGTTATGTTATCAAAACCAGTCAGCAATAATTAACCATTCTACCACTTCACCATTTTTCTCAATACAATATATTTCTTATATAAAATTTTATCCCATACGTTGAAGTGCGAAATATCTAGTTACTCAATTAACACTGCCTTCGTTTAGCAGCACTTATGTAATGTACTAAACTTGTACAACATATTGTAAACAGTAAGACAATTTAATTTTACAAATTACATTTTAAATAAAAGCTAATACTACTTTAATGGTGCAATAAAGATATTTTTTAATATTAGGATTAAGTTAATGAATTTAATCAAAATTACTTATGTTTGTTCATGTACGTAAACAGTTTTTAATGAAGCTAATTAGAATTGTGAGAACAGATTTTAAAAGTATCACTAAGTGACCAAATACGTATTAGTAACATTTGATATTTTTAGTATTACATTTATTGGACGTAGTAATTTTTTTAAATTAACTTAGTTATAATTTTAGAATATTTATTGGAAATAAAATGTATGTTTTTACTTGTAAATGTAAATACTGTTATATAATATTGTTTTGTTTTTAAATTAACGGAAATGTGATTTTTGTATGTAAATAATAGTGCACTAGTAACATGCGGTTAGAAGGTTGTCAGTTGTTCTGTTAACGTTTGGCACATTTTTTATGTAAAAGATGTTATTGGGAACTAAAAAAAATATTGGAACTGAAATTCATTGTACTGTCAGTTAAAGAAACAGGACAAAATGTAATGTAAGGTACTACTTTTACTGTGATTAGTCATATCTTGTCATGCACGAAGATCCATACAGTTCCCTTTATGTGCGTGATTATTGCTCCGAATCTTCCAACGTAGATAGGGCAGACGTCCCTTACTTTTATTAATATATTATGTACAGCATTAGTTGAGTATACTTATAGATTTAAGAAAGAAGAGTGATAAATAACAAACTTAAAAATTTGCTACATTGCTTTTAAAAACTGATCAATTGCAGTTGAAAGTTTATAGAAGCTACCAGGAGAATTCTGCTATTTCATAGTTAAACGTATTAGAAGTCATGTAATGTTACTAAGAGATTTTTATTCATTATAAAATATATGATCCTATAATATATTACACATAGAATAGCAATTTGAGATTATAATAAACAGTAACAGAAATAATCTATTCAGTCTTTTCATCATCTAAAACCTGTATAAGCTTTTCAGCATTTTCTTCATAATTGCCCAAAATACGCTTTCCTTCACGAGTGTACGAAGGATCAAACATGCGCCCTTCTGGATTTTGTTTAAATAAATATTCTGCAAGAAAATCGACTGGGTCATCTGGCCTTAGACGGGCAACTTCAAATAACCCTGTACTTAACGTTGGAAATACAAATTTCATTAAATAATGGCGGAGTGGTTCTCCTTGTGCTATAAGAATTTTCTCTTCTTCATTTTGTAACTCCTGTAATATTTCTGTCCATTGTTCCATTTTATTTTGATGTACTGTTAAAGCTTCTTTTTCTAACTTCTACAAAAAAAAAAGTTAGTACATTAGTATTTGTTCATATAATGGTCCCTTTAGCATTCAATAATTTTGATTATTGACGTCACCAAATGGTTTATACGTAAGTGTGCAGAACAGCTTTATGTACCCACATTCCCCATTAAAAATCAAGATGTAAATATTGATTAAACAAAGTATACTTGCTTCTAGAGAGCAACTTCAAAATCTGACAATATAAGACGAACGTATAAACAATAAAAATGAAGATTCAGTAACCAAACAAGCCTGACTGAATTTGTTTAAAATTCAAAACAAAGTAGGTACCATTTTGTTCGTAAAATTCTAAAACCTAGTACAGCATATTCGTCAAAACTAAACTCTTTTAATGATCAATTAATTAATCTACTAAAGTTATGACGAATTCAAAGTGATAGCACAATATAAATTATCAAATAATAGACAGTGTGAAGAGATTTTTACTGAAAGCATCAATTTTCAGTAATAATAAGAGGATTAGAATATTGTTGAATATGTTTAGCTAGGCAATAGGTGAGAGTTTATAGGGAGTGGCTCTAGCCAAAGGGTAACAAGTTTAAGAAATAATTTTATTTTCTAATTCTCTTTCAGTATATTTCATTTGATTATTTTTTGACTCACAATTTTAATTCTAACAGATCAAAACAAAGGTTGCTATGTATATTTTCAGGTAGTTCTGCCAATTTTCGAGCACCCTGTATAGTAATTATACTCTTCACAAAATTCAAACTCTGGAGAAGTCATGGTAAAGAATAAACAGAAAAAGAAGTGGCACTCATGTTAAAATTGTGTAAGTATCTAACTTACGCGACCGTTACCATTTTCCTGAGGTACGAAGGTACCATTCACATTATTTTGGGAAGAAAAGTCTCCACAACAAACAATTCATAATTGTGTACCGTTTCATTTGTTTATATGGCATGGATTGTTGTAAAATGTTGAAACGTCTATAACGAATTTAGTCTTATCGAAGGGGTAAATATCCATTTTATTGAACGAAAGTGTAATACGTTTCATTTCAGTAGTTTTGAAGCAGCTATATTAAAACGTACTTCTTCAATTTAGCTAGAAAGATCATTATTCATTTTTAAGGTGCAATGTTAAAGGGCACCCGGTTTATGCCGCTCCCTTAAATCCGTTGCACGTGCTTTAAAGCTTTGTTTGTACACTTGTAAACATTGCAGGTTGTGTTTCACCAAGCTCTGCCCAGTGAAGATTATGATAATAGAACGAGTTATTGCAACAGGTTATTGGAAACGTAAGCAGATGATTAAGTAGTAAGTAGTTTTCTACAGGGCGGGCGTGAATTTGCAGAACATAGAATACTGGTATCAAACCAATCCTCACTGGACGCAACAAATCCAACATCACGAAAGGTGCATGATTAGTGGTTGGTTTTGTTCCATAGGCAACAGAATTAGAGGGCTGTACATTTATGGAACGAGCAAATCAAGAACGGTGAAATAAAAGGGCGTGAACACGTTTGGCAATTGTGCTGCACAGATATGTTGAAAAGTGACAGAGGGTAAGCAGTAAAAGAGAGCTTGGTGGAATGAATCTGTAAAAATGCAGTGATGTAAAGAGTAGTTTTTCTAGTTTTGTTCTTACACCGTAAAATAGAATGTAGGAAAATACGTTTTGTAATTTCAAAATAAAAATTACGTTATATACATTTATCAATTAGTTTGAATACAAATTTATTTGAAAGGAAAGTTATGAAAAGTTTTATCACTTAGAGATAAGAACACCTTAGGTACTGTGGAGTTTGAAATACGATAAAGACCAGTAATGATTAATAAAACAATTTTAAAATTATCACCGTTTGTATAAAGTACATGGTTTGTTGTTTGAAACAAATTGCATTGTAAATGACCGCCTTTGACCTCGAACACCTTATTATGAATACAATTCTAGTTTAAAAGAAATCCAACCTTTTAAAATAATTTCATGTATAATTACTGTAATAGTAACATTAAATTTTGCAACCAAAGATAAATATAAAATTCATTCGACCATCTCTAAAAATTAAACGTGAATAATTTAAATCGGTAATGATATCTGTAGTACCGACTGAAAGTTTAGTGACAACATGAAAAGTATAAATTTGTTTAAATTTTGTATACTTTAACGATTACATTCAAAATTACCAGATGTGAAAAATCAGAAGTTCATTATTAAAATAGAAAATTCCAATTCGATGAAAATATAACTAAGCTAGAGTTTATCCTTTTTTTGTAATAATAATTTTTTCTATTATAATAAGGGTTGAAATTTATACTGACCGACGTGTTATCACATCCCTAATCCGTTTTAAATGTTGCCAAAGACGTCAGAGCGTTAATTGATTTCTAATTAATTAAAAACAGTCCCTGGCGGCCGCGGCTCATGCTGAAAAGTGGGAAAAACCCGGGGTGGCCCACCAAAGGAGCGCCGAACTTATATAAGGGACCGGATACGCCATTTTTTGCTTTTCGACATTGTTGAAGGCATACAGTATTCTATTTTGACAATATGAGGTAGAGTGATTAATAAATAAAATTGCGTGTAAGTTGCTATAAATACTTGCTCTAAAAATAAAGTTGAACGTAAATTTATACAAATAAGATTCATCTAGGCTTATTGGTAAAATTTGAGTCACCACATTTGTCCGCCATCTTGATTTTTTAACCGTTAATTTGAACTCGTGGAAGAGCATGTATTTAGTAGCCACCTTTGGTGAAGGGATTATTTTGTTTGTTGAGGGGAATTGTGACCTTCTTATCGAATCCGCTTCCTCCGAGCTAATTTTGTTTTAGTGACATATGCAACCGCTGGGGAAGGACTCTGAAGTTATCCTGCACTGAAGCTGCCCGAAGCCGCCTGTTTGGAAGACCGAGCAGTCCAGAAGTGGTCCCAAGGAACACCTGGACAGTTGCTATTCCTGGGTGGTCCCCGACTCCGTTTTTTACCCCTGAGGCGACGTCCGCCATCGTCAGCCGCCCAGGAGTGACACCGAAGAAAATAAAATACAATACCGTAAACTTATAAGTACAAAAATAATTTACAATTCCAACCTAGGCGCCCAATTTTTGTGGTGGAATTCGTGGTGGACAAGCTTCACTGGTCAGCGAAAAAACCTCGTTACAGTATGTAAGAAAAAAAACGCTTACATGGCAATAATTGCTGTAAAAAATAGGAATGAAAAAAGCGGTCATACAAAGCATGCGATTGAGAAAAAATTGGGGGCACAGAAGGTGAGAAACTGCAAAATAAAATGAGAAAAAATAAGAAACTTTTCTGAAAGTGGGTGGTAAGAAATACTAAATGCGGGTCACAAGCAGGACGCAATAGGAGTGGTGATAGTATGATAGTATAATACGGGTTAAGGAAATGCTGGCAAGATTATTTTGAAAAGTTGTATGGAAGTGAGAATAATCTTACTGGGGAGTTAAACAAGGAGTATGTGGAAGGATTGAAACTGTATTTATTCTCGCAAATAACCAAATATAATAAGACGTAAAATTAAAATTTCGTTTCTCTGACCAATATGAATAAAATGTATAATAAATAACCTGCTCCCTATAATAATGAAATGGGAATTTGCAATATTTCTGTAAAAAATCATTTGCCCTCCCTCTCTAGCCAGGAATCTTAAATACACAGTAATTCCTTATAAAGCTGAAATATATTCACGGTGGTTTAAAGCCCAGGTTATTCATTTGTCACAACCATATATTTCTTATGCATAAAGTTCCATAAGTAAAGTATTGTTTTCTTGAAGAAAATCGATGTCTTGACCATTTTCGCGCGCGCGTGTGTGAGTGCTTATATGCCATCCAATGCTTGTGTGGTCGCACTGGACTTTACCGTGCATTACGCGGACTACACGATTTGAGTGACCATACACAACCATACAATTCTAATCTGTTTTAAGCGAATTTAGAGCGGCTCTGTATTTATTAAAAACCGGTCTCGCAAAGTAGTCATATAGTGATTTAAAAAATATGGTGAGTAACTCCATAATATTTTAGCTAACATTGTATGATCCCGGTAAGTGCTGCCATCTATAACTGTGTGATATTTTTAAGTTTAGTTCATATTAACACAACGATCATGAGTGCTACACTTCACGGATTAGAAGATTATGTTGATCAGAATTTTACAATGGAACTATGAATAGTGATGAAGGTAATTATTCTGTAATTCATATTATATGTATAATCATTAATACATTTTTGTTTGTTTTTTTATACGAAATGTATTTTTTGTGCCTTCGTTCTGTAATAGGGTATATGTAGACCTCAAATGCGTCCTGAAACTGTTTTCTGGCCTAGGCCGGCAAAAATAATACTAAATTTCAGTTGGTATTCGTTATAGTGACAGAACTGATAGAATAATCGACATTCGACATAACACAAATCCTAATCGCGTTTACGTGTACGCATTCTAATTATGTCTGTATTAATTCCTTATAAGCTAAAAATTATATCTATAAATTATTATAAAGTCAACAAATTGGTAAGGTATCTACAAAATTCGAGTAATGAATAATTTCGCAATTGTATTTTTTGGTTATATTGGTTAATGTCAGTATTGCCAACTTAATTTCAACAGGTATGAAATTTTAAAAGGTACAACAATTTTGTTTATTGATTTTAATAACAATTGTTGACGTCGGCACAAAAAATCTTGTGTATCACTCTTACCATAAAATGGTTTGCGAGTACACATAAATTTGCAGGCCCTCGACGAACACCTATTTTCTGGCCTTGTAATGCAAATAACTATTTTTTCAGTTGGTAATATTTCAACTGTAGCCTTAGTGTTATTATACAGAAGTAGGTATTTGTTGATTTTAACTGTTCTAGAATAATTGTACATTAAATACAGTTTATCGATTTATAATACTCAAAATAAGATATATTGTGTGATATCATTCAGATTCTGTTTCAAGTAAGGCTACTTAACAGTAGATCATAAGAAATATAATAAATAAACCCTTAATTGTATGTACAATACTGTACATACATAAGTTTATTGGCGACAGTTATTATACACAGTGAGTTTTTTTTATTGTTTGTATAGGGATCTCGGAAACCATAAGAGTTACGCATTTGCTTAAGTAGGGAAAGATTTGCTGTACTAGTTTTTTAATTTTATTTAGCATTTTGAAGTTGTGAAGCAAAGTTTTACAATTTTCGAAATAATTGTACAAACACTTTTTGTGACGATTTTTTGCTAATATCATGTAAACCGTTTGTTGTATAGAAAAATTATAGGGACAAAAGATACACACAATTATATTACTAATCACATATTAAAAGAAAAAACAATCTAAAAAAATAAAAATTTGCAAAAGGGGTACTTACCCCACAATGTTACGCATTTCCCCATTCCCCACTGACCCCCAAAAACAATCAGTTGCTTTGGCTAGTTAACATCTATATGTGTGCCAAATTTCAAGTTGATATGTTAAGTGCTTCGAAAGTTATGGAGTACACAGACACAAAGACAAGATTTTTGGCTCAAATTTTGTATTTGGGCGTTTTCGAGCATCTTAAAGCGATCGAGCAAATACATTTTTGAAAATTTTTTTAGCGATACAGTACTTCCCATCCGTTGGATGTGGAAGTAATTAATTATGGTGTACTCAAATTTTGAGAAACTTGATATGATCGAATGTTACATCATTTGTAACAAAAACAAGCCAACGAGCGGTCGAATTCTATTTTTTATTGTATTTTGATCGCCCTCAACCATCTTTTAGACACCTTCAAGAACTTATACAACAATTTAAAAGGGTTTGGGGGTTTTGTGAAACCCAGAAATATGGGTAATATTGATGAAAACGTGCAGATAAACGTTCTAGCTGTTAATCAAAATGCACCTACACCAACACGGCAAATTGCACAAGATGCTGCAATCTCACAACGCATAGTAGTGAGTAGCAAGACATAATTACCATCCTTATAAATATTCAGATGGACAAGCTATGCACCCTGGTGATGATGAAAGAAGATTAAATTTTTGAAATTGTTTCATAAATATGTACCATGAAAGTACAGCATCGGCGAAACACATTTTACAAACTGTGGTATGTTCAATCGCCATAATGAACACCTATGGGCCCAAGCAAATCTTCACCGTTTACAAGAAAGATGACCTCGGATTAAGTTTGGCTTCAATTTATGGTGCGGTGTTATTGGTTCGCAGCTTGTTGAGCAATTTATTTTTATTGGGACTTGAACTGGAAATAGATATTTGAAATTTCTTAGGGAACATTTTAACAATATCCTAGATTAATTAAATTTACAAACCCGTGCAAACATACAGTGGTATATTAACACTACGATGCCCCAGCCCACTACCAGGCGCAAGTTAGACTTTTTTGTATTTGGAGTAATAAAAGATCTTGTATATGTGCGATCATATGCAACCCAGCAGGAGCTACAGGAAGCTGTTATTAATGCGTTTAACAGATTAGATGGGCGTAAAATTAGGAAATCTTTTAACTCAGTGTTGAAAAGGTGTCGCATTTGTGTCGATAATAATGGTGGCCATTTCGAACACTTACTGTAAATTTCTTTTGTTTTCCATGGCAAGATATGATTTTTGTTAAACCTAATAATAGAAAAACGTGTATTGTGCTTTTATTTATTAAAGTAAGTGATACAACCCTTACATAATTACAGTCAGAAAAAAGGCACTATTAAAATATGTCATGGCCAACTATGGATTCCATTAAAAAAATCAACTGCTTCATAGCTTCAAAATGCTAAGCAAAAATAAAATCCTAGTACGGTGACGTTATTCGGCACAAAATTATTTACAGATTGTTTAAACAATGTTTATCTATCTTTAGAAATAAACGAATTAAAGCGCTGAAATGATTTTGGAGAATTCTACTTTTTTTAAAAATATCTAGTAAGCCATGAATTTTCTTAAATCAACAAAAGCATATCTGGATTATTCTTCTAAAGAAGCAAATCTTTCCCCATTTAAGCAAATGTGTAACTCTTATGGTTTCCGAGATTCCCATACAAATAATGAAAAAAAACTGACCCTGTATAAATCTCATTATATATGGTCTTGAGGTGTTCTCAAGGGCATCATACAGATTGTTGTCTATGCTAAGCATGTTTCAAGGTCATCAAGCAATTCTTGGAAGTTTACTTTTGAAGGTCATACCCCTAGCAAAGCCATCGACCTCAAGTGGTCCCGTTTCCCAAATACAGATAGACGTTTCCCAAATACAGATATCCGTTTCCCAAAACGGGATCTGTTTCGCAACACAGGTAGCCGCTTCCCCCCATTTCAAGGTCACACCTCTGAGAAAATAACAAAGGCGATCCATTGTTCTGGCCAAATTAGGGTCATAATTCCTAAAAATAGATTGTTATCCAGCTCCCAGCCCCCACCATTTCAGGCTCAATTCTGAGAAATGAATTTTCAAAACAAAGGCAATTCAGCCGACGCTTCAAGGTCATCTAACAAATAAAATATTTTTATAATTTTGTAATTTATTAACCACAATATTCATCTATATACAAATAAAAAAATCGATGTAGGTCAATATACATATTACGGGAAGTTTGATGTACTGTCACTTAACATCTTGCAATACCTTTGTTGGATCATATCTACTTTATTATTTGTTTCTCACATTCAATTTCCTTCAACTGATTTTCGTTTAATGTAGTCTACGGCACATCATCATCTTTCCTAATAGGTATTTTCATCGCTTCATTATAATGTTTACTAGCCATACATTCCTTAAAGCCTTCATATGAGGAACTGAGATCCTTTTACTTTGAAACATTGTTCGAGACTTATTACAAACCTACGTCTCTTAAACTTATATGCAAAAACACAAATTAAAATCTTTTAATTATGCAGTTCCGATAACCTAATACACAAATTTCAAAGTCAATTCCGAGAAATCTATTTTCAAGGTTAAAGGTGATCCAAACTTATCTGAACTTACCCGACCATACCCGATCTTATCTCTATATAAGTAGATAAAGAACAGTCCCACGTCAGTCGATACATTGCAATCGTGACAACAAAGTACCTAAAGTGTTGTGAAGAGCAGACATTATTACATAATCACCAATGTGTGCGTCATTTTTTTTACATTACAATCGTGACTAAAAGTTTTATTGTAAACCTAAAGTGTTGTGAAGAGCAATTAGATATTTGTTAAAAGTTCATTATATTGTTGAAAGTAACTATGAGTATTCCAAGAAGTAGTGAGATGGTTAATTTAACAAGGCGTGTTATTTCTTTATTGAAAACAAAAAAAAAAGAATTTGCGAGGTACATCCGTATAGTTAACACCAATATTAAGCTATTGCAAGATTAAATTAAAAATAAAATTTATTATGAGACCAATGAAAGTCTGCTTAAGCTTGAGAGCAAGTACTATCTGGGTAGATTGAGGTGGTTAAAGAACGCCTCAGAGAAAGTGGGTAGTGGAATTATCAATATAAAAGGTATACATAAATTACGTTGGTACCCCATAGACTCATGTTTTAATGGTAGGTTACTTACAGGAATTATAATCAATATATCAAACATTAAGGACCCTTTGATATTTTTACGAAACACATATGATAGCTTTGCACGTGAGGTGAAATTAATGTTAAGGCAATCCTAAAGATGAATGTGGTCATAGCCTGTAATTTTATGCAACCCCAAAATCATGGTATTGAGTTGAAGACTTTTGCAAAAATTGCGTCATTGATATTTCAACCAATTTACATGTGTGTACAATGAAAACGTGTATGATAAGTTACGGATAAAATTAGAGGAGTTTTTCCGAAAGGGATTCCGGTTGGGCATTACAAGAAGTTTTACATTTAAAAGTGAATATTAATAGCTATGTCCCATTTAGAGGTTGTCGTTCAACCTATGTTAAAGTTCCTCGTTTCATAGCACTAAAGCGTACAGTAGTAGATGTTAAAAATAACGATGAGTATTGCTTCCTGTGGGCCGTTGTTTCAGCGTTATATCCCGCGCAGCGTAATACGGAAAGGGTTCAAAGTTATCCTCATTTTAGAGATGTTTTAAAGTATGATTCAATTCACTTCCCCATTCAGCTGGATGATGTAAACAAATTTGAGCAACTAAACAACCTCGCAATTAATTTGTACTGCATAAATGGTAAAAAAGTTGTACCCTTTGTATTGAGTAATCAGCAAAGAGGTAGAGAACCTATAAATCTGTTAATACTTTCTGCTAATGATCAAGCTGCGAATAATATTAACACTATATCATTTCACATGGATTAAAGATGTCAGCTTTATTTTCAAAACAGATATCGAATTGCAACCACAAGCAATTTATTTGTTACCAATTCTTGAACCATTTTTCGTCAGATCGCCTTCTACAAAAAACATACCACTCACTGTCAGCAACTTAATCAATGCTCTGCTAGGCTACCTACCGAAGCAGAAATGAATTTACAGATAAAAAATTTCGCATTTCATGAAAAGGTACCATTTGTCATGCCGATTTAGAAAGTATTTTAGAAAAGTGCACAACAGACATCGAAAGTAATACTCTATATCACTCCAAACATATACCATTCAGCATTGCTTACTATTTGAATTGTTCACATGATTTTTGATCCCGATTTAGGCTTTATAGAGGAAAGGATTGTATTCAATGGTTTGTTAACGAGATTCAAAGTATTGCACATTGGACTAGCGAAATAATCAATCAAATGATTCCTATGGATACTTTAAGTCCCAGTCAGGTTGAGCAATTTGAAAGTGCCACAATTTGTCACATTTGCCGAAAACCATTTACTGATTCCGATAGAAAAGTTAGAGACCATAATCATCTTACAGGAGCATTTCGGGGGGAAGCGCATCAGACATGTAACCTAAACTATACAGACTCCCACATTCTACCAGTTGTGTTTCATAATTTATGAGGTTATGATTCTCATTTCATCATTAGAGAATTGGCTAGTGTTCCCGGTTCAATTTCACTGCTGCCCATAAACAAAGATATACGAAGGTAATCGAAGACACCAAAATTAAGTTTAGATTTATTGACTCTTTCAAATTTATGAGCAGTAGTATTGAAAAGTTGTCAGTCTTATTGGAGGATAGTAAAAAAATTATTACCCGCGCTAATTGGAACAATGATGAGGAATTGTCTCTAGTAGTTCGCAAAGGTGTGTTTCCTTATGAGTATATTGGTACTTGGGATAAATTAATCGAGACCACGCTCCCTCCCAAGGAAGCATTTTTCAGTCATCTTAATAATGAGGCAATCAATGGTGCAGGTTTTGCGCATGCGGATAACGTTTGGAACAAATTTAGTATTAAATCGTTAGGGGAATACTCGGTTTTGTATCTAAAAACAGACGTTCTACTTTTAGCAGATATTTTCGAGAACTTTCGCAAACTTGTTTAAGGACTTACGACCTTGATCCTCTACACTATTATACAGCTCCCGGTTTAGCATTCGATGCTATGCTTAAAATTACACAAGTAAAGAAAAAGAAAAAAAAAATGAAAAAATTACTGCTTACATTGTATCCAAAACGTAATTACGTACTTCATTACAGAAATTTGAAAGTATATTTAAAATATGGATTAAAGTTGGTAAAATTACACAGTGTATTACGTTTTAAACAGTCCCCATGGTTAAAAACAATATATCGATTTAAATACCGCCATGCGTCAGCAATCTCAAAATGAATTCGATAAAAATTCTATAAATTAATGATTAATAGTGTTTTCGGGAAGCTGATGGAAAATGTACGTAAGCATAAGGATATACGTTTAGTAACGAAATGGGAGGGTCGCTATGGTGCGCGTTCTTACATAGCAAAACCAAATTTTCATAGTGGTACAATATTTGACAGTGATATGTTTAGCATTCAAATCAGTAAGCTAGAAGTATATTTCAATAACCTATATATGCGAGATTCAGTGTTTTAGACGTTTCAAAAACTTTTTTATATAATTTTCATTACGGTTACACGCTACCCAAGTTCCATAATAATTCTAAGCTCTTGTACCCGGATACGGATAGTCTCATATACGCTTTTTCAGTTCCCAATATCTATGAATGCATTAAAGAGGACATTGATAAATTCGATACATCTGATTATAGCCCCAACAGTATCTTTGGAGTTCCATTAGTAAATAAAAAAGTCCCTGGCTTAACGAAAGATGAAAATCATGGCGAAATTATGGTGGAATTTGTAGGACTTCGCGCGATAATGCATGCATGCGCGGTTGACGAAAAGATTGTAAAAAAATCAAAGTGTTCTACCCAAGCAAGCGTGAAGCAGATTACGATTAATGATTATAAACAGGTTTTGTTTGATGGTGATCAAGGAACATGTGTTTACCATTAAACAAAATAAAGTCATACTTAATTCTTATGACGATAAACGCTTAGTAAATTTCGATTTCACTGATACTAGACCTGGGGGGTAAATTTTCAGTAAACGATGAGTAGTCTTGAAGGCAAATTGCAGGAAAAACTGCAGTACAGTAGTGATCTAATCTACAGAAAGTATCTGAAGCGTTTTTTGACCTCCCCTGAAAGCTATAGATTTATACTGAATATATTGTAACATATTGTTATTCCTGATGAGTGTTTTAACTGTGTGCTATAAACTCAAAGTGTGCAAATGAAGTTATTATTAAGACATTCATTATTTGATAGAAAAATTAACTTAGACAACACAATTAAAAATTTTACGAAATTGTGTGCCGATAAAGGTTCATTAACTTTCAATGAAGTAGATAGGATCTTAGATATGAGTTTACTTGGTGACATACCCCTTAAAATGTACATATACAAGTTATTATGGGGTGATTCATTGTATACTTCGATAAATGTTAGCGTAGAAAATATTGTTTATAAAGACACTTTCTCTATTGTAAGTGAATGTATTGAGACAGCAGCATATTATGCTAATTACAAGTGCCTCGCTATTTTGATTGAAATATTATTAGAACAAAACATTACATATAAGTTTCAACCGTGGGAAAATGAGGAGCACCATACCGCTGGATATTGGAATACATCGAGAAATATTAAACATTTCTGCTTGAGATGGACATGTGGTCCATATTCCGGAATATGGCCATCTAGTAATTTAAACGATTATAGAAATACTTTAGGATTACTATATAAGATGATGTGATATTTGAAAATAAAATACGATTATCTTTTTTATTTGTTTTTATTTCATCTAAAAGTTACAAACTATTCCTATAGCTATATTATAAAACTAAATCGTCTTTATTGATCCATGATCTTTCATCCAATTCCCACCACTTTACGGATAACTTATTATTCTTGGAGCGAAGCACTTTTTCCACCAGGTACACATCTGGATACTTTGTCTTCTGTAATTCGTGTTCATAAAAGCCTCCCAGTGCAGGTGATCCTTTCATGTCTTCCAACATGTAGGTGGTTGGATTAGTAATGCGAACTTTCACAATTTTAAATAGTTCACTTGACCAATGGGGGTGTATCCTTTGGGAAAAATACTTTTAAACTTACTGATTCGTACTATGTCACCCACACAATAACGATTCCTATCAACTGTTTTTATGTGAGTGTAAGCGTCTAGCCTTGTATGATTACCGACATCTTTGGGCTACATTCCTGTAGTTCTATGCTTACGATTGTTATAATCCATCGTTACGGTGTCAATTGTATCAATCCATTTATATTTACCCTGTAGGTTGAATGACATGTAGAGCAGGCTTAACGGTGCTGATAACACGTTCGCAATTGCTACCTTCTTTGTGCTTTACGTGGAGTAATGGTTGACTCCATAACGCTCCATTAGTTTACTAAAATGCTCATTGTAGAATTCTTTTCCTGCATCTATCTCCAAATTGGAAGGTTTCCGGTCCGTTTTGAAGATTGTTTGCATGGCCTTGGCAACTTCCATGCCCGTTTTCATTTTTAATCCTTTGGTCCACAAGTGTTTGGAAAAACAGTCAATAAGCACTAAAATATACTTGTAGCCCTTATTTTGTTTGGCATATGTGTTAAATTCGACCAAATCTGCTTGCCAGAGGTCATCATATCCCTTAATTATTGTGCGTCTTCGTTTAAAATTTTTTCTTGTGGGTTTGTGCAATTCGTTGACGAGTTGTAATTTGGGCATGGTACTAATTTATCCACAATTTCTTTAAGTTGATGTAGTTTTTCCTCCAAGACTAGATAAGCGTTAAAGTCTCCTTTAACAGCTTTTTGAACTGCTTGCAGACAAAAATCAAGGTATGCTTTACTTATAGCATCACCATCTTCTTCCGGAACCGCCAACTGTGTCAAACGGTTTCCATCCAAATTCAACCTTGCCGATAAATCGTATTGCTTGGTGATGACAACTTGAGGATCTATGGGGTTTGCAACATTGCTGAGTCTCTTATTGTCGATTAATTTCTTAAATTGATCAGTTAAATTGGGCATGTGACCGTCCAAATTTGTCAAGGGGCATTTTAGTTATGATTTGTCGACATCAATGCATTCTGATTTATATTGTTCAGAAAACGAGTGCTTGGTCTTTCAATCTATCCGTCTTCATACAATTTCTCTACAATTGATATTATATCATTTGCGACACCTGTGTTTCCAGCCAATTTTTCTGCCAACAATACTTCTAGATCACGAATTAGTTCGTGTACATCATTCCAGTATTTACATTCAATCGGTCTCTTTGTTAATTCCTTAAAAAACATATCTCCACCTTCCTGAGTTGTGGGTGATGATGCTGACAGCAAGGGTTTCATTATTTGTGTATACTTTTTACCGCGGCTTCCTCGAATCTGTCCACTTACATCATACTCTCGCCTTGAAACATTCGTAGCTTCTAAAATATGTTTATAATTTTTTCTATTCTTTGAATTTACTAGATTTAAATTCATAATAAGCAGATCATATAAACCTGGAGTCCCTTTATACGTGACACCTTTAAGGATCATATCGTTTCCTTTAATTGTGGCGGGGGTATTACCAATTGTCCATTTGTCTGTTTTGGTATCGTAGTGGACTCCATAAGTGTGATCAATAGCACCTTCAAGATCACTCGTATATACGAGGTAATTCTTGGTACTGCTCGAGAAATTCTTCTGAGATGGGCTCATTACGGGAATCATCTGCGATACTAAGAGGTTCTTCTTCTTCCCCTGCATTAATCTCTCCTACGGCAGATGTTTCTAGGAAAGATGGTGCACGAGGAGATGGAGGGGGTTTATTTGAAAAAACGGAAGTTGAGTTAGTGTGAAATGAAGCCTGGAGCTAGCGGGCTAGTAGGAGTAGTAGCATGCTTTCTTTGAAATATGAACAAAGGTAGGTTTTTGGATTTAACGTCAATGGGATCCTTTTTGGGTGTTTTTTATCAGAATTGATTTTATTCACTATTTCAGTTAGAGGTTCTATTAGAGATGTATAAGTACTTTCAAATTTTCTTTCATTATCAATGCGAGAAGTTTTAAGACTGTTATATTTCTGCCATATTATTTTACGAGCCTGAATAATTTTTCGCTTTAATATTAACTCCTTATCTATTGTAGCAAAATGGGAGTTTGAATAGATGGTTGTTAATACCTAAACGGATGAGTAACTACTAAACCACTGAAAGCAGGTTAAGGTGTTACGTAGGGTGTTGTAAGACAGGTTCCAGTTTACCCTGAGTTGCTTAACAAGTCCAGTTTCGCGGTATCACTAAGTGTGGTACTTTCCATTGAATTTTATTTAGGATTATTTCCGCATCAACGTCACCGTAGTAGCAGTTTGTATCGCTTCTAGATCGAATTAAAATCAGCTCTTCACGCATGTTCACGATTACTTGACGATAATCCTCCATTATTCCAAATATGTGGTTCAATGGTATGCATACTGTAATGGATTTTTCACGATTTCCCTCATCGAATTCTACTTGTAATGGTTCCTCATTCTTTGCTGACCACCCCAAATGGCTTAATGTTTTGCTGTTGTTTGTCGTATAAGAAATATATCCTTTAAGTGTAGATGTTATGCCGGAATTTTGGCAAACGTCTACTCTTTGACCGCCTAACTCATAACGAATCTCTTCGAAAAGAAAGTTGGGGAAATTATTGGTTAAGTTGCATGATTTTCCTTCATTCTCTTTTTTCAGCTTACCTTCTAAGTAAGTAGCTGTAATTAGATCCTGACTTTGAATTAAGATGCGTATTTCTTCGGAAGGTCCATTTAGAAAATCCATACGGAAGGTAGGTGTGAATATCTGATTTAATTATAGCATCATCAAAATGTACGTTTTGAGAGATGTTTAATGCTTCGGTCATTGTGTCTCTGTAGATGTTAACCACAATGAGGGTTGATGACTTAATTAAAGATTTATTATAAGGATGATGTCTTTTATATGAATTTCTTCTGAAACGTATGTTCTAAGCGTACTGTGACTGGTTCACCCTTTAAATTAATTGTTACTAATTATGCCGTGTAGTTTTGAAAAGCTTAATTATTACATATACATTACATTACAGTTTTTTAAATTCATACAAATTTTTAGAAGGCAAATCTATCACAATAAATACTTTCATTGTTATACAAAGAAAATTCCTTGTTCATATTACATTAAATATTGCATTTTTTAAATTACACGCGCACTTTTGAATGCAAACCTATTGTTTTATATAAAGCAAAATTCATTGTACCTATGGTTATTTATAGCGAAATCTTTTTCTTCATAACACATCTTCATCAAAGTCTATTAATTATTATATTACTAATTATGCAATGTAGTTTTGGGAAGCTTAATTGTTAAAATTTTTAAAAATAATTACTACATTTTTTAAAGAATGCAGATGCATTGTGTGTGTTTTATACAAGAAAATCTGTTGTCCCCCATTACCTTGAATATTACATTCCTACAAATTTTTAAGAATGAGAATGCATTGTTAATAAATATAAAAAAATACATAATTTAGTTTTATATATCTTTTAGGTCGCGATTTGTGTAAGCTAAACATATTGTGTAAAAGAGATAGACATTAAACTTCATAAACTTTCAAGGTCTCTTACTTACACATATTACAATTTTATTTAAGATTTCTTAGAGATAATATTCTTCATCTAAATCAATTATTTACCACATATTTACTCTTCGGAAGGTTCATGCATCATTAAAGTGTACGTTTTGAAACATGTTTAATTATTCGGTCATCGAGAACTTTTAATCCAATCGATGTTAATAAATAATAAGTATTTCTCTGCATATGTTAACTGCAATGAGGGTTGATAGGGATGAAGTCTTTTGTACGAAGATGGAATTTTCCGATAATTAATACGCAGAACCACGTTCTTTTGGTTCTAAGCGTACCGTGATTGGTTGACTTTCCCCAAAGTCTATTAATTCTTCCCTTTGGATTTGTCAATTTGATTGTTATATTACTTATTATGTCCGTGTTTACTTCTAAATATTGAGTATTGGTTGGAATTTTACCCAAACGTTAACCGGAGGGGCCGGGGGACGTCAATTTCATATATTACTTTAGCAGGTTTATCGTTTCGAAAAGATCCTTTTATAATGTTGCACTATACATGTAGATTAGTGTGTTTAATTATTTGGATGTCTAACGCTGATGTATGTAAAATATTCGCTTCTAATATTTTAGGCTCAAAACCAAGCATGCGACCAATGCTATTCTCTTTAGTAAAATCGATTTCAAATGAACTGTTTATCTCACACTTCAGTGTATTGTTGTTTGCCTTAATAAAAAAATTTTCTGTGGGTATCCTTGATTTCAAGTAATCACTAATTTCATCTAACTGTGGAATATTAATCACTCGCAAATGAGATGAATTTGTTCTGAAATAAAATCTATCGTTGCCCGTATAAATGTTGCTAATGCTGTTGCAGCCGTAAAATCCCACCAATCCAACAACGTAATTCTTCTCCAAATCTAGCTCTATCGGTGGATAGAAGTTGTTACCAACACCTTCTAAACTGAATGTTATTGACATAACTGTGAAAATTTAAGGTTGTATCGATTGTTTATATAGAAATTGTAAACATAGATGCCCCGCAAATAATGGTATTAAATTCCTGATGTTGATTGTAATTATAATAAATTTTACATCCCCGAAAGTAGTTAATCACTTCGATTGGTGGTCGAAGATTACCGAAAGTATCGTAATACCATACCTATTAACCACGCTTTTTGTAGTAAACCCAATGTGTACCCGGTCCGCTTTGACTATCTAAGTTGATATTCCAAATTCATTTTTCCATGGTAATTTAGGTAGGCTATCTCTCATAAAAAATGCCCCTAAAGTATGGTACATTTTTTGTGTGTTTTTTTAAATCAATATCTGTTAACGTTCTTTCGGGTAATCTACTCAGTTTCTCGGAACCGGTTTTAAGTATAGCGCACCACCACCATATTTGTATGGTTTTAGATAAAGTGCGCCGCCAGCGATCGATTCCATCATACGATTATGGCGCATGTCTCTTCTTGCAATGTTTTGGCATTTTTTGCATCATTGACTGCTTTAGCAATTCCCGATGCGCCGCCAGCTAAAGCACCGATTGCTGATAATCCTGCGAATAACGGAATAAGAAATGGTAAAACACCTTGTTTAGGTATGGGAATTACTCTCGGAAGTTTAATATGTTTCTTTCCCCACAACCTTGTTACTACACGTTTTGCCGTTGACAGTGTTGACTTTATTATGTCTGTGAAATCTCCGTTAGCTTTCATTTTTGTAGCTATTGTTTTTCGTACATACAATAAATTTCCACCATTCTTCTTCTTCTTGGAGCGACGTTTACACCCCATTCCAAATTTTCTCTTTGCTTTCTTGGCGGTACCGACTGCTAAAGCTAGAGCTCGTTTACCTAATGTTGCGTATGCCGATATAACCCGTTCCCAAGCTTTTTCTTCTAAAATTTTATCTGCTCTATGTCTACTTTCTAAATCTCGGTAATTTCTATAACTGATATCGTGCAGTTTGCACTGAGCATCCAATTGATTAATATCGGGGTCACTGCGTGCGAGTCGTTTCTCTAATTTTGTACCAGGACCACAATACTGGTACCCGGGTAAATGCAATTCTACCGGAACTCTATTCATATTCACTAAACTACCTGCACTCTTCCGCTTCTTACCTATCATTGTTCACCTTGAGGGATAGGGCAGGGCATTTATATCTAAAATCGAGAGCACAAAAACTTTATTTTTAGTAAATGCTATACATTAGATAAGCAGGGCGATAGTACAATATTTCCATTAAGCATACAGTGTTATGTGAATGTCTTTATAAATGTCATCATCACCACCACGGAATTATTTCTCACGAAAACGACGGTAGTCAACCACTTGTATGAACTTTTTATGGAAACACACCAGATTGTAAGATTCCAGAAATTCCAAGCTATAGCTTATTATATCCTTCAAATTGAATAGTTCTGCTACATTATGGGCATTGAATGTGCACGAACAGCAGTTGTAGTTTTCCATCATAACAGTTTTCAAAATTCTCTCATGTCCTTTAATCAATTCCCAATTGTAATAAATACCAAGATTTCTAGATCTTGCTCATGGATTATATCTTCCTCGTTTACATGAGACCAATGAATTTGGCTTTCAATTCCTTGGGATCGGAAAAATTGTATTTCTGCATATGAATACCATCTTAGAAGTTCATTCCATCCCTTCACGTCTAATATCACATTATCGCAGTTGCCACATCCCATACGCACTACTGGTGCAAGGTTAAGATGTGTACTGTATCCAGTTTTAATATATGTATCGTTCGATAGTTTATAGCACAATCGATTAAGTATTCATTAGCTGCCTGTTGATACACATCATTCCTATGTTGAAGTGATGGCCAGTCGGAATGACCTTCATCTTGTTTCTCTTCATTTTTACTACTACTACTACCATCACTATTTTGACAACATGAACAAAATGTTAAATTATTATTCATATTGTTACTACAGCGGTATGAACTATCCGGCAGTGAACGTCCAGATCGTTCCAGGAATGATTTTATTGCTGCTTTCATGACTTTTACTTTACAACTTTACAACCGCACTAAGACTAAACACTATTTTCGAAATGAGGATGTTTACATATGGTTGGAGGCACTAAATGTTATGTTTGTTGTTTTTGCGACTGCACCCAGACTACTCATGAATATATCCTTTGTATTTAGCATCGTTTTAAATTCCTCAATTCGATTTTCTTCTTGCTTGAAATGCTCGTAAAAGCGGTGAGGTGATACACATTTAAACTCCTCCGTTTCTAACACTATACGTTCACCACACTTCGTATTAGTTACTGTCACATTAATAACTTTATATTTTCTCGATATCTCTAGGCCACATGCATTTTTTAGAGCGCTTTGGTTTAACCCTGCTAATTCAATGTTTAACAACTTACTAACCAACTGGTCTCGACACACTGCGGCTTATATATCCTTGACCATGAAACGTCAGCTTGAACAATGGATCGCCTTTCTTTTTGAAAATTGATTTCTCAGAATCGAGCCTGGAATGGTGGCGGAAGCTGAAAATTGATCTAGGTAACGATCTATTTTTAGGACTTATGACTCGGCCAGAACAATGTATCGCCTTTATTCTTTTCTCAGAGGTATGACCTTGAAAATTGTAAGCATAGACCTTGAAGCGTCGGCTTGAACAATATGGCTACCTGTGTTGCGAAACAGATCCTGTTTTGGGAAACGGCTATCTGTATTTGGGAAACGTCTATCTGTATTTGGGAAACGGAACCACTTGAGGTCGATGAACTTTGCTGGGGGCGTGACCTTGAAAAGTAAACTTCCAAGAATTGCTTGATGACCTTGAAACATGCTTAGCATAGACAACAATCTGTATGATACCCCTTGAGAACACCTCAGGGCTTGAGACAGAGGTCAATTAACTTCCTAGAATTGATGGGGGCGTGACCTTGAAAAGAATCAAAATTTGATTTAGAATCGACCTTAATTTCTTGGTGCATCCTCCTACATAACCTCAATTGGGTATGACTTTGACAAACGAGAAGGTTGATCACGTAACCTTGAAATCCTAAGAAGACCTTGAAGCGGGGTGTGTGTACGTTAAGAACATTGACAATGAGAGTAACCATTTCCTACCACGTGAGCTTGAGGCTAACAATCTGTACGGGAGCATCAATGACGTTGAAAACCAATCTAGTAACTTCTAGTGCCTTTTTCAAATCTAGTTAGTTCAATGGCCTTGAGGAATATATTTTGATGCAGGCAATGTGTATGATGACCTTGACCTTGAAAAACCATGTATATGGACGCTTCGACCTTGAAGCGGGGCGCGCGTGCTTGCATGGTGTGAGGATCTGTATAGCTATTTGAAGAATATACTTTGATGTCGGGAATGTGTACGTGATTTGACCTTGAGCAAAAACACTTGTAAGAAAAGTATAGTAGAAAAGTGAGTTAGGATCCGCCTAGCTATACTACTAATATGATTGACTAATTTTTGTTACAGATTGACGTCATTGATAGTTTACACCAATCATATTCCTTACTCCAAAGATTAAAATAGATTCTGGCTTAACTCACGTCTGTGCAATTTGTGTATTATGAGACGGACTTGAATCTATTTTAACCGTTGCAATGTTGTTGATTATGGTTATTTTAAATTTTAATTAAAGTTCAAAATGTGAATGAAAATTTGTGCAATGTATCTAAGTTTGTATAATTTTGTTGAGCATTATGTAATATTGTAACCATTATTTTTTTTTTGTTAGTAATTTGGGAAAATCGGGAGAAATTTTGACCCCTATTGTGGGAGGTTATTATTTCCGTCACTGGATTTGTTAGTCGCTCACTATCCCGTCGTCTATGATTTCGTTCGTGCTCCAATGGTTTGGAGTCGAAATACGAATAACAATACGAGATACGAAAAAGCTTCATCGAAAATAAAATCAGAAAAGTCTTTTTAAAAGCGCCCGTTTACCTAAAAATAAAAAATACGACATAACTTTCTTATCTATGGAAATATTTATACATCAACTCTGTTGGGGTCTCGGCTAGATTCACTCGATGACCAAGAGCTAAATTATTTGCTCCATGAGTGTTTTTTTCAGCATTTTACATGAATGCTACATAAAATTTATTTATACACCAATTTTGTAGAGGTGCTATATCCTGGGATACATCAGTGTTGATCTACGAATACTGCCCGAAGTCCATATTTATATACATCAGTTTTGTTGGGGTCGATGCAAAATGTGCTCAAGAGCCTAAATCTGTGATTCATGAGTTTTGATTAGCTTAAAATCTACATTTATACATCAATTTCGTTGGGGGTCAACGTAAAAGGGATGGCAAAGAGCCTAATTCTGTGGCTAACATGTGTTGGTCCGCATTTGGCCTGGAACTTGCTCGAAATCTATAGTAATCTTCCATTTTCTTTGGGTTCATGGCAAAATAGATGCCGTCGATGACTAAAAGCAAAATTATGAGCCCCCATGAGTGCCAGCATTTGAGCCGAATGTTGCATAAAATTTATGTTTATTCAATTTTGTAAGGGTGATGGTAAAAGGGATTTCCTAGTTGGTTAACAGCTATATTCTTTGACCTATGACTACTGGTCAGTATTTAAGCCTATATTGATAAACAAGTTTTGTTGTGGGCGCGGAAAAATAGATTTCCATGATAATCAAAAGCTTAATTCTGTGATGCATGAGTGTTGGTCAGCATTTGGATGGAATATTGCCTAAAATCTACATTTATACATCAATTTGTCAATGCAAAATAGATTTCCTCAGTGGGCAAGAACCTAATCCAGCGGCCCATAAGTATTGGTCCGCATTTCAGCCTAATATTGCGCAAAGCTTATAATACACCAATTTGGTTGCGTTTGAATTTCCTCGAGGACCTAGAGCTGAAATCTATGACCTCTAAGTTTTAATCAGAATTTGAACCGAATGTTTCACAAATTCTATATTGACACACCAATTTCGTTTTGGAAGTTAAACTCCGTGGTCAATGAGAGGTTAGTATTTCGTACGGATTTTGTCTAAAATCATTATTTGTACAGTGGTGGTAAGGCAAGTAATTAATTTGAATAATAGTAGCATTATTGTCAGTAAAATCAAGATACATCACTTAGCGATTGTTTTGTTTTTGAATTTGCATTATTGCGAATAAGTTCAAATTACACTTTTTTTAAAGAGTACCTTGGGACACTACAATAATTATGAGATTATCCGTAGAGGAAAGATATTCCGATTATTGTAATTAGGTATAAGGAATTAAATTAATTGTAGAGAATAAAGATATAGATTTGTGAGCGTATTTATGCATCTGATATATTATCAAGTAATTAATTATTCCATGTGTTAGTAACGGTCTACCAAATTCACGAAAGAATATTAGTTAAAAATATTTTTCATGGAGTGTAAATACACTTTTCTACTTATTATTATTATAATACGGCGTGATCAAAAATACCAGACACAGCCGCTCTTATGAAACATGACGTTAGTAACCATTTGCCGCAACATATGTGTTAGTGCGCCCATACTAAATATAACCTCATAGTTGAAATTTGAGAAGACGGTAAATTGAGACCTTCAAGCTGAAATGTGATGTCATCATCGCTCTTTTATGCGCATGCCTTATCTACATGAATACGAATATTTAAAAATGGTTTAAATATCACTTTCAATGTCAAATTGCTACAGCGCTGGTGGTGTCGTGGAAGCGGAGTCGCTTGCAACGCTTTTGGTGCGGGTTCGAATCCCCGGCCATACAATTTTTTTTTAGGTTACTGTAGTTTTGTTTATCTAATCTACTTTTAGGTTACTGTAGTTTTGTTTATCTAATCTACTTTTGCTATGTTTTACAGTGTATGGGGTTTACAGTAGTATGGCGCCAAAATGATGACGTCTAACATACATGACGTCATGGACGGAAAGTCTCAATCTACCGCCTCCTGAAATTTGACGTTTAATTTTTATGAGTGGAAAGAAAGGGGATGCCGTTCTTATGAAACATGTCGTTAGTAACCATTTTTTTGCAACACATGGTAGTACACTAATACTAAACAGGACCTAATTGCAGTGTTACCCATAATTGTTCATTGTAACAATTAGTAAAATAATGAAAAATTATTTGTCCTTTGAGTAATTTCGAATAATTTGGACACTTCTATTTAGTATGGGCGTACTATCACATATGTTGCGGAAAATGGTTACTAACGTCATGTTTCATAAGAAGTGTCAATGATTATTGATACCATTGAGATAAAAATCTCATGCGAAGTTAAACGTTTTAGATATAATGCTACAAAACAGCCTTGCTCCACAATAAAACGCTATATAATTTATACTGTTGAAAGCACGAGTACAGCTACTTTTACCGCGAAATCAAACTGAATAGAGATTTACCATTTCCAAAATATTTCGTAAGTCTAAAATCTTACTCAATACCAAAACATTGTACCCACGAAACCTACATAAAACCACAATTTTTGCCATACAGTTCTGAACACCGAACCATTGAATCATTTAGTTATTATTACCCAGCACATTTGATATTATACTCAACGCCAATAACTTGTGTAATTTAGCTATTACTTTATCAAACCGTCAAGGTTTCAACCATTTTCCACAATACCAAAATGAAAACAAACATTTTCTCATATAGTGGGTTTAAAACTCTGCCCAACGGCAAAACATTGTGTAGTTTAGCTATTGCTAGTGGAAAAGATGAGAACAACAACTTCTACAACGTTTTTACTGTATAGTGGGTTTAAAAGCCTGCCAAATAACAATCCAAACTTGATAAGAAAACAAAGTGTTTCCATCCAGTGGGGTAATAATCATGTCAAACATCAATGCATTATGTAGTACATCTATTTTCTCCTAATATTAAGGGAACAGACGTGTTTTCTACAAAAGTGAAATGAAACTCAACTTTTGCGTATAGTGAGTCTCCCACCAAAACGTTAAAATTAAGTTACATCCCCCATGAGAACCACTATTTCACTCAGGAAATCTGAATAAGAACAGAGTTTGAAGCATATAGTGGATCTAAATTCAATAAATAGTTACTTCCTGTTGGAATAATGAGAATAACTATTTCTTGCTTTCAATGGATCTAAAATTTCGCTCGACATGTAAACATGGTATAATTTAATTATGTTTCATCAAAACCGCGTGAACAATAATCTTTTCCACAGTATCGACGTGAAAAGTGTTTTATATATAGTGGATCGAAAGCTGCTGAACAACCATTTTTCGACTAAATCAAAATGAAAGTAAAGGGTTACTCATATAGTGGGTCTAGAACCATACCCAAGATCCTATGAAAGCTAATAGAATAGACATTCTTCCTATAAATTCAAAATTAGAACAAATCGTCTCCTATAAAGTGGTCTGTAACCATGTCCTATGTCAAAAGATCGTATAGTTCAGTTATATCATGTTGAAATTAAGAGAACATGCAGTTTTCTTGCAAAATCAAAATGAGAACAAGGGATTCCCATATAGTGAGTCTGTAACTTTGGTACAACGTCAAAAGATTGATCATTTACCTATTTTCTGCCGAAATGATAACCACTTTTGTTTATAATAGATTTAAAAGCCTGCGCAACATCGAAACATAATAATTATAAGGGTGGTTAAGGATAATGAAAACAAAATGTTTCCTTTCTAGTGGACTTAATGACATGCTTAGTACTAAAACATTGTATAATTTGGTTATATCTCTTTCACACCATGAGATCGCCAAATTTTCTCACAATATCGCAATAAAAACAAAGTGTTTTCCGTAGTGATCCCGTTGTTGGGTTTTTACTTTTGGATTTATTAAGTTTCAAATACTCGTTGTTTGATAGTTCAGATTATATTATAACAAACGATACAGAATAACGTGGAATAATAAAACATAAATAACTGACATGTAGAATATAAACGTTCGCCGAAGGTTTTACTTTTATTTTATCACTCCGCATGTGTTCTAAAACGCGACTGCGACAACGCCCTTCATGTACATATGTAATCCACGAGCAGGTTACTACATCCTGACGTAACCTTCTTAATTTACACAATCTAATACCCGTAACCACATTGCTCAACTCCAAAGCGTTGTAAGATACGGTCATGTTCTGTTGAAACCATGAGAATAAACATTCGTCCAGGAAATCGGCATTAAAACAAAGTTTGTCCCATTTACAGGGCTGGAAAATCCGAACGCGCAAGAGCTATGTTTTCCTTCAAATCGTATAGAAAACAAATGTTTTCCTATGTACTGTCTCTAAACCTTTGCGTAACGCCAAAAATTTTATAATTTAAATATTGCCTGATGAAATAATGAAAATATGCATTTTGTATACTATATCGAAGTAAAACGAAAGTTCCAAAATTCCGCTCAACATGCAAACATATAATTTAATTATATCTCAGTGAAACCATAAAAGTAATTACATTTTCTACAATATCAACCTCAAAATTATTTCCCATATAGTAAGTGTGAAACCTTTTGAACCCGGACACTATGAGATTAGCCAGTTAACCATAAAATCGTAATTAAATCAAAGGTTTTTCCCATGTATAGGACTCTAAACCTCTGCGCAACGCCAGCACATTTTATAGTTTAGTTTATTGTCTGTTGAAACAATGAAACAGCCGTTTTCCTTCAAAATTGAAGTGCATTTAAAATTCCGTTCAATATGAAAACGTTGTATAATCTATTTAAAAAGGTTTTCCCACGTAGTGACTCCAAAACTTTGATAAAACCAAAACAGTGTTTAATTGCCTGTAGAAACTATGAGCGTACCCATTTTCCTTACACAAATAGAATGAAAATAGAGTTTTTTTTCTTTATACTGCGTAAAAAACCATGATAAACCCTAAATAATGTTGTTAGCTTATGTTTTATTGACCTAAAGTAATTTTAGTAATTGCAAAACGCTAGCAAGTTTTGCCATATGGTCCTCATTTATGACGAGTTCAATAATACCTATAGAGAACCTCACAACGGACGGTGACTAGTAACTTTTTGGCTTACTTATACAGAAGCCTCTTTTTTTGTTTACGCTGCGTTATATAATTTGTCTATTTTGTTATTTTAGCAGAATTAGGTTATTATTAGAATTATAACGAAGTAAAGTTAATAAGAAGCAATCACACCTTCACTTCGCTTGAGTATACCGCTTAAAATTAAGTATTAGAAACATGCAATTAATGTCGGTGACGAGAAGTGTTGCGACCACCGAACAGGTCTTGGGCAACACCCCATCATTATCAAAATTCTATAGCAAAGTATTCGTAGCAAAACATAACTGTTTTTGCTTAATTCGTATTACCATAGACATAAACGCGAAATACACTAGTGGCTAAAACGTTAGATTTCTAATTCCAGTTTTTTGTTGAAGCTATAAAAGATATTGTTACGTGCACAAAGACACTGATGCCCAAAATTAGGTGGTGTGCCTCCTAATAAGACAGCCGGAAGCTCAGTCGTTTTGGTAACGCACTTGGATGCGTGGTCGTGGGGCTGGCGTAGACATTTATAAATTTTAAAAAGGACACCCCTTGGTTTGTACTTGTATCGCCCTCAAACCAAGAAAGAGCCACGTTGCAATAAGAACTACGGTACAATTAAAATAAAGTATATATTGACCAGGAAGAGGCAGGTCGGCTTAGGATTCGGATCCTATACGTCGAAGAGAAAGAAAGAAAATACTAGTGGTATAACACAAGTGTTTATTGCTTAACGCAACGCAACCCCCAGATAAACAAAACACTCGTAATATCTTTAAACTCGAAACTTTTAAGTGGACTACATATAAAGTCACATGTGACGGTGATTGTAAACCAAACGATATAGTAAGAAAAGGCTAACTAGAGTTGAAATACTTTCAGAACAACACAGTGCGCACAAACCAATATTGGTCACAATTCGACAATTTGCTGTCGTGTGCGCAATTCATAGGCGTAGAAATTTTAAGTAGTTTATTTACATTTTGGTGCACGCTTGAGTTATAGGTTATATTTCTGACTTACATTTTCTTTTAATAAACAGTTCTTTTCAGAGCTCTTTTTGACCCTTCGTGTATATTTTGGTAAGTTTGCAATATCTGTGCTTTAAGCAAACAAATCGAAACAGATCGGCGTTCGTGGAAAGATTCTGCATAGTCAAGCTCGAGAAATTGTTGCAAATGTCATAGAATTCATGGCAAAAGAAGACAAGGAGTGACAATCCCTTTGTCAATCTTTAAGGAGAGAATTTTAGCTGCTACGGAGATAGGTGAATTCACTTATCGTAAAGTTATATCAGATATGAAGGAAATTTCCCAAGGCAAAGCAACAAAGTTTTCTTCACCTAGAAAAAATAAAAACAGACCAAACCCTAAAAGTAATTTGTATCAGGGGGAATTGGAGCAGATAAAATCCATTATACATAATTTTTATATTATTGAAAAGAGAGTGCCTACGTTAAAAGATAATGAAACAATTTTTACATGGTAAATATAATTACATTTAAATTAACAGGTATCCACAATAAAATTCTGCAAAGGGGTATTGATTTTAAAGGTGGACTTTCGACTTTGGGAAAGATTATTAAAAAATTGGGTTTTCGGTAAGTCATATAACTATTTGTGACATTCACTCATATTAACTTATTGCATAAATTTGTAGATCGTGCAACACTGTTGATAAAAGGAAGGTTCTGATGGAATCATATGACATATGCTTAAAGCGTATCCAATATTTACGTCAACTGCAGCAATGCATTCAAGATAAGAGACCAATTATTTTTACAGATGAGTCCTATATCAACAGTTGTCATACAAACCCAAAAAATTGGACAGATAATTCTACTCTGGGTCTTAAAAAACCTATTGGCAAAGGTCCATGTGTTATCATGGTACATGCTGGTGGATCTGAAGGTTTTGTTAATAATGCACTACTTATGTTCAAATCAGGTACGAGATTATTACCATAATTGTAGTCTAAAACTAAATCTTATTAATTATAGGAAGTACATCAGGAGATTACCACAACGATATGAACCATACAAATTTTATGCAGTGGGTACAGAAGCAGCTGTTGCCGAATATACCAAAGCGAGCTGCACTTGTCATCGATAATGCATCATATCACAATATGGTAATAAATAAAGATCCAACATCCATGACCAAAAAGGACAATATGATTATGTGGCTTCATCAACATTCAATTATGCATGATCCTCTTTCAACAAAACCTGTGTTGTATGCAATAATCAAGGAGTATAAGTCAAAGTGCAAACAGTATATTTTAGATACTGAATTAGCAAAACATGACCATATAGTGCTTAGACTTCCTCCGTATCATCCAGAACTAAACCCAATGGAGAAAATATGGGCTGCAGTGAAGCAGTACGTTGCGTCTAGAAATACTACCTTTAAATTAAAGGATGTAATAAAATTAGCTGAAGAAAAATTTGCCACGATAACTCCTGAAGATTGAGCAAACATATGTACACATGTTGATAAAGTAGTTGAAGAATACACGTACAAAGAACACATTGACAAATCATATGATGATTTTAGATTCGTTGTGAATACAGGCGATTCAGATGAATCTACTGAAGAATCTTCTGATGATGAAGATGAGGGGGATCTTGGAATTTCTCTATTGCCTGACTCTGACTTACAAGCAGGACCGAGCACAGAATAAAATAATTTATTAGGGAATATTTACAATTTACACACATTATAGGTTACTTTGTAACTTGTTCAGTTCCCACAGTGAAACACACCTTATGTCGTGATCTATTTAATGTTTTGTGAATTTTATAAAACTAAGGTGAATGTGTAGTTTCAACCAAAATGAAGTGTGTTGATTCAATTGTTTAAACCCTAAAACAAAATCTATCATTTCTTAATTGTTTTTGTATGTATTTATGATAACCTATTTACCAGAATTTTACATTAAAAATAAACTTTAGCAATTGTAATTTCCTATGATTAGATTTTTGTCATAAGTTGTTTTGTGGCATAATTTTAGTGAAAGATTTAATTATAATTCTCAATTCATTTTTATGAGTTAGCATTTTATATTTCTGTAAATATTTACGTGTACATTTTATATTCTGTTTGTGAATAAATAAATTAAAAAATTTTTTTTAAATAATTTACTCCTAAACCAAAGTAATAAGTAATCGCATTCAAACTAATAAGAATCTGGTGGGGTTACCCCTTGTTCCTTTACTACTTGTATTATTAATTTGAAAGCTTTTGTTGTACACATCTACGTTTTAATTAATGTGAATTCGTTTACATAGTTTTCTAAAATACAATATGCTTTTTTGGGGGCGTTTCAAATAGTATATTTAGTTTATTAAGTTTCAACACATTCGACATACTATTAAACTGCCCCGGATATTAAGGTTTTCTTTCATGCTTTGCGGGTACATGTATTATTTTACAGTAGTTTAGGATAAATTATAAGATTGTACTTTTGTATAGATCATTTTGTTATTCTGTAAATAAAGTTATTCAGCAGACATTGTTGATGACAAGTATTCAAGGAGCTCCAAAACAAAACTGCGCTTATTTGTAATCGTGTAAACTAAGTTATAATTGCTAAATTTCACAAAACATAGTCTTATATAAATTATCGCTTGGTTTAACTTCAATTTGTAACATTTCTGTTGAACCCCATAACCCATTTATGAAATTTTCGTGCAACGCCACTGGCAAACCAGCTGATTTTCGCGCAGCTTTTCATCACTCATTGTGTTGTTCTGAAAGTATTTCTACTCTAATTTCTACTAGATACGAACCCCACATAGGATAATACACAAAAAAACTTATTGCAGAACGTTACTAAAACCTAATCGTTTCAATAGTAAATCACTTACCTTTTTCAACGCTAAACCCAGAAGTGCTTGTAAAATTAGAAAAAAAAATATTTCTGCATCGTCAAACATTCCGCGTTGACTAAAAAAAGCACACGAACAACAAAAGCAAATAAATTCTTAGGTCTTAAAACTTGAGTACTTTTCTTTAATTCAACCGAAATTAAAACATTTAATGTAAATAACCCAATCGTATATTAGCCAGATGTCTACCAGTGAGATTAAATAAGTTTAAACACATGAAATAAGCAGTAATTGCGTAATTTTAAAGCAGCAAAACAAGTAGGTAGTTCAATACTACTGCCACGAATAATAATTAAAGGCATAAAATAGAACCTCTAGAATTGAATAATATCCACTCTAATCACCCAAAGGTAACAAATAAGTCACTAAATAATAATTATACATTTTGTGGCTGAAAACCGCATCACTTACACATACATTAATACATATCCAAATACAATTACGTTAGCAAGTATTAACAGTTTAACATGAGAATTAAATTCAAATATAAGTAAGCAACAAACTTCAGAGCTATATGATTTAAAGTAACAGCTGTTCTTAATAATAGTTAACACAAAAAATAATGCACAAACAAAGCAAATCAGAAAATTCCAAGACGGGCACCTGCGTGGATAGTATATTTATTCATTTTCGCCAATTCCAAAGCAAATAAAATTTTAAGTCAATAACCTTGTTAATTGAATTAACAAATCATGCCTAACATTTAAGTTTATATCCAACACTTGTAAGTAACCGAAGCAGTGTTACACTTTATCTATAACTCGTCGAACTAAAAGCCAGCAACACATAAAGTAATTATGATTGTCGTATGTGAGGGTTTCTTTCTCCAGGGCTCCGTCTCGAAATAAGACTCACCAGTGAGTTAGTTGTATCAGGAATACCCAAAAGTCTTACTTGCTTTAACCTCGGTGTTTTAGAGAGACAATTAGTCGATATTGGAGTCAATCCCTTGAATTATCTCTTCGAGACATAGCTTTCGTGATCTACCGTGCAGTGCTCAATGTTGAGAAAAAGTAGTTACCAGCGTATTCACAAGTCCCAGTACGAGAAGTATTCACGTACAGGCGAAGAATCGATTTCAGCGTAATCCACAGAATAATCGTTCAGCGTAATCCACAGAATAATCAGAGGTACAAAAGAATGGAAAACCTAAGGAAATCTATGTCTTAGTTCTGGGACAGATAATAATTGTAGAAACGTTAAATATTTACATAATAACTTGAATAGTGTAATACATTTTAAGAACTTACCTCCTGTAGAGATGAGGAAGCACCTAGCGTTTAAGAATACTTTATATCCGCAAAACGAAAGAGTAAACTACTAAATTTAGTATAATTTTAAGTGCACGTTTGAGATGTAAAACCAGCACCAAGCTGAATGTAAATTTTCTAAAAATTACAGCAAATTTCCCAATCGCATAGTTTCCTAAAACGCACATTTGATAAAATGGCATTCCTCAAGAAAACGAAAAGCAGATTTAACTTTTCCACCAAATAAAATCCTACCCTTTATCGGAACTTTTAAAATTTGGCGCAATCAATAACATGTTTAGTGCGGAGTTGGCACGTCTACTTGTTGAAAAATCGAAATCGTAAAGCGTGTTGCCTAACTACTGGTATGCAATATTCTCAAGAAAATACGAGTACTAAATAAAAACGTCACAATAGATATAAAATAGCAAGGAAAAAGCAAAAATGAATTGGAAATATTTGAGTTATTTCCCTATAACACAAAATCTCATAATTAAATAATGCACAAGTACCTCTTTTTTTATTTTCTTCTCTAGTTCCATCATAGTAAGTTTTTCTTTTTCAATTCGTATTACTTCTTCTTCTTGATCTGCAGTAAGTGCAAACCCGACTGGTTTACCAATACGTTTTAGTATAGCTTGCATAATGGTTTCCATATTTTCCGTGTCACTTTGTTTAACGTCAAAAACTAATGGATGTATCTCTTTTTCATTAAAGTAGTTTAAAGGTGTATTGTCCGGAGTATTGTTTGTCCGAAATGCAGTTAATCGACGTAACATTTCCTCTTCGGTGTAGTGTGTACCCTTAAAAAGAAAAAAACATAAATGCATCGTATTTATTACCTACTTACCTGTATTTCACTTTCTGGTAACCGCATAATGCGTTCACAAAGAAAATCGTCATCAGCTTCAAGACTGATAACAAAATCTGGCAAATAATTTTGCCCACTACCACCTTCTTCGTCAGCATCTTCCCCCTCTTCCCCTTCTGCAGGTCCAAATACATTTACGGCCTATATATGAAAAATCAAACTTTTCTATGAGTATAACGTATATATGTCATACCTGTTCTAGCGTTTTTGGAAACCCGTCGAGTATATATCCCTGATTTTGCGCTTTATTACTTGAAACAAAGGTTTTAAAAAACTCAATAATTTGTTCTTCTGGGAGTTTACCACCCTCGCCTTCTGAAAGAGCATTTTCGATTGCTCTTAATTTATCAGCTATTTCCCCAACATCAACAGGTTCTTCTCCTTCAGCTTCTTCTTCTTCTGCATTTTCGTCACCACCACCACCTGCTTCCTCTCTTTCTCTTTCTTTTTCTTCTTTCGCAAGTAATCTGGCTTTTTCTCTATTTATAATGTCTTCCTTTTTAGAAACAGCTTTATTAATTTAGTAAATAAAGGGAATACGGTGAATAAGCCAGCTTTACTCTTAAAACTTTGAGATTGCACATTAGTACATCGTTATCTTATTCAGTTGTTTACGACGAGACAGAATATATAATGAATCCATAAAGCATTGCATAAATTCATTTTCAACAGTAATATATTAAGTGCATACTGACTTGCCGATAATACTGGCTAACGGGATGCGTAAGCGCTGGTTGCGACTGCGAAGCAAGAGTACAAAGGAACTATGCAAGAAATATTTTTTACTTGAGTTGCATAAGTTTAATAATAAAAACTGTGTAAAAAATTAATTTTCTCTATCCAGTATATAATAATAACTATATATTTCATTTTAATAAATAATTCATTTTTTGTATTTATTTGTTGCAGTTCCTGTGCTTTTTTGATAACACGAAAACGATAAGTGTTATGTAACACTTATCAGTTAATTGAAATGTGTGTGTTATTTTATTGGTTGATAGGATTAGGTTGACATATGTATGCAATAGTCGCCGAAACTCACCACTTTATTGAAAATCCCTGAAACACGTGAATTTTTTTACGCATATTTGGAGGATATACTCAAACTTACAGGGTGCTTCACATTTGAGTTTTCACATCATCGAATATTTTTTTAAGTTGAGTGTACTATTTTTTATTAATTATTCAGAAAGTGCTAAAATACGAATTTTGGCAATAGTTGATATATGCATATCTTAACAATAGCGCTGTTTAGTATTTTATTTAGTTACGAATCGTTTTTTTAGCTTTGCATGTATAGATGGCGCCATTATTGAAAAGTCCATACCATAGTGTTGGTATAGAGTAAGATGACAGAAGATTTAAATTATGTAAAAAACAAGAGTTGCACTAGGCGGGGCTTAAGGTGATCCACAAATGGCCGCTTTTCCAGGCCTGTACTTGGAATAAGTAAAGAATTGTTTTCATGAAAAAATCGATGGCGAGTTTCCAACGTAGTTATACGTTTTGGGCATTTTGAAAACCATATACATATATATCATATCATCATAATCCTTTCTCTTCTACCTTACGGTGTCGAGGTGAACGCCATCACTAGCCACTTCCACTCCTTACGCTCCTGTGCCATGGTCTCTGCTTGTTTCCACTTCATATAATTTTCTGTACCAAAGTTCCCCCAATTTCATCATTCCATGTCTTAGTTGGTCTTCCTCTATTCCTCTTCCCATTTTCCAAACTCTCTACTGTCTTTCATCCTCGCCATGTGCCCAAACCACCTTAGTCGCATCCCTTCACGCCTTTCTAATGTCGGTTTGCTGTTACATTGTTCACGTATTAGTTCATTTCTGATGCGATCACTCCTAGTTACTCCTACTGCCGCACGTAAGTATCTCATCTCACGCGCTTTTACTTCTGTTTCGCGCACTTAATACCCATGTTTCCCCGCCATACAACAGCACCGGCTCAAATATTGTTTTAAATATTCTAATTTTTGTTTTGAGACTCACTTCTCAACCAAAAATGTAATTATATACAGGGTGTTTTATTTGAAAAAGTAAACTTTTACTAGTCCGAATAATGGTTGATTGGCAAGTCAATTATAAGCATCCTGTATGCAATTATGTCATTTTCTTCACATTAAACGGAAGCTCTATCTGTGTACTTATTCTCATATAAATTAGATAACTTTTATTTTTCAACAGTTAAGGAGGTACATTTTTAAAACAAATTCTGTAATTTCAATTTTTTTTTAGAAAAATCGAAATAACTCAAAAACTGCTATATTTAGGGATAGGGAAATACATTGCGAATTTGTTAGGAACAATGTGTAGGATTCAAAAAAGTAATAATATACAAGGTGTTCCATTTCAATTTTTTTATAATAATTTGGTCCTCTTTAAATAAACAACCTGTATTCGCGTGAATAATTTTAAAATATGCACACAACTAAACTATAACTGCATTCCAAATTTTATTATTCTAGCTATATATATATATATATATATATATATATATATATATATATATATATATATATATATATATATATATATATATATTATATATATATATATAGTGTGGAAACTGTCTGTATTTGGTGGATAATGGCTCGAATATTGAAAATAAATAACAATTGTTTATATAAAAGTTGTTTATAGTCAAATTTTCTATCACGTAAAAATAGTTTTGAGTATACAGGGTGTTTCGTTCAGGCCAGGCGCAACCAAACTTTTTTATTATAAATGGAACACCCTGTATATTATTGCATATTCTGATTCTTCGTTTCATTTTAGGTCAACTTTATATATCACATGTAAGGTCTAACATGGACTGTTTCCAAATAATTCGAATTTTTATGTAAAAATTGACATCTTTAAAAAATCGAATATCTCAGGAACTGTGTAACTTAGAGAGATGCGGTTTGAACTGTCAGATTAAACATGAATTGGCCAAACTTTTCTATCTATGGAAAATGGTACCGAAGACAGAGGTACCAAATCGAGGGCGCCGAATTTTAAAATTTTCAGACATACGTAACTCCGTTTTTTTAAATAGAACATTTTTTATACATTTTTAATTCATTTTAAATTGTCTATCAAACATCCATTACTTTCCTATACCTAACTTTAACCGTTTTATTGTTATTTTAAGTTTTATATTATTTTAATAATTTTTGCTGTGTATGACGTGTAGGCGCTTAAACAAATGAAAAATAAATGGATAATTCTCTGAAAATTTTTCAAAACTAGGATTAAGGTTAAAAAAAAAACAAAATTATACTAATGAAAGGTTCAAAGTATCTGTTCGATGTGGGCGCCTTCGTTTTGTAAGCGAATTCGCTCGCGAAAAGAAATCTGTACACTCGCTAACATTGCTGGCGTAATCTGTCTTGAAGCCCCTGTGTTATGCGCAGTTTCATGTTATCAGAAGTAGTCCGTGGTTCTTGATACACCAGATTTATCACATAACCCCATAGAAGAAAATCTAAGGGATTTACATATAGCGATCTTGGCGACCAAGCAATCGATCCCCCTCTTCCTATCCATCGTTCATGGAATCGTTAGTCTAATAATTGTCTCGAAATAATACTAAGTGTACAGGTGCGCCATCCAGTTGCAACCACATGTTTTGTCTTATTATTAAAGGTACATCAATTTTTTTGGCATTCGCAAGGATAAAAATCATGTCTACCATTTCTTCTGTGGATAAATTCATTTTGAAAAAAATTTTGGTCACAAAGAGATATGCCAATTGAAAACCTTAATAACGTATTGAAAACTGACAGTTACTTTCATGTGCTTTTCATTTGTTTAAACGTCTACCACGTCGTATACAGGAAAAATTGTTAAAATAATATCAAAACTTAAAATAACAATTAAATAACGGTTAAAAGGTATAAGGAATATAATGGATGTTTGTTGGACAATTTAAAAACGAATTAAAAAATGTATAAAAAGCGTTAGGGTTCTATTTAAATTTTAAAATTCGGCCTCTCTATTTGGTACCCCTTGTCTTCGGTACCATTTTCCACAGATTGAAAAGGTTGGCCAATTCATGCTTAATCTGGTAGTTCAAACTGCACCTCTCTAAGTTAGACATTTCCTGAGATATCCGATTTTTTAAAGACTGCAACAGACGTCAATTTTTACAAAAGAAAGTCGAATGACTCGAAAACAGTCCATTTTAGACCTTACATGTGATACGTAAAGTTGATCTAAAATGAAACGAAAAATCAGAATATGCAATAATATACAGGGTGTTCCATTTAAAATAAAAAAGTTTGGTTGCGCCTGGTCTGAACGAAACACCCTGCTTACTTAAAAATATTTTTACGTGATACAAAACTTGACTATGAGCAACTTTTATATAAACAATTTTTATTTGTTCTCAAGCCATTATCCACCAAATACAGACAGTTGCCACACCTGTGTATATATATATATATATATATATATATATATATATATATATATATATATATGGTTTTCAGGTTTACGCGGTGTTCTCAGTGTTACTATATTATTTGTATTCTTCTGGGTATCTTCCCACGAACCCAGTTCGGTTCGAATCAGAAGAAGTCGAGCACGGATCACCTGAAGATGGTTGGTGCGATCCATCCAAAACGTCGTGATGGAGGAAATGGTTCATTTGACAATCAACTATATATATATATATATATATATATATATATATATATATATATATATATATATATATATATATATATATATATATACTGACAAGCTCGATGGCCAAAACGAAAACAGCTGATTCCTCTGGTCAAAAGGAACAAAAAATTGTTAATACAGGGTGTGTCTATTGTTGATGGTTTCCAAGATGTTAACTTTTTTTAATTTTTTCTATTTCATGACTTATTTTTTAAATCACGCTGTATCTTCCAAACTAGAAGAGTTACAAGAAAACACATTAGGAGAAATTTGTAGAAGATGAAATTGAATTCATTCGAGACTAACTCATCATTCAACATTTTTAATGACAATGAATTCAGAAATGATTTTTTTTCAAATCCCAAGACAAATTTCAAGAGGAATATTTTTCCAATAGAGATGGATTTGATACATGGCCGATAAAGGAAAAACTTCCTTTTTTCATAAGCTTCACAACGATATGAAAAAAACTTATGGTTGACGTACTAATTACTGAATTGTTACAGGAATACACCTCAGGAAAAACTTTTAGAGCATAAATTTACCTTCAAAAATATGGTAGAGTAGATGAGAATTGACGATTTGTCCCTCACTTTTCAAACAATCTGTACATTTACGGCAAGAAATACGTCTCCTTTACTGATATCTTTTCATCACCGTAGCAACGACTTGACATTAGTAAGTTAGTTGTCAAAATTTGTTTGCTATTACAGTTTTGCTGATTTCAATACGAGTTCTTTCTGTTGTAGTGATATTGTAATTTAGTTTTTGAGTCGTTCTTGTTCTTGTTATTATTATTGTTCTTGTTCGTGTTCGTGTTTTCCTTCCTAAGTCATGTTTTCAAATGAAGAATATGCCGATATTCATTATTATTATGGTGTTGCCCAAGGGAATGCGAGTGAGGCTTCTAGACTGTATGTAGCTGCTTTCCCAAGAAGAATTCATCCAGAAAGAGGGGTGAGATCTGGAGATTTTGGAGGCCACGCCACTGTACCAGCTCTTCTAATCCAACGTTGGGGATAATGTTCGTTTAGCCAATCTCTCACACGTCTTCCGCAGTGGGCAGGACAACCATCAAGTTGAACCCACATATCTGCTCTTGTTGCTAATGAAACCTCCCCCATCAATTCAGGGAGGTTTTCTTGAAGGAAATTAAAAAAATTCACTGAATTGACTCTATCTGGCAGAATATATGGACCAATAAGTTGATTGTTGAGTAAACCAACCCAAACATTAACTTTGAACTGGTGTTGAAAGCTATTTGGTCTCATATTATGTGGGTTCTCATGTGCCCAGACGTGCGTGTTATGGATATTGAAGATGCCTGACCTTGTAAAGGTGGCCTCATCCATCCACAAGATTGCTTTTTGGAAATCTCGATCATTCCTAACTGAATTGAGATACCATTGGCAAAACTCAATCCGCCGACCTAGATCTCCATCTAAAAGTTCTTGAATTCCCGTCACGTGATACGCACGTCTTCCGTCAGCCTTAAGAGTTCTCCGTATTGTTTCTCGTGGCATCTGCAATACATTGGATGACCGCCGCAAGCTAGTCTCAGGATTTGCTTCGAAATGCTGGATTACGTCGTCAATCCTCTCAACATTATGAAATTCCTCTTGATCTCTTAGGATCCTAAAAGATCCTCTCTCTTTTAGAGCAGTGTGTACTCTAGAGAAAACTCTCCTTTCTGAATGAATTCTTCTTGGGAAAGCAGCTGCATACAGTCTAGCAGCCTCACTCGCATTCCCTTGGGAAACACCATAATAATAATGAATATCGGCATATTCTTCATTTGAAAACATGACTCAGGAAGTAAAACACGAACACGAACAAGAACAATAATAATAACAAGAACAAGAACGACTCAAAAACTAAATTACAATATCACTACAACAGAAAGAACTCGTATTGAAATCAGCAAAACTGTAATAGCAAACAAATTTTGACAACTAACTTACTAATGTCAAATCGTTGCTACGGTGATGAAAAGATATCAGTAAAGGAGACGTATTTCTTGCCGTAAATGTACAGATTGATTGAAAAGTGAGGGACAAATCGTCAATTCTCATCTACTCTACCATATTTTGAAGGTAATTTTATGCTCTAAAAGTTTTTCCTGAGGTGTATTCCTGTAACAATTCAGTAATTAGTACGTCAACCATAAGTTTTTTTCATATCGTTGTGAAGCTTATGAACAAAGGAAGTTTTTCATTTATCGGCCATGTATCAAATCCATCTCTATTGGAAAAATATTCCTTTTGGAAATTTGTCTTGGGATTTGAACAAAAATCATTTCTGAATTCATTATGTCATTAAAAATGTTGAATGATGAGTTTGTCTCGAATGAATTCAATATTCTTTAAGGCAATTTTATCTTCTACAAATTTCTCCTAATGTGTTTTCTTGTAACTCTTCTAGTTTGGATTTAAAAAATAAGTCCACGAAATAGAAAAAATTAAAAAAAAGTTAACATCTTGGAAACCATCAACAATAGACACACCCTGTATTAGCAATTTTTTGTTCCTTTTGGCCAGATGAATCAGCTGTTTTCGTTTTGGCTATCGAGTTTGGGTCACCCTGTATATATATATATATATATATATATATATATATATATATATATATATATATAATAATCAATCTTGGTATACTTATATTTTTTAAAAGGATAATACTGTTTATATCTTGTAATATAAAAGTTGCCAATTCAGTAATTCGTACGGTATCGCCTTTTTATACTAAACTTAAAGACAAAACTCCTCTACTGCAACAATCAGAAGTCATTTATTCAATACCCTGCAACAGCTGTAATAGATGCTACATAGGGCAAACTTCACAAAAGATTTCCAAACGTTTAGCTCTCCATAAAAGCGATGTAAAAATAAAACCAAATTCAACTGCACTTAGCATACATTAGTCGTTTTGAAGCTCTAATGTATTTTTATTTCAATGTTAAAATTAAAACACATTTTGTAGGTCGCCAATTTTGTTTAGTAGATAGTTAAATTTTATATGAAAATGTAAACTTTCACCATTAACACTCATAATAAAATACTTATCTTTTTTGGGATTTTTTAATGGTGTACTATTATATTTGAATTTTTCAAATTTGACAAAATTGTTTACTACATCTTTAACAATTTTTAACAAACATTACTACTGACGAAGATAACTGTAAGTGTTATCGAAACGTTTAGATTGTATAATTTAAAGTACACCATTAAAAAATCTCAAAAAAGATAAGTATTTTATTAGTTAAATTTTATGTTTACTTTGTTATCATGTTATTAGAGTTCTTTTATATTGTATACTTTATACTATGGTTTTCTTCAATGGTATATGGTTAAAAATAATTTTAATAGATCACCTTATCATCCTATTCACAATATGTCACTTACGTCAATCAATTAATTGTTCACCAGTAATTTTCCATTTAATTGTAAGTTCATGTATGTTTTTATAATTAGTTACAACAGTATGTTTTTAATTTCATTTGTAGACGTTTTTCTGATGAAGGTTAAAATTTTTAACCGAAATATATAAAAACAGTAATATATATATATATATATATATATATATATATATATATATATATATATATATATATATATATATATATATATATATATATATATATATATATATATATATATATATATATATATATATATATAGAGAGAGAGAGAGAGAGAGAGAGAGAGAGGGCCAAAAGTACCGCATAAATTCAATTAAAAATTAGGTGTTTGTTTTTTGGAAAAACGCTCGGACACGTCGATTTTAATTTTTTGTAGCGATTTTTTTGATGCTACGTACATGTATGCAGGGTGGCCCAAAAATAATTTATGACTACCAACTTCATTTTTTCAAATGGAAACACTTATTTTTTATTACATTTTTGGATTCTGCTTTAAATTTTAAGTAAGTTTTATGTACCATGTCCTTTACCTAAACTTAACGGTTATCGAGAAATACACATAAGAGAGGGTCAAAAGTCCCGCATAAATTTGTTAAAAACTGCAGGAAATATTTTTCATGAAAATGTCAAAACGTCAAATATTGTTTTTAGTTATCCATTTTTTGACGTAACACACATGTATACAGGGTGACCCTTGTAGAAGATAAATTTACTTTTTCATTTTTTTTTATGGAACCCCAAGGATATTATGACGTTTTTGAGTTCTCTGAGAAACTCTGAACTTGTTTTATGTAACATACTCATATCTAAATTCAACAGTGTTCGAAAAAATTACATAAAATAGAAATAACGATAGAACTATTAATGTAGAAACATATTTTATGTAATATACCCATGCCGGTATTCAACTGTTATTGAAACATTTGTTATTTATGAAGTATTAAAGTTCTGTGGTTTCATTTTTTGTTTCTATTTTATGTAATTTTTTCGAACACTGTTGAATTTAGGTATGAGTAGGTTACATGAAACATGTTCAGAGTTTCCCAGAGAACTCAAAAACGTCATAATATACTTGGGGTTCCACAAAAAAAATGAAAAAGTAAATTTATCTTCTACATGGGTCACCCTGTATAAATGTGTGTGACGCCAAAAACTGGATAAAAATGGTACATAAAACTTACTTAAGATTTAAAGCAGAATCCAAAAATGAAATAAAAAATAGGTGTTTCCATTTGAAAAAATGAAGTTAGTAGTCATAAATTGTTTTTGGGCCACCCTGTATACATGAAAAAAATCGCTACAAAAAATTAAAATCGACGTGTCCGAGCGTTTTTTCAAAAAACAAACACCTAATTTTTAATTGAATTTATGCGGTACTTTTGGCCCTCTCTGGTGTATTATATATATATATATATATATATATATATATATATATATATATATATTATGAGTATTATAATTGGTTATTCAAATTAAAGATCAATTTTATGTTGGTGGTGGTTAAAGTATGAATATTTAAACTAAATAGAACTTTTTAACATCGTTAGGTACCTACCATCTTAGCCGTTGTTTCCATAATTAAAGATCTAATATTGACATAATGTAAGTTATAATAACTTGCTAACTGTTTCGCAATTCTGGTTTTCCCAGCAGCGGGTGGTCCGTGTAGATATACTTTTAATGGAGTTAATTCTCTAGTTTCCTTAAACTCTTTTACGATGCTCGCCATATTTTCTGCCAGGTTTAGTTCGTTTTTCCATTCCAGTTGTAATGTTTCAACAATAAAACCTGGCTCCATGGTTAAGTTTACGGTATATCGATCAAATAAACTTTGCTAGAACATAAAATATTTAAAATTGCATAATATGTTTAATTCAATCTTACAGTCATTTCATTATATAGAAATGCTTCTCTACTGGAAATTTCTTTCGTGAAACCAGTTCCCATTTCATTACCAAGTGCTTTCACAATCTGTCTTGAACTCGATGGCATTTGTTCAACCGCCAGAATGAATTGAAGATTATTTGGCGTATTTTCAATTATACCGTGCACGACCCTTTATAGTGATACTTCATAATAAAAATTAATCCCTATTCTAAAATATTGTTACCTGGCTAAATCCTGAATGTGGATTAGCGGAATAATATTTTTTCCAGGTTTAAATATAGGGAGTTCTTTTTCGTTGCGCCATGCGAGTTTGAATAAGAACGTTAAATCTTCTTCTTCACATCCATATATAATACCCGAGCAAATAACGTAAGTTTTAAACTTTTCTGGACTCTATAACAATTTTTTAGCTAACTTTTTCTACACTAAACCATAAAATACCTTTCGTCCTAGTCTCATAACTTCTCTTTCGCATGCTATATAATCTTTATAATTAGGATGTGCTCTTCTTTTTTTATAATCTGCTTCAGTAAATGGCAGAGTTGGGTCTTCCTAAAACTAAATTATTTCAAACACAAAATTATATGTCCATATATTTATATACCGGATCTATTGGTTTTGTTAAGGCCCACGTCATTACTGTGGAAATTAAAATAAATACTCTTATTTCCTGTACCTTCCTAAAAGACTTTGGTCCTAAACGTTTCAGCTTACTTACTTCGACCTCTATTTCTGAAACCAATTAACTCTGGTACAGGGTAAAGGAACATAATTTTAGGATAGTGTTAGAATATGTGTTTACAATGGTGGTATGTTACTTTACGATAAGGTACTGCTTGACAATAATAGCTCTGCGGGTGAGAATTTCAGCCTCCTGCGCACACAAAGAAGAGAGAACGCATTCGGAGAGAAAAAGATAGATAGTACACGCGCACGATTCAAGGTGCACACAGTATTACATAGACTTAATTCTTCTTTTACAAACTTTTATAATTTCATTCAAATTAATAATAAACTATAATAAATATGAAAATTTTTCTTAATTAATTATTTAAGTAAAGATATTTCTATTAAACTACTAAAATAATTTAATTAATTCAAATTAACTGTATTAAACAGTAATCTTTTTAATGTAAATAAAAAACTTTCTTTAATTTTATCATTCTAGATGCAGTTTCCAGTACATCTACTATGTTACGACTTATCACAATTTAAATGAGAGTGATGGGCAATAAGTACATATTTTAGAGCATTTATCATATAAAATAAATTTTTCATGTTACTATCAAATCCAATTTCAAATAAAAATTAAAAATTATTTTCCATATATAAGAGGTGAGATGATACTAAATTATTTAACATTTGTTTATAATTGTATAATTATACATTTACAAGGATCAACATATGTATTTTTATTCGTTTCGAGTCAAAAGTTAAATGTGAAAATATTAAAATGAAAGATAAGAATGTATTTATTTATTTAGAGATCTAGCATTATAGATAATTCAGTTGCCAAAATTTAAGATATCCCGGTACAAATTAATTAGTGTTTCGACATCTTAAAGTACACAAATAGATATGTATTATTTAAATGTTTAAATACTTTTTCAGAATTGAAGTTGAACACTGAAAAGTCTCTTATTCAAATGACTACTCTCTTTCCAATCTCTCTGTCGACCACTGCGCAACAATAGGCTGAGTTTATTTTTATTACTTCACCCGCAGAGCTATTCTTGTCAAGCAAAGTACATGAAATTTTATTCATTTAAATCAATCAAAGCGTAAAAGTAACTATCAAGTGTCTTGCATATTAATGAACTGTTTTACTGAATACATGTTTTTTTATATATAGACAAGTTTTCCGTTGTTCATTATTAAACTAGTTTTCGTAATCGTTACTTCAATATATAAAAATAAAAGTGGTATATAACTAATATATAAACTTTCTTGTTTATGTACTTAAATTAGTCAACAAATATTTCAAACTTTAATGATTTCTAATTTTACGTAAACGATTACAAAAAATTGTTCGCAACACGATCGCTTTCACATCTTTCACATTTTATCAATAACAGCAGTGTGATAACATTTTTTTGCAAACTCTTAATACTTTTATTTATTTTTATTTTTTTGTATTGTGGGTCGAGGCATCTCTATAGGCATAAACTATTATGGTTATTACCATAACGTCACTAGAATTTTAACCTACTAGAGGCATTCGACCTTTAGTGTCGGATCTTTAACATCGTATTGCCACTTCATATCGAGGATTGCTTTTTTTTTCTCCGTTTTAGAAAAAAGGCTACTTCGGCCAGGTTTGAACCCACCCTGCTCGGGTGAAAGGGAAGCACTCTAACCTTTCCACCACCGAGGTAGCTTATGCATTCAACTTTATATACTCTTGTGCGCTCCCACATTCATTGTATATGCTCGAAAGTCTCAAGTTGTTAGAAAGATTTAATTAAGTACATGTAATTATAGGCCACTGCATGTAAAGCAATTTTTCTGCGAAAAAAATTTTGTATTCGTTGTGTAGTGTGTAGTTTTAGATTTCTTTGGTATTAATTTTTCAGCTAGACTCTGCTAAGTAATTCATATTAATTAAAAACATAATGTCCAAATAAAAGCGCTTGCTTGGTATAAAATTTGAAAATACCAGATTATCCGCTTCAATTTGTGCAAAGTTTATAAAAACATCGGCTCGCAGAACACGATCTTATTGTGTTTAACTCTTGTCACAAACTTGAACTAAAACCAACCATTTTGTATTTTTGCTTATTCGCAGAACCAGTTATGAAGTAAAATTTAACCTTTAAGGCGCAAGGCCAAACCAAAGCAGGGCAACAAAAAAAAACAAATGATTCTCTTTCTTGTTACATTATTGTCCCTGTCATCTAGTGGTATTTAAAAAAAATGTTAACGATAGTGGCAGTCGATAATCGCTGATCTTATTTAATTTCACTAGTGCACTATAGTGCTGCGTTGCTATCGTGGGAAATTCCCTTCGTACTCGGACATACAGGGCAAATTTTCTATTCTGTACATTTACGTTATTGTTTGCAGTTTTTCTCCTATGTGTATGTTATTGTGTGAAAACGATTAATACCTACTTTTTATATAAATAGATGTTATATCATTGACTACGTGTAATTCAACATGTTAGTGCCACCATGAACGTGACGATAAGACTTATCAGTTATCACGTTTCATGGTCACAAGACTGCTTACATTACTAGTGTCGTGTTCAGGGTCCTAAGACTGCTTAGTTTGTAAGTTTCTGATATAAAATCGTACCATTGTAGTAATTTAAATTTAGTTGTAATGTTGACTATGTTCATAACATAGTCTTTGTAGTTAGTAGTACCGCGGCACCTCACCTTTCACTTTTGACCGTGGGAATTCCCAAGGCCGCACACGTGTAGGACGTATTTTTGATCTTGAGATCGACCTCGGGTTTGGTTTTGGAGGTAGTCTAGGGGTTCACCCCGGAGTTGGCCTTGAGCTGAAAATTGTATTCTAATAAATGATCCTAGTCTTGTAAGACAGTAACCTGTTCGCGGATTTCGCCCCTGTCATAAAAAATTGTAAATGGGGAAGAATTCATAGATAAGACATGTGAAGATGGCAAGCGTTTTCATAATAAAAAGATGTTATTTAATCTGTTATTAATAACGACGGTTATGTTCGGGGAGGGTTGGAGTGGGGAGTCACCAAAACAGTCTTCGCCTCGAGTCGCAAAATTTTACCTATATGAAGTTTATCGCTTTTATTAAAAACAACTGTGAATGCTTTCAGATGCGACTGTCTTCGTTTTAAGAAGTCATATCCAAATCCTCTTGCTAAACATCCCGATAACCGCTAGTATGTAGCCGTATCCTATTACTGTGATTACTTAAAGATCGCATATCACAAAGATCAGTCCACCATAACTCGAAAAAAAAGTTACTCGCAATGTACATACCTCGAGTAAATTTCTCGCTGTAAATTTATGCGTGGTGTACACTTTTTGGTTTTGTTTCTGCAGCAACACTAATACCTCTTCAGGGCGTACCTTTAAAAATCTAAAATCCTTTTTGATCAGTTCATCCGAGATAGAACCTGTATGTAAAGTCGTCTTATGTAATAGCATGGCATGACAGACCCTCAACGGTAAAAATTCGAGGATTAAAAAGATAGTGTTCTAATAAGAGGCTGGTATACTTAATTTGATTATAACCTCTTTTTTGACAGCTAAGATAGAGTTTGTATGCTGTATAGAGGCAAAATATAGCTTAAAGAAGAAGACACAAGATATTTTTTCGACGTATACACCGCTATCTTGAAGATGCTGTCTTGTGCATTAGAAAACATGCTACTGATCCGGAATTGGATAATCTCAAGAAAGTTGTATGCGGTACAGTTTCAGGGATGAAGAAGAATTGAAAGCCTATGTAGTATTTCAAGGTAGTGTGGGGAAATTAGCTAATTTTAAGAATAATCTCATATCTGTGTAATAATAATAGCCGCAAATAAATATTGTATATTATCCGCTGCATTTATTTTTTAAATGATAATTACAATCTAATTAGTATTGTTATGAAGCAGTATCAGGGGTATTAGCTGTGAACGGTGAAGTTGACACTGGTAGTGATGTTCTCTACGAAGATCCAGATAGGTTAAATTACGCTGCCCTTAATTTTGAACATAAGGGGAAGTGCACCCATCCCAAGTCTTGACTACCGAAAATGTCTTCACACTAATATTTAACGTAAGAGATTATGGATTACTTAGATTTGAGGGTGTTTTCGATAATTTACTGTAGCACCTTTTTGCGACACCTGATCTATATAAATAAATAAAGATTAGTTAATCTGTATTATAACCTTTATGACTACGAATATATTTTACTGTTTTAAAGGCAGTATGATATTTCATATCAATAATCAATTTTACGTAACTTAATCTAAGTGTTAAAAGTAATCCAATTGATTTTAAAAGTCATCCCTAAACTAAAACACACAATGAAGCGTAAAACAAACACTTGTAATGCATATGTGTAACCATTTAATGCAATTTATTTCCACTTAAACCTTGTACACATAATTTTAACTGTCGACCTTCAATATTTACTTTTAATTGATAATTGGTGCCACTATTAAAGGGAGTACAGAATGAAGCATAAAACAGCCCATAATGCATATGTGTAATCATTTATCGTATTAATGCAATTTTTATTTTCCACTTAAACCTAGAGCATATAATTTAACGTTCTCAAGGTAAAAATCGTTTAAAGCATGATTTGTAAAGCAAACTAATTATGCAACTTAGTTACTCATTTATATGTATAATGTTGAAGGTTACAATTTCGATGTCTTTATTCAGATTCCCAAAAGAAAAAGAGCTATCGGAGGGAAATGGGAATCTGGGTCTTCAAAGAGAAAAAGGAAAGCTGAGATTTGTCAAATCAGCTTTTAAGTTCAAGTATGATAAAGTTTCTCAATAAATCTTCAACTAGCGAGTCGGAACTATATGAATGGCTTTCTTCACCTTCTGCACGACTTAAACCCAGGTCCGAGACTATTGAATTTGAAAAGTACTCCTGATGCACAGATTACCGATACTGAATGTCAATAGAAAAATAAGAGATTGAGTCAAACTCTAGCCAACCTGGCACTAAAATCCCAGCATTGACGTTGAGCAATATAACTCACGATCACAAATACCAGATTAAAATAGATTGTCCGCGAGATACCAGTGACAACAGAGATGTAGTTAAACATACGTTTAATAATTCATATCCGAGAATGTAAACGTTTCCCATAACGGATTCTCAGTGTCATGATGTAGTTCAATGCGGACCGGTACAGCAGTTAGATATCAGTGATGAAAATTATCCTAAAGATGACGATCATAGACACTTTTCTAATTTTCATGTCTCAAGAAAGTTAAATAATGGCGAAAATCAACATCGTCGCTGGCTGGTTTATTCAAATTCACAAAATAAAGTCTTCTGTTTTCCATGCAGACTATTTGGAAATTCATGAACTCAAGCGGTACAGGGAGGGTGCTGTGACTGGAAACACTTAACCAATATTTTACATAGACATGAGAGTTCCAAAGAATATATGGCCTTTATGTTCCAATTGTTAACATTAGAGAGAGGAATAAAACACGGAAAAACGATTGACCAAAAAACGAAAGGCTAATTTATGAATCTCAAAAACATTGGCACAATTTATTTGGAGATTAATTGATATAATTAATTTCTTAGCCTCTCATAATCTGGCATTTAGAGGTCACAGGGAATCTCTCAAGACAAACGACTGTAGCACGAATTCTGGTAACTTCATAGACATTTAAATTAATATCTAAATTTGATCCTACGTTACGGGAACATATGAAACGCATCAGCGACAGTCAACTTGAGCACCATTATCTAAGCCACAGTATTCAAAATGAACTGATCACATTGATGTCAAAAACAGTTATCGATGAAGGGATTCGTAGGGTAAAAGAGGCAAAATATTATCTTTTGCTGGACTGCACTAGAGACTGTAGCAAAGCTGAACAAACGTCCGTTATTATAAGATTTTGTAACACATCAACCGGTGCAATAGAAGAACACTTTCTCGGATTTCGTGCTGTCACTGAGACGACTGGAGAATATTTAACTAATGCAATACTGAAAGAGCTCCAAAAAATTGGCTTAAATATTCAAGCCTAATGATAAGACAATAGCGCAAATATGACAGGCGTAAATAGTGGAGTTAAAGCTCATTTTTAAACATTAATCCCAGGGCATTTTTCAGGCCCTGGGGTTGTCATAGCTGGAATCTGCTGTTGGTAGATGCTGTCAATTCTTCTGTAGCAGCTAAAACATATTTTGGTTTTCTTCAGAAACTATATTGGCTTTTTTCAAGTTCCAGCAAACGCTGGTAATTAATCAAAGGTAAATTAAAGCTCACGATGAAGGCTTTATCAGACACAAGGTGGGAAAGAATTGAACCAGTGAAGGCCATATTATTACTGTTCTGTAATGTTGTTGATGCATCGAAAACTTAAACAATCAAACTGAACAATCTGACGCACTCAGTGGTTGCGATTCGTTTTAAACGAAATGTTCAGTTTAGAATTTATCATATCATTACATATATGGTATGAGATATTATTGTTAATACCATATGCAAATTATGGAAATTTGTTCATATCCATTTAAGCATTGCTCTTGAACATTTACATACATTTTGTGACTGGGTCAAAGAATACCGACAAACTGGCTTTGAAAAATGCTTGTCTGATGCTCGTTAATTTATAGAGAAACGCATTTATGATTTGCCAACAGAATTTAAAAATAAGAGGGTTGTTGCATACCTGTTTCCCAAAACAGGTATGAAACAGAATTTTCAACGCCAAGATTGATTCTATAATAAGCAATATGGAGTCAAGATTTTCTTCTTTTAAAGAACATTTCTGATAATTTTGGTTTTCTTTATGATATTGACAAGTTAAAAAAATACTCCTAAAGAACAATTATTAAAAAAATTGTCAACATTTACGCACTGTCCTAAGAGTGGGTGAGAGCAGCGACTTCCAACCTTACGATTTGTGTGAAAAATTATTAATAATGTTCCCAAAGTGTTAAAGATCTGAAATATCTGCTTCAATATATAACAGATAATAGCTTGAATGAAATTTACCCAAACATTTATATTGTAATCCGAATTTTGTTAACAATACCTGTTAGCACAGCATCTCCTTAGAGGCGTTTTTCAAAATTAAAACTTATTAAAAATTATTTAAGATGAGTTAGGAAAGACTTTCAGCTTTGGCAGTTTTATTTATTGAGGCAGATATAGATATATCTAAACTGAATTACGATACTATTATTAAGGAATTTAGTACTTCTCACATACAGTCCCTTGAGCATAGAAGGATGGTTTCAGTTCTTTCTTTGTATTATCGTTATTACAACGGCTATTGTGATGCTGATACCATCTCGGGCTATCTTTGCGAGAAACACTCGGTTCGCTCATTCACATCATCAGTATGTAGTACAAATCTCCACTTGTCGTACCAAACGGGCGCAATCCACATTTTTCTACACAGCTTCTAAACTCTGGAATGATCTCCCTAGTTCCTGGTTTCCTCTCACTTATGCTATGAGAAAATTTAAGGTAGCTGTTCATAGGCATCTATTGGCAATTCATTATCCTCTATCCATCCTCCTAAGTGTTCCTGAATGCTTTAGCACGATAGGCCAAATTTAGCCTGTTCAGGCCCACAATCATAAATATATATATATATATATATATATATATATATATATATATATATTGAGATGATTAGATAAGAGTAAGACAGGAATTGGAGAGTTTAAACTAGTAATTTTTTAAAAAAGTTTGAAATCAAGTATGATACGTTTACGATGTATTTAGTTGATGTAATTTGGTTTACGATGGCAAGAAAGTGGATTTGTTTTGGTTAAAACAGTCTTAATAAAATTTATACATTTTGGTTTAATCATAAAAAGCATTGTGCTACTTAAAAGAATGTCAGGAATGTTAAATAAAGTTATTTCTGTAAGTTCGATTCAGTACTTAGTTTTGTCTCATTAAATTTCAGTTCTTTAAAAGTATTTTGGTATTTGGATGTTTTACAGGTGTGTAACACATACTGTAGAGTTAGGTTTATATTTGGGACATGTTATAAGTAAGTTAAATGCACGAAATATGGTAAAATTCAAGAAAGGGTTACTATACGAACATAATTTGATCATTACTCACATTATATATGGAACCGGATGTGTGATAAACAAAGTGGTGCATAATAAATATGAAGAACAGTGTATAAACAATTTTATAGAAAGATATTTACATGCAAATACATTTTTATGTTAGAATTTTGAAAAGGTGTGTTAAACAATATGATTTCTTAAAGTGACTTAAATTTAGACAATACAAGCAAGATGAACTATGAATATAATAAAGACAGTTTTTACAAGTTGTATGGATAACATTCTGGTGAATATGAACGTTTTAAAACGCAAATTACTTGTATATTTAGAAAAAAGTTAGATTATGTGATAAATTTAATATTTTTTACAAATTTATAGTTTTTTTGATTAAGTTAGGCTTAAAATGTGTTGTTAATGTGATTAATAGGAGGTTTTCCTCATTTTCACACAAAAATTTAACTTGTACAAGGCATTTGAACGCAAATTTTGTGAAATGGGGTGACAATACAGATTTACTTTGGTAAATATAATTTTCCTTTAAATTTAAGATTTTGAACATTTAATGCTTTCCAATATAAATTTTCATCAGGATTACATATATGTAGTTAATTTAAGTGTAGGTTGTAAGATTATTTAGATATAAGCAATTTTAAGTTAGAATAAGTCATTTCGTAGAATATTTAAGAGAACTATATCAAGTTGGATATCGATTTATGCAGATTTTAACACAGATTTCATTTCTGTTATCAAAATTTAAATCCATAGCTTTATAAGAAAGTTATCGCATAATTTCTAATTTAGGTAAATTTTCAAAATTATTCTGACCAATCATAGACATAGTTACATTATTTAAATTTCTAAAAAAAAATTGAAAATGTGGTAACCACCAAAAGGGTATAAAAGGAATTGCTTTTGAGCATAATCTCTCTCTATATTGCTCTCTATAATTTTCCAGTTGTGTGCAAAGTTTAAAAAAGTGTAGTGTTTTTGTGCAACAAGTAAGTTAATTAACCTCAATAGTTATCGGGAAAATTAAATACAAAGTTAACGGAGAGACGAGTTCAAGAACAATTGTTTTTAAACCTACATTTGTTTAAAAATAAAGTTAGGTTACCGATACCTGTTCATATTCGTAAAGTTTAGTACGAATTAAATTTCTTATTTGTGACGATTAATGTTTAACGATTTTAAAATTTCGTTTGTTTAATTTAAATGCTGGTTACGTTTTTCCAAAATAAAATTGTAATCATTTTTCTTCAAATTGATTTTTATTTCTGCTGCGACATTTTAAATAATCAATGTTTGAATCGGAGCCTAAAAAGAAAGTGATATTAATTTAAAGTCTATACAATCATAAAACATTATTTAAACCGATAAAGTTGAAAATTCTTAATACAATTAAATAATATCATTATCGATAAAAATTTGTGGTTGGGTGAAACCGTAAAGCTTAAAATAAAAGCGTTTACCGAAACAAAGTGACCATCAACCCGAGGGCCTGTGCGAAGCTATTAGGTGAATTGTAGCAGCGAACTTCATGTATTAAGAATTTCGATCATCTTGGAAGGTGCTTGCATGTACAAATGGAACCAGCTGTATGAAGACATCCGTTTGCAGATAGGACTTTGCACATGTGAGTTAATTTTTGATCATAACCCTGTTTATTGTGACTTTATTTGTGTGATTTCCTGCACTTATTATTTGTTTATGTATAGGTGTAAATATTTATGTAATAGTTGTATAAACACCTGCAAAACAAGTAGAAATTTAGTTTATTTCCAAATTTTATATTTCAATTATCTATATTAATCTATATTAACTATAATTATAATTTCAACAGGTCATTATTTAACAAATTTGATATTTTTAGCAATTGAGTTCATTAAATTCATAACGCATGCGTTATAGTATAAATTTTGTTAAGATACATTTAACATATAGAATTTTTTATATAAAGTGGAATCCACATAACCAGAAATAAATTCCCTTTAAATCAGAACTCTATCCCCTATTGAGATAAGAGCTAGTCCGGTGCATAAACTAAGTATTATTATTATATATTTTAAATAATTTCCATTAATAATTAAACTATTCCTACATGAAATAAAAATTTAGCCAGTACAGATTATATATATATATATATATATATATATATATATATATATATATATATATATATATATAGCACGTATACATCCCAGAGATTCGGGAATTTTTTATGAAATATGCCTTAAGAAATTGATCAATAATATCTCTAAGCTTTAATAATTTCCGCTAGAGGGTGCAATTACAATATTAATTTAAAAAATTTCGTTTTCTAATTCTGTATCATAAAGTTTACGTTATTTTTCTGTTTTGCGGTGAAAACAGAAAGTTTACAGTTTTTGGAGCATTTCGATTTATGGCATTGGCATTGGACAGCTGTTAGTCCTAACCTCTAAATATTGTGCGAAAAATTGTCAATTTCTAAATGTTAGTTTACTATCAGTATAGTCCTCACACAAAAATTAAATCTCACAATAATGCAAACTGCCAATTGCAATTTCTAAAATTGTTTTATAACTATCAGAATTAGGAAAAATTGTATAAAACACACGTTTCATACTGTGTATTGCCGTGCTCGTGCTTTGAAACATTCGACGCTTCGCGTCCCTTGTTACAAACTTGCACTAGCCCGATAATGCTAACATAATGATACTTGTGTTTTAATATACTATTATATTCATTTAAAAAATTTCTTTATGTAAGAAAATGCAGCATTATAGGCTAGAACTTTTTTTAGACTAATACACTGTTGAAAGGGCTACTTTAACGTTTTAGACAAAGTTACAGAGCAACTCTGAACCCAACCAGGACTTATTTGTCAAGATTTGTCTAAAATTTGAGATGGATATCTCATTGACGGGAAGAAATGTATTTTTTTATTAATTACATTTTGATTTACCGCTGTATATTAAAAATATTAAAAGTTATGATTATTTCATGGCTAACTATAAAAACGAATTATTAAGGAAGGTGCATTACGGTATTTTACGGTAGTCATAAATAAAAGTGCAGGTACAAACATATTTTCACTTTACGACTACATACCATATGTATATGTGCAGGAAAATCTTATCATAAGGTATGGTAATCGATTCTGAGACTTCCTGAACAGGAAAGTGTTTGTGTTAAAAAAATCTACAAAAAGTTCTGTAAGAAATATTCGCCAGATCTTTCGTTTTTTATTTATTTTGACTTTAAGGTATTTTGTTGGTGAAACCTACCATGGTTTGTACCACACGGTAGTACCAAATGTTTATATTCACCGATAGCGAGCTAGCAGAACGATTTGTTAAATTCTCTTCATGACTAGCAAGTACAAGGACAACATCCAAATCTTTTTTAATTAATGTATATTACAGGATACACTATAAAATACTAACATAATTTCTTAAAGGGATTTATTTTCGTAAATTACACTTATCTGTCAGGGCTGACGCGTTTTCGCACTTCTCATGCGTTTGCCCAAAATTGAACGTAATTTTCATGATGTTTATTTTTATTATTGAACCGATCTCACCAAATTTCACTCGGGTCGAGACATTTATTTCATGAACGCTTATGCTTCCGCGTACCGGTTGTCAAGAAGCCATCAAAGCAGTAGCTCTCCCAGAGGAACTTCGGAACCAGCAGCATATACACGATGATAACATTAATTATGGGTATTCTCAAAAAGAACTCTGATTATGTCTCATATAAAGGAATATAATTACTATTTCCTGGGATGATCTCGTCACAAGAAAAGAAACTTGCTGCGATGGCTTCCTACAAACGCTACCTAGCTGCGAGGTCGCGCCATATGAAATTAAAACCTACAGGTATGATCTTTTCTTAAGTGAGTCATAGGCGTATACAATCAACGTTTTTATTTGCGCAGATAACTTATATTAACGAGTTATTGGTGACAATTTTACTTAAGACTATTAAATTTAATGAAAGTTAGGTTGGAATATTTTGTTTTAGCTTGTTGTAATTAGTATAGGTTTATCTTGTGCACAGAGTTTTTTTTTTCAGTTTACTGTATTTTACTGAATATTCAATTCATCCAGTTTATGTGTAAACCGAATTTTTACAATTTATTTTTGTTTGTTGTTATATTACACTACAATGTATTGTTTAATCTTTGTTCTTATGAGCCATTAATTTGCTTAATGTTACTGCCACTAGAAAGCAACTTTTAAGTAGAATCCGGGCAGTTATATTTATTTATTCTTTTTTCAGAATGCCAGAGTCGTAATTCTGGTAAAGTCGTGTAAAGGCGCCAGACTGTTAATAAAACAAATTCGGGGATGTACATCTGAACACACGTACATAAAGTCAGTCAAACAGGCAAAGACCCACTTACCTGAACGCAGGCTATAAAAACAAATCTTCGAAATAATCGCACACCCTCAGATAACACTGAAGCGTGTGAGTAAATCAACTGTTGGGGCCAGCGGTCTTCCTTCACCTATTTTTACATTACTCTAAACTCCCCAAAGCATTTAAATAAAGTACGCAAAATAAACACTAAATCTTTCAGTTAATTATGTAAAATAAGATATTCAGAATCTAAATATTTACCAGTTTTATCATCAATTTTGCTCTAAAGTTAAATAAACACAAAATAAAACAAGCGTTATTAAAGATTCTCTAAATTTGTTACCTTATATGACTGTTCAATATCTACAGAAAAACTAAATATAAATAAACGAGTCAGATCAGGAATATGCCGTCGGGTCGCTTTCACAACAAACAAATGAAATTTAATAGATAAAATTAACCTTGACCTAAATCGTATGATTCTTAAATTTTATGGAAAGAACTGTAATTTCCGTTTTAATGGCCTCTCGTTGCGTAGGAAGGAGATTGCAAATAATACTTATAAATTCAATCAACTATTCATATATTAAATGAACCAAACTAAATAGCGTTACACCTACAATACATCAACAACAGCACAACAGGCTATTATCAAGAATTAAACTATGGAAATACAAAGCTATAAATCGCTTAAACGGAAAATCAAACTGGCCAGGTTGCTTCTTCTACTCTTATTGTAATTTTGACACTTTCAGTATTGTATTGCTTGTTAAACTTCAAAATACTACTATAATTCCATGAAATTCAACAATTAAAACATTCAGTCGCATATAAAACCAACACACAACTGCGGTTAACCGACGATTAACATAACATTTAGTGCAAAGAAAAACAAAAAAAAATGTCAATTATATCCAAAGAACACCACATTCACAATGATAAACAGCAATAGAGATTACCTTCTACGTATTTCGGTAAACCTTCTCGTCACCTGTACAGCGAAAGCCAACCCGGAAATGTTCTGCATCCTCGGAAATCGATTTCAGAAACTTCCACAAACAGCAAGTTCTCTGACGGTACGTTTTCTTAACAAGTTGATTGACAGATTTATCGGAATTTATGTACACAACTCTAACGCAAAACTTCGTTAGTTCAAATCCGGGCCACCTTGACTAACGCACCGGGTATCATTTACACGGAATCTTCTTATTGTTATATGTCTTTATGTTGATTAACACTAACTAATTGTTGTCTATTTATAAGCGTACTATTTATAATGGTAACTTTGTCTGTTATACGCGGCGTCGGGATATTTAATCCGCAAAAAGCGTTAAATGACTTCGTTAACAGGGTGTACTTGATTAACCCCTTTTCACGAAACTTAAAATTTGGCGCAAAGGTCCGGTAATTCGGTAAAATCCCTGGAGAGTTGAACCACTATCATATCCACCAATGGTGCTTGGTTGTTCAAAACACTCTCGAAACTGTCAGTTCCCCAAGTCCGATAACGTACGCTGTCACGTGGTCGTGATTTTATAAAAAATTTGCCGTTAGTTTCGAAATTATAAATGATCGTTAGTACCGTACCGTATCTGAAATGTAGTATAAGTTTATGCCATTGAACTTGATAACGCATACATTTCTGGGAAGCTTTTCAATTGTAACGTTTTTAATTTGTCTTTTACGTATTTGGAAAGTATTCGAAATTTTTACAAATGGTGAGCAGATTTAGAATCCTTTTTTTGAAAACTAAATAAAGTTTTTGGTTTGTTTATCAAGTTTAGATGTGATTTACGTATTGGTATCAATAGCTAGTGAAATCCTTTTACTAATTTGGTTGAGAATTAAGTAGTTTTTTGTAATTAATAGTTGTTCGTAATTTTGTAGACATCGTTAAATTAGTCATTTACATGAAATTGCTCCATTGGAAAATTACCGATTACATTAAAATTGCTATATTATATATATATATATATATATATATATATATATATATATATATATATATATATATATATATATATATATAGCGTAGAAAAGCATATATCGTAGTTTGTATAACGTTTTAGTCGACAAATTGACGGGAGTTTTCGATAAAATTTTTGGCCTTAAACAAAGAGTTTCGCTTTTATATATGAGGCGTTAAGGGTTAGCGTCGTTATGAAAACTTTAATTTACAGCATATCGATTACATTGATAATACCCGCTAGTTGCGAAGTGTTTCTTGGATGATGCAATTTTCCGGTCGGCTTTCGAGTTCAGTTTGGTAATACAAAAGAAGATAAATTACAAGAGCCAATCGATGTACAGGCTGTTCAAATTTAAGCTAATCATTTCCGTTCATATTTTTGCTGTGGTTGCCAATTTTAATAGTGTTGCGTGTATTTTTTTGTATGTTCTAACGGTTGAATACGCTGGCATTTAGGATTAACTTCTGATTATTTTATCGTTTAAATTTTTAATACAAGCGTATTCATCTGTGATGTAATCCAAATTTATATGAGTTCTTTTGATTTGCTGTATTGACTATTTTGTATCGAGGATTGGATCCTCATCTGTGAAAACAATAATACAAGTCCACCTTTATCTGAAAAAAATCGTAAATCGTTTTGCACCCCGTCATTTTCAAAAATCAGAACGAGTACGTATTTGCCACGAAACTCTAACATTGCTTAAGAATGGTGGACACCAAATTTTGTCGAAAATTGTAACAGGCGATGAAACTTACATACCATTTTTCGACATGCTAACTCGACAAGATACCCCCGTACGGGTCCATGAAGAGGGGGGCCACACCAACAAGAATCAGAAAGCAGCGAGCAATGAAGAAAGTAATGTACACTATGTTCTTTAGAAGTACCGGAGCCTACTAAGCTAGAGGGGCAGAAGACACAGCTAAATGGTACGCCAAACACTGGTTGCCGAAAGTGTTTAATAAAGTGCCAAAGAAGGGAGTTATGCTACGAGGATCGTTTCTTCCCACACTGCAGGGCTCACTGGGCAGTATTTGACCGCAAACAATATTAATGTATTCAAACACCCTCCCTACTCACCGGATCTAGCAATGTGCAACTTTTCGTTGTTTTTTTGGCTAAAAAAGACCTTACAAAGAAGAGGTTTTTCAGAGGAAGAGATCGACGCTGATGTTCGGTGTTATGTTTAGTATCCCTAAAGCTGCTTGTCTTGGAGGATTTAAGCAGTGGAAGGGAAAAATAGCTAAGTGTATATAGCAGAAGGCAACTACTTTGAACATATCTAAAATGTCTGTGCCTGTCCCTCGTATAACTACCGTAAGTAATGACAATAATCTCAAACCTTCTACAGTTATTGACTTACACTACAACAATACAAACTTTTAATTCTAGTATTAACTTTTAAATCGTTTGAAACTGTAAACTTTCACCATTATTACACATATTTAAAATACTCAGCTTTGTTGGGTGTTCAATGGTGTACTTTTGCATTAATCTTTTACACAAATATAAACGTTACAGTTATCGTGCTCAGCAGTAATAAAACCTTTCAGAGTTGTTTAAGATGTTAAAACATATTTGTTTCCAATTCAATCTAAGTATTTTAAGTTGTTTATTTCTGAAGAACTGCATGCATATTTTCTATCTAATATTTCAATAAATCGACATAATCCACAATTCTTTCATATTCTTAAAAATACCTATAATTACCCGCAAATAATAATAAAATACCTATCTAGTTATTAACATTCACAATACCTAAACAAAAATTTACAAAAACTTTTAAATAGGCTGGATACAGTCATAAAATAGAACGACGGTATTGGACAATTTTACTATGAGGCGCTAACATTTTCTCGAAAAATTGTTGATATGGTAATACCTCAAAACCAAAATCTCGTAAACGAGGGGTTTTGTTAAGGGATATTACCATAGAGCAACAATTTTGTGAAACTCACTATGATTGTTCGACATTTGACATTTTGGGCGATTCGTGCCATTAGAATGCGGGAAATAGTCACTTATAAGATACCAAGAGATAGTTTTTTTTTGCCGCTAAAATTTTCTCAAAAGATTGTTGATATAACATTACCAAAACCAAAATTTGGAGTCGAAGGTGAGGGATTTTATTAAGTGATATTATCCAATACTAACTTGAGACAAAATTTTACCTGCAAAAAAAGGACACGAGATGTATACGATTTCGAGAAAAACGGATCCAAATGTTTCATGATTTAATTTGCATACCAACAAGATGCTTTCAAAAGTATTGGGATTTTTATTGAATAAATTAATGAAAATGATGAAAAAGATCATACACATGGTTCTCAGCTTTTTAAGATGCATCTTCAAAAGTATCTGGGATTAATTAAATTGAATAAATTATCATGACTTTCAGGATGATGAATAAGGCCATCAATACACGCCACTGGTTTCAGCTGATATTCTCCAAAAATAACTTTCAGGATATGTTGAATTATCTTCAAAAATCTAAGTTAATATCTCCAAATTCGAAAAAGTATCAGTGTCTTTCAGGATAGGGTCGTTGAAGTATCAGGCCATCCAAACACGCCACTGGAATATTTGTGAAATATGACAGTTCAAAATTTTGCTTTCATCATACAATCTCACTTCACTGAGTCGCATCGTTATATCTCCAGCCGTTACTGAATTATCGCAAATTTTTTTTTCTTAACTAAAACTCCCTGTATCTCTACAATGAAGGGAGTTAGGACCCATGTTTCCATTGATACTATCTGCAGCAGTTTGTTACACCTACTCCGGTATACCCTGTGTACGCATGTATACCATCCATCATTTTATATTCCGTATTTCGTTAGAATTAAGAGGGGATTTTGGAGGTGACAAAATCCCTTGTGATATTGTCGAATTTTTTGCCGATATTTGATTCTAGGGAACTTTGTCACTATAATCAAAGCGTGATTGGTTGATGTTTGAAATCTTGGAAGACGTGATAGGTACAAAAAGAATGGGGGAAATAGAAAAATAATTTTCTCTTGTTTAATTTATTGTAGAACTGCTGTCCCAATCTATAGTTTAGGTAATGTAAAATGAAATACACGCCTGGTTTTAATTGTTTTCGGTATTTATAATCACATCGGGCTAAAAAAATTTTGATCCCAAGGGAGTAAAGTAGACACTTTAGTTGCTAAAATGATGAAGTAAAGCGTTTGCTTTAATTCTTGTGGTGCAAAAAGTTATTTTACATTGATGTAGAGATAACTGCAGTTTCGTAGGTGTAACGCTACAATGTGAATTAGCTTTTTTTGATAGCATGGGGAGAAAAGGCAAAGTATTAAAAACATTCGCAAGGTAAGAAGTGGAGAGGTGCAATGAAGAACAGATAAACGCGGAAAACAGGATGGTGAATAAAAGGATTTTTACTTCTGTAAAAGATATAGGAAACTGCTACATTATATAACAGTGTATGTTAGAACAGGTAAAATATAATAACAAATTGCTCTGGAAATGTTTTGCTAGTTCAATTTTTATTTTTACTAAAATGTGCGTGCGTG